>CM042789.1:14153380-15353380 GCA_018691245.2 Ips nitidus | reverse complement strand
CTGCTTCCGGTCTGCCCCGGATGGCCGGTCGCATTCGGGTACTATCGGACATCCGAGTGCGTCTGGTAGACCCGATTTCGTTGCGGACGACGGCTTTTGACGCCAATCTAGAGCGGCTGGAATGGGCTGTCCAGCATACAGAGGAATTATTTCCTGAGCCTGCCCGTCCTGTCACCGTCGAAAGTACACCGGAATGCAAACCAGCTCGGGTGACAGCAGAACCGTCCGCCGAACCGTCCCCAGTGGATTGGGAAGCAGTGGCCGATTCCATCATGGCCACTCCTGACCCGAAGCGTTGGTCTCCCGCTTTGGTGAGTCAGCTTTGGACTCTGCGTCCGCCTGACTACCCGCAACACCGCCGGTTGCGGAGACATCTTCGGACCAGCGATGGTCGCCGGGTACATGTCAACGTGCCCTAAGCCCGTCAGTGCCGGTGGTCCTTTCCTGACCTTCCGTCCGTGAATTTGTTCTGATTTTTTTTTTGGATAAGTAGTGCCGTCAACCGTGGGAAACATTTTTTTTTTATTTTGTTTTGTTTGCTCCGCCCGCTACCTCCCCAAATCTCCAGTTAACAGTTTTTTTTTTGTGGTTAAAGATGTCGGATACACCGGTACTGGAATTAACCTCGGAGGACTTGTGCCTCGAGATGATGTGTGCAGTGGAGGAGGATCCAGGGGCAGCCACCGCCGAGCTATGCTCGTCACGGGCTACGGAAGCATTGGAAGAGTTGCCACCGCCCGCACCAACCGAATCATCTTCCATGATGCAGGTCACCACGGTTGTTCCCACCGAACCATCACATCTGCCTGAAACGTGTGCTTCGGCACAAACACCGACTTCTCCCGGGTTCGAGCTGGTCCCGGGGTTGAGAATATGGTCGGGTCTGGTGGACGGCGGCCGAACCTCGCCGGATCGCCTTTATTTTTGCCCGTAAGAAGGGGGCTATGCTGGAGATGTGGCCAAGAAGGCCATCACCGGGCCATCTGTGACCGTCCACCCATTCGGTTTTGCTCCAGGTGTGGGCACCGGGATCGCCTGTCTAGGCATTGTCCCTGCAGGCCGTGGTTTCCGGAAGAGGAGACGACCGTATTGCCGCCTCCAAGAGTGACTCCTACTACACGCCAGTTTGTGTCCCGAGGAGTTCAATGCCGCCTGGATCGCGAGGGGGCAAACCGACGATGTGACCGTTGTAGCGGTACAGTGACGCGCCGCGTGTATTACCGTTAGGGGCCGGGTGGTAGGCTTAGAATTGGTATAGATTTTTTTTTTATTTCACCAGGGATAGTTGTAAGTTCTTTGTTTTAGAATAAGGGGGGGAAACCGTTGGATTGATTTAAAAAAAAAGGGTAAACTAGTTTTTTTTTTTTTTTTACCGAAGAGAGAAGGGTGTGTAACGAAGTTACGAATATTTTTCTGTTTGGTTTATTAAGCCGTCCGTTAGTACCGTTGGATTTGCGGCGATATGCAGATAAGGGATCTATTAATAGAAGCCGTTTAGTACAGTAACCAGTGTTAGTACGTTGCCAAAATACGATAAGCCGTATTATTAAGTTATTATATTTTCTCAGGATTGGCCAGTCCGATTTTTACCATTCTTGTTGGAAACCATTGGTAGTATTACAGGGTTTACAACAACGCTGCAGTATGATAGCGCGTAAAAGGAAATTAGTGGTTTACGACTTCCCTTGTAGTTATAATTCGCGAGTTGACGTAGCTGGCTAGGTTGGCCGAAGCGTACCGTTTTCCTGCAGTACTGCGTTTCAGTACGCGTCACTCGAGTAGGGCCGTGTTTCCCACTACCCGAAAGTGGGGAATCAGACTGTCTATAAAACTGGCGTGCGCCGCCAGTTCGTGGTCTGTTGAGATCGCTAGCTCCCCCGAGCAACATCTCAACCTCCCAGCAGCACCGCCACATCACAGTAAGTATACCTGTTTAGTGGTTAGCTCTCCTAGTGCACTGTGTACCTGTTATTTGAACACCGAGGCTTGCTAGACCGGGTGTTCGTTCCTTGTTTACTCCAACCCTGTACCGCCGTTTGTTGTAGCGTCGTGGTTCGCTAGACCGGGCGCTGCTGTAACGTTCACGTCACCTGTTTCATTGCAAACGCTACATGGTTCGCTAGACCGGGCGTTTGCACCGTTAGTCCCAGCCCGGCCATTTTTCCGGCCCTTTTACTTCAGTAGCATCGTGGCTCGCTAGACCGGGTGCTACGCCATAGATCCGGCACTGTAGGCTTCTATACAAACACTACATGGTTCGCTAGACCGGGCGTAGGAGGCAAGTTTCTAGATCCCGTTGCCAACAAGAACCACTACAAGGCTCGTATAGACCGGGTGGTTCAGTAGTACCCTTTTTCAACTCTTTTACCGACCCGTGACACCGTAACTCTATTTGCACTAGGACGGTTAATTGCTTAGTTTTAAACGTAGACCTGCATTGTCCCTGTAATTAATTCTACTGGGTGTAGTTTTTTCCAAGTTCCCTGATTTGCATATAGTCAAAATTTTACCCTTTGAGAATGACGTCAAGCAGGTGAAAAAACACGTATGTCTGGAATTAGATCACACATTTTAACCTACAAATGCTTTGAAAAATTAGTGCGTTCGGAAGTGACTGATGATCAAGTGCTTTGAAAATCACATGATCATGAGAGTTTCAGTTTAATCATCATTCATTCAGTGAATAGGTGTGCTTGCACTCACTTAAAGATATCTTCTACTCCTAATAACATAATATCTTATTAATGTTCATTGATTTTGCTTCGCACAAGAAAGCAAAAATAGTAATTTGACATACCAACATTACTAACTTCTTTGTTTTTCATAAAAACGGTTATTTTGGTTTTACTGACCGACATTTTCATAGAAATGTTGCTGAAATAGGAGTCGTCAGCTGGAATTCCAGCCTTTGTCATTCGGCATAGGGTAGCCGTACTCACTTTTAAATCCTGTGATCCTCTATCATACACATTGGAATAATCAATTGGGATGACATCTGGAAACTGTTTCTTTTCGTACTCCAAAAAAAGCAGCACATTTAGAATTAGCATTTGGGCTTGCTCATTGTGGCGCATCATTTTTATACCTTTGATATTTGTTTATATCAAAGTGACAGTAAATGTCAACGTTTTTAATTTGACAGGATGACAATAGTATATTCTATATTAAGAGCGACTGCTGTGGGGTGGAGTAGAAGGACAATTCACATCATTTTCGTAGCTCGAACTCATTGTCACCGATAAATCACTTTGACGGAATGGCTTTATTTCAAACAGGTATGTCAAGCGTTGTTATGAAAATGCCGAAAAAGTTGGTGAGAACATTGTTAGTAGAAAGCAAAAACGCTCTAGGACAGAAAATGATTCACTTTCTGCGCACGTGCGGCGAATAACCACTTTCTGATTTGAAATGGATGCGTACATGAGGTACTTTCAAAGTCAGTAGTCGAAAAAAGTAGTAACGTGCCTTTTTTGCTAAAATTGTTTATTTCATATGTTTGATATGCGAGAAACAAAGATGTAAAAAGATGACGTCATTCTCAAAAGGGAAAAATCCAACTATATAAAAGACAATATAATTTCCTCATCACTGTCTGAACTATCGGATTCTTTTTCCAACTCTTGACAAGCAATAAAGACTTTCAAAACAAGGTTTTGTTTCACCTGATCATCCAGTTCTAATAATTTAATTTTAATAATACCTCAAAAATGACAGACAAATCAATGTCATTAAAAACGGGATCTCTCACTCGGAACCTCAACTTTAACGGATGCTTACTTTTTTGTTAGTTTCAAATTTCATCATGGTAACCTTGTAAAATATACGTAAAGATTTGATAAAGTCGTGGATTATCAAACTGGGTCAGAGATTCACTTGCTGCCTTTGTCCAGAGTCAAACAGTCGTGTAGAGTACTCACTAAACACAATTGGTGACCCCTAAAAAGTTCAACACGTGTACCTGCCCTCATCAGTCAGCAAGAATCCAATCATGGAAGATTATAACGAACCAAACACGGAATCCGCTCTCCAGCAGGCCCCAACACAATAAACTGTAAGGCATATCGAAAGACTGGCAGTCAAGCACCACCTTTTTGGAAGGTTGAGCCAAAACTGTTTCTACTAAAACCAGACGTTTATCTCCTGACAAGCTTCAAATTGCTAAACAGGAATTTCAGTTTCTGCTTGAATATGGGATTTGCCGCCCCTCCAACAGTCCTTGGACAAGCTCTTTACACCTTGAACAGAAAAAATCTGGTGATTGGAGACCTGTAGGTGATTATTGCAGACTAAATTCTGTTACTCTTGAAGATAGGTATCCAGTACCAAGCCTTCAAGATTTTTTTGCAACGCTAGAAGGAAGAACTGTATTTTCAACACTTGATTTGGTTCGAGCATATCATCAGATACCCATTGAAGAAAGTTCTATTCCCAAAACAGCTATCATCACACCATTTGGTTTGTTTGAATTTACCAGGATGCAATTTGGCTTAAGAAACGCGGCTCAAACTTTTCAAAGAGATATTCACGAGGTTTTACATGACCTTGATTTTTGCTTTCCTTATTTGGATGACATTCTAATTGCTTCTAACACCTACGAGCAGCATGAAGAACATCTAAAGCAAATTTTCGCTCGTCTTGAAAAGTTTGGTCTCACTATCAATCTGGACAAACGTGTTTTTGGAGAAAAACAGGTTAAGTTTCTTGGTCACTTGGTTTCATAACAAGGTTCAAGTCCATTGCTGAAAAGGTTGGTGGTGGACACGCCCGATACACACCGAAAAATAGCAGTGAGATGGCTAGCACACTCGGTGCGTAGCAAGCCTGATTTTTGAACGGTTTAGGAGTGCGCACACAGGTGACAAAATTCAATTCCTGAACGGCCAGTGCGTCACACTCACACTGGGTGCGATATTCTTGAATGCGCCCCAGCACACTAGAATCACTTATACTGCGTATGCGCAGTATCACAGACATTGCTGACGCGGCGGCGGAGTGGGGCCATATAGAGCGATGTACGTCATCAGTGAGTTTGACGTTTTAAAAATGCATTCGAATTGCTTAGCAATTAGTTGCGACCTTTAGCGCTCTCTTTCTCACACGCGCTTATTAAATGAACGCATTTTTTTCGTAGAATAATACATAACCATGGAAAGTATTTATGCAAAGTTAAGGAGTAAAGAAATTTTTGTTGGTGGATAAAATCATTGTGTAAAGTGCTTTACAAAATTGGATTTAAGTGGTTAAGAGATTGCGCAGGTATGTAGAAATAAAGCAACAAAATCTCTATCAATTTGTTTTTACAGATAAGACATGGATATTCCAAAATGGGACCCTAGGCCATTCCTGGCAGGATGAAAGCAAACATAGTGTGAAGAGCACCAGGGTAGATTGGCAAAAGGCAAAAGGTTAGCTGCAAGCGAAACCCTTTAATTCAAAATGTAACTATATTTTTTTTAGAAAAGGCTTATCTTTTTGTTTTTAATTTTGCATGATACTAATCTTGATGCTTTTTGTCAGAATCCGATTTGGAAATTATGATTTATGTATTAGATGTTGAAACTAATATATGCTACTGAAACATTTAGATTCATTATTCTTCATGCGGGTAATGAAAATGGATTTATTCCGGGTGGTGAGCTCATATTTGCTTCAAAGAGCCAGTCTGGGGATTATCAAGGTGAGATGAACCAAGAAAATTTTCTAAAATGGTTTCAAGGACAATTGATGCCAAGTTTACCAGCCTTTCGCTATTGTTTTGGATAATGCACCCTACCACAATCCATTAATCACAAAAATTCCAAACAGCAGTTGGAATAAAGCAAGTATTCAGGAATGGTTAATGGACACCAGCCGTATGGAAAAATAGTAGGTATTCATCATACAAATGAAGAAATTATGAAATGGTACAATAGAGAGCAGGTTATGGACCGAGAAGAAATACAGCTACTGATTATCTGTGTAGACCAACAGGATGATTCAAGCAGTGAGGATAATTTTTCAGATTAATGTAACATTTGTTTTTTTTAGGTTAGGTATTAGGAAAATTACACATTGTAAGAACCAATTCCAAAACCCGGCCTAAACGCAACATAGTAGGCCGCACCACTTGCTGTTGAAGGTCGCAGCAACCTAAATGCGGCCAATCAGAAGAGCAGCCTGCCAGACGGTCCATATTTGGAAATCTTACAACAAACACCAGTGCGCGTGCAGATTACGTTAGTTACGCACGGCTCTCGGGCATTCTGTTTACGACTACGCCGCGAAACGCTTTAAATACGTTGTTTTCTACTTGTTTGCAAGAACCTATTTTAAAATATATTAGTTAAGGGAAAGGTGTGTTTAATTGACTCATCGTTAACGCTCCTCTCTTACAAATTGGCGCCCAACGTGGGGCTTGCAGCAGTTTTAAAGAAAACTTCAGGAATTAACGGTGTTTTTGTCGAGTTCAATCGGACATTTTGTGACTCTCGAAAGTTTGTCGCGAAAATCTGGTTACTCTTCGTTTTCCGTGCGTACGTCCCGTGAACGTGAATGTACATTTCCAAGAACATTTCGTTGCTACCTCGCGAAAATTCTTAGAAAAAACTCATCCACGGCTTCATTGAACTTTTACGTGCCTTATTTGCTAATGAATAGTAAAGCATTTGTGTACAACTAGAGGCAGTTACTGCGGTAAGTTTTGTCATTGAATTGTACTTCAAAATTCGACAATCTGCCACCGCCAACCGTAAGGTATTGGCTTCGAAGCCGAGAAGAGACTAGTGAAGATAATTTTCCTCCGAGTGACCTTGAAATGGATCACGTGACATTATCCAACGAACAGTTTCAAGAACTTATTGCACGAATTGGTGCAGTTCCTTTACCAACCGCGAGTGATGGCAATTTTTTCAACATGTTCATCTCGGTTTAACGGTAATAAAAACAGTGACGTAAACGCTTTCATCGATGCTGTTGAAACTTTCAAAGATTGCTCAAAAGTGTCCGATTCAAACGCGTTACGTGGACTGTCTATGTTGTTAGATGACTTTGCTGCTACGTGGTGGCAAGGCGTGAAAGACTCTGTAGATTCTTGGGATGATGCAATTAATCTATTGAAAATCACGTTTGGTCCAAGAAAACCCGCGTATCTAGTGTATCGTGAACTTTTTGCTAATGAACAAGATTCAAAGACTCCTTCAGACGTTTTTATTTGTAAAGCTAGGTCACTTCTGGCTCAGCTTCCAACCGGTACTCTTAATGAGTCAGTTCAACTAGACATGGTGTACGGACTTTTACAAAAACGTATTCGCGAACGGGTTCCGCGTGATAAAGTTTTGACTTTTAATGACCTGCTCAAGCATTGTCGAGAAATTGAAGAGACTTACAGTGAACACTTCTCGGAACACTTTGAAGTCAAACGCGATAGTGACCGAGTTAACGACAAACGACCTAAATGTAAATCTTGCAAATACTTAGGACACACAGAGGACGAGTGCCGCAAGAAACGAACTGCCAAAGCCAGTGCAATTTCTTCCTCCACTGCGCCGCAGGAACATTTAAATATGGTTTCTTCTCCTAGCCCCTCTCAACCAAGTAGTTTTCAAAATTCTGTTAGAACTAATAGACCAAATCAGCTTACTTGTTTTGGTTGTCAGCGACCTGGATACATCAAGTCAAACTGTCCCACGTGTTCTGGTGGTGTCTCTTTACTTGATTTTTGCTGTTTAGAGGGCGACGTTGCCAAACTGTCACCACAGCCTCGACCATTATTCAACATCTCTATCATGGGCTTGAATGGCTCAGGAATCATTGATACGGCCGCAAAACAGAGTGTTGCAAGTAGCTCTTTGTATAAAGCGCTACATCAAAAAGGAGCAACATTTACTGCATCTAGGGCTAATATTAAATTAGCAGATGGCAGTGTTAAGACTCTTGACACCAAGATTGTTACAGTGGACATACTTCTACAAGGTCGTACCATACCCACTACGCTAGTATGCTTGCCTGATGCCAATAAGACTCTACTTGGAATTGATTTCCTTCAAGCCGGAAATATAGCAATCAACCTTGGACAGTGTTGCTGGTACTTTGCAGAAGACGACTTCAATCAACATGAACTACGATTTGAAGATCAACACAATGTGGAATTTAACGACGCTACCATCGAAGCTTTGGCCATAACCATGTTGAGAGAGAACGAAGGAACTATGCTATCTTATGAGCAAAAGAAAATTCTTTCTGACACAATCACTGTAAATCAAGATGTTTTTGCTCTAGGGGGAGATCCCACTCCCTTTGCAGAACATAGAATAGATACTGGAAATAATCCTCCTATATCTGTTCCACCTTATCGTATGACACCTGCAAAAAAAGCTCAACTTGAAATTGAACTTAACAAACTCTTGGAAGCTGGGATTATTGAAGAGTGTGAATCAGCATGGTCCGCACCTGTCGTCCTTGTGCCCAAAAAGGATGGAGGCACAAGACTGTGTGTAGATTATCGGGCATTAAACGCTATCACGGTGCCTGTGAGTTATCCGCTTCCCAGAATGGATGATTTACTCCATTGCACTAAAAAAACATTCTATATGTCAACACTTGACTTGAGGGGGGTTATCATCAAGTCCGAGTTCGGCAGGAAGATCAAGATAAGACCTCGTTTGTGACCCCCTTTGGAACGTTCCGCTACTTAGTGATGCCCTTCGGCTTGCGAAATGCGCAGCCACGTTCCAGCGGCTCATTGATCGATTTAGAGCGGACTTCCACATGTTTTAATTCTTGCTTACCTGGACGATATTTTCATATTGTCAGAGACCTTTGAACAGCACGTTAAAGATCTCCTAAGTGTATTTGAACGGCTAAGAATGTTTAAATTACGAGCAAATCGGGAAAAATGTACCTTTGCGAGTTCGCAAGTGAAATATTTAGGCCATTATATAACTGCTCAAGGAATCCAAGTGGATCCAGAGAAGACAGCTGCCATTTACACAATGTTACCACCACAGAACATAAAACAGATTCAGTCCTTTTTGCAAAGCTGTTCGTGGTATCGCCGATTTATAGACCAGTTTGCTGAAATAACCCGACCTTTGACTAATCTTTAAAGAAAAATGTGACTTGGATATGGGGATCACAGCAACAACATGCCTTCCTAACTTTGAAGAAAAAGCTGACTACTGCCCCCATTCTACAACAAAATGACGGCTCGAAAAAAGTTCCGAGGATACTTGGATCATCATCAGTAATTGTAGTCCAACAGTAATAGTAATAGTAAACCAACACTGAGATGGCTACTCAGCATTAAGACGCCAACTGGACGTCTAGAAAATTGCCAAANGTNTACTCTCACCGNATTAACCACCTTGNATGGAAACANNCAAACNGTAATNTAGTTNNTCCANNAANCNAGNCNTGGCATNACCGGCTTCACTNTNNNGGGAATCAAGACCGNGCANANCNATNCNANGGCTGNGGCGNNCNGTANTNCNCNANTCNCGNCCGCTGNGTTTAGNNGATCCNCCTGCTANTTNAATTACTGCNNGTANCTGTGACGNCTCNCAACCGCACGCNCNCTTNTAGCTANNNNANAGGATGAANACATGGGATCATGGCAGGNACNNANNTCGGCTAATTNNGTCNNCGNTCTGNTCACCTTATANTNNCNNAGTTTTNTATNCTNAAANANAANATTNTGGGGTTTCACGAAATCAANCTGTATANAGATTAGCCCAANGTTAGCAAANCTACGCGNATNNAAGCGCGTATCNGCCCAGAGNAGGTNCATTCANNTGTACTCNCGNCNAGCTCNNTNATGCCGNNTTTACCAATTCACATACAATCAAGTTACATTACCAAAAGTTGAACTGTCTTTGATTACTAATAATCAATCAATATATGAGCCACCATCACTGGATCTTGACTTAATCAATTTCAAAACCACCCATGAGTTAAAAGAAAACCTTCAACTCCAGAAGAAAATGCTTCAAGAAGCTACAACCAGTGTTTATGTGAGTCGGGTTAGTTTGTGGACAATCGCGTTATATGTAGTTTTCACGAGCCTAATAGTGTACTTCATTCACAAGAAAATTGTAAAAAATTGTAAAAAAATGCCGGAAAATTAATATCCCAAAAATGAGGTTTTTGAAAAAGTGAAACCACATTTTTATGTTATGTGCTTTCATCTTAGAGGGGAGGAGTTACATTCTCACGATAATGTTAATTCTGCTTAGCTAGTCAAGTTCCCATGCTATTCGCCTATTTTATATTCCCATGCAAACTCAGCAAATGCAGATGTATTAAATATAGATAAGCATGATAATAGTTAGTTCTTTAGTACCATCCATTGTATTCGCTTCTTGGCAAAATAATTTTTTTTAAAAACCTAAATTTCATTTTTTGAAATTCTAACTAAATACGAAACTAGAAGATATTTACTTTAAAATGAACAATTATTACACGGTGTCCCAAATTTGAGTAACGAACCAAACTTATATTTTTTTAAATACAATGGCCAACTTCTTATCCAATATTGGAATTCTACGTCAAATTCTAGCCTAATTGATGTAAAATGTTTGTATCGATATTCAACTGTTTCCGCAGCAGCGTCCTTGATTGATTGAATTTTGACCACCCCCTTAACTTCCTTATTTTTAATTTTAGTAAAAAAACTAGTTGTAGCAACTTAATTGTAGATATTTAAGTCTACTTTACTCTTAGATAAACAGTTATTATACAAGGTGTCCCAAATTTGAGTAACCAAATTAACCCTTAATCACAGAGACGAGGCAATATTGTTAAAGTATAACAGATGCTGCGGCGGAAAAAAGTTGAATATTGATACAGACATTTTACATTAATTAGGTCTAGAGTTTGACGTAGAATTCAAATATCGGATAAAAAGTTGGTCAATGTATTTAAAAAAACACAAGTTTGGTTTGTTACTCAAATTTGGGACACCCTGTATAAAAACAGTTTATCTAAGAGTAAAGTAGACCTAAATATTTACTAGTTTGGTATTGAACGTTTTTTTCTAAAGTCAAAATTAAGGAAGTTAAGGGGATGGTCAAAATTCAATCAATCACCCTGTACATTGTAGTGCACACTCTCTCAATCTTGCTATTGCTGACTCTTGTTCACAGGCAGATGTGAGAAATTGCGTTGAGATCGTACAGTCTGTTGGTTCCTATTTTAGATATTCTGCTCAACGCACTGCCGTTTTGAAAGGTAAAATTCGGGAGCTATTACCGACTGATCATCAAAAAAGCCTGCTTGCAATGTGTGAAACACGGTGGGTTCAAAAGCATGAAGCTGTTATGAGATTTAAGGAAATTTATCCAGCGATTGTGAATGCTCCCGAAGAACTCCAATCTAGCCACAATAAAGAAACATCGCATGCGATGATGAGCATGCTCTCCAAATGCTCAACACACTTCGATCTTCGAATTTTGTTATGTGCCTAGTGTTTCTCCAAAAAGTCATGAGCTATACATTGTCGCTATCAAAACAACTACAAGCAATTAACATCGACCTCATAACAGCATTCAGCCACGTGGATGATGTTATTAATGCTTTGCAATTTTTGAGAAATAAAGTTGACGAAGAGTACTTTCCCTTCATCTGTATGAAGACGCAAAGGTGATACTCTAAGAAAATGGTGGTATACTGCAAATGCCACGTATCGTTGGAAGACAAATAAATCGCTTTAACACTCCTTCTTCGGATATATGCACGTACTACAGAATAAATTTATTCACCCCATTTCTAGAGCACACAATTCAACAATTAATAGAGAGATTTGCGAAACACCCTAAAGTAGTGAAAATGGTGAGGTTTGGTTTTTGTTCATCAATCCCAATCCTCTGACCGGTTTCGCCGTATTACGGCTCATCAGAGAGACTATAGGGCTTGATTACCAAAGAACAAAACCTTCATTCCAGTATAGTCAACTGGATGCCAGAATTGAGTGTTGTGCAATATCTGTACTCAACTCTATGAGTTAGACAGTACAGATGGCGTTCCCAAATCTAGGAACAGCCCCATTAATGCCGCATCATTCGGTAAACACCGATGTTAAAGTGGACAATGAAATTATTGTTTAGTATATGATAAGTCGTTTTGCCAGTGGATAGATGACAGTGAAGATGTCAGTAGTCGGAAAATAAAAGTATGATGTGATGTTTTAGTAAAAAGTTTGTTTTTATAAGTTTCAATAACGTTGTCTTTTCATTAAAGTATTATTATAAAGTTGTGTTGTGTTATTCAATTCAATCACTGCCCATTGCGCAAGAATCCTAATTATTAAATAAAATGAAAATATTCTAACAAATTCCCTTTAATCTCTGTATGTTACTTCCCATTTAGCTGAACGGTAAGTACAGCAAGTATTTACTTCACGGTTTGTTAGCCCTAGCTAGAAAATAGACAGGAACTAGTCCACGATGAGTGACCACGAAACTCGATTAAGGTTACTTTGAAACATAAATTTATGTTTGTGAGAATTGGCGTTAGACCGAATTTTTCATTTTTTGATTACACCTCAGTCACACCCTGTATACTCGGATCCGTGACAACTTTCAAAAAGATTATTTAGGTCTTAGGTGATCAGAAAGAGCAAGAAAATACCTCTTAATACTCAGACAAATATTTATTAAAATCGAGTGAATCAATTTGAAGAAACAGCCGCTCAAAAATGTTGCTGTCCCAATCTTTTTGACGAGCAGTTTATATAATTCATGCGAATTCTGTAGTCTATTTTTTCTACGACTAAATGTAATTATACCAATTGTAATTGTAATTGTGTCGATGTATTTGGATCATTTCTATGTTTGCTATGTTGTTGCATAAATGACTGAATAATATTTCACGATCAAAATTAACTATAATATATCAAAGACTTTATATCCGTTCAGCCAGTTGTAACTGCTTGCTTAACCAATCTTTAACCTCTTGAAAAAAGCTTCTAATTATTAAAACACACATAATTTACAGATGAAATGTTAAAGGTAACAAATGTAATTATTACAGGTTACTGGGTCAATATTTCACACTGGACAGACATGACTGGCTGACAGACCTAAATTGACATACATCACATTTGAGTTTCTGTTATAGAAGTGTAGCAATGGTAATCCAGTCAAACCCTTAGTTTAGTTGGTTAGGCTTGGGTTGGTTGGTTAATTACGGGTCATACCCTGTCTGTCAGCTGTCAACGTCAACTCAGTGTCATGTAAGTAAAAGTCGAAGTTCGATGTAGTTTTTGAGAAGTTAAAAAAAGACATGCTGTTTTGTTAATGTTAGTTTAACATTCTTTTAATTATTAAAACTTAAAACTCAAAGTTTCTGGTGTTTGAATTACCCTAATGCATATCTGCATTAGGTTATGGGCCCAGACAGTCGGTAAAAGTAAAAGTAAAACAGAAACTTTTGTGGTGAGGTTAAGTGTGTAAAAAAAGGCAAAAATTGCCAGTAAAAAGTACAAAATGGAGTCTCAACCGGGCCGTCGAGGGTTAGTTCTGGATCTGGACGCTGTCACCCGGGACTTCACACTGGCCCATGGTAGGGTTTTCATGGACCCTCGGAAGCCCTACCCCGAGTGCTACCACACCTCCCGCTTCTCTTGAGCGGGCTCCGCCAGTTGCCCCCCGCCGTCCCCCTCGCCGCCTCCAAGACTCAGCACTAGGCCTCCCTACCGTTTTTTTCGGTTCACCACAGCCCCGTCGTCATTACCTCTTTTTTGTCGAGCCCTTGAAATTTCCAAGGGCTCTTCGACCGGCACCTTTTTCCGCGCGTTCTTGCGTGGCGAATTTCTTGCCTCCAGGCATGTCAGACTCCAGTAGCACTGACGATACCCCCTCCCCTTCCCCTCGTAAACGCCTCCATCCTTTCTCCTGCCCCAAGTGTAAGAAGACCTTCACGACCAAGAACGGTCTTGGTGTTCACCTAGCGCGGTACTGCAAGCGGAAAGACCGGAACTCGTCATCTTCCGGCTCTGAGGGTGACTCCGAAGAGAACTGAATAGCCTGCCCAGGTTGTTCCAAGACCTTTCCGGACCGCAACAGCTTGGCCCAACACCGCAGACGGTATTGCCGAGGGGATGTCAACCCTGATAATGCCTGCGCTGACTGTGACCGCTCTTTCCCCACCTTCGCTGGCCTCCAACAACACCGTAGGAAGGCCCACCAACGCGAATACCAGCAGGACATGGAAAAGGCCGACAATCGGACTAGGGCCGAACCATTCTCGGCCCTCGAAAAGGTCCATCTCGTTCAGGCCGAACTGTGATATGCTGCCGACTCCTCCAAGAACTTCCACTGTCGAAATTCACGTTCAGCGAAAATGAAACGATGTTATAGAACGCGACAATTGCTTACTCGGCGACCCCGATAAACGGTGCAATAAACCTTAAACAAACACGTTCGAACGAAATGCTGACGCCGCGTAGTGAGGAAATTACGGGTCGGTCACCGGTGAACGAACGCGATATGCTGATGCCGGCGAAAACAACGTCCGATGACGCAAATGGCGAATCGGGTCGGACAACGACCGAGACAGCGGGTCAACGGACAAGTAAGGGCATGCAAATAAGTGAGGGGTAGTTGAGAATGAAGCAAGGTGCCGAGGGGCGAAAAGTTAGGGGGGCTAAAAATGTGGGGGATAAAAATAGCAGGTTAGGGGTGGTAGAGAAGTAAGGGGACGTAGAAAAGGGTGGCAAAAAAATGGCGAACGTCCGATAGAGAGTTATCAGACGCTCGCCGACAGAAGGGTGAACGAAAAACGAGTGATAAAAAAAGGCGGGCAAGAGAAGAGAGAGAAAAGAAGCCAAGAGGTCTCTCCGAGGAACCCGCCTCAACCCCCGGCCTGTCAGCGCGCGCCATTACAGCGCGACAAAGTTAGCCGGGGGAAAATAACACCATCTTTCGGGAAAAAGCCGTTGTAAGTAGCAAACACGTACCAGAAAAAGCCCTACAGGGTGGTAATGTCGCCACCACCACCAACCCCTCGCCGAGAGCCTCGTAGTCTTAGCAGCACATTGGTTTCCTTAATGTGCTGCGGGGAAACACGACTGTCACCGACAGTTTACCGAATACCGGTATACCGACGGAGCGCGCTCGAAACACGTCCGACCGCGACGACTGCCAGCACTAGACTTGATATACAATAATAAAAACTGCAATGCTTGGATGTTAATTTAAGTAAAATCAGTATACCTACTGAATTCGGAATTTATACGAGCCATGTTGTCATGTTTTTGCTAATTCCAAAGTTATGGGTAAAATTCCAGCTGCTTCCGTTGGTTAAATAACGTAGAAGTAGAACACGTAGTTATCTGTCTTTTTTGCCATGAAACATGTAAAAGTCATTAGATTTGGCCATACGACTTCATAAACCTGCTGAAGAATCATATGCAGTTAATTAATTGACGCAAAGACGCAGGACATACACAGCACTGCGTGATTGTGAATAATTGAAAATGGAATCTACAGGTATGTATATTATATTCATCGAGCTAAAATAAAATCAATGTTATCGTAAGTATTAAAATTTAAATATTACATTGCGGTTCAAGCTTATTTTCTATTAAAAGTTGATGTTAACTTAGACTTACGAAAAAAGTTCCGCTAAGTACCGCTTTCTGACTTTGATATTTCCACTAAATAGTTAGTTTGCCGTTATCTATGTGAATTTTGAGAACTCAAACCAACTCATTGTGACACTATCCTCTTTTATTTACAGGTAGTCGGAGTGATCAAATTTACTCGAAATTACATGTTAGAAAAATGGACCTAATTCTGGTGTTACAAAATGAAAACTTTATAAATTATCGTCGTTTAAGTGTGTAGAAACGATTAATTAGTTATATATTGGACAATCATGGAGTTTACAAACAATCAAATGACAGTGTTTTACAAATAAAAGGTGTTCTCAAAGTGTTTGTTTCTAAATTATTGAAAAAGTGGAAGAAATCGAATTGGAAGATTGAGAGATTCACTAAGTGCAATTCAGAATGGTTAAAAAACGATTTAATACTGCCAGCCGTGAAACCTGTAAGCAACGTTTCAAACTTGCAAGGCGTAAAAGGCAGACCATCTAAATCTTTCGAAGAGGGCTCTGTACGAACAAAAAGAAGACGAGTTCAACCAATCGTTGCCAAAACAAGTCCCGAGGTATTGTGTGCTGCTGCTCAAGCTAGTCTAACAAAGAGTGGAAAAAGAACAGCTGCACAAATGGTGAATCTGGCGTTGACTACCAGCTCCCGCAGATACAAACGGATAAAAAAATTCATGATTCACCGAAGGTATCATACCCTACTCCCCTGAGGAGGCTTTAGCCTTCATTATCGACTCTGACATGGGTAAAGAAGATTACATTCAAATGCAAAGAGGAGCAAAATCTCGTGGCGCCAACATATATCCTGCTTACAATGTTATAGCGCAGACAAAGAAACAGTGCTACCCTGACAATTTAAAAATATCAGAAACGGAAGTCCAAATCCCCGTACAAGATATTCTTGACCACACTGTTCACAGACTTGCAGAAGTACAGCAGGATGTACTTCTTTTACACCACAATCACGGAGAGAACTCACCCATTGAAGTGGTTTACAAATGGGGTCTTGACGGAAGTGGTGGTCATTCCATAAACAAAAACAATGCTTTTCAAACAACTCATTGTATGGAGACACCAACATTATTTTGTGCACTATAGTGCCATTACAAATGTCAGTAACAACAACTACTAATGGAAAACAGATAATGTGGCAAAACCCTAGTCCTTCCTCTTCAAGATATAGCCGCATTATTCGTTTGCAGATTGAGAAAGAGACAAAAGAATCTGTGAAGCTGCATTACGATGAAATAGAAGAGCAAATATTAAGGCTACATGCTACGAAAGTAACTTTTGGCGACAATACATACACTTTTAAACATAATGCTGTTTGTACAATGATGGATGGCAAGACTTGCAACGTTTTAACAGACACATCATCAACGCAAGCATGCAACATATGCAACACAAGGCTTTAAAGCCACACCCAAGGAGCTAAACAACATAGATTTGCTTTTGAGAAAGCAATACTCCAAAGCTCCTTTTAAATTTGGCATATCTGTGCTCCATTCGTATTTGAGGTGTTACGAGTATCTGCTTCACATCTCCTATAAATTGGAATTGCAGCAGTGGCAAGCCAGAGGCACAGAAACCAAAGAAAATATAAAAAGAGAAAAAAAGAAATTACGGATAACTTTTACAAGGTAATGGGTCTAGTGGTAGACCAGCCAAAACAAGGAGGCGGCAACTCCAATGATGGAAACACGGCTCGAAAATTTTTTGCTGAGCCTGAAACAGCGTCTAATATCACGGGTATAAATACAGACATCATCAGAAGATTTTCCAACATACTGAGCGTGTTATCATGCGGATTCTACATCAATACCGAAATTTTCAAAACTTACTGTATTGAAACAGCCAAAATGTGCGTTAATATTTATGGCTGGTACAAGATGAGTGCATCGGCCCACAAACTTTTGATTCATGGAGCAGATATTATTAAGGAGTTGCCGCTACCTGTAGGTCTATTTTCCGAAGATGTGCTTGAGACCAGCCAAAAGGAATTTAAAAGCGTACGGCTTTTCCATGCCAGAAAAACCTCTAGGATTCACACCAATACCGACATAGCGCACTGGATGCTTATAGCTTCCGATCCTATAATTGCGTCGAAGAGAAGGAGCCACAATAAAAAAAAACCATTTGCGAAGGAGGTTTTACAAATGCTTGAAAATCCGTTAATAGAAAACTTCATCAACAGGAATGATGATGTCGAAGACGTAGAAGATGATGATGATGATGATGAAGCATCCTAATAAGTAATTAAATTAACTCTGTATATCTACAGTATATTATGTATGGTAAAATATACTTACTTTTTTATTTTCATAAATTCACTTTTTTATTTATATTTAGTTTATCCGATATAGGTAGGTAGGTTCGTGTAGGTAAGTAGTTAGATACCTATAGGTAAGTAGTAAGTAGGTTAAGAGTACGAAATTAGTTTATAAGTACAATATAAAACTTTTTCTAATGTCGTATATTTTTGGCCTCCTAAAGTAGTGATTTTGCCGTGTGTGCAGCGGTATGATTAACAGGAAAAACACCAGACAGTGGGCCACAGTAAATCCCCACTGCTACAGGGAATTTCAATTTCAAGGTCGCCAAACTGTCAATGTTTGGTGTGCTATCCTGTATAACAAAATAATAGGTCCCCATTTCTTTACCATTACTTTAAACGGAGATTTTTATTTGAATTGTCTCCATCAAGAACTAGAGGACTTTTTTGATGAGCTTCCGTTGGAACAAGAGAGAAACATTGTTTTCCAACAAGATGGCGCTCCACCTCACAGTGTCGTAGCTGTTAGAAACCATCTAAGTCAACGGTTCAATGAATGGATTGGGAGGGATGCACCGATAAAATGGCCTCCTAACAGCCCTGACTTGACGCCGATTGATGCATTTTTATGGGGAACGCTAAAAGATCGAGTGAATGCACATAGCATTGAAAATACTGAACATTTGAAAGAACTTATTAGAATGGAAATTCAAATTCTGAATGAAGATTATAACCAATCGCTTACTCCGCGTTAGAAAGGTTACGAAGAACGTACATCAAATGTATTGAAGAAAACGGGGGTCCAGTTGAGCAATTTGATTTGTGAAAACTACATGCTTTATTATACATATATTATTATATCTACATGCTTTATTATATATATATTATTATATCTATAGTTGTTTCAGATATTGAATTTCACTCCAAAATAAAATCATTGATATTTTCTTTATAAAAAGGTCATGAATAGTGGTCTCGTATTGATGACTAATTCACCAATTCACTAATTATTCACAGCTACAAGAACGAGAACTTGTTTTTTTTTCGAATGTAGCCGCTTAGTGGAAATGCGAATATTTCGAAAACTATTACGTTTAGGTATAGGACATATTATAAAAAAAATGTTCAGAATTGTTTGATAATTCTAGAAAATTGAAAATATAATTTTGACTTGTCACGCATTTCTGAAACGTCCTGTATAAATAACAATATATTTTGCAAATAGCTGCCATCATCTCGTACAACTTTTCTATTCTTTTTTTTCTAATGTGAAAAAAAAAGTTGAGAGGGGGGGGACATTATAAATGATCACCGTGTACACGACGTTAATTATTTTAACAGATTATTAGGTTAGTTGCTATATTACAAAACCAAAGCTTTAATTTTGCAAAAGAAAAACGAAGCAGTGTGTTCCGTGATATCGTACTTCGGTAGGTTAATAACCCAGCACCCCCTCTTCCACCATCCCCTCCCTAAACAGCGTGTTGGCCGGTGTTCGCACTTTTTCTGGGGTTTACCACCTTATTTGAGCCCTTAACTACCCTCATCTTGCTCATTGCGTTGTCCATTTGCCACCTGTTTGCTAGTTTGGTGCATTGTTTGTCTAATTTTAACTTTACATCTTGTTGTATGAATGGTTGCGGCTTTAACCTTTTTATTGTTAATCTTTGATTGATTTGTGCTCTGATTCATAGTGTAACATTAAGAAGTAAGCAGTAAGCAATAAGCAGCAAGATTTGATTTAATTCCATTTTTTATTTTAACGCTTACTGATTCGTAACTCTTCGGCTCTGCACTTTGTCATTCGGGTATTTACGGAAGGTCTGCTGATGTTTTACCTGTCAAAAGTGTCATCTGTCAATTTATTCATTTAAATTAAAAGTGAGGAAGATTAACGTTTTTCGTCAAAGAGGTGATTGTTTATTGAGTTTATTCATAAAAATTAGTGTTTAGCAAGAGGTAAATATGTCATTAGAATCAGAACGTATTTTGATAGACATTATTCAGCATTACCCCTATTTGTATGACAAAAGTAGCAGTGATTATAAGAACAATAACAAAAAATTAATGGCCTGGGATGCTATTTCTTTGGCAATGTCCTTACCAGGTATGTACCATGTTTTTAATATGTCCTAAAATTTGCATAGTGTACATGTAGTACAGTTTGTCAAAAGCAGTTTTAAACTTATTTAAGAATGCAGGCATTTATCTTTTCCATACATTTTTATGTCTGTTTGTGGTCGATCAACCACTGAACTTATAGTTCTTTATGCTGCATTTGCCAAGCTACCTAGTATTTTATCAAACTCCCATATTTCACTTCTAAAACATATTTTATTTTTAGTGGAAGAAGTGCAGAGAATGTGGAGATTGCTCCGGGACCGGTTTACCAAAGAACGGAGAGCTCTAAAAAATATTCCATCTGGAAGTCAGGCCCCAGAAGAAACTATTTGGCCTCTATATAGCCATATGAAATTTTTGGAAAAACATATTCAGACTAGAAAGTATGAGTACTCTGTATGCCTGTCCTAAAATTTACATTAAAAGTAATTATATTTTTTTCAGAAGGGTGACAAATGTGATGGACAATACCAGACCATCAAGCCGCTGTTCCTCTGCAACAAGTGTCACCACAAACGTACCCTTAAACTCTTCGGAAACACACAAAATATGGAACACATGTTCTCAAATTATTACAAGTAATGTCACTGAAGAAGAAGAAGAAGAATTCTACACCATAGAAGTTGCTGAGGAAGAATCACGAAATAATCATCAAAATTATAATGAAGAACAAGTTGAAACAGTTTCTGACAAACATTTTTAAACACCCACAATTAATAAAATTAATAGAAAAAGAAAAAATGAAACAGAACCAATTCAAGAAACATTAAATATATTAGCAGACTATGTTAAAGGGAAAAAAGCTGCCACAGATAAAAACACTGCCTTTGGACAATATGTGGGTCTAGCTTTAGCTGATATGACGATTAAGCAGCAAAATGCCAAAAAACTAAAAATTATGCAAATTTTAGTAGAACCAGATGAATAAAACCATTTAAATTCAGCATGTAAAGTGTTTAATTTATTATCACAACATAAACCTAAAAAAAAAACTAAACAAAAAGTAACAAAAATTGTAAATTAAAAGTAGGTTAAACATTTGTATGAAATTTTGAAGATGGTAATATAATAAACTTGAATACGAGCCTATTGTAATAATCATAATATCATAAAGAATACATATGTATTCTTTAAACTGTGATCATAATTTTAACCCTGATTTTATTTTGCGATACTAAAAATATTTTCTTGCCAGGCTACTTTGCCAATTGGAGAGATAAAATATTGTTTTAATTTATCCCGCATGTCGGTTAATGAATGAGAAAAATTATTAGCACCTAATCTACCCACTGACTGCAAGGGCTCAATTTAATCTCTCCAACTACCTAGATTTCCATCACCATCAGCAAATCCTAGTGGACAATATGCATTTTCTTTATTTGATTGTGATTCTTTATTAGCAAAATTGTGTAGACATACAATAGCTTTAACAAAGCTTTAAAAAAAAAGCTAACCTTTCGTCGTAAAACACGAACAAAAGTGAGAAATTAAATTTAATTTTCTCACTTTTGTTCGTGTTTTACGACAAAAAGGTTCAAGTTACAGATCTGAAAAAATACAGAAAACTAGTCCGTGATAGGTACTACAACTTTCATTAATACGATTTTTCAATCAAATCAACAGTACAGGCGCAAAAAAATCAAAACCGTTTTCCCATGTTAATCTCCTATGTCCAGGGTGCTCTTGGACACCTGGTATATTATTATATCTATAGTTGTTTCAGATATTGAATTTCACTCCAAAATAAAATCATTGATATTTTCTTTATAAAAAGGTCATGAATAGTGATCTCGTATTGATGACTAATTCACCAATTCACTAATTATTCACAGCTACAAGAACGAGAACTTGTTTTTTTTTCGAATGTAGCCGCTTAGTGGAAATGCGAATATTTCGAAAACTATTACATTTAGGTATAGGACATATTATAAAAAAAATGTTCAGAATTGTTTGGTAATTCTAGAAAATTTAAAATATAACTTGGACTTGTCACGCATTTCTGAAACGTCCTGTATAAATAACAATATATTCGGCAAATAGCTGGCATCATCTCGTACAACTTTTCTATTCATCATTTTTTTCTAATGTGAAAAATAAATAAGTTGAGAAGGGGGGGACATTATAAATGATCACCGTGTACACGGCGTTAATTATTTTAACAGATTATTAGGCTAGTTGCTATATTACAAAACCGAAGCTTTAATTTTGCAAAATAAAAACGAAGCAGTGTGTTCCGTGATATCGTACTTCGGTAGGTTAATAACCCAGCACCCCCTCTTCCACCATCCCAGGTCTCTGAAAACTTACACAGTTTTGAGTAGAGTGCCGCAGGGGAGCATCTTGGGACCTCTTTTGTAGCCTTTATACTTTTAATTTTACAAATACCCTTTCTTTCTGTAAATATCATTTGTATGCTGATGATGATCAAATATAAAGGGTAATTCAAATTCGACCCTCACCATTGGGATCCCAGAAACCATAAGAGATACGAGAAAGTTTAAATGGGGGCAAAGTTGCGCAATTTAAATCTCAACCAAATGCCGTTTTAAAAATTTCAATTTTCCGAGTGCTTCCGAAGATATCCGAAAAAAACTGAAAATTTTATTTTTTGTTTTTATTTATTTCTAACCTTAATTGAAGAGATATCCCAAAACTAAAAGCATCTTTTCATTGCTACTTTTCCCCAGGTATTCGATGATGGATTGAAAATGACGAAAAATGTATCTAGAAAAGAAACCGCCGCACAAAATGTTATTATTATTTTTTGGTTAGATCCAAAAAATGGGTGCGTCATAAAGCCTTTATTCCCCCGGACCCCCCAATCCTGCAAATTATTCGTTGAAAAATCCCTTACGAGTATTTTCAAAAATATATCTCCAATGACTTTTTTGCAATCGTTTCTACGCTGACAAATATGAGAGAAGTAAGCGTTACGGGACATTCATTGGAGACTTCTGCCACCGAAATAAAAAAACTCTTTGGTTGTACAATGCTGATTGGAATTTATGCTTTACCACGTCTTCGAATGTTTTGGGCTCAAAACACTAGGGTACCTATAGTGTCAGATAACATCACAAAAAATCGTTTTTTCAAGTTACGGTCCCGTCTGAAGGTTGTAGATGACAATATGGTTTCCGCAGAAGAAAAGTCGCACGATAGATTTTGGAAAGTTAGACCCCTCTTAGACAGTATACAGAGAGGATGTCGCATGAATGAGAGGTCCCCCATATGGTTTCAATTGATGAACAAATGATACCTTTTGCTGGCCAAGTCTTAATGAGGCAGTTTGTGCATGGTAAGCCAAACCCAGTAGGGCTTACAAACTTTGTATGACCACACCCACTGGATTTCTATTTGTACGAGGGTAAAGGCTCATCAGTGGAATCAGCATTATTAGCAACACCAGAAAAATTGGACGTCGGAGGTAGAATGGTTTTGAAATTAACAGACACCCTTCCTCTAGGTGTCTTTGTATTCACCGATAAATATTTCACTTCAATCCCACTGATAGATTTTCTTTTCTCGCGTAAAGTCTTCTTAGCTGGAACAATACATATCCGCTGATACCTGCCGGTATCTCGTCTGACAATGAGCTAAAGAAGAAAGAGAGAGGAAGTTATGATCAACTTGTGCGGGATGACGGAAAAACCATACTGGTAAAGTGGTTTGATAATAAACCTGTAAACCTTGCGTCTTCATGTATGGGTGTGGAACCCGAAGGTAGTTGTAGGAGGTGGTCTAAAAGTGAAAGAAAGTATATCGACATAAAACAGCCAGCCATTGTTAAAAATTATAATGCATTTATGGGCGGAGTAGACCTAATTGGAAAGTATTCCATGAGAAATCGGACTAACAAATGGACAATTCGGACCATTTTCCATTTTATTGATTTTTCCGTAGCAGCAGGATGGCTTGAGTACAGGGAGAATGCCCAAGCTGTCGGCTTACCTAGAAAGGAAATAATGGACTTTCTTGATTTCAAACTTCCTATTACCAAATCACTGATCTTACAAAATCAAGAGGAAGATGACATGGAAATTGAAGCAGAAGATGATGAACAACCGGGAAGGAACCGAAGAAGTGTACAACCTATTCCTGATAAAAGATGTAGGCGGCAGGGAAACATACATTTGGTGGAATTCATGAAGACAAACAAAAATCTCGCTCCAAGTGCCGTTCACCTAACTCCAATAAACTTACCTTTGCTAAATGTAAAGCTTGCGGTATTTATTTGTGTTGTAGCGTGGAAAGAAATTGTTTTGCAGCTTTCCATCAATAATTTTCCACTTTTCCATTTGTATAGATATAGACCCGAAGTATCAAATATGATCATCGAAGAACAAAAAAACAATGAAAGGCGAAAACTATTAATGATGAAAGTCAAAGCAATACTAAAGATGATGAATGATGAATTTGAAGCTTATAGAAAAATCTGCGAGATCAAAGAAAGATCCTTCACCACTAGGAAGTGCCATGGCAATGATGAGGCTCAAATACCCAATCTCTATAAAGAAAGAAAAAGCCATGTCATACAGTCTACCAACCAACATGCTTTTCCTTGGGCGAGAAGGGGAAGACAAAACCTGCTTTTCCAATGAGAGCAGATAAAGAACTAAAATGGGGAGACACGGACTAGAAAATGAGTGACACTGGTTTGTCAATTTTTAAGTGGAAAAATAAAAGAAGCGTGCATTTATTATATAACTATCACGATCCTCAAATTTTCTCGACTATGAATCGAAAATCGAGAAATGGGCAAGTCGAAGATATAAATTGTCCCAGTATTTTATTGGACTATAACATGAATATGGGGTTTGTGGATAAATTGGATCAACTTAAGGCCAACTTTGGATTAGATCGACAAAGTCGTAAATGGTGGCATCGTATATTTTTTCATTTTATTGACATTTGTGTAGTAAACTCATATATACTTTTCAAACAAAATTGGCAACAGATATCTCATAAAGATTTCAGAAGAGCCGTAGTCAGTGGACTAATTGCCGAGAAACTAGTAGAGCTTAAAACTACTAGGGTTAGTTCTCCACTGTGTATTAAAAAGCATAAACCAACCGTGTCTTCGGAAATTAGATTGGAAAGTTCTGGCCATCAGCCCGAAAGAAGCACCAGAAGACGCTGTGCATTATGTAGCACTAAGACGAATCAAATACGAACAGAGTGGACCTGTTCAGTATGCAAAGTACCGTTGTGCTTGTCAAAGTCGAGAACATGTTTTCAACAATACCATCAGAAGGTAAGATAATTAAATAAATATATACATTTTTCGTTAAAAGTGAGAATAACTTTCAGGCATAGTGGTATTAAATTTGTACCACCCCCCTGGGTAAAACAGAGCAATTTTTGTTCGTGCCTCTAAGGGATATGCTGTACAAACAAAATGAACAAGAAACATCTCGATCACCGATTTCAAAAAATCAGTCGTAAAATATATGACATCAAACTGAAATTTTAGAAAAAGGCGTAGTTGCAAAGAAAAGAAGTTTTAATCAAGAGATTAATCGCAAGGAAGGCACAAAATAAAATATTTACCAAACTTAAGGTACGTTTTCCACTTATGCGGTGAGCTCTTTAGTAGATTAAGATTTTTACAGCCTCTGAAGATGAGCATCTATATGCACGAAACCTGTCAGGCGTTTTGACTTTCACTTCAGTTTTGAGGGTCCAATAAATACATTGTGGAGAAAGCTGCGTGTTTTTTCACCACTTTTACGATTTCACCTCCACTGCGAGTAACATGGACTACTACTTTACTCCGTAAAAATTTGAGGTTCAAAGTCCCAACCAATATCATCTGATCATGACTCAAGTCATGTGAAAAAGATTGATTTTATATTTATTTCTCAAAGATTGTTTCAAACACGTTCTAAGTTTGTATACACATTAAAAAATGCGGTTTTTTTAAAGTTCTAACAATAAATATTCTGGCTCGTTCTTAGAAAACACACGTGATAAAAGGTTGATTCTTCGATATAAATCGGAACTGGGCAGATACAAAAAGTTAATTTTGCTGTAGGATGTTAATCAGTTGGAAAATAAATTGTACGTTTGATAGATATTAATGACTGATTGTGTTAGCAAATATTATTATTGAGTTTAAAATGTATCGTGATTGTTGGGTTTGTTTACTTTAGAATATTGATTATGTTAGGGATGATTATATAAGTTTGAGATTTACGAAAGAAGCACAAAGGTGTGCGTTGGCATGTAAATCAATAGAAAATGGGTAGTACCTGTTGATACGTTGACGGGCGTGTACGGTTTCAGTTATTAAACTTATTTTTGGGAAAACGGGCCTATTATTTCGGAAATATATCCTTACAATTGCTGGTCTGGTTCAATTCCAATGTCAACTTCTGCACAGTTACTCAGTTCGCCATGCGTAGATTGACATTTAAAGGAATGAGAATTCTTTTAATACATCCCCATTCAGTCGGACATTAAATAAAAATTATGCGGCCAAATATTGTGGATAGGAAAATGCTGCATATGATATAACAGCAAATCGAAATAGCAAATAACTACACAACCCGCGCCCCAATCTTTAGTTTATTAGTAAAATAAATAAGAATTCCAGCGTTCCCCTGTACGACTTTTTATGCATCTCGCTTCACCGGGAGAATATCTGAAACAAAGAAAATAATATTACGACAAGAACATAAAAAACGTCAACGTGTTTTAACCGATTTCAGCTGAATACCTAACAAAAAAATTCAAAAACTTTTCATTACATCCAGAGATTTCCGAGAAAAACCTAAAAAGTCAAATTTCTATTTGTTTTTTACCACTTTATTAATGATTATTTTGGAATTTACTCCGGATGTAATAAAAATTTTTCAATTTTTTTTAACCAAATTAGTTAGCAATAAAATGCGCAACGTTGTCTCCATTTAACTAAAGCTCTATCAACAATAGTTTCTGAGATAGCAATGCTAATGCATCGAATTTGTAACACCCTGTGTACAGGGTGTCCCATAACTATATGACAATCTCTCGGAGCATACAGGGGAGGTCAAAATAATACGATTTGTTCATATAAACATTTTTCCTAAAGTCATTCCTAAGTGGGGGATATCGAGCCCCAAAGAGCTGCCTTCCAATTAACGTTTTTGACTGTAACTTTTGAACCACTTTGTATATTGTAATGATTTTTGGGTTTAATGTTTTATCGAAAGAGACCTTCTATTTGACATCAAAACCAGGTATCTCGTCTTAGCAGAAAGACAGGAACTAACTGGTACTCAAGACACAATTTGCTTAAACTTTGACAGCTGTCATTATTTTCAGCTGCAAACGCCATTAATGAATACTCTTGTATAGTGTAAAAGTTTAAGAATTATATACATATACTTTTATTTTTCTATATATACTTATACTTTTTGTAGCTACCCAAATAGTTTACTCTGATTAAAATAATCAAATCAACCTTAATGTTATTATAGAAGAGTTATTATGTATAGAAGAAAATAGCTTGAATAATCAAATTATCTAAAAATTCAGAAGAATTTGCTTGGTTTTAAAAACACTGGAACTATACAAAGGTGTTTGCTTTATAATCATAGTACTCATAAGATAGAAGATGTCTCATACAAGCGGTGTCTTGAGTTCATCATTTGTACTCACTGCAAACTACCTCATTATTACTATTACTTTAAACATGCTTTTAGATAACACTAAATATAATACATATAGATTTGACGTTCAACAATGCAATTTACTAAAGTGAATAATGATGATTATTGTTGAGATTATTGTGTTAACATAAAACAATAATGAAAACTGCAGTGCTTTTCATTTTAATGTCAATTTCAGTAAAAATAGTTAACTAACATTAAAACTAGCTCTTTTATGCACTGTTCTAATGTAGTACTTCTTGATGGGTAATTTGAGCCTTGTTTTAGTCAATTTCTCCATAAAAGTTATGTTTTCTCACATGAAAATGTAGTGCTCAGTATTCAGCATATATCAGATACATTTCCGTAAGAGAGGCCTAATTTGTTACTAATTTGTACTTTTAAAGTATAGTTCAATATACTTTAAAAAATCCAGACTAGAAAAATGTGTACTAATGATGCATCAGCAGGGTTAAATACATAGGTTAAGTATGAAATTGGCATTTAATCTTACCTGGACCAGCAGGCTCTATGTCCTTCAAAAAAATATACATTTACTTGATTTTAGTGTATAATTTTCAACTCTTATTGAAATATTGTATTAAAATTAAAAATATAACTATTTTAGCTGCATGGGAATCTGTTTGACATAACAAAATAAAAAAAAAAGCAAAGTGACAAATTCAAACTTTAGTTGACATAACAACAGATGCAAGATGACTTAATCAGCTGAATTTGTTTCCTCAAAGTGATAAGCCGCGTGACGTCACAGTAGGGTGTTCGGGCTGCACAATATGCACTTAAAACCTTTTATATTATTTTTTACATTGAACAGTAGAAACTAGAAATCTACTTTCACAGAATGTACGCACTACTTTCCATCTGAGACCATATTTATACAAAATGGTAAGCTCAAATAATCAAAATATAAAAAAATTGAACTTCATTAAGTAATGGATTGTTAAAAAAAAACATTGCAGCTGCACAAATACAGGGTGTTACAAATTAGATTCATTAGCATTGCTATCTCAGAAAGTATAGTTGATAGAGCTTTAGTTAAATGAAGGCAAAGTTGCGCATTTTATTGCTAAATAATTTGGTAAATAAAATTTTCATTACATCCAGAGAAATCCAACAAAAACAACTAATCAAATTTCTATTTTATTTTTTTCAACTTTATTATTGATTATTTTGGAAAATCAATTGCACCTTCTGGAGGCATTAATTTATGCTTTTTAAGAAAATAATGTTTGTATTTAGCTACAACGTTTCGTTTTTTAGATATAATCATCCACTTAATATTTTAAAATACGGACCGGGACTTTCGATTTTGTTTTTTTTTAGTAGCTACCAACCTACCAAAAACAATGATGTGCCACACTTGTCAAAAAATTATACCTAGTGTACTTAGGTATTTGTTTTTTTCAAATATGCATTTGAAATTCATGTTATCATAATGAGTAAATAGTTTAGTTTGATATGATTAAGCTGTTTCATCAAAACTCAACCTCGAATTCAAACATGTGAGTATCTGAAAAATAAATAACTAACCAAAACATTTTTATTTTAAATAAATGAAAAGTACCATAAGAAACTCTCTCTCTTTTTCGAGCAATGAACCTAATTATTAAATTATATAAAACTAAATTATCTACTCATTATGACAACATATCAATTTCAATTGCTTAGTTTTTAAAAATCTTAAAATACCAAGTACATAATATGAGTACACTAAGTATATTTTTTTGACAAGTGTGACACATCATTAGTTTCAGAAGGTATGTGGCTACTGAAAAATGAAATAAAAAGTTGAGGTCCGTATTTGAAATTGTGAAGTTGATGTTGGTATCTAAAAAACAAAATGTCAAAGCTGAAAACTAAAACTATTTTCTTGAAGAGTATAAAAAAGTGCCTCCAGAAGGTGCCATTGATTAAAGTGGTAAAAAAATAAAATAGAAATTTGAGTTTTCCGGTTTTTGTCCGATATATCTGGATGTAATAAAACTTTTTTGAATTTTTTTTTACCAAATTATTTAGCAATACAATGCACAACTTTGCCTCCATTTAACTAAAGCTCTATCAACTATACTTTCTGAGATAGCAATGCTAATGCATCAAATTTGTAACACCCTGTATGTTTGCTTTACAATCATGGTACTAGATAAGCAAATGTTGTATCATATAAGTAATTTCGAAGCCATCATTTGATCTGAAGAATTGACACTTATATAAATTAGATTATTACTGTTCCTTTAAACATGCATTACTGCCATTATTTACTTAACATACTGCCTAAGTTCAATAAAATTAAAAAGACTAACTTTTGACAAAAATTCTCGGACCCCTATGTTTTATGTTTTTAATTTTGTTAACCGCTGCTTGTGTTATATGAATTGGAATTATACAGGGCCCAAAAACTGGGTATTTAAAATATTTTTGATCTTTTAAATGGCAACAGTTTCTTTATTATTGTATAATTTAGATTCTAGAAAGTAGAAACAAACCATTCTCAAGTATTGTGCCATGCAATTTGTACCACAATTGTCCTGTAAATATTGATAATTTGAAACCAATAATTTTCCATAAATCAGATTAACATCCCCAAAAATTATTGATGACATTTAAAAAAAAAATGTAAAAAGATAATAAACCATCTTGGGACCTATAATTTTGAAAATTGTTTTTGACATGTGTTTAAAAACAATTGAATATCAGTATGGAGTATGTTGCATGAAATATGTATAAGAATTGTTTGTAGAATCCAAAACCTCCTATAAAAATAAGGTTCCTAGTGTTTTTGCAAAAAGTAAAGCCCACTTTATAGAACAAAATTTAGTTTAAGTATTAGTAGGTATTAGTATTCACTGTAAAAATTGAAATTTGTGAATTCAGTTATTACTAATACTAAAATTAAATTATTTTTTTACAAACTCCTTGGTCATAAGCATTGATTCTATTCTTAGTCCTAATATTAATACTATAACTAAAATTAAATTTTGTTTTATAAACTAGGCTTAAGTCCCTTCCATTTCATCAAATGTATTGTAACGAAGTTACGAATATTTTTCTGTTTGATTTATTAAGCCGTCCGTTAGTACCGTTGGATTTGCGGTGATATGCAGATAAGGGATCTATTAATAGAAGCCGTTTGGTACAGTAACCAGTGTTAGTACGTGACCAAAATACGATAAGCCGTATTATTAAGTTATTATATTTTCTCAGGATTGGCCAGTCCGATTTTTACCATTCTTGTTGGAAACCATTGGTAATATTACAGGGTTTCCAACAATGCTGCAGTATGATAGCGCGTAATAGGAAATTAGTGGGTTACGACTTTCCTTGTAATTATAATTCGCGAGTTGACGTAGCTGGCTAGGTTGGCCGAAGCGTACCGTTTTCCTGCAGTTCTGCGTTTCGCTACGCGTCACTCGAGTAGGGCCGTGTTTCCCACTACCCGACAGTGGGGGAATCGGACTGTCTATAAAACTGGCGTGCGCCGGCAGTTCGTGGTCTGTTGAGATCACTAGCTCCTCCGAGCAACATCTCAACCTCGCAGCAGCACCGCCGCATCACAGTAAGTATACCTGTTTAGTGGTTAGCTCTCCTAGTGCACTGTGTACCTGTTATTTGAACACCGAGGCTCGCTAGACCGGGTGTTCGTTCCTTGTTTACTCCAACCCTGTACCGCCGTTTGTTGTAGCGTCGTGGTTCGCTAGACCGGGCGCTGCTGTAACGTTCACGTCACCTGTTTTCATTGCAAACGCTACATGGTTCGCTAGACCGGGCGTTTGCACCGTTAGACCCAGCCCGGCCATTTTTCCGGCCCTTTTTTTACTTCAGTAGCATTGTGGCTCGCTAGACCGGGTGCTACGCCATAGATCCGGCACTGTAGGCTTCTATACAAACACTACATGGTTCGCTAGACCGGGTGTTTGTATACTTTTCCCCGATAGGCCAATTTCCGGCCCTAGTTCACTCTGTAGCGTCGAGGTTCGCTAGACCGGGCGCTACACGTTAGTTCCGTATTCAACACAAACGCTACATGGTTCGCTAGACCGGGCGTTTGTGTCATTTAGTAGTCCGGCCGCACTTCCTGGCCCTGTCTTTTGTTGACTACGCTACATGGTTCGCTAGACCGGGCGTAGGAGGCAAGTTTCTAGATCCCGTTGCCAACGAGAACCACTACAAGGCTCGTAAAGACCGGGTGGTTCCGTAGTACCCTTTTTCAACTCTTTTACCGACCCGTGACACCGTAACTCTGTTTGCACTAGGACGGTTAATTGCTTAGTTGTAAACGTAGACCTGCATTGTCCCTGTAATTAACTTTGATTCATCTTGTGCCTGTAACATTCATTGCATTGCGTGGCTTTTTGAACTTTCTGCATTATACCGTTGACCTGTTTTGCATCGCATCCGATCCGTACCGTAACTAAGTTGCACACTCTCACTCGCGTTCTTGTTTAATTAAGGGGAGGGGGGATTTAAGATACGTTTGTTTGCTTAAGTATTTGCTTTAGTTAAGTTTGCTGGCATTGTAAGTTAATCAATTAGAATATACTTTTGTTGATTGGTACTTTTGGCTTTTATTAGCGTTGTCACCAACTGAACCACTGTTACCACGGATTGTCGGGAACCTTGTCTCCAGCTGTATAAAAGCTACCAAGGCATACGAATTGTGTTTCCTGGTTCACATTTCGAAAATTCTAATTACTTTCTTTAAACCAGGTGGCGCCCGAGGCAATTCTCATTAACTTTTGTTCTAGAACATACTTTAATTCGAACTCCCGAATAAATAGCGTCACAAAATTGGCGCCCGAGCAGGGACCGTATTTCTGTTTTCTGATTGTGACAGTGGGACAGTACTTTTCTTTCAAGAGTAGTACAATAGCTTTGTTTCTTTTGAGTGTGCAACTTGGTTGGGGAAACCCAACATAACTCGACCGCCTGTATTATAAAACGTCATTGCTTGGAACATTTTACACCGCCGGCCTGTTACGCACGTTTGCTTTGGTTTGGTTGCTAGTTAGCTTGTTAGTTGCTATTTAGATCCACAAATAGAGTAGCCCCCTGTTCCTGTAATATCCTATCATGAATACCGAACAGAGAGAGGATTTACCGTTCGAAACTACCGCCGGTGCCACCGAACCCCTTGACTCCAAAATCGCGATAATATGCCAACTAAAGAAAGATGCTTTGATAGTTGAATTATCCAAGATTGGATTAGACACCAGTGGCACCACAGAGGTGTTAAGAAAACGCCTAATTGCTTATTTAATGGGTGGAGAATCAACCCCAATAGTCAAAACTGCACCATTTTCTTTCCCTGCAGTTTATACCGAACCGACCGCTACCACAGTAACTTTACCCCCGACTACCGTAGTAGTTAAAGTTACCGAGTCACTCACGACGACCGCCCCCATTTTTTACAACGCCATCGACGTGGGGTGCTTCACGCCCCATCCCCAGTTGCAACACCGCCGTAACGTTCACTTCGGCTTACACCACGCTACCGATCCCCGGGGTCCGAGCCCCCCCTCTATCTTTGACTTTACCGGTGACTTATCCCTGGATACCACCCATGACCACAGCCAAAGAGGCGTTAACAAAGCCACTTTCCTGTCTGCCGGAACCCACGCCGACCCTGAACCGACAAACTTCCATGTATTTTCGCGCTCAAGACTGGAAAGTATATTTTAATGAACAGGATGATCCTGTTGCTTTCCTGGAGCAATTAATGGAGATTTGCGCCGCTAATCAAATCCATCCAGACTTATTGGTGCCGCAATTACCTATGGTGTTGCGTGGTAATGCGCTATTGTGGTTCCGAAACAACCGGCACCGTTGGGCGACGTGGCAGCAATTTGAGGCTGATTTCCGCACTTTTTATTACCCTCTGGATTACTATGATGATCTTGAGGCGCAGATAAGCCGAAGATTGCAAAAACAAGGGGAATCTGTCAGTCTGTACTTCACTGATTTACAAACTATGATCCGCCGACATGGGAGTATAACACCTGAACAGGAGTTACGTTGGTTGTACCGCAATATGACACCTCAATTAAGGCAGATGGTGCGGCCGACCGACTTCTACGATGTGTTAACTCTGTCACAGAAAGCCGTGAGACCGAACGCCTCTTAGAGGAGGTAAGGCAGGCAGAGGCATGTAGTTACCGCCCTCAACCTGAGTTTGCTAGAGTGAATAGTAGTCAAGAAACGACCGTAAAATCACAACAAGTACCCGAGACACGGGTTACTATACCAGGCCGCCCACGATCAAATGAAGTGAGTCGACAGACTCGCAATAACCAGTTCCTCAATACGCACAACCGGCCACCTCAACACCCATCCCGTACCGAAAACCGTCAGGATGCTCCCGTGGGCAATCCTGAAGGGATATGCTGGCGATGTGGAGAGTCTGGACATTTCCGTACAGAATGTACTCGTCCACCCCGTCTGTTCTGTTCTAGATGTGGGAAACAAGGTGTCCAGTCTCGGCATTGTAATTGTGCACGGCCGGAAAACTAGAAGGGCGTTGTGATAATGCGAGGAAAGCACAACCGCCCGACGTAACAGCCTCGACCCACCTTGTTCCGACCGTTACCGCCTGTCAGCCGTCCTTGGTAAACACCGTTCAGCCGTCAAGCCCCGTACCGACCGTTACTCCAGCTAACGTTACCGTACCGCCTGTTCCTGTTACCTGCCATACCGTACCGCCTGTTCCTGTCACCTGTTATACCGTACCGCCTGTTCCTGTCACCTGTCATACCGTTCCACCTGTTCCTGTCACCTGTCACACCGTACCACCTGTTCCTGTCACCTGTCATACCGTACCACCTGTTCCTGTCACCTGTCATACCGTACCACCTGTTCCTGTCACCTGTCATACCGTACCACCTGTTCCTGTCACCTGTTATACCGTACCACCTGTTCCTGTCACCTGTTATACCGTACCCAAGTATACCGCCGACAAAGTTAACATTACCGTACCGACCGTGTCTGCAACCTGTTGTACCGTACCGACCGTTAGTAGACATAAACGTGACGTTACTCCAGTTACTAAAGTACCTAACGTTACTACCAGTTACCCTGTACCGACCGAGACGTTGGATAAGGATTCTGGCACAAAAGACTACGTTTATCCGACCGCAACACCAGACCCCTACCGTACCGACCGTCCCAGTACCGTCTGTTGCTGATATACCAGCAGTTACCGCCCTTAATGCTTTCGTGTCAACTGACAACCGACCCCACATCTCTGTCAGAATATTTGACACAGACTTTATGGCATTAGTAGACACTGGTGCTGCCCGTTCATACGTAGGGGCCGTGGTACGACAGTTGTGTCTTAAGCACGATTGCACACCTCTCCGTCCAGCCGTTGAAAACGCTAAAGTTGCAAACGGCAGTAAGGTAGATATTACCGAGGCTTTCAGGGTCAAATTGACTTTTGAGGGTTACCCGACTGTAACGGAGGTGTTGCACTATTTACCAGGGTTAACCGTATTTATCGTACTTGGTATGGACCTACTGGGAAAACATCCATTTCAAGTAAATTTGCAGACAAGGGCTGTACAAATAGTAAGCCCCAGACCAGTCAGTATACCGAAAAAGATTAGTCCAGTCAACACCATTGATCCGCCTGAGCCCTTAGCGTTGACTGAAACCGAAAACACCAGGCTGCTACAGTTTTTGAACACCGAACTTCCAAAGTTCGATCGAATTAGCGGTGTAACTCCACTAACCACACACACCATTCATTTGGAACAAACCGAACCAATTAAGCAACGCTATCACCCTCGCAATCCTCGTATGCAGGAGATTATTAATACCGAGGTAAAGCAGATGTTGCAAGACGGTATTATTGAGCCGTCAACTAGTCCGTGGAGTTCCCCTGTAGTAATTGTCCGTAAAAAGGATGGTAAGCACCGTTTCTGTATTGACTTTCAAAAAGTCAATGACGTTACCCGAAAAGATGCATACCCGTTACCGTTTATTAATGCAATCTTGGACAAACTCCGCCGTGCCCGTTATATATCCAGTATTGACTTGAAACAGGGTTACTGGCAAGTAGCTCTCGATGAAGCTAGCAAACCAATTACCGCATTCACGGTGCCGGGCATGGGCTTGTTTCAATTCAAAGTCATGCCATTTGGTTTACACTCAGCTCCCGCTACATTTCAACGATTAATGGATAGAGTCATCGGCCTGATCTGGATCCGTACTGTTTTGCGTATCTGGACGACATTATTGTTCTTGGTGAAACTTTTGAACAACATCTCGACAACCTGTCCGAGGTATTCCGTCGTCTCAGAGCTGCAAATCTTAGACTTAATCCAGAAAAGTGCCAGTTTTGCCGAAAATCCCTACGTTACTTGGGTCACCTGGTTACATCCAATGGTATCTGTACCGACCAGAAAAAGTGTCAGCTATTCAAAATTTGCCGGCACCAACTACCGTAAGAGGTGTCCGCCGGTTGTTAGGCATTGCCTCCTGGTACCGTCGTTTTGTGAAAGGCTTTTCCCAGATTGCCTCTCCCCTAAACCGACTATTAAAAAAGGGAGTCAAGTGGTCCTGGTCAGAAGACCAACAGCAAGCATTTGAACAGCTAAAGATATGCTTAACCGAAGCCCCTATTTTGGCATGTCCAGATTTTTCCCGACCGTTTGTACTACAAACAGATGCGTCGGATCATGGGCTAGGTGCTGCATTAATTCAGCATGATTCCAATGGAGACCACATCATAGCTTATGCAAGCAGAACGCTGACAGCTACCGAGCGGAAGTTTTCGGTGACCGAGAAAGAATGCTTAGCAATAGTCTGGGGAGTTGAAAAGATGCGACCGTACCTGGAAGGTTACCGTTTTACCGTAGTGACTGATCACCAGTCGTTACGTTGGCTACACTCCTTAAAAAGCCCGTCCGGACGTCTAGCACGTTGGAGTATTTATCTCCAACAATTTGATTTTGAAATCAAGTACCGTAAGGGAGTTTTGAATAAAGTCGCGGATGCTCTGTCACGAGATCCGGTTCCGACAACGTCTACCGATCCGCCAGACTCCGTAGCAGTAATTGAAGACTTTGAGCCGTGTTCTTGGTATCTGGCCAAGAAGAAAGCCGTTGAGAACAATCCTAGTGAGTTTCCCGATTACTGCATAAAAGACGGCCGCCTGTTCCGACATTTCTGGGATATAAATGAAGGCATCACCGCCGAACCGAACGCGCCTTGGAAACTTTGCGTCCCAAAACCTGCTCGTGAAACCGTTTTACGGCAGAACCATAATGAACCGACCGCCGGACATTTGGGAATAGCAAAAACTACCGTCCGTATTGCCCAACGTTATTACTGGCCGGGAATGATGCGTGATATTGCTAAATATGTCCGTAATTGTTCCTCCTGTCAACGATATAAGCTTTCACAGCAGGCACCTCCAGGCCAGATGCAACCGTCTCGTAACAACAATCCTTGGGAAACCGTCAGTACCGATTTAGTTGGCCCTTTACCTCGTTCGCCAAAGGAAACAACTACCTAGTAGTTTTCCAGGACCGTTTCACTAAATGGGTACAGTGTAGAGCGATAAGGAAGGCAACAGCCCGTGCCGTAAGCCAGGCTTTCTACGAGGAGATTGTAACTCGTTTTGGTTGTCCAAAGACCGTGCTGTCCGACAATGGCACCCAATTTACCGGCCAACCGTTTAAACAGTTGCTTGAGGAGTTAGGAATAGCTCACCGTTATACTCCGCCGTATACGCCTCAAGCTAATCCTGTGGAGCGTACTAACAAGACGCTCAAGACCATGATTGCGCAATTCTGCGAGAATGATCATCGCAAGTGGGATGTCTTTCTGCCGGAATTAGTGTTTGCCATAAACACATCACAACATGACTCTACCGGGTTCACGCCCGCGTACCTGAATTTTGGCCGTGAGTTAGAGCCCCCAAAGGCTCTGTATCGTTTTGCTAGGCCGGAAACCGACCGTACCGAACCGTCCGTGGAGCCCCAGCTCTCCGATATTGAGGAGCATAGCAACCGCCTCAAACAGCTTTGTGATATTTATGAGCTGGTCCGTCTGAATCTGAGTCGGGCGTTCACCACTCAAAGCCGACATTACAATCTCCGGAGACGCGAATGGAGATGTCACTTGGGAGATCAAGTTTTCCGCAGGGAAAATCCTCTGTCCTCCGCTGTCCGAGGTTTTGCCTCGAAACTAGCGCCTAAATACTCAGGGCCGTATACCGTTGTCAAAGTTGTTTCTCCCGTGGTCTATGATCTTAAAGATCGTACCGGCAAAGTTCTTCGTCATATCCACATAAAGGACCTTAAGTCGGCTTATGTCGAGTCTAGTGCGGAAGTCGATGGTAGGACAGGTCAATCGTAACCGCCTGAAGTTTCTTTTTCTCCTCCCCGAACGTTTGCTCAGCGTTTTTTTTTGCCTGTCCGACCGAACCCGTTTTTCTTTAGATGTCCGTTAACCGTACCGTTCCGAAGTCTCGCCGGCGCTTGCCCGGTGAACCTCCCCACGGCGCTCCTCCGGAGAGTAGTACCTCGATGAGAGTAGCCAGCTCCTTGGCTGTCACCGCCAGGAAGACCCGGGTGGCGCAACTGAAAAGGGAGGCCCAGGCACTAAGAGCCCCGTTCAGGAGTCGGCCAGCACCCACCACACCTAACTCTGCTTCCGGTCTGCCCCGGATGGCCGGTCGCATTCGGGTACTATCGGACATCCGAGTGCGTCTGGTAGACCCGATTTCGTTGCGGACGACGGCTTTTGACGCCAATCTAGAGCGGCTGGAATGGGCTGTCCAGCATACAGAGGAATTATTTCCTGACCCTGCCCGTCCTGTCACCGTCGAAAGTACACCGGAATGCAAACCAGCCCGGGTGACAGCAGAACCGTCCGCCGAACCGTCCCCAGTGGATTGGGAAGCAGTGGCCGATTCCATCATGGCCACTCCTGACCCGAAGCGTTGGTCTCCCGCTTTGGTGAGTCAGCTTTGGACTCTGCGTCCGCCTGACTACCCGCAACACCGCCGGTTGCGGAGACATCTTCGGACCAGCGATGGTCGCCGGGTACATGTCAACGTGCCCTAAGCCCGTCAGTGCCGGTGGTCCTTTCCTGACCTTCCGTCCGTGAATTTGTTCTGATTTTTTTTTTGGATTAGTAGTGCCGTCAACCGTGGGAAACATTTTTTTTTTTTTTTGTTTTGTTTGCTCCGCCCGCTACCTCCCCAAATCTCCAGTTAACAGTTTTTTTTTTTTGTGGTTAAAGATGTCGGATACACCGGTACTGGAATTAACCTCGGAGGACTTGTGCCTCGAGATGATGTGTGCAGTGGAGGAGGATCCAGGGGCAGCCACCGCCGAGCTATGCTCGTCACGGGCTACGGAAGCATTGGAAGAGTTGCCACCGCCCGCACCAACCGAATCATCTTCCATGATGCAGGTCACCACGGTTGTTCCCACCGAACCATCACATCTGCCTGAAACGTGTGCTTCGGCACAAACACCGACTTCTCCCGGGTTCGAGCTGGTCCCGGGGTTGAGAATATGGTCGGGTCTGGTGGACGGCGGCCGAACCTCGCCGGATCGCCTTTATTTTTGCCCGTAAGAAGGGGGCTATGCTGGAGATGTGGCCAAGAAGGCCATCACCGGGCCATCTGTGACCGTCCACCCATTCGGTTTTGCTCCAGGTGTGGGCACCGGGATCGCCTGTCTAGGCATTGTCCCTGCAGGCCGTGGTTTCCGGAAGAGGAGACGACCGTATTGCCGCCTCCAAGAGTGACGTCAAGCAGGTGAAAAAACACGTATGTCTGGAATTAGATCACACATTTTAACCTACAAATGCTTTGAAAAATTAGTGCGTTCGGAAGTGACTGATGATCAAGTGCTTTGAAAATCACATGATCATGAGAGTTTCAGTTTAATCATCATTCATTCAGTGAATAGGTGTGCTTGCACTCACTTAAAGATATCTTCTACTCCTAATAACATAATATCTTATTAATGTTCATTGATTTTGCTTCGCACAAGAAAGCAAAAATAGTAATTTGACATACCAACATTACTAACTTCTTTGTTTTTCATAAAAACGGTTATTTTGGTTTTACTGACCGACATTTTCATAGAAATGTTGCTGAAATAGGAGTCGTCAGCTGGAATTCCAGCCTTTGTCATTCGGCATAGGGTAGCCGTACTCACTTTTAAATCCTGTGATGCTCTATCATACACATTGGAATAATCAATTGGGATGACATCTGGAAACTGTTTCTTTTCGTACTCCAAAAAAAGCAGGACATTTAGAATTAGCATTTGGGCTTGCTCATTGTGGCGCATCATTTTTATACCTTTGATATTTGTTTATATCAAAGTGACAGTAAATGTCAACGTTTTTAATTTGACAGGATGACAATAGTATATTCTATATTAAGAGCGACTGCTGTGGGGTGGAGTAGAAGGACAATTCACATCATTTTCGTAGCTCGAACTCATTGTCACCGATAAATCACTTTGACGGAATGGCTTTATTTCAAACAGGTATGTCAAGCGTTGTTATGAAAATGCCGAAAAAGTTGGTGAGAACATTGTTAGTAGAAAGCAAAAACGCTCTAGGACAGAAAATGATTCACTTTCTGCGCACGTGCGGCGAATAACCACTTTCTGATTTGAAATGGATGCGTACATGAGGTACTTTCAAAGTCAGTAGTCGAAAAAAGTAGTAACGTGCCTTTTTTGCTAAAATTGTTTATTTCATATGTTTGATATGCGAGAAACAAAGATGTAAAAAGATGACGTCATTCTCAAAAGGGAAAAATCCAACTATATAAAAGACAATATAATTTCCTCATCACTGTCTGAACTATCGGATTCTTTTTCCAACTCTTGACAAGCAATAAAGACTTTCAAAACAAGGTTTTGTTTCACCTGATCATCCAGTTCTAATAATTTAATTTTAATAATACCTCAAAAATGACAGACAAATCAATGTCATTAAAAACGGGATCTCTCTCTCGGAACCTCAACTTTAACGGATGCTTACTTTTTTGTTAGTTTCAAATTTCATCATGGTAACAGTGTAAAATATACGTAAAGATTTGATAAAGTCGTGGATTATCAAACTGGGTCAGAGATTCACTTGCTGCCTTTGTCCAGAGTCAAACAGTCGTGTAGAGTACTCACTAAACACGACAATTGGTGACCCCTAAAAAGTTCAACACGTGTACCTGCCCTCATCAGTCAGCAAGAATCCAATCATGGAAGATTATAACGAACCAAACACGGAATCCGCTCTCCAGCAGGCCCCAACACAATAAACTGTAAGGCATATCGAAAGACTGGCAGTCAAGCACCACCTTTTTGGAAGGTTGAGCCAAAACTGTTTCTACTAAAACCAGACGTTTATCTCCTGACAAGCTTCAAATTGCTAAACAGGAATTTCAGTTTCTGCTTGAATATGGGATTTGCCGCCCCTCCAACAGTCCTTGGACAAGCTCTTTACACCTTGAACAGAAAAAATCTGGTGATTGGAGACCTGTAGGTGATTATTGCAGACTAAATTCTGTTACTCTTGAAGATAGGTATCCAGTACCAAGCCTTCAAGATTTTTTTGCAACGCTAGAAGGAAGAACTGTATTTTCAACACTTGATTTGGTTCGAGCATATCAACCCATTGAAGAAAGTTCTATTCCCAAAACAGCTATCATCACACCATTTGGTTTGTTTGAATTTACCAGGATGCAATTTGGCTTAAGAAACGCGGCTCAAACTTTTCAAAGAGATATTCACGAGGTTTTACATGACCTTGATTTTTGCTTTCCTTATTTGGATGACATTCTAATTGCTTCTAACACCTACGAGCAGCATGAAGAACATCTAAAGCAAATTTTCGCTCGTCTTGAAAAGTTTGGTCTCACTATCAATCTGGACAAACGTGTTTTTGGAGAAAAACAGGTTAAGTTTCTTGGTCACTTGGTTTCATAACAAGGTTCAAGTCCATTGCTGAAAAGGTTGGTGGTGGACACGCCCGATACACACCGAAAAATAGCAGTGAGATGGCTAGCACACTCGGTGCGTAGCAAGCCTGATTTTTGAACGGTTTAGGAGTGCGCACACAGGTGACAAAATTCAATTCCTGAACGGCCAGTGCGTCACACTCACACTGGGTGCGATATTCTTGAATGCGCCCCAGCACACTAGAATCACTTATACTGCGTATGCGCAGTATCACAGACATTGCTGACGCGGCGGCGGAGTGGGGCCATATAGAGCGATGTACGTCATCAGTGAGTTTGACGTTTTAAAAATGCATTCGAATTGCTTAGCAATTAGTTGCGACCTTTAGCGCTCTCTTTCTCACACGCGCTTATTAAATGAACGCATTTTTTTCGTAGAATAATACATAACCATGGAAAGTATTTATGCAAAGTTAAGGAGTAAAGAAATTTTTGTTGGTGGATTAAAATCATTGTGTAAAGTGCTTTACAAAATTGGATTTAAGTGGTTAAGAGATTGCGCAGGTATGTAGAAATAAAGCAACAAAATCTCTATCAATTTGTTTTTACAGATAAGACATGGATATTCCAAAATGGGACCCTAGGCCATTCCTGGCAGGATGAAAGCAAACATAGTGTGAAGAGCACCAGGGTAGATTGGCAAAAGGCAAAAGGTTAGCTGCAAGCGAAACCCTTTAATTCAAAATGTAACTATATTTTTTTTAGAAAAGGCTTATCTTTTTGTTTTTAATTTTGCATGATACTAATCTTGATGCTTTTTGTCAGAATCCGATTTGGAAATTATGATTTATGTATTAGATGTTGAAACTAATATATGCTACTGAAACATTTAGATTCATTATTCTTCATGCGGGTAATGAAAATGGATTTATTCCGGGTGGTGAGCTCATATTTGCTTCAAAGAGCCAGTCTGGGGATTATCAAGGTGAGATGAACCAAGAAAATTTTCTAAAATGGTTTCAAGGACAATTGATGCCAAGTTTACCAGCCTTTCGCTATTGTTTTGGATAATGCACCCTACCACAATCAATTAATCACAAAAATTCCAAACAGCAGTTGGAATAAAGCAAGTATTCAGGAATGGTTAATGGACACCAGCCGTATGGAAAAATAGTAGGTATTCATCATACAAATGAAGAAATTATGAAATGGTACAATAGAGAGCAGGTTATGGACCGAGAAGAAATACAGCTACTGATTATCTGTGTAGACCAACAGGATGATTCAAGCAGTGAGGATAATTTTTCAGATTAATGTAACATTTGTTTTTTTTAGGTTAGGTATTAGGAAAATTACACATTGTAAGAACCAATTCCAAAACCCGGCCTAAACGCAACATAGTAGGCCGCACCACTTGCTGTTGAAGGTCGCAGCAACCTAAATGCGGCCAATCAGAAGAGCAGCCTGCCAGACGGTCCATATTTGGAAATCTTACAACAAACACCAGTGCGCGTGCAGATTACGTTAGTTACGCACGGCTCTCGGGCATTCTGTTTACGACTACGCCGCGAAACGCTTTAAATACGTTGTTTTCTACTTGTTTGCAAGAACCTATTTTAAAATATATTAGTTAAGGGAAAGGTGTGTTTAATTGACTCATCGTTAACGCTCCTCTCTTACAAATTGGCGCCCAACGTGGGGCTTGCAGCAGTTTTAAAGAAAACTTCAGGAATTAACGGTGTTTTTGTCGAGTTCAATCGGACATTTTGTGACTCTCGAACGTTCGTCGCGAAAATCTGGTTACTCTTCGTTTTCCGTGCGTACGTCCCGTGAACGTGAATGTACATTTCCAAGAACATTTCGTTGCTACCTCGCGAAAATTCTTAGAAAAAACTCATCCACGGCTTCATTGAACTTTTACGTGCCTTATTTGCTAATGAATAGTAAAGCATTTGTGTACAACTAGAGGCAGTTACTGCGGTAAGTTTTGTCATTGAATTGTACTTCAAAATTCGACAATCTGCCACCGCCAACCGTAAGGTATTGGCTTCGAAGCCGAGAAGAGACTAGTGAAGATAATTTTCCTCCGAGTGACCTTGAAATGGATCACGTGACATTATCCAACGAACAGTTTCAAGAACTTATTGCACGAATTGGTGCAGTTCCTTTACCAACCGCGAGTGATGGCAATTTTTCAACATGTTCATCTCGGTTTAACGGTAATAAAAACAGTGACGTAAACGCTTTCATCGATGCTGTTGAAACTTTCAAAGATTGCTCAAAAGTGTCCGATTCAAACGCGTTACGTGGACTGTCTATGTTGTTAGATGACTTTGCTGCTACGTGGTGGCAAGGCGTGAAAGACTCTGTAGATTCTTGGGATGATGCAATTAATCTATTGAAAATCACGTTTGGTCCAAGAAAACCCGCGTATCTAGTGTATCGTGAACTTTTTGCTAATGAACAAGATTCAAAGACTCCTTCAGACGTTTTTATTTGTAAAGCTAGGTCACTTCTGGCTCAGCTTCCAACCGGTACTCTTAATGAGTCAGTTCAACTAGACATGGTGTACGGACTTTTACAAAAACGTATTCGCGAACGGGTTCCGCGTGATAAAGTTTTGACTTTTAATGACCTGCTCAAGCATTGTCGAGAAATTGAAGAGACTTACAGTGAACACTTCTCGGAACACTTTGAAGTCAAACGCGATAGTGACCGAGTTAACGACAAACGACCTAAATGTAAATCTTGCAAATACTTAGGACACACAGAGGACGAGTGCCGCAAGAAACGAACTGCCAAAGCCAGTGCAATTTCTTCCTCCACTGCGCCGCAGGAACATTTAAATATGGTTTCTTCTCCTAGCCCCTCTCAACCAAGTAGTTTTCAAAATTCTGTTAGAACTAATAGACCAAATCAGCTTACTTGTTTTGGTTGTCAGCAACCTGGATACATCAAGTCAAACTGTCCCACGTGTTCTGGTGGTGTCTCTTTACTTGATTTTTGCTGTTTAGAGGGCGACGTTGCCAAACTGTCACCACAGCCTCGACCATTATTCAACATCTCTATCATGGGCTTGAATGGCTCAGGAATCATTGATACGGCCGCAAAACAGAGTGTTGCAAGTAGCTCTTTGTATAAAGCGCTACATCAAAAAGGAGCAACATTTACTGCATCTAGGGCTAATATTAAATTAGCAGATGGCAGTGTTAAGACTCTTGACACCAAGATTGTTACAGTGGACATACTTCTACAAGGTCGTACCATACCCACTACGCTAGTATGCTTGCCTGATGCCAATAAGACTCTACTTGGAATTGATTTCCTTCAAGCCGGAAATATAGCAATCAACCTTGGACAGTGTTGCTGGTACTTTGCAGAAGACGACTTCAATCAACATGAACTACGATTTGAAGATCAACACAATGTGGAATTTAACGACGCTACCATCGAAGCTTTGGCCATAACCATGTTGAGAGAGAACGAAGGAACTATGCTATCTTATGAGCAAAAGAAAATTCTTTCTGACACAATCACTGTAAATCAAGATGTTTTTGCTCTAGGGGGAGATCCCACTCCCTTTGCAGAACATAGAATAGATACTGGAAATAATCCTCCTATATCTGTTCCACCTTATCGTATGACACCTGCAAAAAAAGCTCAACTTGAAATTGAACTTAACAAACTCTTGGAAGCTGGGATTATTGAAGAGTGTGAATCAGCATGGTCCGCACCTGTCGTCCTTGTGCCCAAAAAGGATGGAGGCACAAGACTGTGTGTAGATTATCGGGCATTAAACGCTATCACGGTGCCTGTGAGTTATCCGCTTCCCAGAATGGATGATTTACTCCATTGCACTAAAAAAACATTCTATATGTCAACACTTGACTTGAGGGCGGGTTATCATCAAGTCCGAGTTCGGCAGGAAGATCAAGATAAGACCTCGTTTGTGACCCCCTTTGGAACGTTCCGCTACTTAGTGATGCCCTTCGGCTTGCGAAATGCGCCAGCCACGTTCCAGCGGCTCATTGATCGATTTAGAGGCGGACTTCCACATGTTTTAATTCTTGCTTACCTGGACGATATTTTCATATTGTCAGAGACCTTTGAACAGCACGTTAAAGATCTCCTAAGTGTATTTGAACGGCTAAGAATGTTTAAATTACGAGCAAATCGGGAAAAATGTACCTTTGCGAGTTCGCAAGTGAAATATTTAGGCCATTATATAACTGCTCAAGGAATCCAAGTGGATCCAGAGAAGACAGCTGCCATTGACACAATGTTACCACCACAGAACATAAAACAGATTCAGTCCTTTTTGCAAAGCTGTTCGTGGTATCGCCGATTTATAGACCAGTTTGCTGAAATAACCCGACCTTTGACTAATCTTTTAAAGAAAAATGTGACTTGGATATGGGGATCACAGCAACAACATGCCTTCCTAACTTTGAAGAAAAAGCTGACTACTGCCCCCATTCTACAACAAAATGACGGCTCGAAACCGTACATGTTGCGAACCGATGCATCAGCATACGCCATAGGTGCCGTCCTGCTACAAGGTGAAGGATTAGAGGAACGCCCGGTGGAATATGCCAGTAGATTACTAACGACGGCTGAGCGTAACTATTCGACGACAGAGCGCGAGGCATTAGCTGTAGTTTGGAGCTTGAACAAGTTCCGAGGATACTTGGATCACTCATCAGTAATTGTAGTCCAACCAGTAATAGTAATAGTAAACCAACCACTGAGATGGCTACTCAGCATTAAGACGCCAACTGGACGTCTAGCACGTTGGGCTTTAATGATCCAAGGTTACAACTTAAAAATTGAATATGGTCCTGGAAAACTCAATGCCATTGCAGACATGTTATCAAGACCGCCTTGTAAACATTCTAATGACGACTCTTGTAGTATTTGCTACCTTACTATTGACATACCAAAACGTACTCCGAATGAAGTGAGAGCAGAGCAGTTGAAAGATCCAGATCTCAAGAAAATCATAGAAAGTTTTGAGGATGTAAACAGTAATGAATACGCCCGCTGGACCTCAATCATGACTAATGGCGTTCTATACAAGTACGCAGATCCAGATCTTGAAGATGCTCAACTGGTTGTACCAATTCACGAAAGGAATAGAGTGTTGGCTGAACATCATGACGCCCCTACCGCCGCTCATTACGGAGCTGAACGAACTATTCGCAGAATATCAAGACTTTATTATTTTCCCGGTATGAGACAATTCATCCAGAAGTATGTCAAAAATTGCCCTGATTGTCAAAGATATATAACGGCAACCAATCAAAAACCAGCTGGATTAGTTCAGACACCAGCTTACAATCAAAGATTTGAGGTTCTAGCAATTGATTTATTTGGGCCATTACCCGAAACACCAAAAGGTGAACAATGGATATTTATAGTGGAAGATACTTCTACCAAATGGGTCGAGCTCTTCCCACTTATCAAAGCAACCGCCCAAGAATGCTCCACAAAACTAATTGACGAAGTGTTCCTTATATTCGGATTTCCTCGCCGAATCATATCAGACAATGGTGTTCAATTTGTCTCACATGTCATGCAACTAGTGTGCCAAGCAATGAACATTAAACAGAGTTTAACACCATTATACCATCCACAAGCTAATATGGTCGAACGGAAGAACCGCGACATGAAGCAGAGACTTGCAACTTTGGTAGGCAAAGACCACACAACTTGGGCTGAACAGCTTCCGAGTATACGATTTGCCATGAATAGTGCTAATTGTCAATCGACTGGATTTAGTGCTGCTTACTTAAACTTTGCCAGAGAGCTAAGGAGTCCTGATGAAGTTGTTAATGACTTACGACCAGTAGTCCAATCCGACAATTTCCTTCCAGAAATAACCCCTTACTTGAAGCAAGTTTACATGACATTGATAGAAGCACAAACAACTAATGAGAAAAGACAAGATTATCAAAAGCAGTATGCTGATCTAAAGCGAGCAGAGACACCTGATTACGCTATAGGTGATAAAGTACTGGTTACTACACACACCCGAAGCAGTCAAGACAAGCATGTAACCGCCAAGCTGGATCCTAAAAGAGATGGACCTTATACAATCATCCGCCGTGTATCACCGGTATCTTATGAAATCGCCAGCTCCGACCAACTTGATGAACCACTGGGAGTATATCATTGCAGCGCCTTACGAATGTACCATGGTGGTCAGTCTAGAAGTCCTATAGTGCCTATACGGAAAAGGGGACGCCCCCGAAAAAACCCAGAACCTATAAAAGCTGGTTCCTCGACGTCACCGTCTTCACAACCAGAGGGGGAGACTGTAAGAACCAATTCCAAAACCCGGCCTAAACGCAACATAGTAGGTCGCAGCAACCTAAATGCGGCCAATCAGAAGAGCAGCCTGCCAGACGGTCCATATTTGGAAATCTTACAACAAACACCAGTGCGCGTGCAGATTACGTTAGTTACGCACGGCTCTCGGGCATTCTGTTTACGACTACGCCGCGAAACGCTTTAAATACGTTGTTTTCTACTTGTTTGCAAGAACCTATTTTAAAATATATTAGTTAAGGGAAAGGTGTGTTTAATTGACTCATCGTTAACGCTCCTCTCTTACAACATGTATTTTAAAAATGTAAGATTTAAAATTGCGTAAGTAAAAAAGAACAGATATTTTTGTTACTTACATCTACATAACTTTTATTGTTTCAAAATGGACCTGAGACACTGCTTTGACCATATTGACCTATTACAAGGAAAGAAAACCAGTAACCGAATTTTTTTGGGTTGACATTTGAGATGACGCTGTTTCAAAGAGAGACGCACTTGTGAAAAATTCAAACTAAAATAATTAGATATTAGGTCTGCTTGTTAACATTGCTATATTACTATATTATACATTCAAGTTAAAATATTGTTACGGTTTGGGCCTACTATGCTCGATACTTACTGAACGAGCACTCGATTCGGGATGGATCCGATGAGCCGCAATATCTGGCCGGGCGCGTGTTAAAGTAGGCCACCGTTAGAAGGCGATACACCAAGAAGCATCTTCGATGTTCGACGCAAATCGCGAAGCGTTTTGCGGTGATTCTAGAACGTGGTTTGCCGAATATAAAAGAAGCGGTTTTGACGGTGGACCAGTAGTGGATTTGGGAACGCGGTAAAGTTTAAATAGAAGAATAATTGTGGAATTGTAGTAGTGTTTTTGGTAGCTGAATTAATTATTGTACAGAGTGTTTTGAAGTGTAAATAAATTTATTTCTTGTTGAGTTAAATTGACTTTGTGGAAACCCAGGGGGAACCGTAACAATTGGTGTCAGAAGTGGAATCAGACTTTAGTGCGACGTGAATTTGAATTAATCTTAATTTTTTATGCCAATAACAAGACGTCAAAGTGCAATTATGAAGGCCCAACTAGCAGCTATTATGGCAATGCTTGAAAAACAAGAAGGGATTCGACAACAAGACAAAGAACAACAAGACAAAGAACACCAAGAAAGAATGCGAAGTTAAAATTTAAATAAAAAGTACAAAAACTAAGTGTATTTTAATTTAAAAGAACCCAAACAGAACATGGTGTCAGAAGTGTAGTTCTTAGAGAAAACATAACAGTTAAGAGGACAACTTAGAGGAGAAATATTCACCCTTAAAAATGGAGTGTAGACCCCCAGAACCATTTGACATAAATCAAACAAGTCAATGGCAGAAGTGGAGACAAAAATTTGATATATTTATGAAGGCATCAGAAAACTGGCTGTCTTTTTAGAAAGGGGGAGACAGTGAGACCCATGTTATAAAAATTTTGTGAATTTAAAGTTGTTTAAAGGTGGGAATAAGTGCAAACACCGACCAACACGCTAGTGAAGGAGGGGATGGTGGAAGATGGGGTGCTGGGATTGTTTACAAGGGGTGAGGGACTTAAAAAAGGAAGTTGATGGATGGTTAAGCTGATCATTCAGGCAGGTGTGCCCACCATCATCAGAGGCCTTGTTGATCTCAAGCACCTCAAGGTGGTTGAGGAGGCTGCCCTTAGCACACACGTGCAGAATCTTGAAACCCTGTTCAGTATTGAAGGTGTGGCCATTCAGACAAAGATGCCGAGAAAAATTGGATTTCATATAGGTAGTGTTTAGGTTGGGGTTGTTAGTGAACTTCAAGAACTCCCGAGAGTGCTCGTGAATACGAGTGGAGAACCTCCTGCCCGTCTGACCAACATAGAGAGCATTACATCCGGGAGTGCAACACGTCAGTTGGTAAACGCCTGATTTATGCAGTTGAGGAGTAGGATCTTTGGAGTTAAAAAGAAAATGTCTGGAGGTGTGGGAAACTTTGAAGCAAATATTTATGTTGTTAGACCTGAAAATATTTTTCATCTGAAGTGAGAGAGGGCCTAAAAAGGGAATTGAAAAGAATTTTGGATCTTCAGATGTGTCTTTGTGTATTAATTTCTTATAAACAAATTTTTTAAAATGGTTAAAATAAATTTTATTGATTAATGTATTGGGAAATTTATTGTTGGTTGCAACTGTTTTGATCCAAGAAAGTTCTAAATTAAAATTTGTTTGAGACATTGGAATGTTAAATAGGCGGTTAAAGAAATAGTTTAGGGACGCAACCTTTTGATTGAGAGGATGATTGGATTGGAAGGGGATAATGCACCGTACTGATGGGTTTGTGATAAATGGAGAACTCAATGTGATTATAAGACCTGCAAAGCAAGATGTCAAGGAAAGGTAGTTTATGGGATGACTCTAATTCCATGGTGAATGAGATTGAATGGTGTAAATTGTTAAGAAATATGAATAGTTGTTGAAGGTCATTAGGGGACCCGTCAAAAATACAAAAAATGTCATCCACATATCTTTTGAAAAAGAGTATTTTATTGAAGGAGGGGTAGGATTCTAGGGAATGTTCAATGTTGGACATAAAAATTTCTGCTAGTAGAGGGGAAAGACATGAACCCATAGCCAGGCCCCCGGACTGTGAATAGAAGGTGTTGTTGAGCTGAAAAAAGTTTTGATCCAGTACCAGAGCCACCAGGGTTAGTAAGTCTTCCACCTGGAAAGGGTCCAGACTTTCGGAAGCAGACAACAGATCTCGGACAAAATTTAAACAATCGAGGTGTGCTAGGAAAGAGGTTGGAAACATCAAAGGAGACCATGATTGCAGTATCAGGGATGGTTAAGTCTTTAAGTTGTGAGAAAAGTTCAAATGAATTTTTTGAGTATTTACTTTTAAATCCGGTTGTTTTAAGGATAATATCATTTAACCAGGCAGAAAGGTGGTGGCAGGGAGAACCGCAAAAGGAAACTACTGGTCTGATGGGGATATTGGGTTTGTGGATTTTGGGAAGACCATAGAGTTTGGGAACGGATGGGTTGATAGGTATGATTTTGTATTTGTTAAAGCCCAGTGGTGTTAGTGTAGTCTGGACTCTATTAATAATTGACTTAAATCTCACCAGGAATTTGTCCAGAGGGGATGTGTTTAGAATTTCAAATGAGTCCGAACTTAGGAAGTCCAAGACCTTGTCCACATACTGAGTTCTGTCAAGAACTACCACGCAATTGCCCTTGTCGGCCTTTGTTACCACCAAGTCGTTGTCTTTGACTTTTTTCTTCAGTGTGGACAAGTTCCTGTTCTCCGCTTTGCACCAGGCAGGATGCCCTGAAGAGAGATTTCGGGCGTGAAACCTATTGAGATGGACGGTGCAAGCAGATCGAACTACACCTTGTGAACCTTCAGGAAGACATCTAGAAATTACGTTTTCCAAATGGGCAGAAAAAACTTGTAAATCATTGACTTTAGGTTGAAAGGTGAAATTGTATTTAAGTCCTAAATTCAAAATACTTAAATCGTTTTGGGATAGAACACAGTTTGACAGGTTTAGAGTTCGAGGGTGGAAAGAAAAAGCTGAACTTTGAGGAGGCTTTACGCCAAAATTACCAATAAAAATGTTGTTATCAAAGGTGGCCTCATCTGTCGGACTATGTGGAAGGTTACAGGAAGCTAGGTTTGTGGTAGAAGGAGGTGTAAAGGTTGCATTAGGGGTTATGTTGGAGGTGGGCTGATTGATGTAGCTAAGTATTGGCACTGGTAGGGGGGTCAGCCTTGAGCAATACACAAAGATACATCTGAAGATCCAAAATTTTTTTCAATTCCGTTTTTAGGCCTTCTCTCACTTCAGATGAAAAATATTTTCAGGTCTAACAACATAAATATTTGCTTCAAAGTTTCCCACACCTCCAGACATTTTCTTTTTAACTCCAAAGATCCTACTCCTTAACTGCATAAATCAGGCGTTTACCAACTGACCTGTTGCACTCCCGGATGTAATGCTCTCTATGTTGGTCAGACGGGCAGGAGGTTCTCCACTCGTATTTACGAGCACACTCGGGAGTTCTTGAAGTTCACTAACAACCCCAACCTAAACACTACTGTTGAAGCTTGTACTGCGTGTTCTTTGTGGCTGCAAGGGTTGAATTAAAGTGGAGTGGAATTCAACATATAACAAGTTTGGTTTATTGAGCAAGATTTATGTTATCAAATAGACAGACTTAGAACGCTTCAGTAACAGTCATTTATACAAAAAAGACTTTCTAACTTGACTACTGACTAACTTGACAACCAGTAAAACGTGACTCGACAAGACTACTCAATCTTAACTAATTACTAGGTTAAGATTTACAAAACAACTTACAAACGTTAGGTACACATTTTTCTTAATTCTAATAAAAACAAGAGAAGTATGTCTTCTTAAAATAATTCAATTCATCACTCCTCCTTAATTATTTTCAATTTTAGTTCTTGGAACGTTTTACGACTTAAAGGCTTTGTTAATATGTCTGCCAACTGATCACAAGATTTTATATGTTTTAGATTAATTGTCTTTCCAATATGTTCTTGTATAAATTTCCTAGAAATTTCCACATGCTTTTTTCCTTTTGTTACTTTTCCATCGCAGACATTTTGCAACATGTGAATGGCAGATCGATTGTCAACACAAAGTGTAGTTGGTTCATCTATGTTCACAAAACCAAGTTCTTGTCCAATCCGTCTGATCCAACATATGTCATCAATTGAAGAAACTGCAGCGCGATACTCAGCTTCAGCTGTAGATGTAGCTACTGAGCGTTGTTTTTGGGCATACCACACAATTGGTCCTCCTCGTAAAATCAGCACACCGCTGGTTGAATGTCCAGTTTCTGAATCTCCTCCATAATCAGAATCGGTATATGCCAAAAGATTAGTATCACCATCAAACATTATTCTATTATTTACAGTTCCCCTTAAATACTGAAAAACCTGTTTTATCATCTTCCAATGAACTACTTTTGGTTTATTATTGAATCTGCTTAAATAATTAACAGCAAAACTTATGTCTGGTCGAGAAATAGTGGCTAAGTACAGTAGACTTCCTATTGCTTCACGATAGGGTACAGTTTTATCAAGAAATCTGTTACCCACATAATTTTCTTCCGATGTGATCATGCCTTTTTCCATTGGAGTTGAAACAATGCTTACTTCTTCAAAATTAAACCTTTTTAATATTGTCTCTGTGTATATTGACTGATTGACAACAATTTTATTTCCATTACAGCATATTTGCATTCCAAGATATGATAAATTTCCACTTGAAGCATCATTAAAAGTGATATCAAATTCCAACTTTAGTCTATTTAGAATATTGATCATATCACTTTCTATTTTTCCTGCAATAAGTCCATCATCAACGAAAAGAGCTATTATTATAGATTTATCCTTGGTATAGTAAATGCAGGGATCATCATCAGTATTGTCTAATCCTATAGACATCAAAAACATTGAACATTTTTCATTCCAGTTTCTCGGGGCCTGCTTCAATCCATAAAGACTTTTATTTAGTTTACATATTCTATGTGTTCCATCATCAAATCCTTCAGGTTGATACATGTAAATATCTTCCCTTAAATCTCCATATAAAAATGCTGTCTTGACATCAAAAGTTTTAAGTTTCATGTGGTTTGAAGAAGCAAGACTTAAAATCAATCTGACTGAGACATGTCGTGCAACAGGACTAAAAGTTTCGAAATAGTCAAAACCTTGCTTCTGTTCGAAACCTCTTACAACAAGTCTGGCTTTGAATTTGCCATCTTGCTTCTGACGAAAAATCCAACGACAAGTCAAAGGTTTTACATTTTCAGGGGGTTGAACTAGGTTCCATGTTTTCATTTTAATTAATGAATCAAACTCCTCCTCCATCGCTTTGTACCAATTTCTGTTTTCCAAGGCTTCTGATACAGAAATATTTTCTATCTCCCCTATTAATGCAGTATGTAAATTTTCTTCATTCTGAAAATCGTCCATTACATAGTCTTTGTATCTGGTAGGAGGCTTAATAGTTCTTCTGTTTCGTAGAACTACAGTAGAAGTTGGCAACAACATATCATCAGGGTTTTCTTCATTTGTGTCCGATTCTAATGACTCTGTTTCAGATGAAATATCCTCTTCTTGAGTTTGTCTAGACTCTTGATTCTTTAAAGATGTTTCAATTTCACTTATATTACTTGTTTCGTCAAAAACAACATTACAGGAACTTACAACATCATGTTCCTGAGGAATGTACACTCTATAACTGGGAGCATCAAAATTATAACCTACAAATATTCCCTTCTTGGACTTCTTTTCTGTTTTTGCTCTCTGATGTTCTTGAAGTAGTACATAGCAGTCACATCCAAAACTTTTCAGTTGTTTTAAATCTAGTCGACGTCCATACCACAAATCAGCTGGACTCTTACCGGACAATGTACTAGTTCCAGATTGATTTAATGTAAATACAGCATAATTTACAGCTTCTGCCCATAAATTTTCATTTAATTTTCTTCCATGTATTGCTGACCTTGCTGATTCAACAACAGTTCGCATTTCCCTTTCAATACGACCGTTTTGTTGTGGAGTATAAGCACTTGATTTTGAATGGAAAACACCAAGTTTCGAATTTCAGTTCCATTATCCGACCTTAAACATTTAACTCTTCTTTCAAATTGGTTTTCAACTTGGTTCAGAAAAACATCAAGTTTAGAAGCTGCCTCATCCTTCGTCTTAAGAAAATAAACTGTTCTAAAATGTGTGAAGTCATCCTTAAAAAAGAGAAAATACTTTGCCCCTCCCAAAGACTTCATGTTCATTTCACACAGGTCAACGTGAATTAAGTCCAATGGCTTCTCTGTAGTTTTTTTATTTATTGGATGTGAAATACGGTGTTGTTTTCCATATACACAACCAGGGCACACATAGTCACTCCAGTCATCAATAAATTTAATTTTATCTCTTTTCAGCACATCTCTAACATACTTGATATTTTGGTGACCCAATCTTTCATGCCATGTTTTGATAGACAAAGACATTAAACAAATGTTTTCCTGACGAAACATCATTTTAAATAAACTTCCATCCCTTTGGGCAACTGCAACAATGTCTTTGCCATCAAATGTCTTGAATATAGACTGATTTGCATCTGCACACTGAATATAATGTTTATCCAACAACTGTGTGACTGAGAAAAGATTAAACGTCATTTTGGGCACATGCAAAACATTTTTCAAAACAATCTTATACCACTCCTTACCATTAAACGCTTCAAGATCAACATCACCAACTCCTATGCCTTCGAGTCTGGTAGCATCACCAATTACTACAATCTTGGGATCATCTAGCTTGATATAATTTTTCAACCAATCTCTGTGTGACGTCATGTGTTGACTAGCAGCACAGTCCTGATACCAAAGTTCACAACTTAGTTCTTGTGAATTTATGTTACTCATATCTGCTGAAGTCAAACTGGTAGTAATTAGAGCACGACGACTTGAATCACCCCTACTAGGATTTCTACTTGGTTCTTCACTACTTCTATATGATTGTCTGTGACATTCCTTGGCAAAATGACCCTTTTGATGACAATTATTACAACTGTAATTTTTCTTACAGAATTCTAACTATTTTGCACAATTTTTTGTTTCTACAAAATTTCTTGATATGACCCATCTTACCACATTTGAAACATTCACCATTAGTATTGCCATCCGACCTGCCCTTCAGTGTTGACTTGCCATTTGTTGCATGTGAGACTAAAGCATTTTGTGAAAATGATTCAGTAACATTGCTATATTCACTTAACCTATCCTCCTCTAACCTAAGACGCTCAAACATTGTATTTAAATTTTTATCTGCACCAGTTACATTATCCCATGCTGTACGAAAGTGATGTAACTTAAGGGGTAACATTCCTAAAATTCTAGTCATTATCCAGCTTTCTTTGACATCTTCACCTTCTGCTATTAGGTCTTCAGCATACTGTTGAATTGCAAGACAATTCCCAATTACTGACTTACTGACATCATACTGATAACTAAAAAATTGTCTTTGCAACCCTTCAATAGTAAGCTCTGACTTTTTACCTTACAAGGCATGCAACTTTGTTATTTTAATACTGTTGCTATTTTAATAGCAATACCACTACTAACATTAAAACCTATAACAGTTTGTGCTTCTAGATCTTGCTTTATCCATGCTTTTACATCTTTTGACTTTAAAGTGAGATTTAGTTTAAACCTCCAAGACACATAGTTTACATTGCCTGACAAGTCCTCAGATAATATTTCCATTTGTGATTTGATTGAATCCATGATTAATTGCTTGCAAATTTACTGACCTTGCACTGACTTTACTTCACTGGCATGTAAATCCAGACTCCTTCCAACTTTCTGTCCTTCTTCTCTGGCTTTCCTTGTTATTTCTTACAGGAACAAGCAACCGACAAAGATCTCTGGGCCCATAACCTGTTGAAGCTTGTACTGCGTGTTCTTTGTGGCTGCAAGGGTTGAATTAAAGTGGAGTGGAATTCAACATATAACAAGTTTGGTTTATTGAGCAAGATTTATGTTATCAAATAGACAGACTTAGAACGCTTCAGTAACAGTCATTTATACAAAAAAGACTTTCTAACTTGACTACTGACTAACTTGACAACCAGTAAAACGTGACTCGACCAGACTACTCAATCTTAACTAATTACTAGGTTAAGATTTACAAAAATACAAAACAACTTACAAACAAGGTTAGGTACACATTTTCCTTAATTCTAATAAAAACAAGAGAAGTATGTCTTCTTAAAATAATTCAATTCATCAACTACCTATATGAAATCCAATTTTTCTCGGCATCTTCGTCTGAATGGCCACACCTTCAATACTGAACAGGGTTTCAAGATTCTGCACGTGTGTGCTAAGGGCAGCCTCCTCAACCACCTTGAGGTGCTTGAGATCAATAAGGCCTCTGATGATGGTGGGCACACCTGCCTGAATGATCAGCTTAACCATCCATCAACTTCCTTTTTTAAGTCCCTCACCTTTTAATGCTTCCTAATCCCTTGTAAACACTCCCAGCACCCCATCTTCCACCATCCCCTCCTTCACTAGCGTGTTGGTCGGTGTTTGCACTTTCTGCGGGGTTTACAGTCTTATCTGAACCCTTAGCTACCCTCATTTTGCTCATTACGTTGTCCACCTGCCACATGTTTGCTGGTTGGTGCATTGCTTATGTTTTTGTCTAATTTTAACTTTACATCTTGTTGTATGAATGGTTGCGGCTTTAACCTTTTTATTGTTAATCTTTGATTGATTTGTGGGTTGCAGAACTACCTACCTGTTGTCACTTAGGTTATTGATTTTATTGTAATCCCCTCTTAAACGTTCCCCCTGCCTTCGTATTAACGGCTTATTACTGCGGTTTTTCAAAGATTTTTAAATCTCCATTTTGTTTCCTGTTCGATCGCCTCTGCCGTGGATGGTGGATTATATCTGAATTTATCTTTTTCTCCCCATAGGGTCTAATCCAGCCCTTAAAATGGGTCTAATTTTAAGTCTTTGTTTTTTAAATATGTAGTGTCAGTTTTTTTCTCCATAATCAGGTAATTATTCAATTTTTTAAAACCCTTTAATTTATACTACATGTGTTAAAAATTTTATAGCTTTATTCCCACCTTCAAACAACTTTAAATTCACAAAATCTTTATAACATGGGTCTCACTGTCTCCCCCTTTCTAAAAAGACAGCAAACATTGATTGTCGAGTTGAGGTAGGTTTTTCCCGTTTCTTAAACGCCCGTTACGCATAAGTAGAGTAAGTTATTCTTGTAGATCCTGAAGATGGCCGAAACTAGTAGAGCAGGCCTTACCTTTTGAAGGTCGAAATAAAGTATTGTGAAGACGACTGCGTGTCATTCCCTTCCTTTTGTATTGATTCATTTATTACAGAACTTAAAAAACAAGCTTCATTCTGTAATTTGGTATGTGAAAATCCAGAATGTAAACAATCATATGCAGATCGAATGATAAGAGAGAGAGTGCTTTTGGGATTAAAGAAAAAACAAATACAACAAAGACTCATAAGAGAACCAGACATGACCTTGGTGAAGATACAAGAATATATTAAAAGCATTGAAGTATCACAACAACATATTCAAATGCTTAGCTCACAAGAACAAGATGTCAACATTGTGAAGGTTAAATTTAAGTGCACACGCTGTGGTTATGAACATCAAAGGGGACAGTGTCCTGCATATAATAAAACATGCAACAATTGTCAAATGAAAAACCATTTTACTAAGATGTGTCGGTCAAAACAGTTCAATAATAAACGAAATGGTGACGCGAACAGTTTTTCTCAACCAGAACAACAAATAAGTAATCAAGGAGGATATGGAGGTAGAACCAATAACACTCCTGGTAGCAGTAGCAGATATAAGGACCATCAAAGGCTGGAGAGTCAAGTGCAGGAGGTAACCAACACCACAAATAATACACTTGTTTTGGGGACAGCCGAGGGAACAGCTGATGACAGTCTGGACTTGGAGGACAACATATTTGTAAGTAGCTGGTATGAGTATATTTTAGTTGAGTCTAAAAAGAAAAAATTTAAATTAGATACTGGGGCTGAATCTAGTATTTTACCTTTAAAATTTTTTAAAGAGTTAAAATTGAATACTAATATTATTAGACCGACCCCCATAACTATAGTTTCATATGGTAATTTTTATACTAAGCCTACAGGACATGCTAAGTTAAGTTGTAGATATAAGAGTTTAGTTACACATGTAGATTTTCTTGACATTGATGTGGACTGTGAACCATGGTTAGGTTTGAATGAGTGTCTATATTTTAACATGATATGTAGTCTAGATAAAGTAGATTTGGAACATATTTCTTTACCTAGTGACAAACAAGAAGTGTATGCAAAGTACACTCAACTTTTTGAGGGTTTAGGTACAATGCTCGGATTTGTTAATATAGTCTTAAAGGAAAATGCAATTCCAGTGGTTCAGATGCAAAGAAGAGTTCCATTGACATTACAGGACCGTTTAAAAGAGTCTTTGAAAATCCTTGAAGGTAAGGGCATAATATCTAAAGTAGATTACCCTACAGAATGGGTTAATTCCTTAATGATAGTTGAAAATCCAAATGGTGCTCTTCGATTGTGCCTAGATCCAAAACCACTTAATAAATACATTTGTCGAGAATATTTTACTATACCAAAGTGTGATGACATTTTAAGTAGACTAGAAGGAAAAACCCTTTTTACAGTAATTGATATGAAGGATGGATTTTGGCAAATTCAGTTGACTAAAGAGAGTTCAGATTATTGCACCTTTAATACCCCCTTTGGACGATATAAATTTAATAGATTACCTTTTGGTATATTGAGCTCCCGAAATTTTTCAGAAAAAGAACACTGAAATTTTTGGAGGAATACCTGGAGTAGACATATACTTTGATGACATAATAGTAAGTGGTTCTATAGAACAAGAACATGATATTGCTTTAAGTACTGTATTTGAAAGAGCTTTAAATTATGGAATTAAATTTAATTACAGTAAATTTCAGTATAAATTAACAGAAGTGCATTTTCTTGGTCAAATTATTTCAAGTAATGGAATTCAACCAAGTAATAAAAATATTGAAGCAGTGTTAGCCATTGAAGTTCCTGAAAGTAAGAAAGATTTGTTAAGAATCTTAGGTTTGTTCAAATTCTTTTCAAAATTTATACTAAACCTTTCTCAACTAACTTATAATATGAGAAACTTAACAAAAAATAATGTCATATTTAATTGGACAACTGAACATCAAAATGAACTCATGACTTTAAAAACTCTATTAATCAATAAGCCAATTCTGAAAGCTTTTGATGAAAACAAAAATCAAAAATCACAAGTTAGAACAAACTGTTTAGCGAATAAATGGCCTTCTAAAAATATTAATTTGCCTATAGAATTAAAATTTTATTACAATGTGAAACAGGATATTTTTGTTTGAAATAATATTTTATTTTATAACTCAAAAATAATTGTGCCTAAGTCTTTGAGAAAAGACATGTTAGAGTTAATACATGCAGCTCATTTTGGCATTAATAAGTCAAAATTGAGAGCTAGACACATTTTTTATTGGCCTCATACGTCAAAAGACATTGAACATTTTATAAATAATTGTCAGACCTGTCAAATGAATAGGCCTTCTAATTCCAAAGAAACATTAAGGTTTCATACTTTACCTGTTCGTCCCTGGCAATACCTTCATTCTGATTTTTTAGAATATAACAAAAAATATTATCTGTTGATTGTAGATGCATATTCACATTGAAAAAGGAAGTTTTTCCGGTTAAGAATAAAACAGCTTCTGTAGTTATTGAGATGTGTAAGACTCTGTTTGCACAGTTTGGTGTTCCAGACATATTTTATGCAGACAACAACCCTTACAATAGTACTGAATTTAAAAAGTTTTCGTCTGAATGGAAAAAATGAAATCTGATAAAGATCTCTCAGGTTTTTTACTTGAATATCGAAATACGCCTCTACCTAGCATAGGATTTTCTCCCTCACAAATTTTGCTTAGTAGACTGGTAAAGACTAAAATCCCCATTTGTGAAAAGAATTTGGAAAGTGAAGTTATTAGTCCTGAAATTGTCACTAAAAGATTACAAGAAAACAGTGATAGACAAAAAACCTATTATGACAAAAATGTTCGTGACCTTCCTGTTTTAAAAAAAAAAATGAAAACATTTTGTTTCAAAAAAATAAAAAATGGGAAAAAGGAAAGGTACTTGATAACTGTAATAATAGATCTTATATTGTTCAAGATTTGTATGAAAATACGTATCGAAGAAATAGGAAATTTATAATTAAAACTACCAGTCCTTTTGTGACTAATGATATTGCTTCTAATTTTGATTTCATCGTTTATGATGATTTGTTGGTTTCAACGATAAATGAAATTGAAAACCCTAATGAGGAAATCAAAGAAAACTTGAATATACACACTAACGATGACGTAAATCCAAATAGTAACTACAGTAATACACCTACATACTATAATAAAGATGATAATGATAAATTAGTGAATGTAGTTCCAATAGAAAATATTGTTAATATAGATGCTGATGTAGAATTAAGGAATTATGTAGATAATACTGATAATAGTGATAACAGTGAACAAAAAAGTGATAGTGACTATTCTCCTGAAGTGACTGTTGCTGTAGAAGTTAAGCAAACTCAAAGCTCGCGCAAAACTAAAAAACCAAAATACTTAGAAGATTATGTTGAATAGATATGCACCTGAATGGCATTTTAGATTAAGATTAGTTCAACGGTTTATTTAAAAAAAAAATAAATGAAAGCGTGTTATATGTTATATGTATGTTAGATATTAAGAAAAAGAGTTGTAGTTTGTAGTTGACAGTTACAGATTTAGAACATAACCTAGCTTTAAGACGGGATGTTAGAAAGATAGGCCCACGCAGAGAGCCACGTGTTTGATATAAAATAACTTAAAAGTTAAGTATAAGGAAGTTAAAATTTAAATAAAAAGTACAAAAACTAAGTGTATTTGAATTAAAAAGAACCCAAACAGAACATATTGGACGTTCTAGCGGGGACCAAGACAGAACTCCAAGAGTATGTAACCCATCGTCTCAATAAAATTCAGAATAATGTTCGGGAGGACATTAATAAAATTCAGAATGATGTCGAGATAAAGCTACGCGACTTAGAGCGGAAAATTGACAGCAGAGGAGCCAGCTCTAGAGTGATCACCGGAAACGGGCTCAACAAGATCAAGCCTCATACGACGGTCAAACTTCATGGGCAACGTACCAACTCCAATTTGAGGCCGCTGCAAATGCAAATGGATGGAGTAACGAGGAAATGGCTGTAGCACTGGTGGTGACATTACGAGGACCTGCATTGGAGCTGTTACAGACTCTGCCTATCGCCCAACAAAGCAACTATGAAGCATTAGTAGCTGCATCAGAACGACGTTAGGGAGATCAGCATTGGAAAGGAGTGTATCAAACACAACTAAAGGCAAAACAGCAGAAAACTGGTGAAAATCTACAAGAGTTTGAAGCCGAAATTCGTCGCCTTGTGCATCTGGCTTACCCAGCCGTCCCGGATGAAATCCAAGAAGAAGTTGTGGTACAGTATTTTGTAGAAGGGATTCGAGATCCGGAGGTAAAGAAAATGCTAAAGATGTTCAAAGGGAGCAACAGCAGCGAGTTACTGGTTCGAGCGCTGGAAGTTGAAGCTGCGTGCAATGACTTAAAGCCAAAGATCAGGGCCGTGACTATTCAAGAGGAGAGAGTACCGCCAGCCGATCATGTTGCTACATCAATGAATGAAATTAAATCAATGTTCGACCAATTAGTGCAACAAATGGCAGCATTAGAAAATGGTCAGTCCACACAGTTATAACGATCACGCCCGATCACGATAGTGGAGTGTTATCGATGCGGACGTACGGGACACATTAAACGAGATTGTCGAGTAAGGATACCGTCCCGCTCTCCAACGAGGGACGTACAACCATCCAGAAGGGACCAGGAAAACTCCCACTAGTCAACATTACGGGGCGAATGTTGACTAGCGAAGACAAAGCCCCCAGAATTATCTTCATCAGAAGCCCGGGTAGATCAATGGGAAGCCTGAACGTAGATGGAAAGGTGGATGCGATGAACGTTACTTTTACTTTGGACCCCAGTGCAGTATCTTTGATCCCGTCAAACCTTGTGGATAAAAGTCAAATTAAGCCTTTACGAAGAAGTTTTCTCCTGCACACTGTGACTGGAGAATCGGCTAAAGTTTTAGGAAAAATAACAGTCAAGATTTGCTTTAGGAGGATTACATTTTACCACACCGTGCTAGTAGCAGATATTGAAGATGAATTTATTCTGAGAATGGCCAGTACCTAAAGATAAACACGAACTGAGAAGCTTTCTAGGACTTGCCACCTACTACAGACGGTTTGTGGAAGGATTTGCCAACATCACAGCTCCGCTACATCAACTGACTGAGGACAAAAAACCCTACTGTTGGAATACCCAATGTGATCAGGCGTTCAGAAGGTTAAAAGCATCACTTTGCTCCAGTCCCATCCTCAGTTATCCACAACCAAAACGAAAGTTCATTTTAGACACAGATGTCAGTAATTCTGGTATTGGAGCTGTATTGTCTCAAATCCAAAACGGAGAAGAACATGTCATAGAATACTTCAGTAGGAAACTTACCAAAGCAGAACGGAACTACTGTGTAACGAGAAAAGAGCTACTGGCAATAGTAAAATCAGTCGATCACTTTCACAAGTACTTGTACAGACAGGAATTTTTGATAAGGACTGACCATGCGGCACTCAAGTGGCTCCTCGGAATGAAACAACCGGAAGGGCAACTAGCAAGATGGTTTGAAAAACTCCAGCAGTATAATTTCAACATCAAGCATCGACTCGGAAAGCTATATGCAACGCAGAAGCTCTATCACGAAGACCTTGCGCCGAAGAGTGCAAACATTGCCAGAAAACGAAACAACGTGAAGGAGTTGTGCCCATCAGAATGGTTCAGCTGAAGACCGATGATGAATGGAGTCCCAATGAAATTAGGAAGGATCAACTAGAAGACAGCGACATAGGTCCATTGTTGTTAATAAACATGTTGTAAATGAACAAAGCGAGCCGAGACCAACATGGCAAGAAATCTCTAGCAAAGGCCTGACGTTCAAAGCACTTTGGGCTCAGTGGGACTCGCTTGTGGTTGAAGGCGGCTTGCTAAAAAGAGCTTGGGAGAGTGCCGATGGAAAAGAGATAAGGAAGCAGCTGGTAGTTCCCAGAGGAAGGGTCGACAACGTACTAGAGGAAATGCACAATGGAAAACCTGGTGCTCATTTGGGAGTAAATAAGACTTTGGACAAAATCCGGCAACGCTTTTATTGGGTGAACTATAGCCGGGACGTGATATCATGGTGTCGACAATGTTCCATTTGTGCAGCTAGCCACGGACCACAGACGAGATCCCGGAGACCTATGAAGCAGTACAACGTAGGATTGCCATTCGAACGTTTGACCATAGAAGTCGCTGGGCCTTTTCCTGAGACCAACAGAGGCAACAAGTACATTCTTGTCGCTATGGATTACTTCAGCAAATGGTTTGATGTGTTTGCGATTCCAAATCAAGAAGCCAGTACAGTCGCTGATATTCTCGTCGAAAATGTCTTCAGTATTTTTGGTGTGCCGTCGGAGTTACACTCTGATCAGGGACGAAACTTTGAGTTCAAGCTCTTTCAGAGGCTCTGTGACCTGCTAGGCATTAGGAAGACCCGAACAACGCCGCTTCATCCTCAGTCGGATGGAATGGTCGAGAGATTTAATAAGACCATAGAGTCAAACCATCTCTCAACATCCATCAACATCTCTCAGCATCAGATCTTCTTCTTGGGACCAGCATATTCAGCTCTTTTTGATGGCGTATAGAGAAGCAGTCCACAACTCAACGGGACAGTCACCATCTAAAGTTCTGTTTGGTCGAGAATTTCGACTTCCATGTGATGTGGTGTTTGGATCTCCAACAGGCCAAAGCACGAACATTGAGAACTACGCTGACGAGTTGCAAGACAGATTACTGAACATCCATGATCTGGTCAGGGAAAGTTTGAATCTAGCTAGCGACAAGATGAAAGCTCGTTATGATCTTAGGGCCAATTCGGGAGGGTTCCAGAAGGACGATAAAGTTTGGTTGTTTAACCTTCAGAGGAAGAAAGGCAAATCACCGAAACACCGGTTTGGGAGGCACCTTACAGTGTGGTAAAAAGGTTAAACGACATCGTGTACAGAGTCCAACGCAGCCCCAAAGGCAAGATGAAAATTGTCCATCTGGACTGACTCAAGAAATATCAGGGACAATTCCACTCATGTACAAAAAATGCCATATATACGTCATCAAAACACGGTTTGCTATCGGCTAATAAGGAAGGAAGAGAGTTTGCTAGCGGATAAAAAAATCGGATAAATTTTGCTGTTGATTTCATTGTTTCCATGGATTTTTACTACACTTCTATTGTTGCAATGGTCACCTTGAGGTTTTTGCTGGCATTGTCAATTTTGATTTTTGTTTATATTGTTTTGGTTATGGCTCGCTTCGGATAGAGTTCTACTGCAGAAAATCAAAAGAACCAGAAAAATGTATTTCTGCCAGTACAAGGAAGTCGCAGTCTTATTATATTATTGATTGTATTCATGGAATTGTCTTATCAAATACCATTCGACCTCAGATTTTGAACAGAATAATTTTTCCGCTTGTCTTCTCATACTTTCTTTATGGTACAAAACTCGACCTGTTTGGCAAAATCACTCGAGCTACGCTCTCGTGATTTAGTTACAACAGGTCTCGTGCAGTTACACCAAAAAGAAAGTGTTCTAAGACAAAAACAAAAATTATCCGGCTAAATCTGAGCTCTTATGGTATTGCCCCCGACTATATAAAGCGGATCGGGACGATCAGCTTTAAGATATCGATACTTACTGAACGAGCACTCGATTAGGGATGGATCCGATGCGCCGAAATATCTGGCCGGGCGCGTGTTAAAGTAGACCACCGTTAGAAAGCGATACACCGAGAAGCATCTTCGATGTTCGACGCAAATCGCGAAGCGTTTTGCGGTGTTTCTAGAACGTGGTTTACAGAATATAAAAGAAGCGGTTTCAGACAGTGGAGTAGTAGTGGATTTGGGAACGCGGTAAAGTTTAAAAAGTAAAATAATTGTGGACTTGTAGTAGTGTTTTTTTGGTAGCTGAATTAATTATTTTACGGAGTGTTTTTGGAGTGTAAATAAATTCATTTCTTGTTAAGTTAAATTGACTTTGTGTAAACCCACGGGAAAACCGTAACAATATATCCTATTTATACCATAAGTAGAAAAAAATGCGCATAGTACAGATGAAGTAAGTCACCTACCTGTATATTTATATTCACATACAATACAGATTAATAAATAACAAATAAAAAAAACATTCCCTCCAACAATTCTTGCTTACGATTTACAGTGTTTGTATAAATGCTGTTTGTTTTTCGACTTCTTCTTAGTGCACACAACAAGTATTTTTTAACTTTTTTTTAGTGCACTTATGCCTTAAATTTAAACCAAGTTTAGACTATGGTATTCACAGTAGGGAATGCTAATTAAAAAGACTAAAACTAAATAGATCCTAGATTAGGTAAACCATCAAAATGTTTTGAGGGTATGGCACAATCATATTTAAACCAAGTTTGATTTAAGGGTGGTTCAGACTGTAATTTTCTTCATCTCTATTGTCACCCTCTTAACTTAAACAAAAAAAAAGTTTTATTTGGACAAAACAGAACAAGTTGTTGATATTAATAATATCTTAATTAGAGTAAGTGAAAACAAAATTCAGAGTCGATCTCCACAAATATTTATTAAATAAGTTGTTATCTGCCTAACGTGTTTCGGGTGTATTCAGACACCCATCTTCAGAGGCTGCAAGTTGTACAGTATGTTAGTTAATTACTTACAAAACTAAGGACATGAAAGCCTACCTTAACTAGATCACTAGTCTGCTGGCTGTCATTCTACAAGGGGGGACAGCTGAACCGAGATGTACTTAAGGTGGTGGTTGGTTTTTTTATTCTACACAGGGGAAAAAAACCTGGATCAAAAAACCCAGTTCTGGTTTTAAGATGGCAGGTTGCTTGGTTTTTTATTCTTAAAGGGAGAAAAAACTTAACCAAAACCCAAGGTAGTTGAATGATGTTAAAACTGCATGTTTATCTGTAATAGAAAGCATGATTAGAAGTAAAATATACTGGAAAAGTGTATGTAATGGGGGGTGGCAGATAAGTCAAAAGGGTAAAACTGCATTTCTTACCTAAAGGAGACCAAGTAGACAGGAAAGGGACGTCACACACCAAAAACCGCGGTGGACATTCACAAGGTAAACACTGAACAGATTAAAATTTTTTAAAAATAGACTTTTCTTTTATGGTGGTGTGACCGTGCAGGGCTTCATGGCTTGGGTGCAGCCGGTGGTGAAGTGAACAAAATGGTTCCTACAACACGCCAAGGGCAGGTTGCAGGAAACGGAAGTCTGCGGGGCAGCAAAAAAACAGAAAAAGATCGAAAGCTGGACATGACAGACAACTGACAATACATCTGTAGTTGGTCTACTTCATTAAAACAATACAGCGTAACCAAATCAACCAAAGTTAAATTAAGTTAAAAACTAAAAACTAATTATCAGACAGCTAAATTATAGGGTTGTACAAAATAATGACATGGTTAATTAACAAATAAAAATTAAACCTTAAGTAACTTTCAAACTGGAGACACAATAGTACAGATTTAAATAGAGTTTGTTGGGCCCCAGGTAAACGTAAGTATTTAAGCAGTGGAAATTAATTGTGGACAGGTTAAGAGGGGGTTGAAGTCTAGCACAGGGAGGCCGGAGGAGTGTCTTGGGGAACTAGAAATTGAGGGATCTAAAGAAAGGGGTGGAGCTGTGTCTAAGCTGGTCATTGAGGCAGACCACATTATCGTTGGATGAGGCTTTGTTGATTTCAAGGACCTCCAAAAGGTCCAGTAGATTTGCCTTTTTCACAGAAATGGAGAGGATTGAAGCCCTCCTCAACATTGAAGTCATGGTTATAGAGGCGAAGGTGGCGTGAAAATAGTGATTTCATGTAACTAGTGTTCAAATATTGGTTGTTAATAAATTTTTCAAACTTTCTCTTGTGTTCATGTATTCGAGTGGCAAATGTTCTACCTGTTTGACCAACGTCAGCTGCACAGTTAGCTGTGCAGCAAGAGAGCTGGTAAACACCAGACTTGTTAAGGAGCGGAGTTGGATCTTTGGAGTTGACAAGGAAACGGGAATCAGAGTGTGAGACTTTAAAGCAGATAGTGATGCTATAGGAATTAAACAGGGATTTGAAACCAAGAGAGAAAGGCCCCAAGTAAGGTATTGAGAAGTATCTAGTCTCAGTGTCATGTTATTTCACTGAGAGCTTCCTTTTGACAAACTTCTTAAAGTGGTTGTAGTAGATCTTGTTAACTAAACTTACAGGGAAACCATTGTTGGTAGCTACAGTTCTGATCCAGGACAGTTCTTTGTTAAAGTTGGGTTCCGACAGGGGTATGCTAAATAGTCTGTGGAAAAAGCAGTTCAGGGAGGCAGTCTTTTGGGAAAAGGGGTGATTAGAGAAAAAAGGAATGATACTATCTGTGCTAGTGGGTTTGTGGTATATTGAGAACTCTATCTTGTTGTTTACTCAAAATGTCAAGAAAGGGCAGTGATTGTGAAGACTCCAGTTCCATAGTGAACGTAATAGAGTTATGTATGGTATTAAGAAAGTCAAAGAATTTGTGGAGTTGAAGCAAAGTGCCATCAAAAATGCAGAAGATGTCATCAACGTATCTCCTGTAGAAAAGAATTTTGGAAAATAAAGGAGATTTATTAAGAGATAATTTAATGTCTGACATAAAAATTTCTGATAAAAGAGGAGAGAGAATTGAGCCCATGGCCAGGCCGTCAGTCTGAGCATAAAATTTGTCTTTAAACTGAAAAAAGTTTTGATTAATGACGAGTGAAACCAGAGCAATTATGTCATTAATGACAGATGGGGGAAGATTACCGGGTTGAGAGAGAATATTTTCTAGGAGGGGGATGCATTGTGTGGGGGGAATACTGGGAAACAAGCTGGACACGTCAAATGAGACCATAAGTGCTGTAGATGGTACGTTAATGTCTGAGTCTGAGTTGACCGCAAAGTTCAGTAGAGTTTTTGATAGCATATTTACTTTTAAAGTTAGAAGTAAGTCATTCAACCATTCCGCGAGGCGGTGACATGGCGAGTTACAAAAAGAGACCACAGGTCTGATTGGAGTGTTCAATTTGTGGATGTTAGGTAATCCATAGAGTTTAGGGACTGAAGGATTGACAGGGCGAAGTCTATATTTGTTACAGTTCAAAGAGGAGAGGGTGGTTTGTGCTGTGTTGATGACTGATTTAAACTTTCTAAAGAGAGAAATTTGTAAAGTGGGGATGTAGATAAAACCTGGAAGGAGGAAGTATTAAAAAAATCAAAAACCTTAGTGTCATATTGTTCCCTGTCCATCACCACCACGCGTTACCCTTGTCCGCCCTGGTTACTATCAGGTCATTGTCTTTTATTTTGCGACGTAGAGACGTGACATTTTTGTTGAGATTTGAAGGAAGTGGGGTTTGTGTTTGTTAGGAAAGTTGGCGGTGGTATTGGTTTAAATAAGAAGCACATGAGGAACGCAGGGCGCCTTGTGCTGTTTCAGGAATCCTTCTAGAGATGACTAAGATGATTTTCTATGTTTGCGGCAAGGATCTGTAAGTCAAGTGCTCTCGGTTGAAGATTATAGTTAAATTTCAAACCCAAGTTCAGAATCTCAAGATCAGAACGAAATTGGACAAGTTGAGTGTGCACGTGTTGTGTAACGGCGCATGTCGGCCCTTTTAGAGAAAGAACCACAAGGTCTTTCACACGCGCACTCGGAAGCAGTTACTACTCGACTTCCACGCTGACCATACCTTATCTACTTGTACCCATAACCATGTGATATTTGTGAACCTGTGATTCTAGTCCCAAATATAATCGAAGTGATCAAGCACATGTGAGTTTTCTTAATCTTGTGTAGTTATGCACCGAGTGCATGCTACAACAGGAATGAAAAACGAAACGAGACTAATATTTTTCAACCTGATCAAAAGGTTTACATTAAGAAACACATAAGACAAAAAAGTGCTAATAAATATTCTAAGCTTGTTAAATTAACTGGAACCAACCCTGTAAGAAAGGTAGTTTCTACCGAACGACAACCAAAGGTTCACATGTCTAATTTAAGACGACCTCTGAAAAAAACATACTCATTCGACTAATTCTTGGATTTCAATTTCAGATTAACTGGAATTCTCGGATTTGAAGACAAAATTGCCATCAAGAAACTTGATAACAATCCTGGAATAATTCCACTAAAACTAGGATCAGCAAGTTTAGAAAAATATTCTCACGAACTCATACATTTATACGATTTAAATCCAATCATTACAGAAATTAATAAACTAATAAATACTTCAACAACTTGTAAAAACAAATGAAAATTATCAATTTGAGATTTCTAATTATCTAAAAATCGTTAAATTTGGCGAAAATAGAGTCGAAACAAAACTTTCTGAAATTTTGCCTCAACCTCAAAGAACAAAACGAGGACTAATCAATGCACTGGGATCGATTTTCAAATCAATCACAGGTAACTTAGATTATACAGATGGCGAATGATATGATAAATTGATTAACCAAGTTCAAACAAATCAAATTAAATTATCAAAACAATACGTACGCAAAAGTCTCTAACCGTAGCTTTAATAGATAAATTTAACGAAACGGTTCAGCAGATAAGGCATAACGAGAAATTACTTGAAACACGACTTCGTCAGATTTCATTATTTGTGGAAACGCAAACTCAACGTGAGAACGCGAATATGATAACCGACGTTGCTAACCAACTGATAAACATGTTTGAAATGTTCACATTAATTTTGCAAGACATAGAAAACTCTATCTCATTTTCTATGCTACGACAAATGCATTCCTCTATAATTAACACAGCTGATTTATATGACGAATTGTTTAACACAGCAGTTCTTGGAAAAGGATGAATTTTCTTTGAAATTAACTAAGAATACTATGAGTTTATTTATTAAATACATCAGTATTAAAAGCTTTATCTATCGAAACAAAGTTGTATATGTACTTCGAATACCAATCTCATTTTCTGAAATTTTAAATATTATCACTTATACCCAAGTCCTATACTAACTGAGAGTCAGTTTCAAGTTATAGTACCGCGTAATAAGTACTTAATAAAAAACCAATTGTACTTTGCATATTCAAACAACCCTTGCAAAGAAATATATCCTGAGCATTTCTTTTGCGCAAATCTAGACATCAAACCTTTAAAGGCAAACAATCCCTGTGAAATCCAGCTGTTGGAAATAAAAGATACTTCAAATTGCCAAAAAAAAGCCAATCAATCTATCTGGCACAATGAGCACACGATTATAAACTCTAAACTAATGAAGAAACGTTCAAATTGAAATGCAATTCACAAAATTAAGTTCAACGACTTATCATGGGAACGAGTACTTGTTCGAAGTACCTGCAAGCTGCCGATTTAGTTCATCAAAAGGCACAGTAACCAACATCAAGCTTTTTGTTAACCAAACTCAACCTATTTTCAAAAAGAAATAGTAGTCCATATCCTTTCAGTGGAGTTGTACAAGTACAAAAGGAAGGGAATGACACGCAGTCGTCTCCACAATACTTTATTTCGACCTTCAAAAGGTAAGGCCTGCTCTACTAGTTTCGGACATATTGTCGCAGATTCCAATTCACCATACATATCGTACAATACACTGAATAATCGTTTATGTCAGCAAGTCTGGTAGGAATTTGGGTCAATCGACGAGTATTTATTCAGCAAGGCTGGCCATCTAAAATCACTGGTCTCCGGGTTGGTCGGCGAGCAACATTCCCTAACTTGAAGTGGTGGGTCGGCTCGCTACCCTCTTAGGATCCCAGGCTGAAAAGAGAAGGGTTCTCTCTCTCGCTGAAGTGACCGTCAGAACCCTTAACCCTGTCAGTTGTTTACTTGGTCCTTTGGTCACATCGTACAAGAACACCTTGCGTGCCCCTTTACGGTGTAGCTGAATGGCTAAAACCAAACTCACCCTCCCCGAACTTCCATGCGCTCAACGACGATTACGGCCGTGTTGGTCCTTCTATTCTGGGGGTAAGAATAACACCTCTTTAGTGTTTGGTATATTTTTATAATAAACGAGGCTTGCCAGTGACCTAAGTTGTTTCTCTACCATCCCGCACTACGCACCCCTTGAACGTGACAATATAAATGGCCATCTTCAGGAGCTCAACTCGACAATCAATGCGCCGGCTGTCTTTTTAGAAAGGGGGAGACAGTGAGACCCATGTTATAAAGATTTTGTGAATTTAAATAGTTGTTTAAAGGTGGGAATAAAGCTGATTATGGAGAAAAAACTGACACTACATATTTAATTGAAAAAAACAAAAACTTAAATTAGACCCATTTTTAAGGGCTTGGTTAGACCCTATGGGGAGAAAAAGATAAGTTTAGATTTAATCCACCATCCACGGCAGAGGCGATTGCGTCATTCCCTTCCTTTTGTCAACCTATTTAGATTTCCTGACCTGGTCTACAAACCATCTAATCAACACAAAGTGCCCAAAAACTTCATGAAAATTCAACTCACCGAAGACATGAATCTTGATGACCTAAAATCAATAAAAATTCAAATGTTGAATAATAAGCCGTTTCTATCTACAGAAACAATCTTACATTATTAATACCTTAAGTACTTGTATTATATGAGGTTGTTAGTATAATGTTACAAAGGCGGCATGACCACCTGCGGGTTTCCTGAAATGGAAGTTCTTTTAACAATACTATTTATGGACAAGTCCCGGTATCATCGGAAAAGCATGGGCTAAGAAGTTCGGGACACGATAAAAGTTAACTACGGGTTATATAGGAAGGACATTCTAGAATCCATGAACCGTACGTATACATACGAGAGGCATTTCAAAAGTAAGGGACGTTTTAACAAAATAAAAAATGCTTTATAAATCAAATTTTCACGTTTTCTTTTTGATCGGACCTTTGTTTACTTCTCTACATAATTTCTCTACAAGTGCATGGAATTAAATGGCGGTCTCCACGATCCACGATCTACAATCTCCACAAAATATTTATTAGTACAACATGTTTTGAGTTTATAAATTACTCATCTTCAGGGGCTACAAAATATATAGTATGTTTAATTCAAAATAAAACCGTCAGGACATCAGAACCTAAAGCTAGACACATGTCTGCTGGCTGATATTCTAAAAAAAAACAGCATTTTTTTTCTTATAAAATTACTAAACTATTAGATTGTACTCTATGTCTCCACGCCAGTTCTGGGATTTTTTGAGCAAGGTTTTTTCTCCTTTGTAGAATATAAAACACCAAGCATTACATTCCCTTTGAATACTTAACTTTGCAAACTGGGTTATGCTGCCCCCCTTGTAGAATGACAGCCAGCAGACAGTTGTCTAACTTGAGGTAAGCTTCTGATGTCTTGGCGGTTTTATTTTTATTTAACATACTATATATTTTGTAGCCCCTGAAGATGAGTAATTTATAAACTCAAAACATGTTGTACTAATAAATATTTTGTGGAGATCGACTTTGTTGTCTTTTACTTACACTTAAAATCAAAATGTTGTAGAACCTCTACATTCTTGGAATTTAAGAAAAGGCAACGGGTAATTCCCATTTTGTATGGTTAGGAAAAGCCCACCAACAACTTGGGTAAGTTTAAAGTGCAATTTTGCTTATTAGTACTCACTTGTGCAAATTGCTATTGTCAGCTTAACTTGATTGACTGTCATTGTAACGCATAGAGCATGTTTTTTAGCCTTTCTGGTTTCACCTCCAGTTTGTCACAAACAAAACATCAATCTCAGAATTATTTCACTGAACACTGGCTCGACATACACCAACACACTTGCGATCAACCCACACTGAAAAATTGACCTGCCCTGATTAACAGGCACACTAAAGCCAGCCTAAGCACCTTTATAAAGAGTATACAGGGAGTACTGTTAAGTTTCAATAAGGTCAGTATAATTTTAATCAATCGTACTGGTCATAAATACAATTTACCAATTTATACACAAACTGCTGACTTAAAGAGTTATTTCAGTTTTCTTTCTTTAAAGCGTTCTTTCAACGATTTTTGAGTTGTAAGATCACACTAACGGGTCCAAGCAAGGTTAAGGGCGGACACAACGAATTTTCATCTTCAGAGTAAATTTAAACTAATATGTCTAATAGGTATAATAAAACAAATAAGCATGGAAAACATTGTACTTACAGTAACTCATGCTGATTGAAGGGCCAAGCTGGTACCACCTAGATTAACTGGACTGGCAATACACGAAAATAATTTTGAAGTTAAAACCAACACAAAACGACTCTGGATTTGAACACACTTGAATCTTGAATTTGGTATCTTGGATCCCCCTCCAAAAGAAGTCATGTTATATGCAACGTCACACTAGTTGCAACACAACCGCCGGCTCTTCTGGACCAGACGAATATTTTGATCTCATTAGACAGACCAAATTAGGAATTAATCCCATTGGCTAATCGGTGCCATGCAGACCGGTACGTCTGTTTTAGGCGCGTCAAAGGAACGACCGCCGGCTTTTCTGGGCACCACATCTCGAAAAGTACATGTGGATTCGTCATCTCACATGAAGCTACGCCTTTCCGATGTTTTTCTAGTTTTATAAATTTGTTTGTTTTACACGAAGTTCCACCTTTTCGGTGTCCTTCTAATTCAAAGAATTTACCGTCGGCGTGGCTAAGTTCTTGTGCAGTTGCAGTCGCCTAGTTTGATTCGCCTATATGACTCAATTCCGTATGTAGCAATATACATTTTTGTATGACTTGTATAATTTTGAGTGTATACAGCACCTGTTTTGAAGGCGGGAAAGACTAGTTCCTGTCTAGTTTCTGGTTGCTAGGGCTAACAAACCGGGAAGTAAAAACCTGCTGTACTTACCGTTCAGCTGAACGGGAAGTAACAGTCAGGATTAAAGGGAATTTGTTAGAATATTTTCATTTTATTTAAGAATTAAGATGATTTTGTTGAAATCGTACAAAAAATAGTGTAAGCATCACGAACAGTATAATAACTATCTGATCTCGAACAAATTCGAGGATTCGCTCAGCCTCCAAACTTTGTCACCGATCAGTAAAGCTTACTTACTGTTCTTACTGATACTTAATATACTATATGCAGGCGAAGAAGACTACAAGACTACACTTTCTCTACCACAGTCTAAAACCACTCACAGCTATGAGATAGCTAAGAAAAAACCTAGGTAAAAAGTATACTAAACCTTAACATAATAACATACTAAACCTTAACATAATAAAATAACTTTTAATTAAATTCAAACTTTGCAAAGATTATCAGACTATGAAGGTTTTCACGGCCGGTTAAAACTGAATTACAAAAGTTATCCGTGCTTATAAGCCGTGGTCCAATGGAATTTTTTCCTGACGTTTCGTCCACATCTGCGGCGGACATTATCAAAGGCGATGACGTAACGGTCGAAGTGCTCTTCCGTACCTCTCGACGATGACTGAAAGAAATAAATTCCATTGGACCACGGCTTATAAGCCCGGATAATTTTTGTATTTCAGTTTGCAAAGATTATTTGCCAAAATGTTCTCATTTAAGTGTACTCTCTTTTATTGGTGTGAATCCTCAAATAGACATTTAACTTACATCTACGCCTAAAACGCTATCAACAATCCTTAAATTTAAATGATATTTTACCGGTACAATTAAAGAACTTAGTTGTGTAAAACATTTACCACAATCATTACATTTAAATAGTTTTTACCGGTGTGAATCCTAAAGTGTTGTACATTTAACTCACATCTACGTGTAAAACGTTTTCCATAATCCTTACATTTAAATGACTTCACCGGTGTGAATCTTCATATGTAATTTTAAAGAAGATTGTTGTGTAAAATACTTACCACAAACATTACATTTAAATGTTTTTTCACAGGAATGAATCCTCGTATGTTGAATTAACGAAGATTGATGTGTAAAACATTTACGACAATCATCACATTTAAATGGTTTTTCACCGGTGTGAATCCTCGTATGTTGATTTAACGAAGATTGATGTGTAAAGCATTTATCACAACCATTACATTTAAATGGTTTTTCACCGGTGTGAATCCTCATATGTACATTTAAATCAGATTTACGGTTAAAAAGTTTTCCACAATCTTTACATTTAAATAGTTTTTCACCGGTGTGAATTCTCCTATGTACATTTAAAGTAGATAGTTGTGTAAAATATTTACCACAATCATCACATTTGAATGGTTTTTCACCGGTGTGAATCCTCGTATGGCAATTTAACGAAGATTGATGTGTAAAACATTTACGACAATCATCACATTTAAATGGTTTTTCACCGGTGTGAATCCTCATATGTACATTTAAATCAGATTTACGGTTAAAAAGTTTTCCACAATCTTTACATTTAAATAGTTTTTCACCGGTGTGAATTCTCCTATGTACATTTAAAGTAGATAGTTGTGTAAAATATTTACCACAATCATCACATTTGAATGGTTTTTCACCGGTGTGAATCCTCGTATGGTAATTTAACGAAGATTGATGTGTAAAACATTTACCACAATCATCACATTTGAATGGTTTTTCACCGGTGTGAATCCTCGTATGGTAATTTAACGAAGATTGATGTGTAAAACATTTACGACAATCATCACATTTAAATGGTTTTTCACCGGTGTGAATCCTCATATGTACATTTAAATCAGATTTACGGTTAAAACGTTTTCCACAATCTTTACATTTAAATAGTTTTTCACCGGTGTGAATTCTCCTATGTACATTTAAAGTAGATAGTTGTGTAAAATATTTACCACAATCATCACATTTGAATGGTTTTTCACCGATGTGAATCCTCGTATGGTAATTTAACGAAGATTGATGTGTAAAACATTTACGACAATCATCACATTTAAATGGTTTTTCACCGGTGTGAATCCTCATATGTACATTTAAATCAGATTTACGGTTAAAAAGTTTTCCACAATCTTTACATTTAAATGGGTGTTCACCGGTGTGCAATCTCATATGTACATTTAAATCATCTTTACGGTTAAAACGTATTCCACAATCTTTACATTTAAATAGTTTTTCACCGGTGTGAATCCTCATATGTATATTTAAGTCACCACTACGCGTAAAGCTTTTCCCACAAACATTACACTTAAATGGTCTTTCACCGGTGTGAATCCTCATATGTACATTTAAAGAAGATTGTTTTGTAAAATATTTACCACAATCATCACATTTAATTGGTCTTAAACGGTTATTCAAATAACAACTTTTTGCAAATCGTTTTTGGTATCTGTCACATTTACAGGCATCTATGTGCCTTATAAGAGATTTTTTACGCGAAAAAAACTTTCCACACTTATAGCAGCCATATTTTTGGCTTTCTAAATTAGTTGCCAAATGGACGTTGAAATCAGATTTTGATTTAAAACGTTTGTTACAGTACTTGCAATAATATGTTTTTCCATATGTCTTAAGAACATTGTCCGAATCATGAGTCTTAGAATGTTTTTCACTTTCGCAATCTTTCAAACTTAAGTTTGTTTCTATAACTTTACCATCTTGTTCATGTGTTGAGTCTTTGGAAACAAACTTACTGTAATTGGAATAATTACTTTGTTCTCTTTCATCAGTCTCTAGAATATTGGTCTCATATTGGGCGCCTGATGAGTGATTTGTTATAACGATGTTTCTATGACAGCTTTTCTGGTGATGTTTATATTCGTCTAAGTTGTAAAACTCCAAAGAACATTCTTCGCATTCATATTCAGGATTGGGTTCATAGTCCATGTTGTGTTCAATAACATGAACCACAAATTCCAATTTAGTTTCAAATTGCCGGTGACACCGTTCGCAGGCATACTTGCATGTTTCTTGATGTTGGTGGAATTTTACCTCGTAAAGATCATTAAAAAAATCTAGACATGTCAAACATTTGTAATCGAATATCCTGACTTTGTGATCAACCACTTCTACAGTCAGCAAATTTTTCCTAAAAAAAAATCTGTATTATTATGGATCCACAATCCGTTTACAAAATGTTCAATTTACTCATAACTTCATAACAAAACATTGTGCCTGCCAAAAGTTACTAATATTGAAATAAAAGTAGGAAATTGAAAATAAAACAATTACTTCTTGTGTACTCTAATACTGTTTATTACATCTTAGATTATTACTACTGCGCCTTTATGCAAGTCGAGTAATCATTAACTTACTATTATTACTAAACTGCACAAAAACTAAATATTAAAATCTACTACATTTTAATCACTTGCGATATGACAAAAAACACCACTTGCAAGTTGAAAGAACTGCACCATCACAAAATTCTTCATCTTTATCATCTTCATCTAGTAACGATCATTCCTTGGCCACTTTGATTAATTGAAATTCTATATTTTCTTACAGGTAATGCTAAAGCTAAATATTCAATGTAGGTATGCAATGTGTAAAGATTACTGTGTAAAGATTACTTTACACATTGCATACATATTTATAATGTTATATACTTAATAGTAAATTTATTTGTAATGTTAAAGCTTCAGCTAAAGTTAAAATTGCTGCCCTAAACCGACTTTTAGAAGTAAATCTGATTAGAAAAATACAACAACTTACGGTTAGACTTGTTTTGGATATTTTGTTATTTATTATTTATTAGAAGATGACCGGATTCTAAGGTGGCTCAAGCATCAAGAAAACTTCTTTGTCCACATAAGAGTCATGGTAGGTCATACAAAGGCTGGTTATGAGGATTAAGATTTTCTGAAATTTAGGGAAAAACGTGAGGTCACTATATAGAATTTCCCTAAATTTAGGAAAAAGTGCACAACTTGGTAACACCGCATCCGAGGAGTGTCCCAAACTTACCCCCCTAATACAAACGTTCAACCCTCTAGGCCACAAAATAATGGAGCTACCCATTTAACCCCATGTAAAATGCAAATCTACAAAACAACTACTTTTGGACATGACCCGGTATCATTAAACTTGGATCGGCGCATCCGATGGAATGTTCGCGATACAATAAACGTTTACTAGACGTATAGCAAGAACATTCTGTGCATACAGGAAAGTTTGAGAATCGATCACCCACACATACCTATATAAACCGACCGAGCCGACGGACAGTTGTGAAATAACAATGGCGCGATAAAGCAAAGAACGAAGTAGTGAAAAGTGATAAAAGTGACCTAGTGGTTTAAAAGTAGTGTTGTAAATAGTTGTGTAATTCTTATATAAAGTCTGTTGAGTTTATTCAAAGTCTCACTTATCAAAAGAACCCAGTAAAGTGTAACAATATAAAGAACTTTCTAATGAAGAAATCAACAAGAATATCCAAAGGACCCTGAGAAATTACAATACTAATCTGATCAAAGCTACAATTGAGAATAACATAAGTATGAAAGTTCTGAGATCCAGTGGAAGACCAAGAGTTGCAAAAATGAAGAACCAAGATGGCATTGTAGTCAGCAAACCGAAGCGAAATAACTGCTATAGTCGAGGACTTCTACAAACATTTATACAGTTCAGGAAATCAAAAAGAAAATCAGGACCAAAGAAGGAAAATAAAGAATGTGGGATCGGAGGAGGTTCTCGAAATAGATAATGGAGAACTGCTGGCAGCACTACACAAAATGAACAACAGAAAAAACACAGGAGAGGATCAAATTACCAGCGAAATTATCAAAATGGGAAACGAGATATTGCTGGATAAGGTACGAGTCCTACTAAATAAATAAAACCGAAGAAAGAATAGAATTCCGAACAAATGGCAAAATGCTATAAGAAAGGAGACAGAAAAAATATAGAAATAGATGAAATTAAGATTCAAACTTAAATCCCATATGAGTTCCCTAGAAACCTGAAAAGAAAACTATTTGAATCCTGTGTATTGCCAGTGCTCACATATGGACTCGAGACAATGCCCGTTACACGCAAATCCGCTGACAAATTACAAACTACCTACACGAAGAGCAATGTAGAGAACAATGCTCAAAATATCCCTGAGAAACAGAGTTCGAAATGATGAAATTCTTAGAAGAACTGGGGTAATGAATGTGATGAGACACGTGGCAAGAATGAAATTGGAATGGGCCGGCCATATAGCAAGACATGACCAACAAAAACGTAGGTTTCTTCCAAACAAAATTTTTGAAGAGACCTACATACAGGAGTGGATCAACACAGGCTGAAGAAGAGAAGAGAGATTATCAATCACTAAACCACTCAAATCTCAATGTTTAATATAATGAAGTGTGGTTTAGGTCAATATGTCGGGCCGTTTTCCTTAGCGTACTGTGTCACAGGAAATATCGATTCACCGTTATTGCAGTCTGTTGCAATCCAAGTGGCGGTTGAAGAACTAATTCCCATACAGTCGTCTGGACGGTATCAGAAGAAGTTCAAGAAATTGAGCGAGTGGCGGAAAACTTTTAACGTAAGCGAGTCGGTAAATGAGAATATTGTCCTGGCCTATCTGTTGGACATGGTAAGATTCGAGAATGACTTTTTTTAGAGTAAAAGAAATAATGTTTAATTCTTGAGCTAGTTATTTTTGTAAACAAAATATTTCAAATAAGTTAATTTCGTTCTTAAAATGGTTATTTTTAGTTGAAGAAATCGAAGAGTCTCACACTGTAGTCCAAGTATTCTATGCTGAAATCCATACTCGTTGTCCATGAAAACGTGGACATCTCTACATTCTCGAAAGTTATAGCGAAAAAATAATCCATTGGTAATCAACCCATTCAGTCGAAGATACTATCAAGGGAACACATCGACAGATTTATGCAAGATGCGTCAACGGAGACATTTTTATTGATAAAAATCACGTCTCATAAACATACCAGAAAAGGCATTCTTCAAATATTAAAGAAAAGGCAGATGTATAAAACAAAGAGTGGGGATTCATTCGATTGGAGGAGCACCCCAAAAAATTGTCGAATTTCTCAATTTCGATAGCCTTAACAATGCACAAGCCATTGTTTCAGACGGACGTCTGCAACACTTCTATAGCCAACGCTCGCGTCGACATTAATATCTTAAAAAGTTACGGTGAATGGAAGAGCAACACTGTGGCGGGAAAATACGTAGAAGAGTCTATGAAAACAAAAACAAAGGTCTCCAGATTGATTGAAAGGAGAGAAACTTTTATGGAAGTTTTCCAAAGTCTTCAGTAGTCGTAAATTAAAGTGGTCTTGTTGCTCATCTTAATCCTGCTTAATAATATTATTGTTATAAAGAAAATGTTTGATAAAAATAAGCCTCGTTTTTGTAAAATAGCAAAATTTCGTAATGTAACAAGTAACGTAATGAATCGTTTCCCTGAGAAACAGAAGTCAACGTAATAGAGTATATTAACGTAATTAAAGAACTTAGTTGTGTAAAACATTTACCATAATCCTTACATTTAAAGGACTTCACCGGTGTGAATCTTCAAATGTAATTTTAAAGAAGATACAAAACATTAAACATTACATTTAAATGTTTTTTCACAGGAATGAATCCTCGTATGTTGATTTAACGAAGATTGATGTGTAAAGCATTTATCACAACCATTACATTTAAATGGTTTTTCACCGGTGTGAATCCTCATATGTACATTTAAATCAGATTTACGGTTAAAAAGTTTTCCACAATCTTTACATTTAAATGGTTTTTCACCGGTGTGAATCCTCATATGTTCATTTAAATCACATTTACGCTTAAAACGTTTTTCACAATCTTTACATTTAAATGGTATTTCACCGGTGTGAATCCTCATATGTACATTTAAATGATCTTTACGGTTAAAACGTTTTCCACAATCTTTACATTTAAATGGTTTTTCACCGGTGTGAATCCTCATATGTGCATTTAAGCCACCTCTACGCGTAAAACTTTTCCCACAAACCTTACACTTAAATGGTCTTTCACCGGTGTGAATACTCATATGTACATTTAAATCATCTTTACGGTTAAAACGTTTTTCACAATCTTTACATTTAAATGGTTTTTCACCGGTGTGAATCCTCATATGTACATTTAAATCATCTTTACGGTTAAAACGTTTTTCACAATCTTTACATTTAAATGGTTTTTCACCGGTGTGAATCCTCATATGTACATTTAAATGACTTTTATGGCAAAAAAGTTTTCCACAATCCTTACATTTAAATGGTTTTTCACCGGTGTGAATTCTCCTATGTACATTTAAAGTAGATAGTTGTGTAAAATATTTACCACAATCATCACATTTGAATGGTTTTTCACCGGTGTGAATCCTCATATGTTCATTTAAAGAAGATAGTTGTGTAAAATATTTACCACAATCATCACATTTAAATGGTTTTTCACCGGTGTGAATCCTCATATGTGTCTTTAAATTAGATGGACGTGTAAAACATTTATCACAACCATTACATTTAAATGGTTTTTCACCGGTGTGAATCCTCATATGTATATTTAAAGAGGATTGTTTTGTAAAATATTTACCACAATCATCACATTTAATTGGTCTTTCACAGTTATTCGAATAACAACTTTTTGCATCGTCACATTTACAGGCATCTATGTGCCTTATAAGAAATTTTTTACGCGAAAAAAACTTTCCACACTTATAGCAGCCATATTTTTGGCTTTCTAAATTAGTTGCCAAATGGACGTTGAAGTCAGATTTTGATTTAAAACTTTTGTTACAGTACTTGCAGTAATATGTTTTTCCATCTGTCTTAAGAACATTGTCCGAATCATGATTCTTAGAATGTTTTTCACTTTCGCAATCTTTCAAACCTAAGTTTGTTTCTGTAACTTTACCATCTTGTTCATGTGTTGAGTCTTCGGAAACAAACTTACTGTAATTGGAATAATTACTTTGTTCTCTTTCTACATTTGAATCAGTCTGTAGAATATTGATGTCATATTGGGCGCCTGATGACTGATTTGATATAACGATTTTTCTATGACAGCTTTTCTGGTGATGTTTATATTCGTCTAAGTTGTAAAACTCCAAAGAACATTCTTTGCATTCATATTCAGAATTTGGTTCATAGTCCATAATGTGTTCAATAACATGAACCACAATTTCCAGTTTAGTGTCAAATTGCCGGTGACACCGCTCGCAGGCATACTTGCATGTTTCTTGATGTTGGTGCAATTCTACCTCGTAAAGATCATTAAAAAAATCTAGACATGTCAAACATTTGTAATCGAATATCCTGACTTTGTGATCACCCACTTCAACAGTCAGCAAATTTTTCCTAAAAAAAATCTGTATTATTATGGATTCACAATCCGTTTACAAAATGTTCAATTTACTCATAACTTCATAACAAAACATTATGCCTGCCAAAAGTTACGAATATTGAAATAAAAGTAGGAAATTGAAAATAAAACAATTATTTCTTGTGTACTCTAATACTGTTTATTACATCTTAGATTATTACTACTGCGCCTTTATGCAAGTCGAGTAATCATTAACTTACTATTATTACTAAACTGCAAAAAAAAACTAAATATTAAAATCTACTACATTTTAATCACTTGCGATATGACTAAAAACATCACTTGCAAGTTGAAAGAACCGCACCATCACAAAATTCTTCATCTTCATCTAGTAACGATCATTCTTTGGCTACTTTGATTAATTGAAATTCTATATTTTCTTACAGGTAATGCTAAAGCTAAATATTCAATGTAGGTATGCAATGTGTAAAGATTAAAATTAGCTTTATTTTTAGAAATTATCTTGAACGTATATTACAAAAAAAAATGCATTCATTAATGTTACACATTTAATAGTAAATGGATTAATAGGAAATTTATTTGTAATGTTAAAGCTTCAGCTAAAGTTAAAATTGCTGTCCTAAACTGACTTTTTCTACAAACATTCAATAATGATGCATTTTTCGCTTTCAAATCTCAACGAAAAGTTACCGTTTACTGAGGAGTTTACTTTATCGCTCGTTGCCAAGGGTAGCGAGCGATAAAAATTTTTTCGCTTGCTGTCCAGAGCAACGGCCACAATGCATGTCATTATTGGAAATGTCAGTGTCACCAGCTTGATGTCAGTATTCAATTGTGTATAGTTTTGATCCTGTTTTTGAGTACCTACGCAGTAAGGTTAGTTGTATTAGATATTTAGCGATGTTTGTAGAAAAAATATTGTTTGTATTACGCGCACAATGTGCCTTTAATGCGCTCGAATGATTGCTGCGCTCTGTTTTGCATCGCGCGGCAAACTTTATTCTCAGCGCATTAAAGTCATACTTTTTGCTCTTAATACATAAATAACTATTTAGAAGTAAATCTGATTAGAAAAATACAACAGCTTACGGTTAGACTTGTCTAACTAAACTTGTCTAATATTTTGTTATTTATTATTTATTAGAAGATGACCGGATTCTAAGGTGGCTCAGGCATCAAGAAAACTTCTTTGTCCACATAAGAGTTATGGTGGGTCATACAAAAGCTGGTTATGAGGATTAAGATTTCCTGAAATTCAGGGAAAACCGAGGGGTCACTATATAGAATTTTCCTACATTTAGGAAAAAGTGCACAACTTGGCAACACCGCATCCCAGGAGTATACCAAACTTACCCGCCTAATACAAAGGTTCAACCCTCTAGGCCACAAAATAAGGGAGCTACCCATTTAACCCCATGTAAAATGCAAATCTACAAAACAACTACTTTTGGACATGTTCCGGTATCATTAAACTTGGATCGGCGCATCGGATGGAATGTTCGCGATACAATAAACGTTTACTGGACGTATAGCAAGAACATTCTGTGCATACAGGAAAGTTTGAGAATCGATCACCCACACATACCTATATAAACCGACCGAGCCGACGGACAGTCAGTTGTGAAATAATAGTGGCGCGATAAAGCAAAGAACGAAGTAGTGAAAAGTGACTTTAGTGGTTGAAAAGTAGTGTTGTAAATAGTTGTGTAATTCTTAAATAAAGTCTGTTGAGTTTATTCAAAGTCTCACTTATCAAAAGAACCCAGTAAAGTGTAACACTATAAAGAACTTTCTAATGAAGAAATCAACAAGAATATCCGTTTTACAATACTAATCTGATCAAAGCTACAATTGAGAATAACATAAGTATGAAAGTTCTGAGATCCAGCGGAAGACCAAGACTTGCAAAAATGAAGAACCAAGATGGCATTGTAGTCAGCAACCGAAGCGAAGTAACTGCTATAGTCGAGGACTTCTACAAACATTTATACAGTTCAGGAAATCAAAAAGAAAATCAGGACCAAAGAAGGAAAATAAAGAATGTGGGATCGGAGGAGGTTCTCGAAATAGATAATGGAGAACTGCTGGCAGCACTACACAAAATGAAAAACAGAAAAAACACAGGAGAGGATCAAATTACCAGCGAAATGATCAAAATGGGAAACGAGATATTGCTGGATAAGGTACGAGTCCTACTAAATAAATGTATAACCGAAGAAAGAATAGAATTCCGAACAAATAGCAAAATGCTAAAAAAATATAGAAATAGAGATGAAATTAAAATGCAAACTTAAATCCCATATGAGTTCCCTAGAAACCTGAAAAGAAAACTATTTGAATCCTGTGTATTGCCAGTGCTCACATACGGACTCGAGACAATTCCCGTTACACGCAAATCCGCCGGCAAATTACAAACTACCTACACGAAGAGCAATGTAGAGAACAATGCTCAAAATATCCCTGAGAAACAGAGTTCGAAATGATGAAATTCTTAGAAGAACTGGGGTAATGAATGTGATGAGACACGTGGCAAGAATGAAAGTGGAATGGGCCGGCCATATAGCAAGACATGACCAACAAAAACGTAGGTCTCTTCCAAACAAAATTTTTGAAGAGACCTACATACAGGAGTGGATCAACACAGGCTGAAGAAGAGAAGAGAGATTATCAATCACTAAACCACTCAAATCTCAATGTTTAATATAACGAAGTGTGGTTGTGGTTTTTTTTTTCCTTAGCGTACTGTGTCACAGGAAATATCGATTCACCGTTATTGCAGTCTGTTGCAATCCAAGTGGCGATAAAATGGATTCGACTACAGAAGTTTTACAAAAAAGCAATAAAGCGGTTGAAGAACTAATTCCCATACAGTCGTCTGGACGGTATCAGAAGAAGTTCAAGCAATTGAGCGAGTGGCGAAAAACTTTTAACGTAAGCGAGTCGGTAAATGAGAATATTGTCCTGGCCTATCTGTTGGACATGGTAAGAATCGAGAATGACTTTTTTTAGAGTAAAAAATAATGTTTAATTCTTGAGCTAGTTATTTTTGTAAACAAAATATTTCAAATAAGTTAATTTCGTTCTTATAATGGTTATTTTGAGTTGAAGAAATCGAAGAGTCCCACACTGTGGTCCAAGTATTTTATGCTGAAATCCATACTCGTTGTCCATGAAAACGTGGACATCTCTACATTCTCGAAAGTCATAGCGAAAAAAGAATCCATTGGTAATCAACCCATTCAGTCGAAGATACTATCAAGGGAACACATCGACAGATTTATGCAAGATGCGTCAACGGAGACATTTTTATTGATAAAAATCACGTCTCATAAACATACCAGAAAAGGCATTCTTCATATATTAAAGAAAAGGCAGATGTATAAAACAAAGAGTGGGGATTCATTCGAAAAAAAAAATTGTCGAATTTCTCAATTTCGATAGCCTTAACAATGCACAAGCCTTTGTTTCAGACGGACGTCTGCAACACTTCTATAGCCAACGCTCGCGTCGACATTAATATCCTAAAAAGTTACGGTGAATGGAAGAGCAACGCTGTGGCGGGAAAATACGTAGAAGAGTCTATGAAAACAAGAACAAAAGTGTCCAGATTGATTGAAAAGAGAGAAACTTTTATGGAAGTTTCCCAAAGCCGTCAGTAGTCGTAAATTAAAGTGGTCTTGTTGCTCATCTTAATCCTGCGGTTTCAAAATATCAAATAATTGAAATTGCTCTATGAGGGTTAATCTTTATAATACGTAGGTGGTAGTAATTTTTGTATACCTATAGGTAATATAATATAATAATAATATTAATGTTATAAAGAAAATGTTTGATAAAAATAAGCCTTGTTTTTGTAAAATAGCAAAATTTCGGTTTCAACCGGGAAAACATTTTTGCCGGACAAGTAACGTAATGAGTCGTTTCCGTGAGTGAAACAGTCAACGTAATAGAGTATATTACGATATATTTAGTATGAAATAAAGGGTTTGATTATATTATGAAAGTTGTTAGTCGCGAACATTATACCAGGTGTCCAAGAGCACCCTGGACATAGGAGATTAACGTGGGAAAATGGTTTTGATTTTTTTTGCGCCTGTACGGTTTATTTAATGGAAAAACGCCGTACCGTAGATTTGACCATTAAGACTGTAAAAGATAACAATGAAATTATTTATAATGTTAATTTGTAAATGACTGAACTATTAAAAAAGAGGAGAAGAGCGAAGTATTGAAAATGTCAAACGTCATTGTTAGGGTGGACGTGTCACTGCGCTGACATAAGTTTAAGTGGTGTAGCTGTACGAATTAACATGTGCTGTTGTTTATCATCAAAATCTTTTTAACCTTTTTTCTAATAAATCCAGTTACTTATTCATTCGGTTGTTCAGTGTTTCTACTAGAAATCCTACTGCGCTACAAAGACGAAAAACGGATCTAAAATTCGGAAATTTTAAATTTCGCGCCAAGCGGTCGTTAAAGAAAGTTTATATCCGGTCGTGCTACCAACCTTTCAAAATCATAACCAATCGCTATCAGTCATTCTGTAATCAAAACATGTTTATTTAGTAATAATTTTGAGTTACTACCCACATAATGCAACGAAAATAAAAATAGATCATGATAAAAATACTTTATCAGTAGCCACAACCCAAAAATCTGGTAAGTTGCGTTTATAACCTCACTCAATGTCGCTACTCAGCTTATTTACTTTGTAGCAGAATTCTTTAAGAAAACAGTGGTTTTGCTTGCAAATATTTAATGAGGACGACCGAATCACCTATCTCAAGCCTCTTCATAACACTACCAAACGATTTAAAGTGATAAAAACAATGGACTAGGAAGGCCTGCAGATGATTGAAGATAAGTTGCTTTACTATACAGGGACCACAAAATAGGGTAAATACTTCCCTCAAAAGTGATGCAATTTAGTGACCTATGTAACTGTTAGTTTTATTGTATCCTGTTTTGTAGTGTTATCAACACACCATAGTGTTTAAGTGGTTTTATATTGTATGATGTTAATAAAAAGGCATTTTTATAACTGATTGTCAATGTTTTTTTCCTAGTTCTACAGGGTAAGGTAAGTACTGATATTTAATTAGCTCCATTAGTTAACTTGAACATCATTCACCTACAAGAATACTTGTTAAATGTCTACTAACCAAAAATTGTTTATTTGCAAGTAATGTGTAACTCGAGTTCACATTTGATTAGTAAAGGTATGTCCTGTGAAATGGTGTATTGAATTAGAAGCAAATTGTTTCTCTTTAGAGACTTTCAATCACTACATTTCACCTACCTTTGCTAATTTGGAACTCCACTATTATCCAAACAAAGATTAGGTTAGTAAGACAAAGTTGTTTTTAGCATACCTTGTATGGCAAAAGGTTCACCCACTCACACTCAATCTACTGGAACTGTTTATGTGGTAAGACCAGTTGGTTTTTTGACAATACCTACCCATATACAAAAACTTTTGTCACCTGACTGATAATTTGACTGTGTAAGTCCATATTCTGTTCCTAGAAGGGGTTTCTCAGAGGTTTTATAGCCAGTTTAAGATTATTCACATTTCACAGTCCCATCAAATTTTGAGATTTAAGACAGATATCAACACTGAATCATTTTAAGTTTTAGTTGCAACACTGATGAAGACCCTTGCTGATGATAGTCCATGAAGTTAAGCACATTGAAGCTAAATCACACCACTTTTGAAGGAAGTATTTGGCCCCTTTGTTGTTGTCCCTGTACAGTAGGAAACTTATCTTCAAAGATCTGGCTTCATTGTCCACTGTTTTCATCACTTTAAATCGTTTGGTATTGTTATGAAGAAGCTTGAGATAGGTAATTCGGTCATCCTCATTAAAAATTTGCAAGCAAAACCAGTGTTTTCTTAAAGAATTTTGCTACAGAGTAAATAAGTTGAGTAGATCCATTGAATGAGGTTATAAACGAACTTACCAGATTTTTGGGCTGTGGCTACTGATAAAGTATTTTTATCACGATTTATTTGTATTTTCTTCGCATTATGTGGGTAGTAACTCAAAATTATTACTAAATAAACTTGTTTTGAATGTTTTGATTACAGAATGACTGACAGCGGTTTGTTATGATTTTGAAAGGTTGGTACCAGGGCCGGATATAAACTTTCCTTAATGACCGCTTGGCGCGAGATTTAAAATTTCCGAATTTTAGATCCGTTTTTCGTCTTAATGGTCAAATCTACGGTATTGAAAAAATTACAAGTTGATAGCCGAAAATGTGCTTTACAACTTTTATCTAAAGCGTTTTTCCATTAAATGAACCGTACAGGCGCAAAAAAATCAAAACTGTTTTCCCATGTTAATCTCCTATGTCCAGAGTGCTCTTGGACACCTGGCATATGCCTTTTTTGTGAATTCAAAGTGATAAACCACTTATTCGCGAATTTAACATTTATTTAGCTTATAACCAGTGTGAGTCTTTACATGTCTCTTTAAAGTAGACATTTGCGTAAAACATTTGTCACAATGAATGCATTTAAATGGCCTTTCACCAGTGTGAATCCTAATATGTTTATTTAAATCGCACATTTGCTTAAAACATTTGCAACAATATTTACATTCAAATGGCTTTTCACCAGTGTGAATCCTAATATGGCAATTAAGGTGAGATTTGTAATTAAAACTTTTGTTACAATATTGACATTCAAATGGCTTCTTACCACTATGAGTGCTAATGTGTCGCTCTAATTGAGATTTCTGCGTAAAACCCTTGTCGCAATATTTGCATATAAAAGACTTTTGACATCTGTTCCATCCATAGTATTTGCGATTACCATGGATATCCATGTGACTTAAAAGAGAACTTTTAAGTGAGAAAAATTTTCCGCACTCATAGCAACCGAAATGGTAGTATTCTATGTTAGTTTTTAAATGTTCGTTAAATTCAGAGCGAGAAATAAAACTCTTAGAACAAAACTTACAATAATATTTATCTTTTTTCGAACAGTTTTGCCAGACATCATTAATATTATGATGGTCTTTTTGGTAAGTAGTGTGGATGTTTTGCTTTACACTTTCCTCACCTTTCGTACTGAATATTGATTTTGTTCTGTTGAAATCAGATTCAGCTATCCGATGGTGTCTCAGCTTGCATTTTTTTTGACGTTTACTTACATTAAAAGACGCAACGTTTAAATAAATATTCTGAATATCTGATTCACAGCTGGAATCTGATGATTGATGTGATACAACTTTTCTTCTATGAGAACTCCTTTTATGATGCTCATATTCATTCAACTCGTGAAATTCCAAAAAACATTTTTTGCATTTATATTTGGGTTCATCGTCCATATCGTGTTCAATTACATGGATCACAATTGCTAATTTGGTATCAAGTTGCAGGCAACATCTTTCACAGAAGTACTTGCAGGTTATTTGGTGCTGGTGACATTTGACTTCAAGAAGATTTCCAAACGATTCTAGACACGTCAAACATTTGTAGTAAGGTGCTTTTGCTTTATGACCAACCAACTTTGAAAATTCTGTACACCGCAATCTGTACCTAAAAAAAAAATACTATAGATTCACAACCAGCTTAAAACTGCAATTTTAAGCGGAAATATAAATTATATTGGGGGGGTAGCTAAGTAACACACAATCTTCTCTACAAAAAATGTATTTAACGGTCTTTAAACCTTCAAAAAACGCCCAACATGTTTCGAGTGCAGCAGCTTCTCATCATAAGGAGCTAGAAGAGCGCTTATATAAGCATAACGTGCATCATACAATATCAAAAGGAAGCTTACCTTACTAAACAGTATATCAGCTGGCTGTCATTTTTAACAAGGGGACAGCAAACCTGGAGTGTTGTGAAAAAAAAATATATAGTTTTTCAGGATAAAATATTTCAAAAAACCATTTAAAAATGTAATAATAGTTTTTCAAAGTAAAACATTTCAAAAAACCCATTTAAAAAAATTTTAGTTATTAATTATAGTTTTCAGGATAAATCATTTTAAAAAACCAGTTCAAAAATATTAAAAAGTTACAGTTTTTCCGGGATAAAACATTTCAAAAAACCCAAGTTTAGTAAGTTTAAAGAAAAAATGATCTGAAAAAAGGAGAAAAAGTGAGGTTAGTGAGAAAGGTCAATGTCAATCAAAGTTACCTTATTGAAGAGAAATCACCATTTTTCGTAGGACATTATCAAGATTGAAAAACTTAAAGTTAACATATCAAAAATTAAAACGACTGGTGCTGCAATTTAGTGACAGCATCTACCCCTCATAGAGGGGAAAATGCCAGGTTGGGTTAGCCTTTTGTACAGGTTCTATGAACAGACAATTATTAATGAATACTACCTGTTGCAAAGGCGGTCGAGGACGAAAAGAGTAAATTAATGCTAGTAGGCGCTGAATAGTAGATTTTACAGAAACAAAAAACATGTCAAATAAACCCTTCAAAAGTCAACCCTGATTGACAAAAGACAGTTCTCAGTGACCCAGGTTCGCGTCAGTATGTTGTCAATATAACAATATTACAAGGAAAACAAACTTATAAAGTTGGTAAACAAGTTGGCGCAATGCGAGTATACAACAAAATTCCGAATCTATACAGGGTGTCTCACGACGAAAGACATCGATTGATATTGGAAAAAGTATAAATAGGAGAGTTTTGAAAATTTGGCAAGATACTGATGTGGGCATGCCCAATCTAACTAAAATATTTTCAAGATGGTTGCACTTCCGTTTATACCGGAAGTCGATCACAACTTTCTTATTTTAAATAGAACACCCTATATATTATTACATATTTGGATTCCTCACAAAATTCTGACCAACTTTTGTGCACAATGCCCTATGCCTATCTCTAGCTGTTTTCGAAATATTTGATGTTTTTCCAAAAAAGTGACAGTTGCAACGCTCAACATCTTTTTGTACTCTGTCAAAAGCGTATTTTATTTTGCAATGAAACTTTGGGTTATTGTAAATAAAGGATCGTTTTATTAAACTGAGGGTGCGTAATGAGTAATTTGTATACAGGGTCGTCAAAAAAAAATCATAAACTTGCCACTAAAAAAAATGAAAAATCTGGTTTTTCAAGTTTTTTAAATAGAAACCCACATTTTTTATGAAGGAATCATTTTGAGCATTAAAAATTACTATACGTTTCAATTTACTTGCCTATACCTAAATCCAACCCATTTCGTTTTATTTGAGAATTAACCTTTTTTTACTACTGCATGGTTGGGATTAGCTGGTACTCTAGTTGGTCATGCTTTTGGCACACGGTGATATTGGAGACCTGCAGAGCATGTTAATAACACTAGTGACTTGAGTGTTTTGACAACTGCAAATATGCCGTCGCAGTTACGTTATTCAAACCAAGATTACTTAAATCTGTTTATTATTTACGGAGAACGTGATAAAGTTGTGAGTAGAACATGTGAGGTATTTGCAGCTCAACCTCTTTTAAGTGTTGCACTAATTTAAATGAAAAATGTTTCTTTAGGATCCTCTGAATTGAACTTTTGGATATGCCTGATTCTACGGAAACTTGTCTTATTGACGAAGTTGGATTTGCAACAAAATAGCCCAAAATTGCAATTTCTACATTTGTATTGTTAGGGATTGGTTTTGTCCAGTATTCTTAAAATTTTCAATTATTTGCTTGACAGCTTTTGGTGATGGCTTTGGTTTTTCTGGATAACGAGCGGCAAATACTTCACATGTTTTACTCACAACTTTATCACATTCTCCGTAAATAATAAACAGATTTAAGTAATCTTGGTTGGAATAACGTAACCGCGACGGCATATTTGCAGTTGTCAAAACACTCAAGTCACTAGTGTTATTAACATGCTCTGCAGGTCTCCAATATCACCGTGCGTCAAAAGCATGGCCAACTAGAGTACCAGCTAATCCCAACCATGCAGCCTAATAAAAAAAATGTTTATTCTCAAATAAAACGAAATGGGTTGGATTTAGGTATAGGCAAGTAAATTGAAACGTATAGTAATATTTAATTCTCAAAATGATTCCGTCATAAAAAATGTGGGTTTCTATTTAAAAAACTTGAGATTTTTCTTTTTTTTTAGTGGCAAGTTTATGATTTTTTTTTGACGACCCTCTATACAAATGCCTCATTACGCACCCTCAGTTTAATAAAACGATCCTTTATTTACAATAACCCAAAGTTTCATTGCAAAATAAAATACGCTTTTGACAGGGTACAAAAAGATGTTGAGCGTTGCAACTGTCACTTTTTTGGAAAAACATCAAATATTTCGAAAACAGCTATAGATAGGCATAGGGCATTGTACACAAAAGTTGGTCAGAATTTTGTGAGGAATCCAAATATGTAATAATATATAGGGTGTTCTATTTAAAATAAGAAAGTTGTGATCGACTTCCGGTATAAACGGAAGTGCAACCATCTTGAAAATATTTTAGTTAGATTGAGCATGCCGATATTAGTATCCTGCCTAATTTTCAAAACTCTCCTATTTATACTTTTTCCAATATCATTCGATGTCTTTCGTCGTGGGACACCCTGTATAATCTAGAAGATGTATGTTAATTAACAGCAAAGCAAATTAACAGTGTAAGTGCACAACAGTAGAGGAGGCGAAGAAACAAACGAAAAATACTGTCAGAAGAGTAATGAGTTGAAGAAAGGAGTGGAAACATGTTTCATTTGGTCATTCAAGCAAAAAACCTCTCTGTCAGCAGAAGCCCATGTAGCAATTTCCAAGGACTCAAGCAGATCAAGTAAGGTCCCTTTTTCACAAAGGTGTAAGACTTTGAAACCCTCTTCTATGTTGAAGGGGTGATGGTGGAAACATAGGTGTCTGGAAAAAGGGGACTTTTGTTAGCTTTACAAAGATTGGGATTGTTGGTGATTCTAATGAATTCTTTGACATGTTCACTGATTCGGGTTGAGAACTTCCTACCAGTTTGATCTATATAGAGGGCCTTGCAGAACGGGTCACGACATGAGAGTTGGTACACACCTGATTTTTCGAATTTTGGTGTATGGTCCTTGGAATTGGATAAGAAGCGTCTAGCTGAGTTTGAAAAGGTTTTTAATTTTAAGTGTGGAATAGAAAAATATTTTTTATTATCTTGTCAGTCAATTATAATTAAATTCCTGTTTATAAATTTTGTAAAGTGGTTATAATAAATTCTATGGACCAACGACGGTGGGAAATTGTTTCTAGATGCAACCGTAGCGATCCATGACAACTCAATGTTAAAATTTTCTTCTAACATGGGAATATTGAACAGACGATGGATAAATTATATTGATTATAATAATTTTGAATATAAGAATAGTAAAATTCTAATTTTTACTTGAGTACAAACAGGGACAGATTCAATTATTATCATTTCTACGAAACAGCTGACATTTATGAGGATTTAAAATTAAAGGTTAAGCAGGAAACTAACTGCTGAAAATGCACTATGTCGTATTTTATTTTATTGTTAAAGCAAAACGCTATTCTCTAATGCGGGAACAAATCAGTCAGCGTGTCAGCTGTCGTCGGTCACTTTCACTGCAGCGAGATTATACCTGGATTGGTAACAATCCGAAACATGCTGCCCCCCTTGAAAGTAACTTCGTTAAAAAAAAAAGAAACAAATACTAGAAATACAGCTAAACCTAAGACACTAAAGATACAAACACACTTAATTTACTAATCGATGGGCAAAACGCACAATTTTGCCGCCGCTCTTTTAAAAGTACCTTTTTCGGTTTTTACCAACACCACTCGCACAATATTATCAGCACCAGGGTATGTGTCCACAATTCGTCCTAGTGACCACTTAAGTGGTGGTAGATTTTTCTCTTTTAGAACGACAAAATCACCCACTTTAACACTAACTCCACCAGGAAACTTCCACTTGGTGCGTTGACTTAATTCATCCAAACACTCCTTGTACCAGAAGTGTTGAACCATTTTCTTCAAACGTTCGTACCTATTTAGACGACCATCCTTAATGTCACGGACATCTGATTCAGGTAATGCGACCATTGGCTCTCCAGTTAAGAAATGCCCAGTAGTAAGCGGAAGTAGATCGTTAGGATCGTTAGATAGCGGGCTTAAAGAGCGCGAATTCATACATGCTTCAATTTGAGAAAATACGGTTAACAATTCCTTAAAGGTTAAAATTGCATTTCCTACAACTCGTTGTAAATGGTACTTAGCCTGCTTAACACTCGACTCCCAAAGTCCCCCGAAATGCGGAGATCTTGGAGGAATAAAACTCCAATTGATTTTATCTTGAGACAGATAATTTGCTATCTCCTTACACAACTGTCTGCTATTTAAAAAGTTACAAAATCTCTGCATTTCGTTTCGGGCACCAACAAAATTTGTTCCACAATCTGAAAACATATTTTTACATATTACGCGTCTAGCAAAATAAATCTTTTAAGACAATTTAAAAAACATTCGGTTGTAAGATTCGAAACTACTTCTAAGTGCACAGCACGTGTCCCAAAACACACAAAAGTACCTAAATAAGCCTCCACTTTGGCTCTTCTTAATGTACTTGATTTTATGCAAAAAGGTCCAGCATAATCGACACCGCAATTGTAAAACGGTTTAGTTGGTACTATACGCTGTTCAGGTAACTCACCCATTAAGGTCTTGATACCACGAGGCCTTGCCCGAAAGCAAATTACACAATTACGCAGATTCTTTTTAATGATATTTATACCACCCAAAATCCAAAACTTAGTTCGAATAATACTTTTTCCTTGTAATATTGTTATATTGACAACATACTGACGCGAACCTGGGTCACTGAGAACTGTCTTTTGTCAATCAGGGTTGACGTTTGAAGGGTTGAATTGACATGTTTTTTGTTTCTGTAAAATCTACTATTCAGCGCCTACTAGCATTAATTTACCCTTTTCTGCCTCGACCGCCTTTGCAACAGGTAGTATTCATTAATAATTGTCTGCCAACAATCGATAAAGTGATTTTCCTGAATTTCAGCTACACGGTGTGCTACAAAAACGTTCCATCTAGACGGTTCTGCGGACAACCAGGATAAAACTATTTTCGAATCCGTCCAACAGTATACTTTATGAAATTTCACATTTAAGGCTTCAACTGTTTTTTTAACTAATCTTGATAGAAGCAAAGCTCCACACAACTCTAAACGTGGCAGAGTTAATGTTTTAATTGGGGCCACCTTAGATTTAGCGCACAATATGTATGACTGAATTTCGTTGTTTGGATACAAATCGACTGAACGAACGTAAAGGCAAGCTCCATACCGAAAAGTCGCAGTGTACTGCTGTAATTGTATGTATTTTTTTTTCAGCCGTTGCTATTGACACCGGCCGTAAAAGTGCATTTCACGGCCGCCTGTTTTATTTGAACAAAACAGAACAAGTTTTTGATATTAATAATATCTTAATTAGAGATAAGTGAATACTTAACCTCCCTCCCTATTAGTCTCACTAAAAGGTGACAAAAAAACCCTTAGCCAAACTACCTGCTATTTTTGAAGAAATCTTGTTTGATGGCTATAGTCAAAATTTATTTAAGAGAATAGTAGACATTTTTATGACAAATGAAAAAGTGTAAGTTCCTAAAAAAACCTGTTTGAGAATAATGTCACTGTCATCATAACCTAAACCACTAAAATTTTATTTTGTAATGTATATTCAGGCTTAGGGCCGGTGTTTCCATCCGCTAATTAACTTCGTTGTAATTAAATTAGATAAATAAAACTTGTTGTGTATATTAATCGTTGAACTAGATTTATTCGACAAATAAAGCAGTTTATTTGAAGAATTTTTATTAGATACATCAAGTACCTAGCTAAATCTATAGGGATAATAGGAACTGATAAATATGAAAAATATGCGCTCAGAAAATGAAATATAAGTGTGGTGAGGCTCATAATGTTACAGAATGTACAGCTACTGTTAATAATTGTCCCAACTGCAGTAAGTTAAAACTAAGTGACCGAAATCACACAGCCCGCAATCCAAATTGTCCAGTATTTAACCAAAGGATTCAACGCCAACAACAGCTTACTAATTATAGTATTGACAATTTTTTAGCACAATAGTAAGTAACGGAGTTTTTGAAGAAGAATGCACCTTTATAATTGCTTATCAGAATGTACGTGGTTTAAACAGTAAAGTGATAGAATTTTATAACAATGTGTCTGTAACTGAAAATGAATATGATGCTGTTGCACTAACTGAAACGTGGATTACTGACGGTGTCTATGACAGTGAATTATTTCCAGAACGTTTTTCAATTTTTAGATGTCGAAACAGAAGTGATAATCTGCGCGGTGGAGGTGTGCTTTTGGCAGTAAAAATTAAATATAGTTGCAGTTTGATTAACGTAGATTTTAAAATACCACAGATTGATTTAGTAGCTGTCAAGATACAAGTTGATGAAATTAGCTTTATATATGTGTTATTAGTATATGTTGCGCCCAGTAGTACAATTTCAGATCGGGAAGACCTTTTTTCATATATGGAAAGCTTGCAATATCTCTATCAAAAGAAGTTTATTATTTTAGGAGATTTTAATATTACGCACCTAAATCAGTATTATGTCAATAACTTTAAGGATCAACAAATTGAGCTGCTATTGAACTTTCAAGGTTTCTATAAATGTACACAACAAAACAGAGTTCTAAATGCCAACAGTCGCATATTGGACTTAGTTTTGACTAATCTTGGAAGTAGTGTGTTTAGTGATGGCTGTGGCTTTGTCGGCAGCGATGCTCATCATCCACCATTGACAATTGAAATTTCTTTAAAAAATCCAAAGCAAAAATCTTTACCCAGTAATAATACAACATCAAATTTTAATTTTAAAAAAGCGGATTTTCTTGCAATGTATCAGCTCTTTCAAAATGTCAGTTGGAGTGACCTCGAATCTTTTAATGATGTTAATTTGGCAGTTGAATATTTTTATAAGAAAATTAACTCAATATTTGAAATATGTGTACCAAAAGTGAGACCACATAAAAAGTATCCTGTATGGTTCAACAAAACAATAATAAAAGATATACAAACCAAAGATAAATTAAGGATTAAAAGTAAAAATTATTTTAACTTAGATAACCATAACCGTTTTATACAACTTAGAACTAAAATCAAGAGGGACGTGAAAGCTGCATATCAACAATACTTAAATAAAATTCAGATGGATATTAACGAAAATTCGAGGTCATTCTGGCAACACATTAGAAATAACAAAAGTGCGCCAAACATTCCATGTAAAATGTTTCTTGATGGTGACGAGTATACTGACGGGACGGATATGGCAAACGCATTCGCTTCCTACTTTTATTCTGTATATATTGAGAATGAGCTGCCCTACTCAGAGCACACCCAGCACTATATAAATGAGTCATTTTCAATCAATGGCATTACCCACGATGATGTGTGTGAGGCAGTCGGAAGACTTAAGATCAATAAGTCTGTAGGACCTGATAATTTGCCATCATATATAATAAAAGGTTTGGTAAGATTTGTTGCTGAACCATTGAGAATTTTGTTTAACATGTCAATAAGTACTAGAAACTTTCCGACAATGTGGAAAGAAGTTAAGATACGTCCAGTTTTTAAGAAAGGAAATACGTCAGACATTAAGAATTATAGACCGATCGCTATTTTGTCATGTCCTGCAAAAATATTTGAATCAATAATATATAAACAGATTTATAATTACGTACGAAATAAAATATCACCCATGCAACATGGATTTATGAAGAATAAATCAACTGCCACGAATTTATGCAATTTAACTCAATACATAGCAGAAAAGTTAGACAAGAGTTGTCAGGTAGATGTTATTTACACAGATTTTGCAAAGGCTTTTGACTGCATCCCACACAACATTCTTCTAAAAAAACTAGATACAGGGTTTGGGTTTGACGATGGCCTGGTTAATTTTTTTCAATCTTACCTTAGTAATAGGCAGCAGAAAGTCTTACTCAGGGGGTTTAGCTCTAATTATTTTATACCAACTTCAGGTGTCCCACAGGGATCTAATCTCGGACCACTACTGTTCCTTTTATTTATAAACAATTTAATTGATACCGTTAATAAGTCCAAAACGTTACTATTTGCTGATGACTTAAAATTGTACCTTAGAATAAAAAACATGGAAGACTGTCAATCACTTCAAGAGGATATGAACAAAGTTCATAGTTGGTCGGTTGAAAACGGTTTGGAACTTAATGTCAATAAATGTTATGTCCTTAGCTATACACGAAAAAAAGTCTATCCTATTTTAGCTATACAATTAATGGAGCAGTGTTGCCTCGTGTTAGTGAAATGGTGGATCTAGGAGTTTTAACTCTCAACTTAATTTTAAGACACATATAGGTAATATTGTTAATAAAGCCTATAATATGTATGGATTTATAGTTCGAAACTGCAAGGACTTTAATAATATGACATGCATAAGGACACTATATGTGTCATATATAAGATCAATCCTAGAATATTGCTCGGTTATTTGGAGTCCTCATTATAATATCCATAAGTATAGCTTAGAGAAAGTCCAAAATAAAATGCTAAGATATATAAAATACAAGGAAACCGGTATATATCAACTTCATATACCTAAAGTACCATCCTGAAGAGATATAATTTGCACACCTTAGAAAGTCGAAGATCTGTAGCATATTTGGTGTTTTTACACAAACTGATTAATAATAATATTGAAGACCCTAATTTGTTAGCTTTAATAAGTTTTCATGTGCCAAATTATCGAATCAGGAATCCAACAAGCATGTATGTTGATAATGCACGAACTAATTTTTATTTTAATTCTCCCATTATAAGTATGTGTAAATTATATAATCAAGTTAGGGACCAATGTGATATTTTTAGTGTAGATTTGAATCGATTTAGAAAGATGATTCAAGAAATGCTGTAAACTTATTGCTTGTTACTTTGTATATTTGCTATGTACATTAATAATTGTCTTTAACCAACCTACCCTATAATTGGATGTATTTCTGTGGGGTTTGTAATCAAATAAATAAATAAATAAATAAATAAATAAAAGCTGTTTGTGCATTTTGCTCATTCGGTTGGGGCCATTAAATCAAAAAATAGTTATTAAAATCGAAATTTTAACAACCCTTCGGTTATATGCATCTGGATGCATGCATATACTCGTATTACTTCAGGGATTTTGAAGAAATCAATTAGGTACTGGGAAAGCAAGTAAAAGTAAAATTACAAAACTCCTTACTGACAACAGAAAATTAATAATTTTTAAACTAATTTGTCAAATTGCATATTCATAACAGTTAAATAAATTTTAATAATTTTCCAAATTGAATGATTTGTTTTGCATGGATTGGACGGACAATAATATAGTAGGTCAAAGAACATTTTTAAGGTTTGTGAGAATGGATGTCAATTATCCTCTTTCAGTCTTATAGTATCCTAATTTGTTGCTACATATTTTTATTAAAAGTGAGGATTATTTCCCACTTCATACTTACTTTCCAGAACATTAGCACTTTTTGAAATAATATTTTTTTACAATTTTGAGTATAAAATTAATTTTTCCTCAAGCCTCGTTTTTTTTTGCTTGCAAGTTACTGCATCCGTTCATTTATTTTTCTAGTAGTACTGTGTCTCTAATAATTACATAGAGACACTTTAATAACTCTTTCTTATTTGGTTTTCCGTTTTATGTTCACGAAAAACGAGTCTTTCAATTTTTCAAATAGATTGTCTTTGGAGGGCTTAATTAACAATCAGGAGGCAAACTCCGTAACGATGTAGGAATTAGAAAACGCATAGCAATAGACAAGAAAGAAAATGTCTTTCTACTAACTGTTGGTACTCTCTAAGCTATTTTCTATCACATTCGGCTGACACCGTCAACTGAAAACGGGAACCTATCGGTCCCAAAAACATTGACTAATTTCTAGTAATAAATCTATGGCTATTACTTGTTTCGTCGTATTCAGGGTTAATGACAAGAATGAATGGCAATAATTTGAATGATTCTACGTTTTTTACTTTCTTTCTGAGTAATTAATCGTAGGTTTCAAAGTTTGCATTACAAAATAGTCTGTTTCGTTGCCATTATTGTTGTTGGTTTTATTTATTATAGTTGTCTTTTCAGTTTTAAGTTTCTTATTTTCTTATTAGATCATTAATATTTTTCAGTTTTTTGTAAATATGATCTGATGAAAATTTTGTGGAGGAAGTAGTGTGGAATTTTAGGATGTGTTACTGGAACCCACATAGCCATAACACAACCATTAACAGAACAGCTTACACCTCAAAAACAATAACTAATAGATACATTAACACTTAAACCACTCAAAAACAAAGAAAGGGGGGTGCAAACACAATTAATTGGTCCCCAATCCAACCTTATTGACAAAATGTTTAAACTGACGGGCATAAAGGTTAAAAAACAAAACATTTGAATTTTAGAAGACGACGGAAAAGAAAGATTGAAAAATACAACATTTCATAGCCCCAAGAGAGATAAAATCATAGCCAGACCTCATTTGGTCTTTCTATTTTGCACAACCCGAATAGTTACGTTGAGTGCCGATTTTCGCCAATCGAAACGTAGAGAGTACCATATATTACGATAGAGAAGGGTTTTCTATGATAGCAAAGAAATTTCCTTGCTATTCGTTACAGAGTTCGCCTTCAGAGATTGTGAAGAAATGACAAATCAGACTTATCTGACAATGACAAAACCTCCTTTTTAATACAGATTTGCTAATGAGGTATTACTCACTGGTTCAATTCACCCACGGGCACCACTAATATACAGGGTGTTACAAATTCGATGCATAAATGTAGGCAAAGTTGCGCATTTTATGCTAAATAATTTGGTTAAAAAAACAAAAATTTGGTTTTAGTTTTCAGCTACGACGTTTCGTTTTTTAGATACCATCATCAACTTCGATTTTTCAAATACGACCCTAAACTTTTTAACTTTTTATTTCATTTTTTAGTAGCTACAGACTATCCCAAACCAATGATATGTCACACTTGTCAAAAAAGTATATCTAGTGTATTACGTTCTTGGTACTTTAAGTTTTTTAAATAAATTGAGCAATTGAAATTGATATGTTGTCATAATGAGTAGATAATTTAGTTTGATATAATTTAATAATTAGGTTCATTGGTCCTTCGAAAGAGAGAGTTTCTTATAGTACTCTTCATTTATTTAGAAAAAAATATGTTCTTGGTTAATTATTTATTTTTCAGATACTCACAATTTGAAGTTGAATTTTGATGAAACAGCTTAAACTTTATTTTTAGTGATAAAAAGAGCAACACCTAATTATTAATTCATATCAATCTAAATTATCTACTCATTATGACAACATATGGATTACAAATGCATATTTTTTTATAAAACACAAGTACTTAAGTACGCTAGGTATAATTTTTTGACAAGTGTGGCACATCATTAGTTTTGGGAGGTCTGTAGCTACTAAAAAATGAAATAAAAAGTTCAGGGTCGTATTTGAAAAACCGAAGTTGATGATGGTATCTAAAAAACGAAACGCCGTTTCGAGTTGAAAACTAAAATTATTTTCTTGAAGAGCATACAAAAGTGCCTCCAGAAGGTGCTATTGATTTTCCAAAATAATCAATAATAAAGTGGTAAAAAAACAACATTTATCTAAAGGTCTATCAACTATAGTTTCTGAGATAGCAATGCTAATGCCTCGAATTTGTAACACCCTGTATAGCAAAAATCAAAGTAAAATCGGGGGACAGAACAGTTAATAGAAACTTAAATGTTTTGAATGTAACTTCAATTTAACTTAACTTCTTTGTTAAATTTGAAATATTTACCTTCCTGTGGTGGCGTAAAAGTTCAGTGGAATTTATGTGTCCATAGTGTTACTCCTAATGCGGCCTTCACAATGGACGTCAACATAAGAAAAAGTGAAATGGCAAAAGCTGGATGAAATTTTAGAAAATATAAAAGAAAATGCAGTAAAAGCTAACGAAACTTTATTACCTAAAAAGTCAAGAGCATCCTAAGGTAGGAAATACATAGTTTTTATGGCATGAAAGAATAAAAATACCATTGCTAATAGTAAAAAAGGTTTTAGGTCGTTATGATAATGCCCTCAGGTTGTTATGAACACTACAATCTACACCATTTCCAAGGTATTATGTATTCATAATGTACAGGGTGATTGATTGAATTTTGACCACCCCCTTAACTTCATTGATTTTGATTTTAGCAAAAAACGTTAAATACAAAACTAGTAGATATTTAGATCTACTTTATTCTTAGATAAACCGTTATTATACAGGGTGTCCCAAATTTGACTAACAAACCAAACTTATGTTTTTTTAATACAATGACCAACTTTTTATCCGATATTTGAATTATACGTCAAATTCTAGACCTAATTGATGTAAAATGTCTGTATCCGCATCTGTCCGCAGCAGCATCTGTTACTTTAACAATGTTGCCTCGACTATGTGATTATGGGTTAATTTAGTTACTTGAATTTGGTACACGCTGTATAATAACTGTTTATATAAAGGTAAATTAGACCTAAATATCTACTAGGTTTGTATCTAACGTTTTTTGCTAAAATCTAAATTAAAGAAGTTAAAGGGGTGGTCAAAATTCAATAAATCAAGGACGCTGCTGCGGAAACAGTTGAATATCGATACAGACATTTTACATCAGTTAGGCCTAGAATTTGACGTAGAATTCAAATATAGGATAAAAAGTTGGTCATTGTATTTAAAAAAACATAAGTTTGGTTTGTTACTCAAATTTGGGACACCCTGTATAATAACTGTTTATCTAAGAATAAAGTAGACCTAAATATCTACTAGTTTTGTATTTAACGTTTTTTGCTAAAATCAAATTTATGGAAGTTAAGAGGGTGGTCAAAATTGAATCAATCACCCTGTACAGTGCATTTTTTGTGTGTTCAATTTTTAAGGCCATGTTAGACCATGTTATTTTGGAATTACAGGTGTAAAACTAGGCTGATGGCTATTTTGTACTCTGAAGCTTAAGTAGGTTTACCAATTCCATCTAAAAAGTGATTAAAAACTCCCAAAAAATAATCTTTTTTCCATACTGCCTGTATGTATGGTAGGTGCTTGTTGTTTTTGATACTTGCAAGGCACGAATATTAACTTTATATTAAGAACTAAGTACAGAAGTATTTTTTTTAAATAAATTGTTCAGTGTCCTCCGTTTGAATCCCAACAGTATTCCAAACAATTATAAAATGCCCTTTTGACGTTATAAATAAATATGTCACTCTACCTGCTACCTGCCCTGCCAGTATCAAAAACAACAAGCACCTACCATGCATACAGGATGTATGCAAAGATCAAATCTTCTCAAAAAAAGATGATTTTTTGTCAGTTTGTAAACACATTTTAGACCAAATTGGTAAACTTACTTAAGTTTCAGGGTACTAAAGACACACCCGTCAAGTTTTACACTTGTAGTTCCAAAACAACATGGTCTAACATGGGCTTAAAAATTTAACACAAAAAATCCTATGTTGGGCGTTAAAAAAACACACTGTATAGGTGAAACTTTTCTCAAAGATGATTCGCTGAATTTTAATCGAATTTATTCCATACTTCATGGATACACTGTATATTTGCCATCAGACATAAAGTTGGCAATCCAAATGCTGTCGCCTTGATGTTGAATGCCAAAGTCAACACCAAATTCAACTTTAAGTTTATAAATTGACCTTTTTATTTTATTTTGTTATGAATACTGATCACAGTTGTAGAAAAAGTATAGTATTCTCGAGAGTATTCTTCACACTTGTAATGACTATTACTCACTCAAAGATTTATGCAAATTTCATCTATGTGAGTAATAGCACTCATTACATGCTTCATGCTTGTTGAATAATATACTATTTTGTCCATTAGAACCCATAGTAAACAAAGTACCTAGTCTACTTTACTTGTTTACTTTCTGTTGTAGTGAACAAAAATTAAGTTTATGATTATGACTATAACTAGAAGTTGGATAAACCAGGCCTTAATATTGCTTATAGAAGATGTGTTTATGTTTTAGTAATCATGTAACTACCTACCTATCCTATGATATGATTATATCTCAGTTTTTGTAAATTTGTCTCTTATTTATCTAAAAAGCTCCATAAGCTGCAGAAGAATAGTTCTAGCTAATTCAAATTTGGACTAGCTAAATATGGTTTTTCTTTTTAAATATCAGGGCCAAAAACAGATAAATCTGAGACAGTTTTTTATAACAAAAAACCTCTGCATTTTGCAAAATTAACATGGCAACCAATCAATAAGTAAAACTCCCACCTTAAAGTCTTATCTACTTACCATTTATTGTTTAGTGACAAACCAAACTAAACAATTTTTAAAAAGGATACAGATACAGCACTTAAAGACACTAGCAGCACAGACACGCCAAACAAAATGTTTAATATCTACATGAACTAGAATGAAATTATGGTAGAAAGAGGGGGGTCTTGTAAAGATTAAGCATCCACGAATTTTACGTTAATTTTTTTTTAACAGTTAGATTACGGCCTCTATAGTATAGACAAAAATAAAAATTTGCGGTAAATTCACAATTTTATCCAGAAAATTGAGATAAAAATCCTTAAAATGTAGGATAATTTGGTGGAAGAACCACACTTCACCTGTCAGGAAATCAGCTGTTCCGCGTTTTGTCGGTTCGATGTTGCCAAATGATCTACATAATACCTATAACCTCGAAAACTTCGGCTATTAAAAACCAAAATAATAAAATAAAACCAATATTTGTTTATTGCAAATTTAGGAAAATAATATGCATTAATAACTGACCTAGACTAACAAATGCGAAAATGATTTATCCACCAATCTTGTAAACAAAGGAAAAAGGCGGCAACTAAGCTTTAACCTCATAATTGAAGGAACATTGAATGACATCTGAAGTTGACGTACATACTGTCAAGTATCAGTTATCCTCTGTGAATTATGCGGCGTTGCCAGACGGTTTTTTTTTTCGTTATTAATATTTAATACTTCAACTAATTTTTATTGTTTTTAATCATAAAAATTGTTTGGTAGCCTAAATATCCGATTAGTATAGGTGGCAAAGCTTGTTTTTATAAATTGTAACTAATTGTACTGCATTGTTAATTGTACAACTCATTGTGTAACAGTGTTTAAGCCTATACAAGCTATTTAAGCCTATACTTGACTACTTGACAACATTGCAGAAGGTAAATTGTTGTTCCTCCACCAAATCATTGTAAATTTTTGGATTTTTATCGGAGTTTTTTGAAGAAAATTGTGATTTTACCGCAAATTTTCTTTTTTCTCTGGACTATAGAAGCCGTAATCTATATGCAAAAAAAATTGGTGACCAAACTCGTGGATGCTTAATGTTTACAAGACCCCAAAATGTTTAATAATCTACATGGACTAGAATTAAATTATGGTAGAAAGAAACTCTTGGGAAAGCAACAATCAACAAACAAACCCTAAAAAAGGGACTCCAAACCACAGTCACAGTAAACATAAGTTCAGTTTTAGCAATTTAGGTTAGAACCGTCGGAGGAGTCGTGGAGTGGGACCAAATACATTGGAGGTTGTATACCGTTGGTTTTGTTCGAAAAAGGTGGCCGATAAAAAATATTGGTCAAACATTTCGAGTGCGCATGCGCTGCGGCATGTTGTCGAGTTGTCGTATCTTTAAAGTTTTTTTGACATGTAATTTGGACCAGGACGTAACAACCATAATAGATTTTATTATTAATTAATTCTTTTCTGTAATTTTTGAAGTTTTGTAATATAAAATACAATTAATACTAAATTATTAATGAAAGTATGAATCCTGGAACCTTCAAGTTATAATTGAACCACAATATTAAATTAGGAAAATAGGGAACAAACGCAACTATTGGCAATACCTATAAAAAATATTGTTTTGACATAATATAAAATTTAATTTCATTGGTAGGCACCGTAGCACGTGATGCACAGCACACTAGACTAATCAGACGTAAACTGCGCATGCGCAGTATCGATATATTTACCAATCTCCAAATTCACAGCCTACTCAAATACTTTTAGTTATATATACATCCAGACAATATCCTATATGGGCCGTTGTAAAAAGGTGGCCTCTCAATGAATAAAAAAATATAGCAGGAAGGAGCAATAGCAACCAAAGTGGAAGACAAAAATCGTTCAGTATGGCGGCCGTAAATTTCCGGTTGGCACTCTCAGAAAATCAGTGACGATAATCAATCTGCTGTTGCCCACTATTCACAAATCCACTTGTCAATATTAATTTAACTAATTTAAGTTTGCAAAAGTTAACCTTTAACGGACCGAAAAGCAAAACAAACAAGAACAACAAATCGTTGCGGTTTTTAGCTAACTTCAGATACCACCAAATATAAACAAAACTGTTTTACGACTAACTTAGAAGTTTCAAATTCAATTGCGTAGTAGGCGAATGTCACGGACAAACATGGCGACTTCCGTTCTGGTCGCTTAATGCACTAACGGGGTATAGTGTTACTTGTTCTTTTTACTCGAAGTGGCCTCTAGCAGGCTGTGAATTTGGAGATTGATTGAATTATCGATACTGAAGAAATACTGAAAGAGATTAGGACCCCTAAGAAATTTCCTAGGGATTCTTTCACCTTGTCTTCTAGGATTGTGCTTTCTTCTGAGATTTATCTTTTTCAAGTACACCAGCGCTGTTATTAGTGATACATAAATGAATACAGTCCAAATACTTGGGACTTTTATGTTATCGGGAATCACAAATCTTCATTACCAATAATGCCCCTTTTAAGTTTATATAGGTCATCGAGTCGAATATCATCGAGATTAGCACTTAAGTTCACCTTGGGCATTAATTTAATGTCACACACACATGTGAAATAGCACTATTTGATTCTGGCTATTGGTGGAATGAAGGTTGTTTATCGTTTTGCCTCCTAATGCTATTTGACACTCCATTGGAATTTTAGCAACAAACGTCCCGATTAATTTCAAATGGTCTTCTTGGTTGAAACAAGTCAATTGTAGTGACTCCATATGTGGAAGTACTATTAGCCATTGACTGGAATAGCCTAGTTGATGAACTATCGGTTGGTTTAGTTCTAGTTGAACTTGACGACAGGTATACAGATGATGGGACTTGGCTTCCAATAGCTGTACCTCACATGAGCTGTTTACTACGTCCAAGGTCTGCAAATCCATTTTGTCGCACACGTAATACTGGTCCTTTATTTTGGTGCATTCGGTGCTACGATATGAATAGTGCAATTTGTTTTTTAGTAACTATTTACTTTTTGGCAAAATAACCTTAAAGAGACTCTGTGCATGTATTGGAGCTGAATAAAAATGATAGTAGTTTAATTTTTCGGGATAAGTTATTGGTATTTTCAGTAAAAAGTTAACTTTGTTGTTAAAAATGTAGCTTTCTAGTTTAATAAGTTTCTCATACAATATTGTATTTTCCAATGTTACTTCCAGTGGCATACGATTTGTATCAATGACCTTTTTTACGTTTAATAGCTCAAAATAGAGATCTTTAGTTTTAATAATGCTTGGATGCAAAATTTTCAACTTTGAAAATGTAATTGCATTTTCTATATCTGTTAACATTGCATCGATAATTTCATACAGATTTATGACTTGGTTTAAAACCTTTTATAAATGCTGTGTTTTCCCGTAATGTGTTTTTTTGAACAATAATTAGTACGAGTTTTTAGTTTCTAGCAACTTTTCATTGTGCTGGACTGTTTCAATTGTGTCGTTAAATTTCTCTAAAAGGTTGAGAGATAAGGAATTCTCTTTTCTAATATTTGATGCTAATTTATTTTGATTTAGTTGTAGCTCTCTAATTAAGTTTTCGTAACGCTCACCATCTGAGGCGTCTAGATTCCCAGTGATTGCTTTGAAAATTGATCCTATACCGTTTATTAAGCCACGCTTGTACCTCTGGGGATGCGGAATTATTTCCTTAAGTTTTGTTTCCGCCCTTTCTTGAGTGAGACTTAGTATTTTTAAATAATATATTATATTGAATTTATATAAAGAGGAATCATTTTCTTTAGAAGTCAGATCAGGGCGCAACCAATCTGAATGTACAAACTTAACAACTTCTCCTAATTGTACTAAATAAGTGCAAAAAATGTTTCCTTTTTGCCACAATTTCGTTTGTTTATTTTTAACAAAAACAGTTTCATTCAGTTGGTATAGTTTAGTCTTTTTAAAATCTGAAGAAAACTTTGAGGTACTGAGGCAAGAAGGCTTTAGAAGGTCGAATCTAGTTCTGGGTCTAAACTTAAAAATACTTTCTGCTGGTGTAATACCAGTTGCTGTAGTCGGAGTATTTCTATATGTAAATAGAAAATTACTCAATCTAAATAAAATATTTTTTTCTGATACCACCTTGGTCTAAATGTAAAAAATAGTATATTCTATATTAAGAGCGGAAAGTAGTTATTTGCCGCTTGCACATGAAAATTCGGCGTTCGGCTTCGCCTCAAGCTGCAATCATGTAAAAGCGGCAAAAGTACTTTCGGCTCGAAATATAGACGATATTTTTTCGACGACTGCTGTGGGGTGGAGTAGAAGGACAATTCACATCATTTTCGTAGCTCGAACTCATTGTCACCGATAAATCACTTTGACGCAATGGTTTTATTTCAAACAGGTATGTCAAGCGTTGTTATGAAAACGCCGAAAAAGTTGGTGGGTAGATTGTTAGTAGGAAGCAAAAACGCTTTAGGACCGAAAATGATTCACTTTCTGTACACGTGCGGCAAATAACCACTTTCTGCTTTGAAATGGAAGCGTACATGAGGTACTTTCAAAGTCAGTAGTCGAAAAAAGCTTTTCCAGCCCCCTTTTTACTGTTTGGACTCCACATTCCGCCAACCCATTGCTCTGTGGATGATAAGGTGGAACTTTTACAGGTGTGATTCCATTAATTTGGCAAAAAGAAACAAGTTCATGTGAATTAAATGGTGGTCCATTAGCTGAAACCAACTCATTTGGAAGCCAAAAACCGCAAAAATCTCCTTCAAGTTTGAAATAGTCTCTAATGAACTAGTATCATTCTTCATCAATTTTACTTCTATCGATTTTGATTTTTGATCCACCAAGATTAAAAACACATATTTCCATTTTACAAAAAAATCTATGTGAACTCTAAAAAATGAGTGAGGCGCACTAGGCCATGGAATTAAAGGAGTACTGTTAGAAAAGTTTCGATGTTCTTGGCAAATGTTACAAGAAGATATAAATTTTTCGATATATGTGTTTATAGTTGGCCACCAACAATTAGAGCGAATAAGCATTTTTGTCCTTACAATACCAATATGCTGCTCATGTAATAACTTTAAAACCTCTAAAACTAGACTCTTTGGAATTACTACTTTATTTCCTAGTAAAATGCAGTTTTGTTCAACTGATAGTTCCAGTCTTCTATTGAAAAAAGGTTTCAAGGAACTTGATGACACACAATTTGGCGATCCTGTAAGTATAAACTCTTTTACATTACCCAAGACTACATCTTTATCAATTTCTTTTGAAATATTGTTTAGTGGAAGTTGCTGAATTAAATTAAAAGAGTAAAGACAATCTGAAACTTCAGTACTATTATTTGCTGGCAACCGTGACAGCGCATCTGCATTGCTTATCAAAGAGCCCTTTTTATACTGGATATCATACTGATATCCTGAAAGAGTGATGGCCCACCGCATTATCCTTGAAGCCGCTTTGACTGGTATCCCCTTATTCCTACCAAAAATATAAATAATACAAATGTAGAAATTGCAATTTTGGGCTATTTTGTTGCAAATCCAACTTTGTCAATAAGACAAGTTTCCGTAGAATCAGGCATATCCAAAAGCTCAATTCAGAGGATCCTGAAGAAACATAAATTTCACCCTTTTTCAATTAAATTAGTGCAACACTTAAAAGAGGTTGATTTTCCGAAGAGAGTTGTTTTTAGTGAGTTTTTGCTGACTAGTCACTATGGAGATGAATTGTTTTTGAATAATATTATTTGGAGCGACGAGGCCAAATTCACTAAAAATGGAATGTTCAATAGACATAATTCACACTACTGGTGTGAGATAAATCCACACGTAATTAGAGAGAGAAATTTTCAAGAAATCTGGAATTTTTATAATAAAAAATGTTTATTCTCAAATAAAACGAAATGGGTTGGATTTAGGTATAGGCAAGTAAATTGAAACTTATAGTAATTTTTAATGCTCAAAATGATTCCGTCGTAAAAAATGTGGGTTTCTATTTAAAAAACTTGAGATTTTTCATTTTTTTTAGTGGCAAGTTTATGATTTTTTTTGACGACCCTGTATACAAATGAGTCATTACGCACCCTCAGTTTAATAAAACGATCCTTTATTTCCAATAACCCAAAGTTTCATTGCAAAATGAAATACGGTTTTAACATAGTACAAAAATATGTTGGGCGTTGCAACTGTCACTTTTTTGGAAAAACATCAAATATTTCGATAACGGCTAGAGATAGGCATAGGGCATTCTATACAAAAGTTAGTCAGAATTTTGTGAGGAATCCAAATATGTAATAATATATAGGGTGTTCTATTTAAAATAAGAAAGTTGTGATCGACTTTCGGTATAAACGGAAGTGCAACCATCTTGATAATATTTTAGTTGGATTGGGCATGCCCACATCAGTATCCTGCCAAATTTTCAAAACTCTCCTATTTATACTTTTTCCAATATCAATCGATGTCTTTCGTCGTGGGACACCCTGTATTGTAAGTACATGAGGACGTGGTTATTAAGTAACGTTAAGAATAATTTATAAGATATAAGTTATTATAAGAAGTAATAAAAACGTTAAGAAGCAAAGTGTACTGAAAGTAAAAGTTTTCTAAGTTTCTTATTCATTCTTCGTAAATGTAGTCAAGATGTTTTGTTATAGTTGTGTGCAACATCTGGTGACATCTGTACTCAACTCTATGAGTTAGAAAGTACAGATGGCGTTCCAAAATCTAGGAACAGCACCATTAATGCCGCATCATTCGGTAAACACCGATCTGATTGGTTGAAAATAAAAAAAAAATTCATCTATGTTCATCTATGAGGTTTTGTTTTTTGATAAACAAAAAACAAAACCTCACCATTTTCAAATCTGATGAGCCGTAATACGGCGAAACCGGTCAGAGGATTGGGTTTGATAAACAAAAAACAAAACCTCACCATTTTCAACCAATGTTTTGTTATACTTTGGTGTATGGTATTTGAAGTAATTTTGTAAAGGATAATAAGTAAAATTGCGCTTTGCGTGCTGCGAATTCATAATAATCTAGATATTTTTTAGAAACAATTTGCTGACTGAAGATGTTGATCATAAAGGAATGGAATCTTATTATAAATGTTTAACTTGTGAAGAGTCTTTTGATGATCTGCGCGAAGTAAAATGCCACCAACGCCAAGAAACATGCAAGTACTTCTGCGAGAGGTGTCGTCGACAACTTGACACTAAACTTGGCATTGTGATCCATGTTATTGAACATAATATAGACGATGGACCGGATCCTGAATACGAATGTGAACAATGTTTTTTGGAATTTTACAACTTAGACGAATATGAGCATCACCGAAAAAGTTGTCCTAGAGGAACCGATGGATCCTCGGTTGTAGCGTTAACTAATTTCAACAGTTCAGACTCAAATAATATACGTTCAATACATCAGAAAACTGAACAACAAAATGTAAATACTTCTAATAGTAAATGTGTACTTAATATCTCTGATTCAGACAATATTCCTGAGGAAACGAAATACTATTGCAAGTATTGTAACAAAAGTTTTAATTCACAGTCTGAACTCAACAAACATTTGACAACTAACATAGAAGGCCAACAATATGGCTGCAACGAGTGTGGAAAGTTTTTTTTATATAAAGGTTTATTTATAAGACACATAGAGAGGCATAATAGTAACTTAAATGGCGACACAGATGAAAAGCGATTTAAATGTAAATATTGTAACAGATGTTTTAGGCGTAGAACTTTGTTAAATAACCATTTCCGGATTCACACTGGTGAAAAGCCATTTAATTGTAAATTCTGTGGAAAATGTTTTCCGACTAGATCTGCTTTAAGCATTCATATTAGGGTTTACACAGGCAAAAAGACTTTTAAATGTAAAGAGTGTGGAAAATGTTTTAGACGAAAGGGTACTTTAAATTTGCATACTATTATTCATATTGATGAATAGCCATTTAAACGTTAAAAGTAAAAATTGTGCGAAATATTTTGCAGTTGTTGCTTAAACTCTTAATGCATAAGGCGTTTGTTGTTTTATACATTTTTTCATTAAAAATAATTTGTAAATACTTTTGAGAATATTTTATTTTTGCAAATATACCTACAGTGCGTTTCATTAACTTTGATAACATTTGAATCAGGGACAGCATCTGATTGGCTAAAAATGGTGAGGTTTTGTTCTCTGGTTATCAAGCCCTATAGCCTCTCTGATGAGCCGTAATACGGCAAAACCGGTCAGAGGATTGGGATTGATGAACAAAACCTCACTATTTTTAACCCTGTATACTATTGGATGTTTGAATTCTACTCAAAAATCTTTTCCTACTTTATAAAGCATATCATATACCTATCTTCAACTGTTTCTGAGAAAATGGTGTCTATATTAGTTGATCATATGTATTAACATAAAATAATAAATAAAAAACAAAGTAAATTTAGGTGGTAGAGCAATTTTTATGATAATTTGACAGGTGTTTAGAACAAATTATTTAATACTATTTTTTGAGCGTTTGGTAGGAGAAAGTTTAGTTAGTGGCTTAAGGGGTGTGTTAGTCACTGGAAGGAGGCATTACCGTTATGAGAGTGGTTCTGTGTCTTCACCAGTTCATTCCTTAACCATTTTGTGTTTCCTTCTTCTAATTAAGTTCGTCTGCATCTTTAAAATCAATCTGGCATCCCTGACTCTAATCCAAGCTGACTGTGTGTTCTAAGTGTTCATTTTAATTGAAATTAGATGCATTAAATTTGAAACATAAGAAGGCCAATAGGTTAGTTTCTGTATCTCTTTTCTCAAACAATTTAGTTGTTTTTTTTTCTGATTTTAAAATAAGCTTGCGTTTTACATTTTACAATGTTTTGTTCGTAATAAAAGTATAAGAATAAGTTTTAAGGTTTCGTTTAGTTTAATGAAAAAACTTATTAAAAAGTAATTTATAAATTTTATTAGATTTCTTTATGTTCCTATTTACAATAAAATACTTACACGTAATGAGCTTTTCGGCTATGATGAGATTGCGAGATAGTGTGACGCTCTTTTGTTGGGAATTCAAACCAAGTGCCCCTTTTGACACTAGTCTGATGTTAGTTGCCTCGGGCGCCACCTGGTTTCAAATAACCGCGGAGCGTAAACCAGGAAAACGCTCCGTCTACCGGGGTAACTTTTAAGACAGTCGAAGAAGGAAAGCTGTCGCTAAGGTTTTGCAAGGCTGACAGGCCCAATGAAAGTAAAAATTAATATACAAGCTCACCGGGTCGTGTTTTCAAAATAACTAACAGAAATCAACACTCTGAAACAATTAAACAAAAATTATGTCTACGGGCCTACGGTGGTTAACGAACACAGAACCAACCGTAAAACAAATGTCGGAACCCTAACGGTATCTTAAGTCCTAAACAGAAACAAAAGCAAGTGCAAAAATGAGAGAGAGCGTGTAACTTTGTTTTAAGTGATCAACTTCAACCAAAAGCGTGTAAGTCGGGACGCGGGTGACAAAGCAGCAAAACGTACCAATAAAAGCGGTCAAATAATAGGTGTACGCGTTAACGGTGTCAACGGCAGCTGTCCTGGCGGTTAAGGACAGGAGAAATCCGGGTACTAGCTACGGTATACTAATTACTGGGGAAAATCCGTCGGGTCAATACGAGTCCAACGACGGCTAGCTACGGTATGCTAACTACTGGGGAAAATCCGTCGGGTCAATACGAGTCCAACGACGGCTAGCTACGGTATACTAATTACTGGGGAAAATCCGTCTGGTCAATACGAGTCCAACGACGGCTAGCTACGGTATACTAACTACTGGGGAAAATCCGTCGGGTCAATACGAGTCCAACGACGGCTAGCTACGGTTTACTAATTACTGGGGAAAATCCGTCGGGTCAATACGAGTCCAACGACGGCTAGCTACGGTATACTAACTACTGGGGAAAATCCGTCGGGTCAATACGAGTCCAACGACGGCTAGCTACGGTATGCTAACTACTGGGGAAAATCCGTCGGGTCAATACGAGTCCAACGACGGCTAGCTACGGTATACTAATTACTGGGGAAAATCCGTCGGGTCAATACGAGTCCAACGACGGCTAGCTACGGTATACTAATTACTGGGGAAAATCCGTCGGGTCAATACAAGTCCAACGACGGCTAGCTTCTTTTGAATTATTTTGTATCGGCCCAATTTTCCAACACAGTATTGTGTTTGGCCCAACCGGAGATTCAAGGGCTTTCCAACCGGAGATTCAAGGGCTTTCCAACCGGAGATCCAAAGACTTTCCAACCGGAGATCCAAAGACTTTCCGACCGGAAATCTAAGGGCTTTCCGACCAGAGATCTGAGGGCTTTCCGACCAGAGGTCTGAGGGTTTTCTGACCAGAGATCTAGGGGTTTTCCCGACCGGAGAACTTTTCAATCGGGGATTAAATAAGCCTTACCGGGACTGCTTCGTCCAGAGTTTTCCGGACCAACCCACAGAGTTTCAGAAGGTGAGGGTTGAACCACCACAATTCCTCACTTGAGTTAGTTTTATTTAATTTTATTTTATTTTTATTTTTTAGTTTATATTAGTTTGCTCTAAACAACTTCAACACTTGTCATCACCTCTGGTCACCTTTTTGGTTGCCGGAACAAGTGTTGAAGCTGTTTGTTCGTTTTCCCTGGTGTTCTGCTGTTTTCTGCCTTAGGTACCTGTCACCAGTCTCTGGACCCCATTTCCTACCTGGAAATCAGCGGTGGCCACTACTGACTACTGGGGAGAGGATACTGGAGGTTCCAGGACCCAAACATCGTCTTTGAGAACTGGTAAGGGCAGTTAGGGACAGCTTATCACTGGGAAAACTTTTCCTGTTTTTTTAATTTCAAATTTAACTTTTCTTTTTCATTTTGTTTTAAATTCAATTTCAATTTTGTTTTCTTTTATTTTAATTTAAATTCCTTCAGTAATTTGGTTCTCGGCAACTTGTGAATTTTATTAATATTTTGTGAATTGTAAATATTGTAGTTTTGTTTTATTTGTAATATACACGTGTACATATACAACTAACGGTTCGTTTGTTTTCCTGCAGAATATCCAAGTGTGTTCATTTATAGCTAATTATGAACTCATGCAATTAATCCACGACCTTGAGCAATCTAATTTAAAAATGTTGAAATCTCATTAACGTGAGGTTTTATCATAACATTATATACAGGGTGGTCCGAATTAATTGTAGGATACTTAAAGGGTAGAAAGTACATGAAAAATAAACGCCAAAATGCCTTATAAACTAGGGTCGAAAAGTGCCACCTAGCGGAGCTAGCAGGCTTTAAGAGTGTATATCAGTAAGATTAATACCCTTCTTACTGACTGGTACCAGAAACCAACTCACTCTGGAAGAGTTATTAATTTCAAGTCTACGCATCCCCTATCACGGAAAATTGCCATATTGAAGTCCTTGAAGAACAGAGTCACAAAGTTGAGCCACGAGAAGTTCTGGAAGACTAACTTTGATAAAATCAGACATATTGCTAATCTTAATGAATATCCCTCCATCGTAGTTAACAAAATCTTAAGTCAATCGGACTCTCGTGCTCAACGTAACAATCAACATCAGAAAACACCAAATTCAGAACCTGATCTACATTATTATAAAATACCTTTAATCTCTGGTTTAAGCAACCAACTAACGAGAATCTTGAATAATGACCAGATAAAATTAGTCACATATCCCAAAAAAACAGTAGGGGATCTGTTCTCAAAGCTAAAGGATAAAATTCCGCTGTTGAAGAGATCTGGCGTAGTTTACCTAATTCCTTGTAAAGATTGAAACAATAACTACATTGGGCAAACAAAAAATAAATTAAACCTAAGGCTAAAACAACATCAATATGATTGTACTAGGTTGACACATAATGGAGGAGAAGGTACAACGGCTCTTGCGTGTCATTACCAAAACAACGGCTGTTTAGTTAGTTAACTTTGTTTTCTCGGCTCGTGAGAGAGATTAGTGGACGTATCGTATCGCGCGACCTTTAAGAAAACTCTTACCTTTGGTTAAATCTGGTCCAATTCGTGGAGGCCTCCCTGATGCTGATGATTACGTGGTGATGTGGATTAATATCAGTCACTCACGGCGATGGTGCGTTATAACGAATATGCGGTAAACCAAGCGAATAATGGTGTGATCGAAGACGCGAACCGACCACGATAGATCCGGTCAGAACCTTCGGAAAGGTGACATTCCTTAAAGGTATTTTTTATTGTCGATCCGAGGCACGATCGAGCAAACAAAGTGAGACGTTCGAAAAACGGTAAATTGACAAAATATTACTGATAAATATTGCGATAAAAAGGATTGTTAATTAGCACTGACAACATTATGAAACTATGATTGGATTGAATGATACAGCTAAAAACAACAACTTGGACGAACACACAAAGTGGACGGACCATTTCCGCCCCCTCAAAGTGGAGAAACTAGGACTCTAACGGCAACGGACAGACCTTAACAGCCGGTCGTTTAAAAACACCATTAGCAGTGCGTAACGTTACCACACGGACAACTCCATCCTTACCCGGGTGTACGTGTATGATGCGAGCTAAGGGCCACTCTAAGGGAGGGACGTTGTCCTGCTTGATGACAACTAAGTTCCCAGGTTCAAGTGCACGAGACGTGGAGTGCCATTTAGTACGTTGGTGCAGCGTGTGCAAGTATTCGCGAGACCAACGGGACCACAAATGCTGTTGCATTTGGGTGAGCAACTGCCAACGAGACAGGCGATTGGAGGGAACCAGCGTAATATCGGGTTCCGGCGGTGCGTTAAGCGATTCCAAAGTCAAGAAATGACCTGGAGTTAAAGCTTCGAGATCATTAGGATCAGAACTAATCGCCGTCAGTGGCCGTGAATTGACAATAGCTTCAGTGCGGGTCAATAAAGTATAAAGTTCTTCATATGTAAGGACGCATTTGCCTACTACGCGAATTAAGTGAGTTTTGACAGATTTAATATTGGACTCCCACAAACCTCCAAAGTGAGGTGAAGAAGGAGGATTAAAATGCCAATTAATAGTCTCGCGTTTGGCCGCAGAAGAGGCAAAGTCCATGAGCATTTTGTTCGCCTTGACAAAATTAGTCCCGCAATCGCTGTACACATCGGTACAGCGTCCACGGCGACTGACAAAGCGTTGGAAAGCGGCTATAAACGCGGATGCTGACAGATCTGAGACCAGTTCAAGGTGAATGGCTTTAATTGTCAAACACACGAAGAGGCAGAGATAAGCTTTGGTGGTACGAGTACCACGACCTTTGGACATCGTAATGTGAAATGGACCGGCAAAATCGATTCCCACATAAAGAAATGGTTTCACTTGGGAAACGCGCGACGAAGGTAAAGGACTCATAGTGGGTAAAGTCGCAATGGGTTGCGTTTTCCAACAACGAACGCACTGTGATAGAACTCGTCGAATGATTCGTTTAGCCGACAGTATCCAAAACTGTTGCAGCACTAAAAAATGTACAGTTTGAATTCCTGCGTGAAGATAGCGTAGATGCAATGACTTAATTAGCAACCTCGTAAAGTGATGATGAGACGGCAGCAAAATGGGAAATTTTCGATTATAAGAAATAGGTGCGTACCGTAAACGACCTCCAACGCGTAACAAACCGGACTTGTCAATAAAAGGGTTCAATTTACGTAAACGCGGTGGTACCTGGTCACGTCGAACCGCGGCTATCTCGGAAACAAACGCGGTTTCTTGAACTCGTTTGGCAAAAATGAGCATGCAATGATGGTGTTCTTGAGTTGAGATAAAATCATTGGACTTGTCTGGTGATAGCTTACGAACGGCATTAACAAACCGTTTAACATAAACAAGGATGCGTATACACCTGGATAAAGAAGAATTCCTTTCGAGTAACGAGTCCAGAAAATTAGAAGAGAGAGTGCTGTGTAGGGTCACTTTTTTTTGCTCATCGAGCGTTTCCGAACATTCACCTGAAAGTGGAGAAAATGGAGAGGGAAAGTCATCCAGAAAAAGTACAGATGGAAACCACCAAGCTCTGCATTGTAACAATTCGTCCGGTAACAGGCCTCGCGACCCGAAATCAGCGGGATTATTACCAGAAGGCACATAAAACCAAGAAGAAGCGGGACATCTATCATGAATGTAAGACACACGGTTGGCCACAAACGTGTGCCACCGGTGCGGGGACGAATGAATCCAGTGAAGAGTGACTTTAGAGTCAGAATAACAGAAAACTTGAGAAATGGAGATTGTGCGCTGGAAGACGCTAAATGCAAAGGAGACAAGTTTAGCTGTTAACGCTGCTGCGCATAATTCAAGACGCGCCAGTGAAATTGTTTTTAATGGGGCGACTTTCGATTTGGCGGAGACAAAATGGACAGTAGGTTTTGAGACTTCAGAAAAACAGCGTAAATATAGAACACTGCAATAACCCTTTTCGCTTGCATCACCAAATGCATGAAGCTCAAACCGAATAGAGCCAGCAGGACAGAGTAAACGGGGTAGATTAAGTGAATTCAACAAGGGTACCTCGTCGACAAATCGTGTCCAGAGACGAAGAATGTCATTCGGGACGGCGTCATCCCACGAAAGTTTTAAAGACCATATGCGCTGAATCAAATGCTTAAGAAGAAATGTAACTGGTGTCAAAATTCCAAGAGGATCGAAAATTTGAGCGAGGTGAGAGAGCAAGGTGCGTTTGGTGCAAAGATTGAGTGCGGGTATGTTGATGGAAAAGAAAAAAATATCGGAAGATGCGTTCCATCGAAGACCAAGAATCTTTAACGACGATTCGGAAACCGATTGTGAGCCAAAGCAAACGGCGGGGTCAAGTGCGGTATGTGAAGAAGGAAGGCGATTGAGGAGAGCTGGATTGTTGCTTGCCCACTTTCTAAGTTCGAATCCACCTCGTTGAAGAAGGCTGATTAAATCCTTTTGGAGCTGCAACGCGGCTTCCAAGGATGAACAGCCTGTGACTAGGTCGTCAACGTAAGTTGACGTGCGTAAAGTGTCAGCAGCAAGAGGGAAGCTTGATTCCTCTTCTTGAGCTAATTGAAGAATGGTGCGGAGTGCTAAAAACGGAGAACAGTTAAGTCCGTAAACCAAACGTTTAATGCGAAACTCACGAACTTGTTCATGTGGAGAAGACCGCCACAAGATGCGTTGATAATCTTGATGCTTGGGTGCGATAATAATTTGACGATACATTTTCTGTATGTCTGCGGAAAAAACAAATAAATGAGTGCGAAAGTTAAGCAAAATCGAAATTAAGTCAAGCTGCAGCTTTGGTCCTCGAAGCAAACAATCATTAAGAGAAGGTTGTCCGGGTACATGTGCAGCTCCGTTGAAAACAACACGCAGTTTAGTAGTTAAACTCTCGGGCTTGATCACACAATGGTGTGGCAAATAAAAACAATCACTCGTTCCAACTTCGGTAACTAGCTCCATGTGATCCAAATCCAGGTATTCGTTGATAAAGTCACGATATTGTTGATAGATAGGCGGGTTTTTACTGAGTCGGCGTTCTAAACTGTAAAATCGGAGTAGAGCAAGATTGCGAATTCCTGGAAAGGTTGGCATCGCATCGAGGAACGGAAGTTCGACTACAAATCTGCCAGTTTTCTCTCGCTTGTAGGTATCAAGAAAATGTTTTTCACATGCAAGGTCATCAGGAGAGAGGTGTGACACGCTTGGAACCTCTTCGACCTCCCAAAACCGGCTGATTTGGTTATCAAGTGTTGCAGAGGAATCAAAATTACAATGGAGCGAAGTTATTTGATGCGGTGCCTGATTACTAATGCGACCCATTAAAATGTAGCCAAGCACTGTGTTAATAGCAACCGGATGACCGGCCTGACCTTTCACCTGACCATCCAACAACAGTTGACCAAAGACATCTGCTCCTAACAAAACATCGATCGAACCGGGAGTTCCAAATTGCTCATCAGCAAGTCGCAGATTACTCAAATGCGGCCAGTCCGATCTTTTTTTTTTTTTTTTTGCTCTGTTTAATGGCGTTACCAACTAGGGTATTTGCCAGCTCGATACGAAAGAGGCTCAGATAGTCGGGCTTGTGCCCCTGAGCCCCCGATAGCTACTAAAAGTTCTAAAAAATCGCTTAAAGGCACGATCCGAGCAAAAGATGTAGTCCTTCCTCGTGGAAACTATAACCGTCACTGTCACATCCACGTGGTCTTCTCCTAGGTTTTCACCCTTTCCGCCTTTTGGAAGTGCACCGCACAAGCAAAGTCGATCTTTGTAAAACAGATGTCGGTTGATCGTTACAAATTGTATCTAACACCAGTGCATCAATGGTGAGTTGAGGCTCTGGTTGTGCAAATGGTCTAAAAGTAAAAGTGACTCCCTGATTACAAGAGGCTGTCATAGGGCCTAATCCAGACAATTGAACTGGAGAAGATTCAGCATTCAAACCTAAACGACGAGCACATTTTAACGTAATGAATGAAATCATGCTTCCAGAATCCAGAAGGCACCGCACTGGTTGGAATGATCCACGACGATCACGGATTTGAATGCGAGCAGTTGAGAGAAGCACGCTAAAGCTTGCAGAGGTAAGACCGGCCTGCAAACTAGGGGGCTGAGAAGATGGCAAATCAAGTGCAGTGGATTCCCGGCCCAGTACAGATGATGTCGGAAAATGTAAAAGTGTGTGATGGCGCTGATTGCAACGGTGACAAGACGTGGAAGACTGACAAGACGAAAGAATATGCTGACGACTCAAACAGTTGATGCACATTTTCGAGGTCTTAACCGACTGATACCTGTCATAAGGTGATAAAGTCAAAAACTGCCTGCACTTATAGATTGCATGATCTGGTTTCTTACAAAAAGAACAACTGCGAATATTAGGATTAGCTTCAACGTGAAGAGACGTGGGTGCAGCTCGAGAGATGGGCTGCGGTGGTTTACGATTGGGTAAACTTTGAAGTCGCGGAAGGTTCACATTGTCTAAAGCCGTACAATTTTTTGCCAAAAACTCGCAAAGTACTTTGTAAGATGGCAGAGTGGTGGAATTGTCATATGAAAGTTCAAAACGAGTAACAATAGAAATATCGAGGCGACTAAGAATCATTTGAACCAAAATAAAGTCCCAATGTTGAGTTGGAAGGCCCAAATTGGTTAATGCGGCAAGATTCTCAGCAAAAGTGTCGAGTAAACTTCGTAATTCCGCAGGATTATCACTCTTAACCCGTGGCGCACTCTCGAGACTCTTCCATAAAGTTGTTGCAATTAATCGAACATTCTTAAAACGCTTACATAATGTTTCATAAGCGATGGTGTAATTGGAAGACGTAACCGGAAGATGCTGCACAATGGTAAGAGCGGTTCCCCGCAAAGTTGATAACAAATATGTAAACTTTTCGCAATCGGATAAGTTAGAATTGTTATGAATTAGCGCGTCATATAAATCAATGTAAGATTGAAAAACGGTAATATCACCCGAAAAAGTGGGCAGACCAATTTTGGGTAAATTATTGGAGGTAATATTACTGGGTGAAGCGCCAGATGTAGAGGCAGCTGCAGATACCATTGAAGGCAACCCGAAATGAACTGCTTTGATTTTATAATACATAAAATCGAACTCCTTCCGAACCTTGTCTTCAATGTTAAAAGCCGATTCATCTGCCGATGAAATCAACGTTATGACGTTGTTATGCATGTCATAAAAGGCTTTGTGAATGTTCTCTACTGAGTGGTACATGCAACGAAAAACGTTAATGTCAACCTCCGTACCCTCAGAAGCTCGCTGAGCTCCATCATACACGTCGCGTAATTTTAAGTACTCTGTTTGCCGTAGAGCCTGATATTTTTTAAGTTTGTCAGCCATTGCCAAGGAAATCAATTAAATACCAAGTGACAAAGCTAAGCAAAAAACGTTAATCCAAAATAGGAATCAAAGAATATGGCAAATTAACAATTCACTACAATCCAGTTAATGGTATAAAACCACCAGTATTTGTTACTATTTTAAACCAGGCGTCAATGCACACTCAAATAAATGTTAAAATTAGGGTACAACAATAGATACACAAAAAAAAAGGTACAAAATAGATCAATCTCCAAACGTGTACCGTTCTATCTATCGGCACAAAAGGAATGCTAAGAATGCGTGCGTCCAAATCGTGCGTGAATCAAAGGTCAGTGCTAACCAAAAATATGTATTTTATTGAAATTATTTGTGTTTGCGAAATGAAATGAAAATATGATAAACTACAAAATGCATCTACAATTGAAGCCTTTTTAGAATTAAAAAACCAAAACCAAATCGGAAAAGGCAAGGTCGAACTAAATAATGAGCTTATTTTTTAAAGAAAAGATGTTAATTTAATATAATTTAAGCCCTAAATCCGGCTCGACGGATCAAAAAATGTTGTGCTTTGGCTTATTAGTTAGTTAACTTTGTTTTCTCGGCTCGTGAGAGAGATTAGTGGACGTATCGTATCGCGCGACCTTTAAGAAAACTCTTACCTTTGGTTAAATCTGGTCCAATTCGTGGAGGCCTCCCTGATGCTGATGATTACGTGGTGATGTGGATTAATATCAGTCACTCACGGCGATGGTGCGTTTTAACGAATATGCGGTAAAACAAGCGAATAATGGTGTGATCGAAGACGCGAACCGACCAAGATAGGTCCGGTCAGAACCTTCGGAAAGGTGACATTCCTTAAAGGTATTTTTTATTGTCGATCCGAGGCACGATCGAGCAAACAAAGTGAGACGTTCGAAAAACGGTAAATTGACAAAATATTACTGATAAATATTGCGATAAAAAGGATTGTTAATTAGCACTGACAACATTATGAAACTATGATTGGATTGAATGATACAGCTAAAAACAACAACTTGGACGAACACACAAAGTGGACGGACCAAGTTACATGTTTATGTATTGGTGCACTTACATGTTTGTAACATCTTATATGAATTATGTGCATATTTTAAGACAGTTCGAGGTAAGCGTTTGGTCCGTACATGTTTCACCATCTTTTAGAACATTTTATACCTTTTAGCCCTGATGAAGATATATGTTTAATATATCGAAACGTTGGCCAAGAACTGGTAGAACTTATTTGTCCCTAACCCCGCCAAATAATCATTAAATGTTATAAAGTTCGTAAAAGTGTATTATATACAATAAATTAAAAAAACATAACTTGAAAATAAATGCTGATTCTCTTGTAGATTTTTTTCTGTAATACCCCCGTATAACACTTTCCAGAGAAAACTTTGTAAGTATGCCTGAGCGACCCTCGTATTCGTAAAATAAAGTGATTTACGACCGGACGCAAAAAAAGCCGGCTTTTGCGATAGATCAAAGAAGTGATCCTACTAGTTATAGTTATATTCTTTATACTGTGGCAGCACGGCCGGATATGAATTTTCCGTAACGACCGCTTGGCGCGAGATTTAAAATTTTCGAATTTTAGACCCGTTTTGCGTCATAATATTCAAAATTACGGTATTGAAAAAATTACAAGTTGATAGCCGAAAATGTGCTCTACAACTTTTCTTGGCCTCCACTGTTTTAAAAGTAAACGCTTCCACGCACTTAGAGAACACGTCTTCAACCAAAACAATATATTTGTTGTGAGTCCGTTTCGTTTCTGAATAAGATCCGATCCTGGCTGGCGCCCGCCTGTAGCACAAAGGCTTAGCTGAAGTCTGGTCGATGTAGGGGTTTCCATAACCACCCACAGGTACCAAGAAACGCCTCTAGTTATTTATGGTTTTTCGGGATTTTAAATTCCTCTACTTGTAACAAAAAAGAAAAAGAAATCTTAAAAAGAATAGATATTTATAAGACAATACAACTCCACTAAGAGAAAATGGACCTCTACTTCTCTTCGAATATATTAATAAATTTTGTTTTAGTCCTTTGTCAACTGTGATTGTTTTAATAGTAATATGATCGTAATTATATCGGTCATTACAGGCCAACAAGAGGATTGGAACCATTTAGATATGTATTCGAAAACGTTTTGTATTTCGAAAACGGTGAAAGATGGGTATAGGAACATGTATTGCAATGCAAAGATAAATTGTTGCTCTATTTAATGATAATATAAAATACAGGTAGTTCCATTAAAAAATAGCTATTTATGTAACCAGTTACGAAAAGATCGATTTTGTGTAACGAATGAATGTTTGTAGGGCGAGCGCAGCGAGGTCCTACAATTTGAATGAGTTACACAATAAGACATTTTCGAAACGTGTTGCATACATAATTTTTTCTAATTTTGACTAAAAAGCGGTAAAAACCATCTTTTAAAGTGATTTAACACAAATATTCACTTTCATAGCACCTTGTATAAACTGTGACAACGACATGTTATGATGGATGTCGCCCATGTGTTTCTACGGAAATGCATAAAAACAGGGAGTGATGAAATGAACTTTTCATAACTAGTTACATAAAGTGATACTTTATGTAACTAGTTACATAAAGTAAAACGTTTTGTCACTCTAATCAGTTTTGAAAAGTGTCACTTTATATGCCATAATTAGAAAAAATTGTTTTTCTAATTTTCGCACTTTTGTTCTTTCAGCACTCTCGCTGAAAACATGAATCGTGCATTATTAGCGCTATACTTATTAGCTGATGAAGAAGATGAAACTATCCTTCGCATATTAAACACGAATGATCAGAGAAGACCAAAACACATGATGTTTCGATTGAAGTAAAGAAGGAACTTATAATAATTTAATACGTAACATTTATTAGATGATGAAAAAACCTGGCCTGCACTGTATAGGCGGTTGTCGAGCAACGGGTAAACAGTTCATTGTTGCTGGTACGGTTGCTCGACAACCGCTTATACAGTGCAGGTAAAAAGTTAAAGTTTTCTCATTTTTGTTCGTGTTTTACGACGAAAGGGCTCAAGTTAGTGATCTGAAAAAAATACAGAAAACTAGTCCGTGATAGGTACTACAACTTTCATTATTACGATTTTTCAATCAAATCAACCGTACAGGCGCAAAAAAATCAAAACCGTTTTCCCATGTTAATCTCCTATGTCCAGGGTGCTCTTCAACACCTGGTATATCAGTTCCAGTATAATCAGCTTTCCTTAAAGGTTTCAAATCGTTGCTTCCATTTTTTAAAATTATTTGCAATGTCCCCATCCAAACATAATTCATTTGGTTGCTTTAGATCCATGTTTTGTGTATTATGTTTATAGTCTCAATCTTATCCTTGTCCTCGTCATCTCACTTGTTTTACCGCAGCGCCATGTAATGATGTTCTAAATACTATTAATAAAAGTATGTTGTGCTTTCAACTATCAACTTTATTGACTGACTGTTTCTGTCACCACCAACCAACTACCTATCATAGTTATTATTACTATGATACCTGACAGAAACCCAGTCTCCAAGAAAAGAAAACAGCCTAAATGGATAGCCGCCCGTAGTCCCAATTAGTCTTGTCAGCAATCGCAGGCTCCTACCTCGACGATTGTAATTGGAGAAAGCAAAAAAAAACTCTAAACGAGACTCGAAGACTCGTTTCGTGACCAAATAAGGAGCGTTTTTCGAGCTGGGTAATGGCGTACGCAGGCCCGAACGTTTAAATCTTTGGCGGGTTTTACGCGACAGGGAATTTGTTAGCGTTATGTATTTAAAGGGCAAGAATCACTACAATATGTCCTCTTTTAAGGCCCCGAGTATTTTTGTAGTGACCATATGTCATGACCTCCATAGACAGGGTGTCCAGTGTGTAATTTAAAGGCGGCTTTCTGGGATCAAAATAATTCGATTTAGCACAACTTACCTCAGACGAATTGTCAACGGAAACAGAAATACAGGGGTCAAAGTAATTTTTTTTTAAATGGTCTTTTGAAATAACTTATGAACAACTTAAAATTTTTTGGTGAAATTAGATATTCGGTGGTTTTTGAGGACAACAAATTTGATTATCAACTCAGTTTTAAGCCAAATAATTTGCTTTGAAATCGACATAAGTTTTTTTCTGGCTAACCAAGTGACAACTGGAACCCGAATATCGATTTCCCAATATCTTTTATCCAAAAAAAGTATACCTAGCTAGTATCAATTTGTAATTAAAGTATTGGGCTCGATCACAACACGATGCATTTATGAGAAAAATTTAAGAAAATTTTGAAATAAGTGTCTATTATTGTTCCAAACTGACTCAACAGCATTTTGTGTTTTGTTTCATGATTTGCCTCGTTTTTCTATCATTTCTTCATACACAAAAGGCTTCAAGTATACCCATACACAAAAATATGTAAAAAAATTCAAACTTTCTGCTGGTCATGATATTTGGCTTCGCCGTTTCAACAATTCTCTTCTTCTTCTCACTTGCAATAAGAAATGAGCTAAATAAGTTCCATCCTCCAAGAAAATGACAAATTGCAATCATGTATGGCACCGAATACTTTAATTAGCAGTCAAAAGCTTTGCAACCAAGAAATTATTAGACAAAAACGTTCCATCAATATTAAATTCATTTTTTTACAGTTAGTAAGGCAAGTTTTTTTCTTGTGCTGTTCTCTCTTGGGGAATTATCACCTTGTCGTTGGTGAGAGGGCTCAGTAACCTTATATCCAGGGAGCGATATGTGATACCGGCGGTAGCAAAGCTACCGGTAGCGCCGCCCATGCTGGTAAGGTCTCGAAGAGATTAAGGTGAAGATTCCCACGCAGCGGCTATCCCAGAATGGGCGGCTGTACTGGTGAAAGGCAGCAGTTTCACCAAAATTGGGCTATAGTGCGAGAAGAATGACTTTGAAATGGTATAGTACCGAAAACGGAAAAGCGCTACTAAATCAGCAAAAACGTTTTTTCCACTGCGGTACAGAAAAGGAACGGAACCCTTACTTTCCAAAAATCTTAAAGGCAGACAAAATCGATAAAATGGCCCTCAGTCCGGGGCACCCCTTAAGTGGGGAGAACACAGTAAAAATCAAGATATATGACAATATAGTACGTATCGCCACCTGGAACGTGCATACCTAGCTTGTTTATGCCAGGGAAATTGGCAAACACCGAGGCTGAGATGAACAGAATGAATATCGATGTATTGGGACTAGGTGAGGTTAGATGGCCTGGTTCTGGAAAGCAAAAAACAAGTAATGGATACATTTATTATTCAGGAGGCACTGACCCAGAGCATCGATACGGAACAGCCATACTCGTTTCAGATAAAATAGCACAGTATGTCATAGACTTCACCCCTCTGTGTGATATAGTGGCTCTATTAAAATTACAAACAACTCACAGAAATCTAAATATAATTCAAATTTATGCCTCAACAAACGACAAACCAGATCAGGAAATCAAAGAATTTTATAACAAAATAGATGAAGTAATGCGGCTCACAAAGAAGGGAGAGATAACGATGATAATTGAAGATTTTAATGCCAAAGTTGGCAGTGGTGCTGAAGGGGATAGCATAGGGGCATATGGTCTTGGCGAGAGAAACAGCAGAGAAGACAGACTAGTGCAATTCTGTGTAGAAAATAACCTTTTAATCGCTAACACCTTTTTTAAACAGCATCCAAGAAGACTATACACCTGGAGGTCCCCTCAGACAAGGAGGAAAAAATTCTCAGGAATCAGATTGATTTCATTTTGCTCATCCTAAACTTAAACAGTTATATGAAATCTACAAGAACCTACCCTGGCGCAGACATCAGCAGTGACCACAACCCTGTCGTGTTTTAGACTCAAGAGATTCCTCAATAGCCCCGAGAAAAAGAGAGAGCTAAGTTCTAAGATCGAAAAAGAACTAGAAATGCTAGTTATCCGTACGGGAAGAGGATGTTGAAAAGACATGGAATGATATAAAAACTAAAATAACAAATATCCAGGAAAAAGACATCGGATTCACGGCAACCAACAAAAACAGGAATGGATGACGCAGGAAATATTAATAATATATATTATAATATATATAATACCTCATGAGTGACAGACGGGAATACAAGACAAAGCCGACAGAATACAAACGATTAAATGGAAACATTAGGAAAAAGTGCCGGGAAGCGAAAGAGATCTGGATGTCGACAAAGTCCCAAGAAATAGAACAATTACAAAAAAAATATGACACCTTCAATGTCCATAAAAAAGTGAAAGAATTTACAAACAGAAACAGAAAGCATCAAGGAGCAATCTTAAGGGACTATAACAACGAGATAATTATAGGAGCAGAAGCTAAGCTTGCGAGATGGACAAAATATATCGAAACACTTTTTAATGATGACAGACCTTGCTCCCCACCACCGATAGATCACATATTGAATGAAAGGGCTCCAGAAATAACCAGAGATGAGGTTGTTCATGCAATAAAGGCACAGAAAAGCGGAAAAGCTACCGGTCCCGATAAAATCAACGTTGAAATACTTAAATTAATTGCAGATAATGAAAGTATATGCCTAGATTTAAAAACGGTATTATTTAATAAACTATACAGCTCAAACAAGATACCGTCAGATGGGCTTAAATCAACATTCGTAACCCTGCCAAATAAACCCAACGCCTCACAATGTGATGACTATCGGATGATAAGTCTTATGTCCCATGTCCTGAAAACCTTTCTTAGAATCATCCACACGCGAAGAGCAATATCAGATGGACAACACCCAGTTTGGATTCCGAAACGGACTCGGAACGCGTGAAGCACTCATTTCCTTAAATGTAATGACACAAAGGTGTAGACATGAATGTGAATGTATTTGCATGTTTCATAGACTATCGAAAGGCGTTCGACTGTGTTAATCATCAGAAGATGATCGAAATTCTAAGAACAACCGGAGTTGACGAACAAGACCTACGTTTCATATCAGAACTTTATTGGTCTTTATTTCCGTAGTTTACTATAGCGAGATGTTTGGACTGCATCTCAATGTCTCCAAGACCAAACTATTGGTCTTTTCTAAGACTCCAATAAATGCACACCTGTGTGTCAAGGGACAAACAATCGAACAAGTGACCTCAATTAAAATATTTGGGAGCTAACATCAATAGCCAGTGCGACCCGAAAAAGGAAATACTTTCAAGGATTGAGCAAGCGAGACAAATCTTCATAAGTATGAAATTATTTTTTACAAGACTAGACCTTAGTTTGAAACTCAGAACTCGAATGATCAGATGCTACGTCTTCTCTGTTCTACTCTATGGATGTGAAAGCTGGACACTAAATCCACAGACCGAAAAGAGAAAAGAAGCTTTCGAAATGTACGTGTATAGACGGATGCTGCTAATTTCATGGACACTAAGGATCACCAACGATAAATACGAAATACTACGCCTCATAATGGAAGGCAAGTACAGAGGAAAAGATCAGTAGGAAGACGCCAGACCTCATGGCTAAAAGATTTAAGGAGATGGTTCGACCGCTCATCTGCAGAAATCCTTCGTACTGCAGTTTCCAGAGCTACAATTGCCATTTGGATCGCCAACCTTCGGCAGGAGAGGGCGTGATAAGGAGAAAAAGTTGCTCAAACAGTAAGTATGGTTGCTCTTTAAAAAGATGACAGTCAACGCTCTGTCGCGGCTATAACTTTGAACCGGGAAAAATATGAAAAAATTCTGAAACATACCCTTGACCACCACACACCACCAACACTGGAACATATTTCAACATATCCGTAACCACTCTGTACACACCCTAAAAAAATCAACCCTACTAAAAACACGACACAACCCTATTAAAACACGATTTTTGACGGAGTTTTGAAAATTGTGCTGCTAAAGCAGTCAGTTTAGCTGCTCTTTAAAAACGTGACAATCAATGCCTACGGGCGGCCTCATTTGAACCACGAATTGAACCAAAAAATCTCGATCATATCCTCATACCAGTTATCAAACTTTCATTTTTCTTATAGACGCCATATGGGATTTTGACATTTTCGGATGACCACCTTGCATACGCCATGATTTTTGGAGACTTTTTTGACACCATCGGCAATTTGAATCTTACCTCAAATTTACAATTATAAATAGTTTACAAGTTAGTTTTACAAATTAGTTTTCGTCGTGGCAACTTTGAGGAGGTCGTGATGAAAATTTTGACAGGTTGTCCACAGACTTATGCCCTTCGAGGCTCCCAACATCTGATTTGCAAGATCTGGATATCAAGGTCATACGATAAGACCGCTGATATCCAGGGCCATTGAAATGCATTTTTAAATTTACTAAATTAGAGATTACAAGGCGCGGAAAAAATATCTTGAGTAAATGGGATGCCAGACAGTTTTATTTTCACACTAAACTGTCAAAAGAGTTAACATTTTAACTTTGCAAATAATGATCATTAACCCTGTAGACAAAATGGCGCTATGCAATAAACTAGAATTTCTGTTTGGTCATTCTCTCCTTTAAAAGAAAAATTATACTACATAACTATTAAAAATGTCCAAAAACACAAGAAATAATGCTGGATTAATTACTGAAATTTCTTTTTTATTCTTTTCTCTTTTAGCGTAAACGCAAAAAGAATCTATATCTTTGTGTACTTCCTGTTAACTCCAGAAACTTTACAGAAGGAAAGTACAACTTCCCCGATACTATAGTAATCGTCCGTTCGCGCGATTTGTGCATTAAATTACTCAGGTTTTGCTATTCGGCACTAATTATTATCGCAACGCTGGAATTTTCAATTTCTTTGTAATATAAAGAATTTTCCAGTCGGACCGACGAACGTTATCATTAAAACCAAACTACCCGTGCGCAGTTAGAATTTTAAACATAATCTATTTTATATCTTAATTTCCGAACACTGAAATTTGATAATTTTCTTTTACTTTAATAGAAAAGAATTCTCCCGGATAAACCAAATGTGACGAGAACTTGTTCTGAGTATTTTGTTCATACATGGTAATTCAAGTAAAGTAGAGATGGGTCGGAGGAAAAAAGCCATAAAACCTTTGGCAACCGGTTGGGTTTTAACCCAATGGTTTTTTCGAAAGAACCAGATGCTTTAAAGTTAACCCTACTTTATAATGTGGTCAACTGTCAAAATAGTTTTGTTTTATCCTCAAAACTAATGATAAAGTAATACAAACTAACACTTTAGACGTTAAATCTCAGTGAAAGTATATTACATACAAATTATTACATTATTTCTAAAGGTGGATTCATAGTTCTGTCTCCGTAAAACATTACGACGTTAAACATAATTGCATAAAATGAGAAACATAAAAATAAGCCTTTATGTTTTTATGTGACTTTAGTGGCATTAGGATTTTTATTTAATATGGACTTTGACGATGCTTTTGTAGTGGCGGCTGTTGGAATATTGTGTTGTGCGTTACTAAAGAAAAGAAGGAGAAAAACTCGTCTGAAAAAAACCAGGAAAATTTATAAAAAAAGATCCAAATAAGGTTTTTATAAAACATATTTTTTGCCAATGAAATCTAAAGACGAAGCCCAGTTTTTCAAATATACAAAGTTGACTTTGGTTTTTGACAAACCTAGAGCTGATGCTATGACTTCCCATGGATTGCTCTTTTTGTTGTTGTTTTTGTAATCCAAATGACTTTTGTCATACAAAAATGCGTAGTGTTGAATCAAATCAATGAGTAGGTGGTCTATCTCTCCTTCCATTTTATAACACGATTTAATACAAACTTAACTTTTTAAAGCAACTATCAAATTGAAAAAAAAATACAAAATTTTGCGGCGCGACGTTGACAATGACGTTTCGAAAACATACGATTGGCAACCGACAGTATCCGATTCGTAAGAACGCAAGAACATTAGCATAAGAAATGAAAATGGTTAATTTCTTATGTTTTTGTGTTTCGGAGTTGTGATTTTGTTTACGTTTCAAACTGTAAATGAGAGAATTACAATTCCATGTTTTAATTTTACGTTTTTATGTTTTACAGAAACAGAACTATGAATCCACGTTTGCTTATTATTATATTATTTTGGATGTTGTTTACATTATTTGTAGCTTAGAAGGGAAAAAACCGGGTTTTTTCTTATGCTTCTGTATGCTTTGATCGCTCTATAAAAAGGGCCTTTTTCGAAGAAACTTGACTGATGTCTGGGCACGCGAAGATCAGTAGCACACCTGGTGCCCATCGACATTTCGGGGGTATAAATATCACAGTTTCTATTAAAAAGCTCAGGGTTTTTCTTCACAAAAACCACCAGTGTCAGGAAATACAATGCCGGAGCAGTTAAAACGTTAAAACTACTAAAATAGGATTTACAACTAGTGGTAGGTTTTAAATTGAATATAGTACGAATGATGCGTTTTTGCGCTATGAATACCGACGATGAGCCGCCGGCTGAAGAACCCCAGAACAGGATACTATATGAGATTAATGGTTGGACACAGGAAATGTAATACATTCGAATCGAATCTAAGGTCAGAACATCTCGGAGTCGGCGCAAAAGAGCGCACATGCTGCTTAGTCTGGAAACAAGGACTTTGCTGTTTATTTCCCAATTTAATTGTGGTTCCAGATAAACTCCTAGAAATTTTGTGCCGCTATCGACTGGAATAGATCCACCTTTACAGGGAACGTAAAGGGAGTAGTTTTGCTTTCGTTTATCAAAGTTTAGCAACCGAGTCTTTTCAACATTCAATTTCAAGCAGTTTTCTGCGCACCATTCTTCCATGGTTTGTAGCGTTTTTGAGCAAAAAGATGATAGGGTTTTGTTAGTTGAACATGCCAATATGACCGAAGTATCGTCAGCATACTGACAGACCATTCCGTCGTCAACTCGTTCGGACAATTCGTTGACATAAATTATGAATAAGAGTGGACCCAAAATGGATCCCTGCGGGACTCGAGGGATTAAAGCCTTGAAAATTGAAAAACCCGGGCGAAAACCTAGCTCTAAGGTAAAGTGTACTATTAAAAGTTCTGGGAAACTAATATGGGGGGGGGGCTTTAGCAGGCTAGGATCTATACTTCAGAAACAATTTTAGAAATGCAGCGTTGCCACATCTAACAAATTTAATTGCAAGTTCACATTTTTGCATTTTCGGATTTTACGCAGAATTCTGGGTAACTTTTGTTAATAATTATCTAGTCATATCTCTTAGCGTTTGTGAGAAAAAACTAATTTTTCTTTTTTTTTGAAATAGACGACTTTTATAAATTTTGGTATTGTCGGCTGTGAAAGATCCAGCGACTTTAAATTTGCAGATGACCTAGTCAATGCATGTCATTAAATCCTTACATAATAATATTGGTGTATCAAAAATATTTTTCTTTCTTAAACAAGTTCTACTAACTTAATATATTTTCGAAATGATAGACAACACCATTAATTTTAAAATTTAGCAATATTTTATTAGTCCTAATTTAACAAATTGAACCAATCGTATTTGGGGTATCTGAAAAAAAAATACATAAAAAATTAACAATCGCTTTATTAACATTTTTTCAAATCTTGTTGAATTTCCTCCAAAGTTTTTCCTTTAGTTTCAGGTACCCATCGCAAAGACACAAAAGCAAACAGCAAACAACAAATACCATAAAACAGAAAAGGACCCAACAATCCAACGTATCTGTTCAGCAAAGTAAACCCGTAGGTTGACATTAACATCGCCACTCCATAAGTGCCCAAAACAACGCACATTGCCTGAGACTTGATGCTAGACGAGAACAATTCCCCCAACATCAACATTGGAATTAAACCCACACCGGGAGCGTAAACTATAATGTAACCCAACAACCCAGCAAGCGGAAACCAACGAAAACTGTCAGTGTTTACCACATTAAACTGGTCTAAACCGAAATAAACCGACATTGTGATCAAAACAAAAGCGCAAAGCAACAAAGACCAGAAGAATGTCACTCTGCGACCGAATCTTTCACCAAAACTACTGCAAATCAGCGTCAAAACAGTGCAGGCCCCTATGAAAACCATGGAAGATGTTTGAGGACTCAAACTGCCTCCTGCTATTTGAAAAATCATTTGAGTGTAATTGCTAAAAACTGGAATTCCAGAAAACTGTTGGGAACATCTCAAAAGTAGAGCGGCTCTTAGAGCCTTCACGTTGCTGTTGATGTTAAACAGTTCCTTGAAAGTGCCTTTTTCGGATAGTTGACGCTCCAAGTCGGTTTTTAGTTGAATAAAGTCGTCTTCCACGTCGCGTTTCCTGGTTAGCCATTTTAAGCTGCTTTTTGCGCCCTCTGGATTTCCGTTTTTTATCATTTGGTAGGGAGATTCTGGTAGAAAGAACATTAAAAGGCCTAGAAGTAGCGGGATAACAATGCAGATGTAGGCTGTCTTTGTTATACTCAGGAAGCTACCTGAAAAAGTTAGGTTATAGTAGTATCGAACGTTACTATGTAAAAAGTGTTTTTTTTTTTGCTTTGGTCTGACCAATCAAAGTTTCAATTCAAGCAGAAATCAAACTGTTAGTAATGTAAGCCTAATTCTAAATTACAGATGCACTTAATTAAAACTTGCATTGTTGCCATAGTCATACATTGATTGAGAGCAACTACAAGTAGCACCAGTATCCAAACTCACGCAGTTTTTAGACTTTTTTATGTGGTCTATTTCAGATAATAATAATTCATCTTCACGGTTTGAAAGATGAGAAAACATTGCATTGAAATAGAGATGTGGTAAAACTCTAAAACTGGCTATAGCAAAACCGTGTAACTGACAGAGAAACATATTTAATTGCATGCGCGAAAGTTAGTAGGCGAATGCGGTTAGCGGCTATGTTGCCAGAAGCTTATTCAAATTCATCCACTGGATTAGTTCAATGGTTTTTTTAACAAATGTACAGGGTGGGCCAAATTGGACGCATTTAAATGGAAAGTTCTCTTATTAATAGAGATAGGCGAAAACTGATGTCGGTGTCTAAAGCACAAATTTGATAAAAAAAATTATGGAGAAAACCATTGGTTAATACCCTATAGGTATATGCCTCCATTTAACTAAAGCTCTATTAACTATAGTTTCTGAGATAGCGATGCTAATGCATCGAATTTGTAACACCCTGTATACCGACGTACCAGTAGTATGAAAATCAGTAAATTTACAAATCCTAATGGTGGCAGAATTGGTCTGAGATCAGTAAAGCTGTTACTGTTGTTGTTGAATGTTTTTGTTATCCAGTCTTTGAGTTTAACTTGACTACGACCCCAGCCTACACGTCCCCGCGTTACGACTAAAAATTAGATCGTGACAATATGGAGGACGCCATCTTACAAAGTTATCATGCATATCGCGGAAACCAATGACAATAGATTTTTTCTAATTACGTCATCGTGTTCTACGTAAAAAAGTGCCTTAATAATGTCTTAGTTTCAAAACTCTTTTTGGCTTTGTTAAAGAGTGTTTAAAATGCAGCCTCTGACGTTTACCCAATTTTCCGGAAAACGGAGAAAGATAATTTAATTTGGAAACCGGAAATAAGTTTCACATAAAATTCTCTAAAACCTTCCCCATTTAACCGACTCTGTAGCTCGTACCGTTTTTGAGATTCCAATACATGTAGAAGCAATTTGGGACACCCTGTATATTTTTGTAAAATAAAATTAGTGCTGTAGCGATGCAGTGGTGAGTCGCTTAGGGGTGCGCACAGAGTACATAAACAAGACAGAGGAGGTTGTTTACATTCTTAGTGATTGACGACATTGAACGTACGTTGCCGCATTGTAGTGTAGGGAATGTATCAACTTATCTCTTTTTTTAATATCATTAAAATGCTTTAATAAATTGACAAACTAGTAATGACTACGTCAATTATAAGATACATAAGAAAAGTCAAATTGTAGGCTATTTTATGGCTTTTTCGATTGGCAAATTTAGTGCAAAATTAATATAATTATATCCTGCTCTATCAAATGTCATTGAAACAGTATAACTATACACCAGTTTCACGTGTCAATCGAGAAGGCCAACGGTACTCAGAGTGTGAACCCAGTTCGATTCAACTATCTTTATTGTCAGCTTTCAGCTCTCGAGGCAGTGTGACTTTGTCTTTGTATATAGCATAGAATGTACATTTTCAAACCAAAATCAAAATTGTAATTAATATATTATCAAAAATAATAATTTACGGGTATTACATATTACATTATATATTTTCATTTTAGATGAAATACTGAAACCTCAACTAAAATTCAAGAAGCAGTTCACTGTATCAGAAGCTCTATCAGGAGTTGCCAGTATGTCAGCCAGTGGAGATTTGGAGAGACTCCAGTAAAAAGAAGGTAAGATCATTATGCCTTTACAATTAAATGAGTTTTTCATAGTTTGATAAAACCTAATTTACCATAGAGGTATCTATGATGACTAACATTTTGATTTCTTTTAAATTACTGCTCAAATTACATTAAAACAATTTTTCAGATTCGAATTAAGTACTATTGATTTACCTGTGTTGTTTTAAGCAAATAAAATAAAGTCATTATTAGTATTATTATCACTGGTGATCTGAAACACTATCATAAATAACTTGCTAATCGAGTTCTTGAGTATTAAGAAAAGTTATACAAAAGCTGTATAAATAAAACCATAAATAATAAAATTAATAAAGCTAACGCTTTAGTAAGTAACCAAGAAAATACCTAGTAGAATTAGAATTGCAGGAACAGGTTAGGTTAGATTAGTAACCTAGTAAGTAAAATTTGTTTGTAAAACTCCTTTTTGTGTTGTGTTGTCAACGCTTTTTTACTACATTTAATAAATAATCATTTAGTTTTACTTAAGTATCAGTTGGAAATAAAAAGATAATTGTTACAATTATTATAATTATTACTGAAAATTAGAGTCCCGATTTCTAGAAATTTTGCTTTTTGTAAATTATAAAAGCAACCAACCTTTGACATCTAATGTGAACGAGTTATGCAAAAACGCGTCATTTGACAGATTTTGTTAATGCTTTTTTCTTCGTTTTGTGCTTATTTAAGTTTTTTGTGCTTATTTACTGCTATTTTTGTATGGTTTAACTAGTTTTTTTACGAAACAAGCTTTTAAAGTTTTTAAAAATAAACTAAACTAATAACTGCTTTGACAAAAAATTGCTGTATTGAGATATTGAAGGCTTCTGAACAACAAAAACATGTTCCAAAATGTACAAGTATCAATTCACAAATTTAAACTGACTTTATTTATGATTTAAAAAATTTCTAAATACTCCTAAAGTAAAAAATGTAAAAACATTCCAAAATACTATAAAACCTCTAAAATGCTTTGCAAAGCTTACAAAGCAGCCTAGAAGCTTCTAAAAGCTTTTAGAACAGTCTAAGCTTCCAAATGCTTTTCAATTTATCTAGAAACTCTCAAAAGCTTCCGTATGCTTCTAAAGCGGTTAAACAGCTTCCAAAAGTTTCTAAAACCGTCTACAAGGTTTCAAATGTCTTAAAGGCAGTCCAGAACCTTCAAGGCTCTTTAAACTGCCCAAACACCTTCCAAATGCTCCTAAAGTAGTCTAAAAAGATTTTAAAACACTACAGAAACTCCAAAATATGTCTAAAGGCTTCCAAAACAGTCTAGAAGCTTCCAAAAGCTTTTAGAACACTCTAAAAGCTTTCAAATAATCTTTAACTAGTCTAGAAGCTCTGAAAAAATTTCAAGGCAGGCAGGCTTCTAAAGCAGTTTAAAAGCTTCCAAAACTTCAAATTCACATGTCTTAAAAGCAGTCCAGAACCATCAATGTTCCTAAAGTAGTCTAAAAAGATTTCAAACCACTACAGAAACTCCAAAATGCTTATAAAGCAGTCGGAAGTCTTTCAAAACAGTCTCGAAGCTTCCAAAGGCTTTTAAAACACGCTAAAGGCTTCCAAATAATCTTCAACTAGTCTAGAAGCTCTTAAAAAATTTCAAGGCAGTCTAAAAGCTTCCGTATGCTTCTAGAGCAGTTTAAAAGCTTCCAAAAGTTTAAATTCACATGTCTTAAAAGCAGTCCAGACCTTCAATGCTCCTAAAGTAGTCTAAAAACATTTAAAAACACTACAGAAACTCCAAAATGCTTCTAAAGCAGTCGGAAGTCTTTTAAAACAGTCTAGAAGCTTTCAAAATCATTTAGAACAGTCTAAAAGTTTCCAAACGCTTTTCAACTAGTCTAGAAGCTTCCAGAAGATATTAAAGCAGTTTAGAAGCTTCCAAAAAATTTTTTCAACCGAAAACCAACCAAAAATGTCTATAAGTTGAACTCAAAAAAATTTTACATCTCTGAATTAGTTTTGTGCTTTTTTAAAGCTTTTTTTTATAGATTTTTCTGCTTTTTTGAAGAAAATAATTTTGCTTGTTAATTGCGTTTTTTCACGATTTTAGTGAATTTTTATCCGGACTCTACTGATAATCCAGATGTGCCAAACACTATCACCATAACTGTGTACAGAAAACTTTACTCTTAAAAATACACAATATGTACCAAAGTAAAATATTTTAAAAAACGTTTTTTTTTGTAAAAAAGTAAAGGCTGTTGCACGCCATCTGTTTCACTTCTTGTCGCTGATTGGTTGATAGTGTAGTACGTCACCGGCGGCGGGCGTATTAAACATGAGATTAATGTAGTTTTTATCATCATTTTTTTTCTATTTAGACTTAATATTTTTGAAAACAAAAAATTACGGGTATAATATTTTCAATCCGTCTTTGTAGTTATGAAATTAAAAAAAATTGTGGGACAGGCCCATTAGTCAAAAAAGAATGATTTAAATAATAATTGCAGAACTTAGTTGAAAATTAACATTTCATTTTTAGTAACATGTACGCCTATGGACAAACAAAACCGAGGCGTAACCGGGGGATTCAGTTTACTATCCCCGGTGGACGGCCATTTTTGCTTCTCCGCAATCCACACACACTACGCACTTGCCCCTCGCCCACCGTTCAATGTTGTCAAGCAAACAATCCCTGTTTTATGGAGGATTGAGGACATATCGGATGTAAAATAGCAATTACCTAAAACAACGCCCAATAACCAACAAAAGGAAGACGAATCTAAAATCACCATTATGCATCAAAACATCCAGTCACTAAGAAACAAAACACGATCGAGTGCCTGATTGATGGTTTGATAGACAAGCCAAATCTCCTGCTGTTTAGTGAGCACTGGATGAAGCCTGATGAAAGTTCTTTTATTAAAATTAATGGATATAATCTTGTATCCTGCTATTGACGAGCCGTTATGGAACATGGAGGTGCCTGCATTTATAGTGACGGACAATACAATTTTGAACATGAGCAGTCACTGTCGCAATATAGTGTTGATGGAACTGTTGAGATGGCGTGTGCTGTTGAGCGTGGCGTTAAATTGATTGTTTTGTGTGTGTACAGAAGAGGAGAGGGATCTGTTGAGACCTTTTTTGAGGCATTCGAACGGGTACTGGATGAGATAGCTTGTAAGTTTTCATTGTATAGAATTGTGGTTGGCGGTGATTTTAATATTAACTTGCACAATAGTGCAGATCAGAAGGTAAAAAGGTTTCTGGACCTTGCTGCAGCTTATAACCTTACCCAGTGCATTTTTCAGTCGACTCGAGTGACTCGCATGTCTGAAACGCTTATCGATAACATTTTTACAAATATATCAACCAAATATAGTGCATATGTACTCAACTCCGCATTGTCAGACCACCTAGCTCAGGTTCTGGTTGTGGACAACATTAAACAAAGTAAAAGTTTTTTGCAAAATAAATATATCAACAAAAGAATTTTATCCAAACGTAAGGTTTTGCAATTTGAAGAAGAGCTCAGTCAGGTTGATTGGACACTGGTTTATGAAGCGCAATGCTGCTTATGGCATTTTTATAGCTTTGATTAGGAACCTTTTTGACCGTGTTTTTGTATGTAGGAAGGTGCTTGTTCGGAATTCCAGTAGTTCCTGGATTACGTCAGGAATAAAAAAATCATGTAGAACAAAAAGACTTTTGTATATTGAAAAGACACAGGGCAGAATATCTGTAGACTTTTTTAACAAATACTGCACTATTTTAAAAAATTTTGTTAGGAGGGCCAAACAAATGAGTTGCAAAAAAGACATTAAAAACTCCGAAAACAAAATAAGAACTGTATGGAATTTTATTAAAGAGACAACAGGAACAGATATAAATAATAAGGAAACTATACTTAACAATTTTTCAGATAAATATGAAAGTTCCTTGGCAATAGTCAATGCGTTAAACAGCTATTTTATAAATGCCTGTCAAGTAACATCTCAGAGAATTTCTAATTCACAATATGTTGCCAAAAATAGTACAATAATGAATTCTATTTACTTATCAACTACAGATAGCCGAGAGGTTTTCAATGTTATTAAAACTTTAAAAAATATTAAATCGTCCGGAGACGATGAAATTCCAGTTTTTGTTTTGAAGGAGGTTGCAGGTGTCATTGCCGATCCACTGGCATTCATAATAAACTTTTGCATCGAAAGGGGGTGTTTTCCGGATAAACTTAAAAATGCTTATATTAAAGCAATATACAAAAAAGGTGATAAAACCAGTGAATCAAACTATAGACCAGTGTCCATATTGCCGAATATTAGCAAGATATTTGAAAGAGTTATTTATAACAGATTGATCTCTTTTCTTGAGCGCCAGTCAGTGTTCTCAGACAGGCAGAATGGATTTAGAAAAGGAAAGAATACGATTAGGGCCATATACCAAGCATTGTCGGATGTGTTTTCTTCGCTAAACAAGAAGAAACATACTTTGGCGATGTGTCTAGATTTATCAAAAGCTTTCGATACAGTAAATCATCACAAACTATTGGAAAAATTGGAACGATATGGGATTAGAGGTCGTGCACATGAGCTTATCAAGTCATACTTGACGTGTAGAACCCAGCAGGTAGTAGAACGTGATCATGAAGGACAATTAATAAAATCTAATAAAATTGACATTACTAGGGGGGTTCCACAGGGGTCCATACTGGGGCCACTCCTTTATATTATTTATACAAATGATCTGGTTGCTGTCTCTGGGGAAAACACCGTCTTGTATGCGGATGATACTACGTTAATTTTTAGCGAAAAAAATGGTGAACTTATGTTGACTTCTGTTGAAACAGTTATGGACAGGCTTGATGACTATTTTTGCAATAATGATTTGGTCTTAAATATACTTAAAACGCAATGCATTTTGTTTGGTAATCGAACGCACAATGAGTTCCATTTGACTTATAACTCGGAAAACATAACATCTGCAAAACATATTAATTTTTTGGGAATTAACATTGATGATCGCTTAGACTGGGGAGTGCATGTTGGGGAGGTTGCTGCTAGCCTGAGTCGCTATTGTTATGCGCTAAGGATAGTGAGGGAAAGAGCGGGAATCGAAGCAGCGTTGACTGCTTATCATGGCTACATCGACTCTAGAATCAGATATGGCTTGATTTTCTGGGGTAACTCCAGAGATATAAAAAGGGTATTTATTTTGCAGAAGCGTTGTATTAGAAATATATTTTCTATGAGTATGATGGAGTCATGTAAGCCTGTATTTGTGTGTAACCAAATTTTGACTGTCACTTGTCTGTACATTATGGAGTGTGTTATGTTTGTTTTTAGAATTAAGGATTTGTTTGAGGCATGTAGATTGGACCATAGCTATAACACTAGATATGCGTCTAATCTTATTTGCGAAAGATATGTGTTTAGTTTTCTTCAGAGAAATGTTACGTTTATGATGATAAAAATATATAATTTTCTTCCTGAAAAATGGCGTGTAATGACTGGAATCGCCTGAAAAGTACTTTCAAACATTTTTTAATTGACAAAGCGTTCTACAATCTTGACGAGTTTTTTCATAGTGACATGGAGGAGCTAAATTGTTATTCGTAAATCTTGTGACGTATTTTAGTAATTTGTAATTTTAATTAACGGATTTTATTGTGTTTAAATTGTTTTCATGTACCTACTTTGCTTGTATTGTGTTACACTGTTCTACGCCCATTTGGGTTTTGAATAAATAAACAGTTATCTATCTATCTATCTATGAATGGGATGCTCCGTCTATCTTGTTTTATTAGTTTATGGAGGTCCGGAATCATTCGTAGAAGGGTATTCGCTCATAAAAGCACAAAAACTATGGGGATGGACGTAAAGTATTTTATTGTGTACAGAAAATAACAAGTCATCTAACCTTAACTTTCTGTCAACCTAACCTAAGTCTTCGTTTTTGCTGTCTGGCCTTTTCTGGCAGCAACGAAAATGGGATAGAAATGTGAAAATTATTTTTGTTACAGACTCTCCCTTTGCATCACAATACCGTCGTCGGGTGTGGTGCAACTGCAGATGGTGGTCCATGAACAACAGGCGCATGTCCTTGCAGCGACCCCGATTCTCCCCGATATTGATATTTTGGGTACTCTTTGCCATTGGGCGGTCACTGGTAGTTGGTAAATCATCATCGATAAGTCCATCTGAGTCATCAACGTTCTGAGAGGCATCAGGGTCTTCTTCGTCTTCTCGTGTGTCAGTCTTCGACGATGGTGACAGTCTACGGGGTCTCCCTCAGGAACGCAATGGTCGGGTATGGGGTCTCCTCCTTCTGGTTCCTTGTAAGGTACCAAGTCACTTACAGGGTATTTTCCCATCGTAATTTCGGGAGCGTCTAGTTATGAGATGCAGTACGTGGTAGGGGTGACAGTCTTCTGTATCAGATAAGGCCCGTCCCTTTTAGGAGCAAACTTTGTAGTGTACTTCTTGTCGGCATTACTTAAAATGTGCAGTACAAGTAAAACTTTGTCTCCTTCTCTGAAGCTGCATGGTCGTCTTGTTTTATTTTTATAGTCATTTCTTGTAGCTTGTTGTCTTTCGTGCTGGTCACGTGCTTCTTGTAATGGAAGGCTTAAATTCCGAAGGTATGGTGTAATTTGCGGCACGAAGTTGTCGTTTTGTATCACTGCACGCACATCTTGGTGTACATCATCTGGTGTTCGCCTTTCTCTACCAAAGGAAAGGTAAGCTGGGGTGAAACCAGTGCACTCACACCGTGCAGTGTTCATAGAGAATCTGACATCGGGCAGTTTGGTCGCCCACTGTGTATGGTTTAGGTAGGTATTGCCAGTCGTGCTTTCAAATCTCTGTTCTTTCGTTCAACTGGGTTTGCCTTAGGCAACCGGAATGAGATTTTGATGGCAACCTAGGCAGAAGGCTACTTGCTGCATTACTGATCCAACAACTAGAGTTCCATTATCACTAATGACTCTTCTTGGGACGCCAAATCTATGAATGACTTTGTCTATGAAGCTCTTTTTTTTCTTGAGAAGAATTCGCTCTACCCAGCGTGAAGCGATATCTTCAGCGACAAAAATCCAGCGTATATCATCCTTCTTCAGTCTACAGCAGTGGGCCAAAGAGGTCTGTTGACATTACCTCAAATGAATGCGAGCCATGGCAGAAGTCTGTAGTACCCTGCGGGTTTTAGGTTGGTTGGTTTGAAGCGTTGACACACGATGCAATGTCCAACATAATCAGTAATAGTCATCCGCATACTAAGTAGTACCTTGCTGCTATTCTCTGGTAAGTACGTTCAATTCCTTGGTGTCCAGCAAGTTCAGAATCATGATATTCCTTGAGTACATCTGGGATTTGTGCCTTGTGCCTTTGGTGCAACTTGTTGTGGTTCTTCCTCGTCGATCTCTGAAGCATAGCTGTGCAAAATGCCATTTACCATAATGTAACCACGTTTACAACAAGTTTTGAAGTCAACACCAGGTTCTAAGGCTTCTGATCCGATGATAATCTTTTCTAGGTCTGCGTCTACTAGCTGTTCTCTTCTAATGTCGCTAGCTGCTTTGGTTGGAAAGCCTGTTGACACCATGTTAACTAAACTAACTCGGTTTCATCAGTGTCAGATAGTGGTGGCCTCGATAGCGTGTCAGCTATCACATTTCTTTTCCATGGGATATAATCAATATGAAAGTTAAATGCTTGTAGACTAAGGGCCCCCCAGGCAAGACCGCCAGTTAGCGTCTTCAGATTCATCAGCCAGCGCAGTGGTTGATGATCGCTTTGAATTCTCACCATAGAGTTATCGATATAGTCACGGAACTTCTGTTCTGCCTAGACAACTGCTAATGCCTCACGTTCCGTGGTACTGTAGTTACGTTCAGCTGATGTGAGCAGTCTGGAAGCACATTCAATAGGTTGTTCGTCCGTGCCAAATTCAGCGTCCAATGTAGTCCCAACAGAAGTAAAATGGTTCAAAAGTAACAATTATGCAGACTAGAACAACACTTAAATCGATCTTTGCCGGTTTTGAGTCGAAAGAATACAATTTGGCAAACCACGAACCAACCAAATTCAGCGTCCAATGTTGTCCCAACAGACGTAGAATGACTCAAAAGTGTCAGGCACAAAAACTATGGGGCTGCACATAAAATATAACTTTTATTGCGTATAGTCAAATTTTTACCCTTTGAGAATGACGTCATGCAGGTGAAAAAACACGCATGTCTGGAATTAGATCACAAGTTTTAACCTACAAATGCTTTGAAAAATTAGTGTGTTCAGAAGTAACTGATGATCAATTGGGATGACATCTGGAAACTGTTTCTTTTCGTACTCCAAAAAAAGCAGCACATCTAGAACTAGCATTTGGGCTTGCTCATTGTAGCGCATCATTTTTATACCTTTGATATTTGTTTATATCAAAGTGACAGTAAATGTCAACGTTTTTAATTTGACAGGATGACAAAATTAATAACGTGCCTTTTTTGATAAAATTGTTTATTTCACATGTTTGATATGTGAGAAACAAAGATGTAAAAAGATGACGTCATTCTCAAAAGGTAAAAATCCGACTATACAAAAATAACAAGTCACCTAACGATCTAACCTTTACTGTAACTTTCTGTCAACCTAACCTAAGTCTTCGTTTTTGCCGTCCGGCCTTTTCTGGCAGCAACTAAAATGAGATACGGATGTGGGAATTATTCTCGTTACAGTGTAATTCAGTGGATGATTTTTTATAAGATACAAATCAGTCTTCTTTAATCAATTTGGAAAAAAAGCTTCAGGCACAAAAACTATGGGGCTACACATAAAATATAACTTTTATTGCGTACAAAAATAACAAGTCACCTAACGATCTAACCTTAACTTTCTGTCAACCTAACCTAAGTCTTCGTTTTTGCCGTCCGGCCTTTTCTGGCAGCAACTAAAATGAGATACGGACTTCGGTTTTCATCTTGAAACGTATCGCACGTCTGTTTCGTGGGTGCCATTTTTTGTCGCTAAGAAACCACGTTTCTTGAAGCGGTGTTCAGAGAAATTTGAAGTTGACGACCGAATTCCGCAGCCGGTCGAGTGGAGATGTGGGGCCTCTAAGTGGAAACGTCGATTCCTAAAGGTCTACGGGGAATTGTCTTGTGCGGTGCACTTCCAAGAAGCAGAAAGGGTGAAAACCTAGGTCAAGACCACGTGGATGTGACAGTGACGGTTATAGTTTCCACGAGGAATGACTATATCTTTCACTCGGATCGTGCCCTTAAGGCGATTTTTAGTCTTTTTTATGCAAGCGGGAGGGATGAGATTTTCTCAGACGCACGCAAGTGCCTCTTCCGCGGAACTTTAGTAATCGTGTATCGCCTAATCGCGTTGTTAATCTGGCTGAACGTCTCACTGACGAGTGGTCATCGTAACCATAACACACACACACACACAAAATGAGATACGGATGTGGAAATTATTCTCGTTACAGTGCGTTAAAAATACTGTGATACCAGTGCGGAAAAGTACTCCTTCCCGCACTCAAATAAGTGTATTGTTTGTGCAGTGCTGCGTTTAGTTCGGTTTCTGTTGATATTATGTAACTAATTTAGAGGATGATTTTTTATAAGATACAAATCAGTCTTCTTCATTCAATTTGGAAAAAAAGCTTCCTTGTTACTTTTCGGCACAGCGTTTCGTTTTTTAGTAAAAAATAAAAATTTATGATGATGTACCTGATAGTACCTGGAACTCAATAATAAAATATCAAATCTGTTTATTATTCTCTCTCTGATAATAATTTCTTAGCTAAAAAAAATATATTCTTTGAGATACTTGGTGTCAAATTTGAAAAAATAATATCGGGTTTTTGTAAATATCTTCGGAACGGTTTGTTACACTGAGAGTTAATTTTGCAGGAATAGTTTGTTAGGAAACGCAGTTTTTTTAGTGTAAATGTAACGCGCAATTTAAATAATTAGGCATTTTTTATAAGGTCCGGGCAGTTTAAAAAAACTGTCCAAAGGAATAAGACAAAATGATAAATTAAATAAAAAATTAACGAAACATTTCCCGGGCATTATTAATATTGCTGAAGTCGTATGGACTATTTAACTATAACTAACTAACCTAATCAAACTAGATAATTACTAATCTGAAGTTTTAAGCCATCTCATAGAGGTCGCAGTTGCAGCAAATAATTCGCACTAACGATCTAACTTTTTCTGGTACAGCAAAGCTGCAACTAGAACCCTTTAGATAGAAACTTGGCTAGAAAATATTGGAACACAGATATCTACGTTCCAGTTGTCACTTGACTATACCAGAAAAAAGTTGGAACGATTTCAAAGCGAATTATTTGCTGTAGATGGCGCCCTTTATAAGCTGACTAAAAACTGAGTTGATAATCAAATTTGCCACCCTCGAAAACCTAATTTCAGCAATAAACTGTTGATCGCAAGTTTAACTTAAGATTTTTTACTAAAATTAGGATTGTGAAAATTTAATATTGATATTTTGGGAACACTTATTTCCCTTATTTATGAAGAAAATAAGCTTTGAACCCTCTTCCAAGCACCCATCATACTAAATTATTTTAAAATTATTTTGAAACTCAAAACATACCAATGGCAGTGATAATGAGCAGTCCGACACTCATGGCAATTGAGGGCACATTTCCAAAATACCCTCTAATTACGGGCGAAGTGATTTCCGCAATGTACGAAGGCCCAGAACTGAAATAAAGGGCGTCACCAAAACCAGCCATAAGTCGGGATGCGTAAAAGTGCCATTTGGTTTTGGCATAAATAGTTATAACCCAACTGGCTGTGTGCGGAACGACCATCAACCAAAATTTCTTTTTGGTACCGAGTCCATCTCCAATTATTAACAATACACCAGTAGCAATAAACACACCTAAAAAATAAAAATAAATAATTATTATTGTATGGGAATGTTAGAGTTTGTATACGATGTAACTAGTCCTACTACTCCGCTTGCGTCGCGCAGAAAACTTAACAAAAACGATTTTTTAGTCTCACCAGCGGCGCGCGTATTGGCACGTCACTGGCTATTTTTAATGAAAAACATAGGACGGCACTGGATTCTCTAAAAATAAAACATTGTTTTCCATTCCTAGTTCAATTGTAAGGAAAAAGATATGAAATTTTATTAACGTTGGGTTTCATAGCGCAAAGTTGTGATGTGACTGTGCAAGAATTTTTTTATGTGTCAGAGTCGTCTACAAACTTACTGTCGGTAAATCATATTGAAAATGGTAATACAGGGTGGTCCAAATTGATTGTAGGATACTTAAAGAGCAAAAAGTGCATAAGAAATAAACGTCAAAGTGTCATATAAACTATGGTTGAAAATTGCCCCTTATCGTAGCTAGCAGGGCGACAAAGTATGCGCCCCAAAAAAAAATTATTTTTAATTACCAAACAAAAACAAAACTCATATTAAATTTGGCACGCTTGTTCACAATTTTGAAGTAATCATTTATAGTTTTTTCAATTTTTTAAAATAATCTGTACAGGTACAAATTTTTTCAATTATGCATTAGCGTCTAAAATTTACAATATCTGAAAAACCATGCAAAAGAAAGAAATGTCCAGACAACCTTTTTTTAGGAAAAAGTATGGGCTATCTATCACATGTACCCCATCATAATGCCCTAAAATTACAGCTTAAAGAAATTTATAGCTGTCAAACTCTTTGAACGACCCCCGTATCTGTGCAGGTTATTTTAAAAAATTGAAAAATAAAATTGAATGACCATTTCAAAATGGTGAACATGCATGCCAAATTTTATTTGAGTAACTTTTTTCGTTTAGAAATTGAAATAAAAAAAAATGGTTTTAATGGCTCACCTTTAAGGTTTGCTAACCCCAGCGACCAATGTGGTCCCAACAGACGTAGAATGGCTCAAAAGTAACAATTATGCAGACTAGAATAACACCGGAATTGATTCTTGCCGGTTTTGAGACGAATGAATACAATTTGGCACAGATTGACCACGAACGAGTCAAATTCAGCAACCAATGTGGTCCCAACAGACGTAGAATGGCTCAAAAGTAATAATTATGCAGACTAGAATAACACTGGAATCGATCTTTTCCGGTTTTGAGACGAATGAATACAATTTGGCACAGATTGACCACGTCTGAGCCAAATTCAGCGTCCAATGTGGTCTCAACAGACGTAGAATGGCTCAAAAGTAACAATTATGCAGACTAGAATAACACCGGAATCGATCTTTTCCGGTTTTGAGACGAATGAATACAATTTGGCACAGATTGACCACGACCGAGCCAAATTCACCGTCCAATGTGGTCCCAACACACGTAGAATGGCTCAAAAGTAACAATTATGCAGACTAGGACAACACCAGAATCGATCTTAGCCGGTTTTGAGACGAAATAATACAATTTGGCACAGATTGACAACGAACGAGTCAAATTCAGCGACCAATGTGGTCCCAACAGACGTAGAATGGCTCAAATATAACAATTATGCAGACAAGGGGCACTTTTTGACTACACTTTATATTACACTTTAGAATTTATTTCTTATGTACTTTCCACCCTTGAATTATCCTACAATCAATTTGGACCACCCTGTAGAGTAGTTTCTACTGAAACCAACTGTAAAGTGTTTTATGTTTATAAACTGAATGTTGCCAATAAAGTAAAGAGATGAGACAGTGTCTAGTGAAATTTGGCACAGACGTTTTTGTCATTTGAACTATAATTTTTTCAACAAAACTAGTGAAAAGTGACTTCAGTCACAAATTTAGAGTGTAATAAAAATTTTGAAAAAGGCTGCATTCTATGTTGTGAGGAAAAACATGGGAAAAACAGACACGTCTACCTTTGGGTGGTAGTAAAAACAGGGTCAGTAGTTTACTTGAAATTGTACATGCTGATGTATGTGGGCCGATGGAAGTCATATCTTTGGGTGGGACCAGATATTTCTTACTTTTGCAAGATGATTGTAGCAGAATCTTGTTTGTTTATTTCCTGAAGAGCAACTTTTCAAGGCCATGACAGAACCTCAAACAAACAGAAAAGTTAAGTGTTTGCGGTCAGATAACGGCGCAGAATTTTGTCAAATCCTTATACTCCTGAACAAACTGGGATCATAGAAAGGATGAACAGGACTATTGTAGAGAAGTCCAGATGCTTACTTTTCCATGATAATCTCAAAAAGGAATTATAGGCTGAAATTGTAAACACTTTAGTGTATTTATATAATAGATCATCAGTAAGAGGTATTAACCTTTTATGATTCATCTTCCAATGAAGTCATAACAAGTCGTGACGTAATTATTATGGAAACAAAACCGCAACATTTTGATTTTGTGTACAGTTTTGATCAAGAACAGTCAGATGTATCTAATTCAAAGGGGGATCAATCACCACAGCAAGAATTGGACAGGGAGAAAGAGACTGATGCTGGTTTTGAGGAAGTTGCTGAAAATATCAGTGCAGAAGATGATCCAGATTTTATACCAGATGATGAAAATCAATCTCAGTTTGATATAACAGAACTGCGTACTCTCTGTTCAGCAAACTTCTGACTGTTGCGTCACTTTCACTAGCAATAAACGTATGTCAGTAATTAAATGTGATATTGATTGATTGTCAAAATGATTATAGTTTTAGGTTATAACTTAAGGCAGGGGCTACAACAAAATATGTATTGTGCTGGTACACTGGTACTGTTAAGTGTACTTCTACAGCATTATTTTAAAATTGGAATTTTGATTGGTGTAAAATACATAAAAAGAAACTTTTCATTATCTTTGACGTGCGCATTGATGTTTGCATTGGTTCTCTTTTCAAACGGTTGATTTCCTATGAAGTTATCAAACCTGTATATTTACGTTTTGTTCAAAAAAAACCATTAGATAGCACAGCATCTTTGCTAGTTCGTTTTTAAAGCTTTTATCTTTATTTACACCGTTCAATCTGATTCTTTGGACAATAGATTCCAAAATGCCTAAAGCATCGGAACCCTTCTTTAAAATATGACATCAATAACAAACCGCACGTTACTAAAAAAAACAGTGCTTAGCGTTAATAATGTTTTTGTACTTCCGGGCGTAAAAGGGTACTTTTACATGCGGGCGTAAAAGTTGCCGTTAAATTACTATTTCATTATACTTCTTTGAAAACCCTATATTTTCATCTTTAGGAGTAATAAAAAACGCGTTTTTCTCTGCGCTCGCACGGAAATTCTTTTCCGTGAGTTATGTGACGGTCCTGTACGAGTTCCGCTGAATAAGCCAGATGCTGACAAAGCACTTATATTGAATAAAACCATTTTTATTTTAATTATTAAGTGACTTAATTTTTAGCTCTAAGACTAGTTAGATGTTAGATTAACCACAATAAACGTAATAAGTAAATTTTAGTTGTTTTTAAGGTCTTGCCATATCGAAATAGTTAACTCGTGCGCTGAATTAAAATGGCTTTAAAATAGATCCATGTAAATTATTAGCTGATTAAGAAACTTAGATAGAAAAGTGCAAGTTATTTTCCTCTATAGCAGCTCTACAGTTATAGTGTTATTAATTTAGAAGAATCTGTTTTGTAATCAAAAGTACAATCTAAAATTGTGATAATTTAATACAGGAAGTTTTATTTAAACAAATTTTACCCCGCCATATTTATCGCATAACAATTTAACCCGTCTTTTGTTCTATTTTGCCTGCAATAGACGGGTACGATACGACACACTAATTTATGAGAGCCCTGTTTAGTTAATAGTAAGAAGTTACCTAGAGGATTGACGACTGGAAAGTAGGAGACGTCCTCTTCACTGATATCATAGTTTTCCTTGTCGGTTGTGATAACTAAACTAAAAGGAGAGCTCCAGGACCACAACAGACCTGTACTAAGTGGCGCTAAACAAACTTTAAAAAAATACGTCAATAACGACATTGGAAGCAATTGTTACATAATTAAGTGCGCTCACCAATTAAAATAGCTAAAATTTGAGACCAGTATTTGCTCCCTTCTATTTTGGCACACTCACTGTCTTTGCCAGTCATTTTAACAACACAGTACAAACTTTTACACCCGATTGTTTTTAAATCTGCTCATCACCGTTATTTATTTAGAATAGAATGTTTTTTGCAGTTTCCATAATAAATTGTGTAAATATTTAATGATAAGAATAGAAAGTGCATATACAAATGTAATTCGTGCAAGGTCAGGTTCAAGTTTAGATTGAAATCATTATTGCTGGCATTATTTAGGTAATATAGATAATTATGTTCATAATATTCTCACGTTTAGGGGTGCGTAGTGAGGGATGGTAGAGAAACTACTCAGGTCACAGGCAAGCCTCGTTTATTATAGAAATGATTTAAATAAGGAATACAGTGGGGTTAATCTTACCCCCAGATTAGAAGGTCACTCACTAATGCCGTAATCACCGGCGTCTTCATGAAAGTACGGGGAGGGCGAGTCTAATTAAGCCCTTCAGCTACACCGTAAAGGGGGACACGCAATGTGTTCTTGTATGGTGTGACCAAAGGACCAAGTAGTAAACTGATAGGGTTAAGGGTTCTAACAGTCACTTTAAGACCTTAGCCTTAGTGACCTTAGCCGAGCTACGGTGCATCTTTTATACTTGTCAGCGACCTCATTACGCTAACCTTGCTGCTTACTGGGTGTGCGCCGTAACTACTAACACGGGTGTGACACTATAAACTCAATAATCATAACATAAAAGAAAAATATCTACCAACACATTAATAAAAACAAGAAAACTTTTGATCCATCCTCGTAAACAAATAAGAATAATTATTCAAAAATAGGCGAAATATTTTGTGTTGCATTACCTTCATCATCTCTATAAGCTGTTTTATCCCCTCGTCCATTATTGCGCTTTGTTGTCGGACACACTTGCAGTCTTTGTTGTTTTTTTCTGTCCTTGTAGTCTTCGCTGTTTTTCTGGACCTCCAATCCCACTTCTGACACCAAATGTACCGTTTTTCACTCAGAAATACTACTTGTGTTGGTGAGTACGTTATACAGGGAGTGACGAGACTGACGAGAAAGCGACCGCGAAAAACAAAACCAAACGCGAGTTTGGTTGCTAGTAAAATTTTGTAACTTTTTGAACTTGTCAGTTTGCTTTTAATAAAAAAAAAAGTTACTATTTAATACAGTCCACTCCCATTCAATCGCCCACGAAACAACTTGATACCACTACTTCACACCGTACCTATATTTCGTTTGTTTACAAGTTTTACTGACAACTGCTCTCTCATCTCGAACTGACAATTTCAGTGTGGAACTGCTTGTCACCACAACAACTCACTACCGGTCCTAGCCCAGCTTGATTATACAGGGTGTCCCACGACGAAAGACATCGAATGATATTGGAAAAAGTATAAATAGAATAGTTTTGAAAATTTGGCAGGATACTGATGTGGGCATGCCCAATCTAACTAAAATATTTTCAAGATGGTTGCACTTCCGTTTATACCGAAAGTCGATCACAACTTTCTTATTTTAAATAGAACACCCTATATATTATTACATATTTGGATTCCTCACAAAATTCTGACCAACTTTTGTGTACAATGCCGTATGCCTATCTCTAGCCGTTTTTGAAATATTTGATGTTTTTCCAAAAAAGTGACAGTTGCAACGCTCAACATATTTTTGTACTCTGTCAAAACCGTATTTTATTTTGTAATGAAACTTTGGGTTATTGTAAATAAAGGATCGTTTTGTTAAACTGAGGGTGCGTAATGACTCATTTTAATACAGGGTCGTCAAAAAATGAAAAATTTCAAGTTTTTTAAATAGAAACCCACATTTTTTATAATCATTTTGAGCATTAAAAATTACTATACGTTTCAATTTACTTGCCTATACCTAAATCCAACCCATTTCGTTTTATTTGAGAATAAACATTTTTTATTCATAAAACTGCAGATTTCTTGAAAATTTCTCTCTCTAATTACGTGTGGATTTATGTCACACCAGTAGTGTGAATTATGTCTATTGAGCATTCCATTTTTAGTGAATTTGGCCTCGTCGCTCTAAATAATATTATTCAAAAACAATTCTTCTCCATAGTGACTAGTCAGCAAAAACTCACTAAAAACCACTCTCTTCGGAAATTCAACCCCTTTTGTGTTGCACTAATTTAAATGAAAAAGGGTGAAATTTATGTTTCTTCAGGATCCTTTGAATTGAGCTTTAGGATATGCCTGATTCTACGGAAACTTGTCTTCTTGACGAAGTTGGATTTGCAACAAAATAGCCCAAAATTGCACTTTCTACATTTGTATTATTAAGGATTGGTTTTGTTTTAATAGCTTTTATCTTCACAGATCCCGTATTCTTAAAATTTTCAATTATTTGCTTGACAGCTTTTGGTGATGGCTTTGGTTTTTCTGGATAACGAGTGGCAAATACCTCACACGTTCTACTCACAACTTTATCACATTCTCCGTAAATAATAAACAGATTTAAGTAATCTTGGTTTGAATAACGTAACCGCTACGGTATATTTGCAGTTGTCAAAACACTGAAAACTAGTGTTATTAACATGCTCTGCAGGTCTCCAATATCACCGTGTGTCAAAAGCATGACCAGCTAGAGTACCAGCTAATCCCAACCATGCAGCCTAATAAAAAAATGTTTATTCTCAAATAAAACGAAATGGGTTGGATTTAGGTGTAGGCAAGTAAATTGAAACGTATAGTAATTTTTAATGCTTAAAATGATTCCGTCATAAAAAATGTGGGTTTCTATTTAAAAAACTTGAAATTTTTCATTTTTTTAGTGGCAAGTTTATGATTTTTTTTTGACGACCCTGTATACAAATGGGTCATTACGCACCCTCAGTTTAATAAAACGATCCTTTGTTTAGAATAACCCAAAGTTTCATTGCAAAATAAGATACGCTTTTGACAGAGTACAAAAAGATGTTGAGCGTTGCAACTGTCACTTTTTTGGAAAAACATCAAATATTTCGAAAACGACTAGAGATAGGCATAGGGCATTGTATACAAAAGTTGGTCAGAATTTTGTGAGGAATCCAAATATGTAATAATATATAGGGTGTTCTATTTAAAATAAGAAAGTTGTGATCGACTTCCGGTATAAACGGAAGTGCAACCATCTTGAAAATATTTTAGTTAGATTGGGCATGCCCACATCAGTATCCTGCCAAATTTTCAAAACTCTCCTATTTATACTTTTTCCAATATCAATCGATGTCTTTCGTCGTGGGACACCCTGTATTGTGTATCAAATTCGGCCAACCCGTTCCTAACCTAACATTTTTTTTCCAAATTATAGTCTATAGTAGAAGGCAATATATCGGTCGATGCACGTCATTGACGTTTATTATATTAAATTTTGTTTTTATTTACTCCTTATATAGAAGTTGACGCAGTTTTTTAACAGAGAATTTTGAATAACAATATTAGTCAATATTGAGTTTTTTTTTTTGAGCAGTTTTTAGTCAAGTCATCAACAACAAAAACAGGAAACGGTCAACTAACAATCTGGCAACAACGCACACAACTCGTTAAACGTCGAGATCGAGAAGGTCACGTTTGTGTCAGAATTGCGTTCAGTTAATAAGCGCGTGTTAGAAAGAGAGCGCTACAAGTCGCAACTAATCGCTAAGCAATACGAATGCATTTTCAAATTGTCAAACTCACTGATGACGTGCATCGCTCCCATTAGTGCCCTGGACCATATACCTATTCTATAATCCCATGGGTCTCACTGCCTCTCCCCTTGTAAAAAGACAGTCGGCGCATTGTTTTGCGATTTAAGGTATGGCTTCTCGTTTAATTTAACATCTAGTACACGTAAGTAGAGTAAGTTATTCTTCTAGCTCCTGAAGATGGACATTTATACAGGGATTCATGCTGATGGTATATTAGAAGTATTTAGAGAACGACTCAGTATTTTTCGTTGAAATTTGGAGTGTAGCCTAGGTTGGGTCCAAACTCTCTATCTAAAATATTTTGAACTTTGCGGTTTTGCTAGATCAGGCGGAAAGAACACCAACTTTTGATTTTCAAATGGAACACCCTGTTTTTAATCTAATTTTTGAATTCCTCACAAGAAGTCTAGTAATTAATGTTAATACTTTCCTATACCTGTCTTGTATCGTTTCTTAGATATGTCATAAAAAATGGTAAATTTGCCAGCAAAACGGTAGTCTAATCTTTAATTAAATTCTCAAGTCCTGAAAGATTTGCTGATGTGACCTTTTGTCTTCAGTTAGACAATACTACATGGTTGAAAAGCCGAGAGACAGAAAATGAAAAAACCTACAGAGTGGTCAATATTTACTTTTAAGTCGGATAGATAGAAAAACTGCCAGAAGATCGTTTTTTAAATGCAACCACCAATGTATTGTTACGGTTTGGGCCTACTATGCTTGATACTTCTGAACGAGCGCTCGCTTCGGGATGAAACCCGAAATTGGTACTGTTTCGCGGTCATTCTAGAACGTGGTTTGCGAATATAAAAGAAGCGGTGTCGACCGCGGGAGTAGTGAATTTGGAAACGCGATAAAGTTTAAATAGTGGAATAATTGTGGAATTGTAGTAGTGTTTTTAGTAGCTGAGTTAATTATTGTACGGAGTGTTTTGAAGTGTAAATAAATTTATTAATTGTTGAGTTAAACTGACTTTGTGTGAACCCACCGGAAAATCGTAACAATTGGTGTCAGAAGTGCGATCAGACTTTTGTGCGACGTGAATTTGAACTAAACTTCGGGTTAAAGACTTGTGTTCAGAACCGGACTAGAGATTTTTGGAACAGTGGTGTGTTAAATTTATTTTATGCCAATAACAAGACGTCAAAGTGCAAATATGGAGGCCCAATTTGCAGCTATTATGGCAATGCTTGAAAAACAAGAAGAGATTCGACAACGAGTGTTTAATCTTCATTTAAACAATAGGGTATTGACATGACATGGTTTAAGTGTTTAATTATTTTCAATATGGCTCAATCGAACTCATTAAGAAATAGTAAACATCCGCATAATGTGTTTGTACAAGCTATATTATGTAGGACGATCAGTAGGCAGCGTTTGCAACATCAGGTTTACAGCGACCACTAAACTGTTTTGTTTGTGAAACCAGTAAATATATTGTAACTTCTATTTGTACAACAGTTTGAACATCACTGGTAATACTGGTTAGTTTTAAGTGATTGTAGAAGTAGATAGAAAAATAAAGTTAGTATTTGGTTAAAGCACAGTCTTATCATTACTCAAAGAAGAACAAGAAAGGATTCGACAACAAGATAAGGAAGAACATGGAAGGATTCGACAACAAGAAGAAAGAATGCGACAACAAGATATAGAAATGCGTCAAGAGGATAGAGAGCGGCAAGAAAAGCGTAACGTAGAAATATTGAACGTTCTAGCGGGGACCAAGACAGAAATCCAAGAGTATGTAACCCATAGTCTCAAAAAGATGGAGTGTGATGTTCAGGTAAAATTAAATGATGTTCGGGAGGACATTAATAAAATCCAGAATGATGTCGAGATAAAGTTACGTGACTTAGAGCAGAAAATTGACAGCAGAGGAGCCAGTTCTACAGTGATCACCGGAAACGGGCTCAACAAGATCAATCCTCCCACATACGACGGTCAAACTTCATGGAACACCGAACAATATGGGAAAAACTACCATTGTAAAACACCGAATTAACACCGGCAATGCACAACCGATTCGACAACCACCTAGGAGACTACCAATAGCCAAACAACAGGAAGTGCAGGAATTAGTGGACAGGATGCTTGACGACGGAGTTATAGAAGAATCCTGCAGCCCTTGGTCATCACCTGTTGTTCTGGTCATTAAGAAAGATGGATCAAGCAGATTTTGTGTAGATTACCGAAAACTGAATGACGTGACCAAAAAGGACAGCTATCCACTTCCCCGTATCGACGACACACTGACGACTTTGGCAGGATCCTGTTGGTTTTCTACTTTAGATTTGAAGAGTGGGTACTGGCAAGTTGGCATTGAGGAGCAAGATAAGGAGAAGACTGCTTTTCTGCTGGAAATGGGCTGTACCAATTCAATGTGATGCCCTTCGGACTTTGTAATGCTCCTGCTAGGTTTGAAAGACTAATGGAAATTGTGCTTCGTGGCCTTAACTGGAAGACTTGCTTGGTTTATCTGGACGATATCATGGTGATGGGAAAAACTTTTGAAGAACATCTGAACAACTTGCAAGAAGTATTTGCTAGAATAGGTGGTGCCCATCTTCGATTGAACGCCAAAAAGTGTTGGTTCTTCCAAAAGCAAGTCGAATTTCTTGGGCATGTGGTGTCGGTCGACGGAATTCAGACGGACGACAAGAAGATACAAGCAATTAGAGAATGGCCAGTACCAAAGGATAAACACGAACTGGAAGCCTTCTAGGACTTGCCACATACTACAGACGGTTTGGTTAGGTTAGGTTAGGTTAGGTTCCATCCTCAGTTATCCACAACCAAAAGGAAAGTTCATTTTAGACACGGATGCCAGTAATTCTGGTATTGGAGCTGTATTGTCTCAAATCCAAAACGGAGAAGAACATGTTATAGAATACTTCAGTAGGAAACTTACCAAAGCAGAACGGAACTACTGTGTAACGAGAAAAGAGCTACTGGCAATAGTAAAATCAGTCGATCACTTTCAGAAGTACTTGTACGGACAGGAATTTTTGATAAGGACTGACCATGCGGCACTCAAGTGGCTCCTCGGAATGAAACAACCGGAAGGGCAAGTAGCAAGATGGCTTGAAAAACTCCAGCAGTATAATTTCAACATCAAGCATCGACCCGGAAAGCTGCATAATAACGCAGATGCTCTATCAAGAAGACCTTGCGCCGAAGAATGCAAACATTGCCGGAAAGCGGAACAACGTGAAGGAGTTGTGTCCATCAGAATGGTTCAGCGGAAGACCGATGATGAATGGAGTCCCGATGAGATTAGGAAGGATCAACTAGAAGACAGCGACATAGGCCCATTGTTGTTGAGAAAGGAACAAAGCGAGCCAAGACCAACATGGCAAGAAATCTCTAGCAAAGGCCTGACGTTCAAAGCACTTTGGGCTCAGTGGGACTCGCTTGTGGTTGAAGGCGGCTTGCTAAAAAGAGCTTGGGAAAGTGCCGATGGAAAAGAGATAAGGAAGTAGCTGGTAGTTCCCAGAGGAAGGGTCGACAACGTACTGGAGGAAATGCACAATGGAAAGACTGGTGCTCATTTGGGAGTAAATAAGACTTTGGACCAAATCCGGCAACGCTTTTACTGGGTGAACTACTGCCAAGACGTGAAATCATGGTGTTGACAATGTTCCATTTGTGCAGCTAGCCACGGACCACAGACGAGATCCCGGGGACCTATGAAACAGTACAACGTAGGATTGCCATTCGAACGTTTGGCCATAGACGTTGCCGGGCCTTTTCCTGAGACCAACCGAGGCAACAAGTATATTCTTGTTGCCATGGATTACTTTAGCAAATGGCCTGAGGTGTTTGCGATTCCAAATCAAGACGCCAGCACAGTCGCTGATATTCTCGTCAAAAATGTCTTCAGTAAATTGGTGTGCCGTTGGAGTTACACTCTGATCAGGGACGAAACTTTGAGTCCAAGCTCTTTTAGAGGCTCTGTGACCTGCTAGGCATTAGGAAGACCCGAACAACGCCGCTTCATCCTCAGTCGGATGGAATGGTCGAAAGATTTAATAAGACCATAGAGCAACATCTCTCAAAGGTTATTGATCAGCATCAGAAAGATTGGGACCAGCATATTCCGCTCTTCTTGATGGCTTATAGAGCAGCAGTCCACAACTCAACGGAACAGTCACCATCTAAAGTTCTGTTTGGTCGAGAACTTCGACTTCCATGTGATGTGGTGTTCGGATCTCCAACAGGCCAAAGCACGAACATTGAGAACTACGTTGACGAGTTGCAAGACAGATTACTAAACATCCATGATCTGGTCAGGGAAAGTTTGAATCTAGCTAGCGATAAGATGAAAGCTCGTTATGATCTGAGGGCCAATTCGGGAGGGTTCCAGAAGGATGATAAAGTTTGGTTGTTTAACCCTCAGAGGAAGAAAGGCAAATCACCGAAATTAACACCTGTTTGGGAGGGACGTTACAATGTGGTAAAAAGGTTAAACGACGTCGAGTCCAACGCAGCCCCAAAGGCAAGATGAAAATTGTCCATCTGGACAGACTCAAGAAATACCAGGGATTAGATGAAGCGGATCGGGACGATCAGCTTTAAGAGGGGGGCAGTGTTACGGTTTGGGCCTACTATGCTCGATACTTCTGAACGAGCGCTCGCTTCGGGATGAAACCGATCCGCCGCAATATCTGGCCGGGAGCGTGTTAAAGTAGGCCACAGTTAGGAAGCGCCACACCTGGAAGAATCTTTGATATTCGAGGCAAATCGCGAAGCGTTTTGCGGTCATTCTAGAACGTGGTTTGCGAATATAAAAGAAGCGGTGCGCCCTTTAAGGAAAAACTGTTAATAAGTCAGAACCGGTTGAAGTTAGGAGGTATAGGAAATGTATATGTCGCAGTCTTATTGTAAAATCAGCCATATTATAATACGCCAAGGCTTTTTCAATACGACTAGGCGTATTGAAATATCTCCGAAATAATCGAGGAACTCGCAATTTGATTGACAATCAAAGACGTATTATAATACGCCTTTTGCTTATTAGGCTTATTGTCAAAATTCAAAAGCGCGCATTTACTCTGGATTCTGGACCCGCCGTATGGTAATACAAGTAATACGACTGCCGGATTGTCGGGGGTAATTGCACAAGTGCATAAAAATTACCGATAATTTTGCGTGAAAACTTGTTATCTCTTAACTGCATGAGTTTATTTTCATATTTTTTTGGCGAAAGAGCCAGACACCGAAGGTGGAGGGCTGTTTTAGAAATTAAGTTAAGAATTTTTTGTTTATTTTTAACCAGTGATTCCTAATCAAAAATGAACCTAAACAAACGGAAAAATTACGGCTAGGATGTCTAAAACCAGAGATGAGATGTATAATACACTCATGTATTGCACATAATTTTATACATGTCTTAAGATTTGTGATTGAACGAAGCCGTTTTTCAAAACTAACTTTTATTACTAAAATTGGAAATTACTAAATAAAGGAATAAAATGCGTCTTAACAATTACAAGGCTAGACTCTGACTGCCTTAATACAAATTATAATGAAATTATGAAAAACGAATTATGGCGGATTCCCAGATCCAGTCAGCAGTATAATGGCTAGCTATCAGTATTCCTGGAATACTGGCCTCATAACTTGAGAGATTCCCTAGGGATGCTTTCACCTTGCCTTCTATGTTATTGGGTATCACAAACCTCGGTTCATTATCAATAACGCCCTTTTTAAGTTTATATAGGTCATCTAGTCGAATATCATCGAGATGAGCACTTAAGTTCAACTTGGGCATTAATTTGATGTCACCGGCGATGTCAGGAAATAGCACTATTTGATTCTGGCTATTGGTGGAATGAAGGTTGTTTATCGTTTTGCGTCCTAATGCTATTTGACACTCCATTGGAATTTTAACAACATACGTCCCGATTAAGATAAAATGGTTTTCCTGGTTGAAACAAGTCAATTGTAGTGACTCCATATGTGGAAGTACAATTAGCCATTGACTGGAATAGTCCAGTCGATTAACTATCGGTTGGTTTAGTTCTAGCTGAACTTGACGACAGGTAGACAGATGATGGGACTTGGGCACATGAGGCACATGAGCTGTTTACGTCCAAGGTCTGTAATTCCATTTTGTCGCACACGTAATACTGGTTCTTTATTTTGGTGCATTCAGTGTTACGATATGAATAGTGCAATTTGTTTTTTAGTAAATATTTACATTTTGGCAAAATAACCTTGATAGACTCTGTGCATGTATTGGAGCTGAATAAAAACTGATAGTAGTTTAATTTTTCGAGATAAGTTATTGGCATTCTTAGTAAAAAGTTAACTTTGTTGTTAAAAATGTAGCTTTCTACTGTAATGTTTCTCATACAATATTGTATTTTCCAATGTTACTTCCAGTGGCATACGATTTGTATCAATGACCTTTTTTACGTTTAAAAAAATCTTTATCTTTGTTTAATTTTTTAGCTAAATTTTCTTTTCTTTTGACTAAATTAGCATTCATTTGGAAATATAAAGCTTTAGTTTTTTCTGTGTGATTATTGACATAATCATTTATTAAAATTTGATCTATTTCAATATCAAAAGTGTCGTTGATAGTAATGTGTCCTTGGATGACGTCAATGGGTTTCAGAGAATGGATGGTATGGTTGTAAGCGAGAATAGCGTAAATAATTTTCGTATTCTTGATTGTTTAATAAGATATGTTCCGCTAACTTTTAATTAGAATGTAGCCGTTCAACTATTCCATTTGATTCAGGATGATGCAGCGAACAAAAATTAGTTTTGAAGCCGTATTTATGTTTAAATCCTTTATTTTTAATTAATAATTACACAAAATTTCAACAAAACCAACATACTGCCAACATTCACAGATTCACACCCTATTGTCAACTGTATTTTTTCAAGTGTTTTTTAAACGTCACACGCACGTCAGATGATGCACGGCAACCGGATTTACCACTGTATGTTCGGCGGGCTGCATACCCTGTTACTACATCCGATTCTGCGACGCCCCGGGAAGAATCCAACCTTTAAATAGTGTTTTCCCTAGGTCGTCCCCTTTTCCAAATAGGGAATACGGGCTGTGAAGAAAATTATTTCACGGCCGAGGTGTACACACATTTTTTTGTTCAAACGATATTTATTTAGAAATTCTTAATTTTTGATAAATAAAATGAGAAGGGTCTAGCAATCACGGTGACGTTTATTGTTATGTTTGCTGGTTATGTATTGTTGATGTGACGTTAAATAATAAACTGACTCTTGTCAGAAACATTTTCCATTTCCAAATAAAATTGGGAGACGAAGATTGCTGTACTGATATAGATGGGTGTACTGCTGTAAAAAATGAAATGAGTGCATAACACCTTTATTTGAAAAAATATCAAAAAAGTGTAAAAAGAAGCGAATTAAATTCTCTACAGGATTGAAAAATGGAAAGGGCATAGCATTGCCTTTCATAGGTACTGTCCTCAATTCAGTGGTTGATTGTACAAGTTTAAGCAGCCTGGTATAGATGGCGCTGAACACTGAAAATCACGGATATGTAAAGGAAAAAATGGAAAGGGCACGGCATTGCCTTTCTATGTACTATCTTCAATTCAGTGGTTGATTGTACAAGGTCAAGCAGCCAGGCACAGATGGCGCTGAACACTGAAAATCACTGATTTGTAAGGGAAAAAATGGAAAGGGCTTAGCAGTGCCTCTGTAGGTACTCTCTTCAATTCAGTGGTTCATTGTACCTACAAGTTCAAGCAGCCACGTATAGATGGCGCTGAACACAGAAAATCACTGAGTTGTAAAGGAAAAAATGGAAACGGAATAGCATTACCTTACTAGGTATTCTCTTAAACTCAGTGGTTGATTGTACAAGTTCAGGCAGCCACGTATAGATGGCGCTGAACACTGAAAATCCCTGATATGTAAAATAAAAAATGGAAAGGTGTAAAATGCAATTATGGACTGCGAAGTGGACTGTAGATTGTAATAATAAGACACAACAATTACTTAATCATTTATAGAATGATTAGAAGCGTTGAGAAGAAACTCAATAGTTGAACACACTTTACAATGAGCTAGCAATAGCACTTTAATAGAAATGCATTATAATAGTTCTAAAGCTAAAGAACAACTAACTTAACCTTAAATTAGTTAAATTTAAAGACAACTGGCAGCTGTCACACACAGTTGCCAATTCTAAACTAAAAACTAAAACTTAATTATTGTTGGATAATGTATCCAACATGCTCCCAGCTTCAGAAATGTTAAGTAAGATGACAATCTTAATAATTAACAAAGTATAAGCTGTCAATTTGACAACTAGCGCATACCCAGGAACTAGACTTGCAACACCTCAACCTTGGTAATTGACCTAAAAAAATTGCCGTTTATAGTTTTAACTTTCAAAACCCGAACCTTTCCATCTTTGCCAGGAATTGCCTTTGTGACTTTCGCTATCGGCCATTTTAAAGAAGATTATCTTCCTTTAATAATACTAAAGTTCCTGGCTCGATATTAGGTAAAGGCTGCTTCCATTTTGGTCTAGATTGAAGTTGGGCTAAATAGTCCTTATGCCATCTGTTCCACAAATGTTGCTGCATTTGGGAACATAATTTCCAAAATTTTAATCGGTTGCTAGGAATAACTGTATAATTAGGCTCAGGAAATGAAGTTATGGGAGCACCAATTAAAAAATGCCCTGGAGTTAAATATGATAAATCAAAAGGGTCACTTGATAGTGGTGTTATTGATCTAGAATTTAATATACCTTCAATTTCGATTATTACTCTTCATAAGTTATATTTGAGTTTTCCACTACTCGTTTTAAGTAATGTTTTGCACTTTTAACCCCCGCTTCCCATAATCCACCAAAGACTAGTGAATAGCTTGGGATAAAATAAAATTCAATTTTTTCATCCAATGCAAATAAAGTGACTTTGTTCTTGAACTCGGCTTCAAAAAGGTGTTTACTACACAATTTTTTCTCAAAGTTTTCAAACCTTTTTAAGGCCACTGAAAATGAGTCACCTAAATTGATGATATCTAAAGGTTGTTTCAAGGGCAAATCAACTTGAAACTAATTATTTTCAACCTTAATGGAATTCTGAAAAATAACTTCACAGGCTTCCTAGTCAGAAGGATATTCAGGATAAATCTGTGGTACCCTTTCCATTTCCCAAAACCTTGAAACCAGTTGATCAAGATCTTCACCTCGACACACTAAATTGTTTAAAAACACTGAATTACAAGCCACCTTTGATTTTATAGGTACCGTTCCCCCAACAACATAACCAAACAAAATGTTTTGCAAAACAATGTCATTATCAAATTGCATTCTATCAACTAACAAAGCATTAAAAAATATGTCAGCAGAGAACAATAAGTGTATTGTACAGGATTTTTAATTTCACTTCATAAATTTTATTGTTTACTTTAACCACATCACAACACTGAAGTTTAAACTTGACAAATGCACTCATTCATAGAAACTGGAAATTTTCATCCAATCAGGACAATTTACTACTGACAAAAGTGTTGTTGACATCGAATATTTCCCTCATGTGTTAAATGTCCCATATGAGCAGTGCATTTCACCAGAATGACAGCGATAATTGCATTCTAAAGTGATAATTGCATTTCGATAATTGCACTGTACAACGCTTCTCAACGCTTCTAATATTCGAGGTAACGTCGACGCTTCCTCAACTCTCTAGCTCTCTATAATCTATACAGAAGCGCGGTTTCTTCTCAGGCCGCATAACAAGTACGGGCGGAGAAGAAAATGCTGAAGTCGAGTGACTGATCACCCCAGCCCGCAACATTTTGTCTATCTGTTGATCTAGTATTACCTTTTTAGACGGGAATTAAGTTAATTTTATGAACGGTAGTTATTGTCGTAGGTTGGTGTAATCCTTTTAGAAATACTTGTACAAAATCGTTTAATACGTCAGACATTTAATTTCATCTTATTTAGGAAATTCTACATCGTTTAACTGGAGTTTTAGGTTTTGAGACCAATAGATGGTTACCCTATTTACAGTTCCTATAAACGCGCAATTCCTTACAAAATCTATGTGACAACATGTTTATTTAAAAAATAGGCGTTCTAAAAAGACGGGTAATTGTCAACTAAATAATGTGCGTCTATTTCACTCTGTTTAATATAAATAAAAAAGGATGGAACTATACTATGAGCGTATTTGGTTGCCTAGGATAAAATCGTGCATTAAAGTAAAACAATTGAAAAATCATGCATTAATGGGACTCATTAATAAACCATTTTGCTTTCGGTATCGTCCATTAAAAAATGCTGTTAATACATGGTCGACGGAAAAACAATTTATTATTAACCGACATCACTCTCCAAAAGTAGTCAGTCTGGGGAATTCACCGAGAGGCTTGATTTAAGTCCCGTCACCACCCGTATATTTTTGCAGAATATTGTTAAAAAAAAGTTAGGATATTTGATCCTTCCTTTCAAATTTTATTTTACAAAATAATATACATTATTACATTATACGGCAGAAAAAGACTACAAGACTACACTTTATCTACCACAGTCTAAAACCTTCTATGAAAAAACCTGGGTGAAGAGTACACTAAACTGTAACATGATACAATAACTTAAATCAATCTTTGCAAAAATTATTGGTCAGAATTTTCTCATCAAAGTGGCTTTTTAGCCGACCTCGGTGGCGTGGTGGGTTAAATGCCCAGTCCGTCATCGAGTGGTCGTGGGTTCGAGTCCCGCCTCGGGCATGGTTGTTGTGTGTGTGTTGAAATAATTAGGGAAATAATTTACTTGGCCTGGATGAGTGCCCAAGTGGCGATTTCCATAAAAAAAAGTGGCTTTTTATCGTTGCGAATCCTCATATGTACCTTTAAATTAATTTTATGTGTAAAACTTTTTCCACAGTCCTTACATTTAAATGGCTTTTCACTAGCGTGAATACGAATAAGTTTATATAAAGAAGACTTTTGCGTAAAACACTTACCACAATCATCACATTTAAATGTTTTTACTTTCAACCAGGTATGTAATAACGTTATTTCTTATGTGTAAACCAGCTGGAAAGATGAAAATTACCTGCTTTTACTTTCCATCCGGGGAAATGTCACTTTCCACCCGGGTGAATGTCAATATGCGTTTTGTCATATCTGGGCTTACTTTTTATAGTTAAGAGACTGTGCCGCCACCTCTGCAACACCTCGCAGCTCAGGTGATGATGAGTAACACATGCGTCTTCAGAAATCTCCATGTTAAAAGCACTTTAAGAAACGTTTCAGCTCAAAACATTAAAGACGGAATAGCACAATAAATAATTGTCAAGATTGTAAACAAACCAGTAGTTTATTGTGGTTGAAGTCATAACTACTCCTACATCTATACTACCTTATTGTTAGAGACTATTAGCAATCAATATTTCAACTGAATGATTTATTAAAAGTTCGATGAGATTTTGATAAATGGTTGAAAATAAAATAGTATACAAACCACGGTAGAAAGTTTAATTTCTGTCTCGAGATAAAGTTCACCTCGACTTCGTCTCCGCAAACTACCTAATTTCTCGACAGAAACACTTTCCACCTGAGTATGTAATATACTATTTCACCGGTGTGAATCCTCATATGTACATTTAAATTAGATGGATGTGTAAAACATTTTACCTACGACCTCAGTGTAAATAGCTAGTTACTCATAGTTTTCCGTTACGTAATGAACCTCTTTACGCACAGTTGTAAAAAAACGCACAGCTGTAAAAAAGCGCACAGCTGTAAAAAAAGCGCACAGTTTTAAGATCGACCACAAACTATCGCTCTAATGCTGGGAAAAATTGATTTTGTTTACATTTCTTCCTTTATCAGAGTATATTAGATGGAGATCATCGCGTAGTGCATTGTTCATACAGTTTTAAGTAACTACCACTTCATCTAGAATATTATCTGCAATAGCAAACACATCAAGTAATATTACTGAAAGTTTTCCCTTTCTTCTTAAGAACTGTAATGTCACCATAAATAATTATTTTAAGATCAACACTAATAATTATTTAAGTAACATGATTTGTGAATTTTTTTTTATTACGTTATTATTTTTTTCTTTAGTGGCATAAGGGCATAATACCTGTCAATACGTTGAAAATATACTTTTTTATTGAAAAGTTACTCTGAATTATATGAATTGCGAAAACAGGATTTTCCATTTGGTCGTAGGTAAAATATAATACGTCACACGTGCTCTAAGGCATTTAACGCACTTATGTAATTACACACTCACCGCTACGCGGCTTCGTGCGTAACTTTTTCCATATCGTGCGTAAAATGCTTCTTACAGCACTAGTTACATACTATACTACAACCATTACATTTAAATTGTTTTTCACCGGTGTGAATCCTCATGTGTACATTGAAGTCACCTCTACGCGTAAAACATTTTCCACAATACTTACATTTAAATGACTTTTCACCGATGTGAATGTGAATATGATTATATAACGTAGATTTTTGCGTAAAACATTTACCACAATCATCACATTTAAATGTTCTTTCACGGTTATTTGAATAACAACTTTTTGCAAATCGTTTTTGGTATCTGTCGCATTTACAGACAGCTATGTGCCTTATAAGAGATTTTTTACGTGAAAAAAACTTTCCACACTTATTGCAGCCATATTTTTGGCTTTCTAAATTAGTTGTCAAATGGACGTTGAAGTAGATTTTGATTTAAAACTTTTGTTACAGTACTTCCAATAATATGTTTTTCCATTCCATTCCTGTCTTAAGAACATTGTCCGAATCATGATTCTTAGAATGGGTTTTACTTTCGCAATCTTTCAAAATTAAGTTTGTTTCTGTCACTTTACCATCTTGTGCATGTGTTGAGTCTTCGGAAACAAACTTGTAATTGGAATAATTACTTTGTTCTCTTCCTATATTTGAGTCTGTAGAACATTGGATTTTTCTATGACAGCTTTCCTGGTGATGTTTATATTCGTTTGTTGTAAAACTCCAAAAAACATTATTCGCATTTATATTCAGGATTCGGTTCATCGTCCATGTTGTGTTCAGTAACACACAATTGCCAATTTAGTGTCAAGTTGCCGGTGACACCGTTCGCAGACATATTTGCATGTTTTTTGATGTTGGTGGCATTTTACTTCGCGAAAATCATTAAAAAACTCAGGACAGGTCAAAAACATTTATAATGAGATCTCCTGACTTCATGATCAACCACTTCTATAGTCAGCAAATTTTCCCTAAAAAAATATGTAGATATTATCATTGTGGATTCACAAAGACGGTAAAAATGTTCAATTTAATCATAACTGCATAACAAAATAAATGCCCCAGCCAAAATGTAGGAATATTTAAATAAAAATAAGAGAAAAATAAAACGATTGCTTTTAGTGTACTCTAATACTCTTTCGTACATCTTAGATTATTAATACCCGCGCCTTTATTCCAGTACAGTAATCATTAACTTACTATTATTACTTAATTACAAAACAAAAACACAGAAAATGTAATATAAATGATATATTAATCGATAATATATACCATCGATCGTACCGAGTGCCACCGCCTGACGAGTTGACATGTTGTTTGCCATCGTATTTGTATTATATGAGGTTGTTAGTATAATATTTCAAAGGCGGCATAACCACCTGCGGGTTTCCTGATATAGAAATTCATTTAACAATACTACTTATGAACAAGTCCCGGTATCATCGAAAAAGCATGGGCTAAGAAGTTCGCGAAACGATAAAAGTTAATTACGGGTCATATAGGAAGGACATTCTAGAAGCTTGGAGAATCCATGTACTGTACGTATACGTACGAGGGGCATTTCAAAAGTAAGGGACGTCTTAACAAAATAAAAAATGCTATATAAATCAAATTAATTTTCACGTTTTCTTTTTAATCGGATCTTTGTTTATTCTCTACATAATTTCTCTACAACTGCATGGAAATAAATGGCGATCTCCACGATCCACGATCTACGATCTCCACAAAATATTTAACAGTACCTAGACGCGGCCCAACATGTTTCGAGTGCATAAACTACTTATCTTGAGGGGTTACAAAATATATAGTATGTTTAAATCAAAATAAAACCGTCAAGATATCAGAGGATTACCTAAAGTTAGACACCTGTCTGCTGGCTGTCATTCTAAAAGGAAAAACAGCATTTTCTCCCTTATAAAAACTATTAGATTGTACTCTATGTTTCCATGGCAGTTCTGGGTTTTTTGAGCAAGGTTTTTCCCCTTTGTAGAATATAAAACACCAAGCATTACATCCCCTTTGAATACTTAACTTTGTAAACTGGGTTATGCTGCCCCCCTTGTAGAATGACAGCCAGCAGATAGGAGTCTAACTTTAGGTAAGCTTCTCATATCTTGGCGGTTTTATTTTTATTTAACATACTATATATTTTGTAGCCCCTGAAGATGAGTAATTTATAAACTCAAAACATGTTGTACTAATAAATGTTTTGTGGAAATCGACTTTGTGCTCTTTTACTTACACTTAAAATCAAAATGTTGTAGAACCTCTACCTTCTTGGAATTTAAGAAAAGACGACGGGTAATTCCCATTTTGTAGTGTTAGGAAAAGCCCACCAACAACTTGGGTACTCACTTGTGCAAATTGCTATTGTCAACTTAACTTGATTGACTGTCATTGTAACGCATAGAGCATGTTTTCTAGCCTTTCTGGTTTCACCTCCAGTTTGTCACAAACAAAACATCAATATCACAATTATTTCACTGAACACTGGCACACACATACACCAACACACTTGCGATCAACCCACACTGAAAAATTGACCTGCCCTGATTAACAGGCACACTAAGGCCAGCCTAAGCACCTTTATAAAGAGTATACAGGAAGTACTGTTAAGTTACAATAAGGTCAGTCTAATTTTAATCAATCGTACTGGTCATAAATACAATTTACCAATTTATACACAAACTGCTGACTTAAAGAGTTCTTTCAGTTTTTTTTCTTTAAAGCGTTATTTCAAAGATTTTTGAGTCGTAAGCTCACACTAAAGGGTCCAAGCAAGGTTAAGGGCGGACACAACGAATTTACCTCTTCAGAATAAATATAAACAAATATTTCAAATATAATAAAACAAATAAGCGTGGAAAACATTGTACTTACAGTAAATCATGATGGTTGAAGGCACCACCTAGATCAACTGGACGGGCAATACACGAAAATAATTTTGAAGTTAAAACACTTTTATTTTAAAATATCAAAACCACTGCGATGAGCGGTGCTAATTTATCTTTAGCCAAACTAAGACGTCCCAAACCGACTCTGGATTTGAACACACTTGAATCTTGAATTTGGTATCTTCAATCCCCCTCCAAAAGAAGTCATTTTATATGCAACTCTTGGTCAACGTCACACTAGTTGCAACACAATCTCCGGCTCTTCTGGACAAGACGAATAATTGATCTCATTGGACAGACCAAATTAGGAATTAATCCCATTGGCTAATCCGTGCCATGCAGACCGGTACATCTGTTTTAGGCGCGTCAAAGGAACGACCGTCGGCTCTTAAGGGCACCACATCTCGAAAAGTACATGTGGATTCGTCATCTCACATGAAGTTACGCCTTATCGATGTTTTTCTAGTTTTATAAATTTGTTTGTTTCCTACGAAGCTCCACCTTTTCGATGTTCCTCTAATTCAAAGAATTTGCCGTCGGCTCGTAACTTATGATTTATGCCTATGGCTGAGTTCTTGTGCAGTTGCAGTCGTCTAGATTGATTCGCCGATATGACTCAATTCCGTATGTAACAATATACATTTTTCTACGACTTGTATAATTGAGTGTTTACAGCACCTGTTTTGAAGGCGGGAAAGACTAGTTTCGCAAGTTTTCAACCGTCTTAAAGCCGCAAATTTACGTGTAAACCCAGAAAAATGTCAGTTTGGGAGAAAATCTCTTCGTTATTTGGGTCATTTGATCACCGATCAAGGAATAAGTACCGACCCAGAGAAAGTAACCGCAATACAGAAACTACCGCCGCCGACCAATGTAAAAGGAATACGTCGATTTCTTGGCGTAGCTTCCTGGTACCGCCGTTTTGTCAAGGATTTTTCGAAAATCGCCGCTCCCTTGAACCGACTGTTAAAGAAAGGTGTCAAATGGACATGGACTGTTGAACAACAACAAGCTTTTGATACGCTGAAGACTTGTCTAACCGTTCAGCTGAACGGGATAAAGGGAATTAATACAAGTGGATAAATATAGGATTAAAGGGAATTTCAGAAAGGGGAATTAAGAATTAGGATGATTTTGTTGAAATCGTACAAAAAATAGTGTAAGCATCACGAACAGTAATAGCTTTACTGATCTCGGACAAATTACAGTCTTCGCTCAGGCTCCAAACTTTGTCACCGATCAGTAAAGCTTACTTACTGTTCTTGATACTTAATATACTGTTACGGTTTGGGCCTAATATGCTCGATACTCGATGAAACCGATGCGCCGCAATATCTGACCGGGCGCGTGTTAAAGTAGGCCACACTTAGGAAGCGACACCTGGAAGCATCTTGAATACTCGAAGCAAATCGCGAAGCGTTTCGCGGTCATTCTAGAACGTGGTTTGTGAATATAAAAGACGCGGTGTCGACCGCAGTAGTAGTGAATTTGGGAACGCGGTAAAGTTTAAATAGTGGAATAGTTGTGGAATTGTAGTAGTGTTTTTAATAGCTGAGTTAATTATTGTACGGAGTGTTTTGAAGTGTAAATAAATTTATTAATTGTTGAGTTAAACTGACTTGGTGTGAACCCACGGGAAAATCGTAACAATTGGTGTCAGAAGTGCGATCAGACTTTAGTGCGACGTGAATTGGAACTAAACTTCGGGTTAAAGACTTGTGTTCAGAACCGGACTAGAGATTTTTGGAACAGTGGTGTGTTAAATTTATTTTATGCCAATAACAAGACGTCAAAGTGCAAACATGGTGGCCCAACTTGCAGCTATTATGGCAATGCTTGAAAAACAAGAAGAGATTCGACAACGAAACAAAGAAGAACAAGGAAGTATTTGACAACAAGACAAGGAAGAACAAGAAAGGATTCGACAACAAGACAAAGAAGATGCAAATAGATGGAGTAACGAGGAAAAGGCTGTAGCACTGGTGGTGGCATTACGAGGACCTGCATTGGAGCTGTTACAGACTCTGCCTATCGCCCAACAAATCAACTATGAAGCATTAGTAGCTGCATTAGAACGGCGTTATGGGGATCAGCATAGGAAAGGAGTGTATCAAACACAATTAAAGGCAAGACTGCAGAAAACTGGTGAAAATTTACAAGAGTTTGAGGCCGAAATTCGTCGCCTTGTGCATCTGGCTTACCCAGCCGTCCCGGATGAAATCCAAGAAGAACTTGTGGCACAGTATTTTGTAGATGGGATTCGAGATCTGGAAGTAAAGAAAATGCTGAAGATGTTCAAAGGAAGCAACAGCAGCGAATTACTGGTTCGAGCGCTGGAAGTTGAAGCTGCGTGCAATGACTTAAAGCCAAGGATCAGGGCCGTGACTATTCAAGAGGAGAGAGAACCGCCAGCCGATCATGTTGCTACATCAATAAATAAAATTGAATCAATGGTCGTCCAATTAGTGCAACAAATGGCAGCATCAGCAAATGGCCAGTCCACACAGTTAGAACGGTCACGCCCGATCACTAGAGTGGAGTGTTATCGATGCGGACGTACGGGACACATTAAACGAGATTGTCGAGTAAGGATACCGTCCCGCTCTCCAACGAGGGACGTACAACCATCCAGAAGGGACCAGGAAAACTCCCACTAGTCAACATTACGGGGCGAATGTTGACTAGCGAAAACAAAGCCCCCAGAATTATCTCCATCAGAAGCCTGGGTAGATCAATGGGAAGCCTGAACGTAGATGGAAAGGTGGATGCGATGAACGTTACTTTTACTTTGGACACCGGTGCGGCAGTATCTTTGATCCGGTCAAACCTTGTGGATAAAAGTCAAATTAAGCCTTTACGAAGAAGTATTCTCCTGCGCACTGTGACTGGAGAATCGGCTAAAGTTTTAGGAGAAATAACAGTCAAGATTTGCCTGGGAAGGATTACGTTTTACCACACCGTGTTAGTAGCAGACATTGAAGATGAATTTATTCTGGGAATGGACCTGATTCGTCAACATGGATTTTCTTTTGATCCCGAGCAAAATATCCTAAGGTTTGGAAGTGAAGAGTTCATCCTCTCAACCAATCACCGCTATGAGTCACCCATTAATGTTTTGGCATCTCAGACAGTAAAAATAAGCGGCAATTCCGAGCAAATAATCATTGGACAATTGGAGCAGAATTCTGGGAGCTGTGTTGGACTTGTACGAAACCCGGACCGACCAGGAAGATGCCTCATTGGGAAATCACTTGTAAATGGAGGAAGTGAAGTCCCAATAAGAGTTGCAAACATCTTTCCAGACGACGTCAAAATTAACAAAGGCGAAATTATTGCGGTATTCGAGCCTGTAGTCAAAGTAACGAATTGCGATGGTTTACCAGAACAGGAGGAGCAGTTAGAGGAAAACAAGCTCTTAAATGAACTTGAAAAGACTTGGAAACATCTGTCAACACCACAACTGAAGAAGGCTCGGAAACTGATTTTGGACCATGCTAGCATATTTGGAACACCGAACAATATGGGAAAAACTACCATTGTAAAACACCGAATTAACACCGGCAATGCACAACCGATTCGACAACCACCTAGAAGACAGCGACATAGGCCCATTGTTGTTGAGAAAGGAACAAAGCGAGCCAAGACCAACATGGCAAGAAATCTCTAGCAAAGGACTGGAGGTACTGGAGGAAATGCACAATGGAAAGACTGGTGCTCATTTGGTAGTAAATAAGACTTTGGACAAAATCCGGCAACGCTTTTACTGGGTGAACTACTGCCAAGACGTGAAATCATGGTGTCAACAATGTTCCATTTGTGCAGCTAGCCACGGACCGCAGACGAGATCCCGGGGACCTATGAAACAGTACAACGTAGGATTGCCATTCGAACGTTTGGCCATAGACGTTGCCGGGCCTTTTCCTGAGACAAGTACATTCTTGTTGCTATGGATTACTTTAGCAAATGGCCTGAGGTGTTTGCGATTCCAAATCAAGAAGCCAGTACAGTCGCTGATATTCTCGTCAAAAATGTCTTCAGTAGATTTGGTGTGCCGTTGGAGTTACACTCTGATCAGGGACGAAACTTTGAGTCCAAGCTCTTTCAGAGGCTCTGTGACCTGCTAGGCATTAGGAAGACCCGAACAACGCCGCTTCATCCTCAGTCGGATGGAATGGTCGAGAGATTTAATAAGACCATAGAGCAACATCTCTCAAAGGTTGTTGATCAGCATCAGAAAGATTGGGACCAGCATATTCCGCTCTTCTTGATGGCTTATAGAGCAGCAGTCCACAACTCAACGGGACAGTCACCATCTAAAGTTCTGTTTGGTCGAGAACTTCGACTTCCATGTAATGTGGTGTTCGGATCTCCAACAGGCCAAAGCACGAACATTGAGAACTACGTTGACGAGTTGCAAGACAGATTACTGAACATCCATGATCTGGTCAGGGAAAGTTTGAATCTAGCTAGCGATAAGATGAAAGCTCGTTATGATCTGAGGGCCAATTCGGGAGGGTTCCAGAAGGATGATAAAGTTTGGTTGTTTAACCCTCAGAGGAAGAAAGGCAAATCACCGAAATTAACACCTGTTTGGGAGGGACCTTACAATGTGGTAAAAAGGTTAAACGACGTCGTGTACAGAGTCCAACGCAGCCCCAAAGGCAAGATGAAAATTGTCCATCTGGACAGACTTAAGAAATACCAGGGATTAGATGAAGCGGATCGGGACGATCAGCTTTAAGAGGGGGGCAGTGTTACGGTTTGGGCCTACTATGCTCGATACTCGATGAAACCGATGCGCCGCAATATCTGGCCGGGCGCGTGTTAAAGTAGGCCACACTTAGGAAGCGACACCTGGAAGCATCTTGAATATTCGAAGCAAATCGCGAAGCGTTTTGCGGTCATTCTAGAACGTGGTTTGTGAATATAAAAGACGCGGTGTCGACCGCAGTAGTAGTGAATTTGGGAACGCGGTAAAGTTTAAATAGTGGAATAATTGTGGAATTGTAGTAGTGTTTTTATAGCTGAGTTAATTATTGTACGGAGTGTTTTGGTGTAAGTAAAGTTATTAATTGTTGAGTTAAACTGACTTTGTGTGAACCCACGGGAAAATCGTAACAATACTATATGCTGGCGAAGAAGACTACAAGACTACACTTTCTCTACCACAGTCTAAAACCACACAACTATGAGAAAACCTAGGTGAAAAGTACACTAAACCTTAACATTATACAATAATATTTGTTGTGCAACATCTGGTGACATATGTACTCAACTCTACGAGTTAGAAAGTACAGATGGGGTTTCCAAATCTAGGAACAGCCCCTAATGAGAGTAAATGTAGCAGTAATACGGCAAAACCGGTCAAAGGATTGGGATTGATAAACAAAAAACAAAACCTCATAATTTTTATAATACTATAACTTTTAATTAAATTCAAACTTTGCAAAGATCATTTGCCAAAATGGACATTTAAGTGGCTTTTATCGGTGTAAATCCTCAAATGGACATTTAACTTACATCTACGCCTAAAACGTTATCAACAATCCTTAAATTTAAATGATATTTTACCGGTACATTTAAAGAACTTGGTTGCGTAAAACCTTTACCACAATCATCACATTTAAATGGTTTTTCACCGGTGTGAATTTTTATGTGCTGTACATTTAACTCACATCTACGCGTAGAACGTTTTCCATAATCCTTACATTTAAATGACTTCACCGGTGTGAATCTTTATAATATAGTAATTTAAAGAAGATTATCGTATAAAACATTTACCACAATCATCACATTTAAATGGTTTTTCGCTGGTGTATATTCTCATATGTACAGGTGATTGATTGAATTTTGACCACCCCCTTAACTTTCTTAATTTTGATTTTAGCAAAAAACGTTAAATACAAAACCAGTAGATATTTAGGTCTACTTTATTTTTAGATAAACAGTTATTATACAGGGTGTCCCAAATTTGAGTAATAAACCAAACTTATGTTTTTTTAAATGCGATGACCAACTTTTTATCCGATATTTGAATTCTACGTCAAATTCTAGGCCTAATTGATGTAAAATGTCTGTATTGATATTCAACTGTTTCCGCAGCAGCGTCCTTGATTGGTTGAATTTTGACCACCTCCTTAACTTCTTTAATTTTGATTTTAGCAAAAAAAGTTAAATACAAAACTAGAAAATATTTAGGTCTACTTTATTCTTAGATAAACAGTTATTATACAGGGTGTCCCAAATTTTAGTAACGAACCAAACTTATGTTTTTTTAAACACAATGACCAACTTTTTATCCGATATTTGCATACTACGTCAAATTTTAGGAATTGATGTAAAATGTCTGTATCGATATTCAACTGTTTCCGCAGCATCTGTTACTTTAACAATGTTTCCTCGCCTATGTGATTAAAGTTTAATTTAGTTACTCAAATTTGGGGCAGCCTGTATAATAACTGTTTATATAAGAGTAAAAGTAGACCCCAATATCTATAACTGTTGCTACAACTAGTTTTTTTACTAATTAAAATACGGAAGTTAAGGGGGTGGTTAAAATTCAATCAATCAAGGACTCTGCTGCGAAAACATTTGAATATCGATACAGACATTTTACATCAATTAGGAATAGAATTTGACGTAGAATTAAAATATAGATTAAAAAGTTGGTCATTGTATTTAAAAAAAACATGTTTGGTTTGCTACTTAAATTTGGGACACCCTGTATAATAACTCTTTATCTAAGAGTAAAGTAGACCTAAATATCTACTAGTTTTGTATTTAACGTTTTTTGCTAAAATCAAAATTAAAGAAGTTAAGGGGGTGGTCAAAATTCAATCAATCAAGGACGCTGCTGCGGAAACAGTTGAATATCGATATAGAGATTTTACATCAATTAAGCCTAGAATTTGACGTAGAATTCAAATATCGGATAAAAAGTTGGTCATTATATTTAAAAAAACATAAGTTTGGTTCGTTACTCAAATTTGGGACACCCTGTATAATAACTGTTTATCTAAAAATAAAGTAGACCTAAATATCTTGTAGTTTTGTATTTAACGTTTTTTGCTAAAATCAAAATTATGGAAGTTAAGGGGGTGGTCAAACATCAATCAATCACCCTGTACAGGGGGTGAGTCAACGACAAAGTAAAGTTCATTATCTCATTGTTTCGAGAAATACAAAATTAAGTTAAATACACAAGTTTTAGAGAATACTGAGATGCACAGTTTAAAATTACTGTTGGATATACGTGGTTCATAAAGCCGTAGCAGATAAAATAGTTTTTTAAATGGAACCGCCTATTTTTCAACAGATTTTTCAGAGATTCACTATGAAATTTTAAAAGTTTTTTGAATAACGTCTTAAACCTAAACCTAATAGTTTTTCTAATATTTAAATTTTTTCATACAAATATTAGTTTTAACTATGAAGGAAAATTGTCTGTCTCGCCATTGTTTCTAAAGGTAAAATACTCATATTTGGTGGGAACGTTCTACAGGGACGACAAGATTTATACAAATTGACTTGCGTTAGATTCAAAAGGGCGCTAAATTTTTTAAATATACTTTGACTAATACAACTTAAGAAATCTCAACTTTTTCAACTTTTTTTTCTGATAGCTTTTATGATACACTTCAAATTTTGTTAAGTATGTCATATACCTAATTTTAATAGTCTGTGATTTATTTACACTTTTTAAATTTTTACCTTAGTTTTTGTTATCCTAACTATAAGTATATAACTATATAGCTTACGACAAACCAAATAAGCAGGTGTTGTCAAACTTTGATATGCAAAATAAGTAAGTTAGTTAAAAAATTATTATGACTTATTTTTGTTAGTTTTTCGAAAAGCGTATATCAGAATTACTTCTAGTAAATCCATTTATTTTTTTAGAAAAAACCATAAATGTATAACTTTTTACGTTAGTTACAACAATTTAAAAAGTATATTTTTCCTCAACTGATATGTCAAAGACAATGTTCAGATTTTAGTTTAGTTTAGATAACAAAAAACAAAGGTAAAAGTTTTGTACCAAATATGAGTATTCTACCTTTAAAAACAATGGCGATATATTCAATTTTCCATCATAGTAAAAACTAATATTTATTTTTATGAAAAAAGTTAAATATTAGAAAAAAAAAACTATTTTATTTGGTTTAGGTATATGACATTATTAAGTTTGGTTTAGGTATATGACAAAATTAAAAAAGTTTTAGAATTTTACGGAGAATCTTAAATGTGTTAAAAAATAAGTGGTTCCTTTTAAAAAGCTAATATTTTATTTGCCACGCTTTTATGAATCTTTCTGTTTATCCAAATGTAATTTTAAACTTTGCATCTCAATATTCTCTAAAACTTTGACCTTTAACATTTTTTTGTATTTCTCGAAGGAAATGAGATAATGTTCTTTACTCTATCGTTCACTCACCCTGTACATTTAACTCACATCTACGCTTTAAACGACTTTTCACCGGTGTGAATCCTCATATGTTGATTTAACGAAGATTGTTGCGTAAAATATTTACCACAATCATCACATTTAAATGGTTTTTCACCGTTGTGTATCCTCATATGTACATATAAATTAGATTTATGCGTAAAACATTTACCACAATCATCACATTTAAATGGTTTTTCACTGTTGTGTATCCTCATATGTACATTTAAATTAGATGGATGCGTAAAATATTTACCACAATCATCACATTTAAATGGTTTTTCACCGGTGTGAATCCTCATATGTCCATTTAAAGAAGATTTTTGTGTAAAACATTTACCACAATCATCACATTTAAATGGTTTTTCACCGGTGTGAATCCTCATATGTCCATTTAAAGAAGATTGTTGTGTAAAATATTTACCACAAACATTACATTTAAATGGTTTTTCACCGACGTGAATCCTCATATGTGCATTTAAATTAGATGGTTGTGTAAAACATTTATCACAATCATCACATTTAAATGGTTTTTCACCGGTGTGAATCCTCATATGTCCATTTAAAGAAGATTGTTGTGTAAAATATTTACCACAAACATTACATTTAAATGGTTTTTCACCGACGTGAATCCTCATATGTGCATTTAAATTAGATGGTTGTGTAAAACATTTATCACAACCATTACATTTAAATAGTTTTTCGCCGGTGTGAATCCTCATATGTATATTTAAGTCACCTCTACGCGTAAAACTTTTCCTACAAACCTTACACTTAAATGGTTTTTCACCGGTGTGAATCCTCATATGTCCATTTAAAGAAGATTGTTGTGTAAAATATTTACCACAATCATCACATTTAAATGGTCTTTCACGGTTATTCGAATAACAACTTTTTGCAAATCGTTTTTGGTATCTGTCGCATTTACAGGCATCTATGTGCCTTATAAGAGATTTTTTACGTGAAAAAAACTTTCCACAGTTATTGCAGCCATATTTTTGGCTTTCTAAATTAGTTGCTAAATGGACGTTGAAGTCAGATTTTGATTTAAAACTTTTGTTACAGTACTTGCAATAATATGTTTTTCCATATGTCTTAAGAACATTGTCCGAATCAGTCTGTAGAACATTGGTCTCATATTGGGGGCCTGATGACTTTGATATAACGATTTGTCTATGACAGCTTTTCTGGTGATGTTTATATTCGTCTAAGTTGTAAAACTCCAAAAAACATTCTTTGCATTCATATTCAGGATTTGGTTCATCGTCCATGTTGTGTTTAATGACATGAACCACAATTGCCAATTTAGTGTCAAGTTGCCGGTGACACCGTTCGCAGACATATTTGCATGTTTCTTGATGTTCGTGGTATTTTACCTCGCGAAGATCATTAAAAAACTCTAGACACGTCAAACATTTATAATGGGATCTCCTGACTTCATGATCAACCACTTCTATAGTCAGCAAATTTTTCCTAAAAAAATATCTGTATTATCATTGGGGATTCACAAAGAGGGTAAAAAATGTTAAATTTACTCATAACTGCAAACAAAATATTGTGCCTGCCTAAATTTACAAATATTGAAATAAAAATAGGAAATGCAAAATAAAACAATTACTTCTTCTGTACTCTAATACTGTTTATTATATCTTAGATTATTACTACTGCGCCTTTGTGCAAGTCGAGTAATCATTAACTTACTATTATTAAACTGCAAAAAAAACTAAATATTAATCTTTATCATCTTCATCTAGTAACGATCATTTTTTGGCTACTTTGATTAATTGAAATTCTATATTTTCTTACAGGTAATGCTAAAGCTAAATATTCAATGTAGGTAGGTATGCAATGTGTAAAGATTAAAATTAGCTTTATTTTTAGAAATTATCTTGAACGTATATTACAAAAAATATGCATTCATTAATGTTATACACTTAATAGTAAACGGATTAATAGTAAATTTATTTGTAAAGAAAGGTAACGCATACAGACGGGGACACATGGTGGAACGCAGACATAGCGAAGTCTAGGGCCATAGCGAGAGGGGCAAGGAAAAGGTACCATAGCGAAAAACAGCAAGATAAGAGGAAAGAACTCAGAAGGGTGTGGAAAGAAAGAAGAACGCAATACAAGGAACTTATTAGCGAGGCAAAAAAGAAGTGTCTAACAGACAAAATAGATAATTTGTGAGAAAACGAGTGCTGGAATAGAGTATGGGAGGCATTAATGAGGCTTGGAAGTGGCAAAGGGGAAGCAGGTATATGGTGCGAAAACGCCACCTACACCACGGAGCAAGCACATATCGATGACAACTTGCTAAAGAAATATCACCCGCGCTGTAGCGATGAATGAACAAAATGTGCTCGCAAACTGGCGCCTGCATTGGTCTCTCCAAACCATATGCGAAACCGACGAACCATATATGCAAACGACCCAGACAGAGATTAGATACGTGGTGGAAAATCTGCAAAATGGGAAGGCATGCGGTGGGGACGCGATCCCCAACGAAGCATTAAAAGCGACTATACAAGCAACGGGCGCAAAACTTGAATCGCTATATACTGGCTGCATTAGATTCGGGTACTTTGCGGAAGTGTGGAAAAAAGCCAAGGTGGTGTGGATCCCTAATCCAAAAGGAGGCTATAGACCAATAAGCCTGCTTCCAGCATACGGAAGGGTGCTGGACAAGATTTTGGACAACAGGCTTAGGGATTGGATCGAAAAGGCAAATGTAGTCAGCGCGGACCAGTTCGGCTTCCGCGAAGGCGGCCGGGTCCCTATAGGCGCCATCAAACAGGTCATTCGAACAGTCGAAAATAAACCAGCAAACCACCACGCACTAATCGTACTCTTGGATTTGTCAAACGCCTTCAATATGGCCTGGCCCCCGCAGATCAGCGAGCAACTGTGCTTTTTGGAAGCACCTCTCTACCTTCAGAGAATGGTCGCCTCCTTCCTCATGAACAGGAGAATTTTGTCTGGCGATATCGAAATGGCCATGGACCGGGGTTGTCCGCAGGGACCCACGCTGTGGATCTTGGCTATGCAGAGTTGGTTTCGGAAGTTTGAGGACATACAGTTAAATGTAAAATTAAAAAGCTTACGCCGACGATCAGTGCCTGGTTTTGCACGGCACGTCCGTCAAAAGGAAAGAGGCAGCGTGGAGCGAGATTTGGGATTGCTGTACGGCATGGGAAAAAAAAGAGTCAAAGATGAAGTGTAACTTGGGCAAGACAGAAACATTATTTATACCGGCGAGCCGCAAAATTCGGCCGCCGTGTATAAACATAGGCGACAACTGCATTACAGTCGCAAACAGTGTCAGTTATTTGGGGGTGACATTGGATCAAAAAATGGACTTTGCAGCCCACATTCGCACGATAAGGCAAGGCGAGTAAGATCGCGCCAAGGCTTTCGGCACTTCAAGATCGCGAAAGTGTGCGTCAAAAGACATGGCCAAATCCATGTATGACCGAGTGGTTTTACCGAGCCTCATATATGGTGCCGAAATATGAGGAGAGAAGGCAAGAAAAAAGGCAAACAAAAAACAGCACACACAACTCATAACGCAGCGAATGTTCTTGCCGTCGATCGTGCCGGCCTACAAGACCACTCCCACTGACGCTCTTATGGTCATAGCGGAAACGCCCGCGCTCGCCTATGCGAATGAACGGCAAGCCGTTTCACAAAACACGCAACGTGACAGGTGGAATTTTACAGAGCTAGATAGGTTTGTTAAGGGTACGAGGCACAGCCCGAGTGCCTTAGAAAAGATCGAAGTCTTCTTGGACTTCAGCTCAAGCGAAAGAGCAGTGGCTTGGGTCGTACAAGAAGGAGGGCAATTAAAAACAGGCCATAAAATGTTGGCAGCAGCTGGAACAGTTGAGGGCGAACTGTGTGCAATATACGAAGGGGTCAAGATCATAACGGGGCAAAAAAGAGCATTATTATACGATCCGATAGCAAGGAAGCATTGAGGGCAATCAACACTGGTAAAACCAAATCCCGAACAGTCGCAGAGATCCAAGCGACCGTAAGGGAGAAGGTTCAGACAGGCTTCGTGGTCCTAAAATGGATAAGCTTAAAAGACAACCCGGCTGACCGGATACTCAAAAACTTAGAGACACCGGCAGTCGATGAAACGACGATAAGAGCAACAACAACATCCGAAAAGATACGCTGGAAAAAATGGGTTTTGTCCAAGTGGAAAGAAGAGTGGGACTCGGTCGAAAAGGGCCGAGAGTTGTACTCGCGGTGTAAGGAAGTGGGTCTGAACAGACTACCACATACATTCAAGGGAGTACAGCTGGCCACTGGACATGGAAATCTCAAGAGTTACGTAAGACGTTTTAACTTGTCCGAGGACGACGACACCTGCTATTGCGGCCTAGAGCAGGAGAACCTGAGTCACATTCTGCTTAGCTGTCCCCTCGAAAAACGGGTGCGCGGTCGGGAAATATATGTTGGGAAGTAATGGGCCTTCAGGAAAAATAGCGAGGAAGCTGATATTGGGTTGATAAGTGAGTGGAATGAACTAGCGGACTAACGACAGACCAACCAAATATTTTGTAGCGTAAAATTGTACGTAGCGTTAAGTTTTTCATTGTAAATAGCGTTTGTTTCCTTAATAAAGATAGGCCCTCTTCCTTCCCCGTTCATTTTAGGTGCTGCGTTGGGATGGTGGGTTCCTTTTGTAGTGGTTCCGCTATTTAGCGGGTGGGACGATGGGGCCAAAGCCGTGAGGCGGGAGGCGAAACCCAAACGTCAGAAGTGTCTCTCCCCTTTTAAAAAGACAGCCAAAAGCATTGATTGTTGAGTTAGTATTTCCTCTCTCTTAAAAAATAGTTTTTATACAAGAAATAACACGGTTTTTACCCCACCAGTTAAAAACAGCGCAACAAAAATGGGCACTTTCGTGCGTTCTCACGGAAAAGGTACATTTTCTCGACAATGAATCAGCCGAGAAACATACAGTTTTCAGAATCGTATAATGAAATGAAGTTTATCAAATCCAATTCAAGGCACACCAGCAGAAAACCGGGTGAAAATTTACAAGAGTTTGAAGCCAAAGTTCGACGCCTTGTACATTTGGATTACTCAGCAGTTTTGGAGAAATCCAATCGAAGAAGAATTTGTGGCACAGTACATTGTAGAAGAGATTAGAGATCCGGAGGTAAAGACGCTCAAGGGAAGCAACAGCAGTCAATTGGTGGCTCGAGCGCTGGAATTTGAAGCCTGAATTGAATGACTTAAACCCAAAAGTCAGTGCCATGTCTATTCAAGAAGAGAAAGTACCGCCAACCGATTGTGTTGCTGCATTAATAAACGAAATTAAATCAATGGTCTGCCAATTAATGGAACAAATAAAAGCATTAGAAAATGCACAGTCCACCCAGACAGTCCGATCACGCGCGACCATTGGAGTGGAGTGTTATCAATGCGGACGGACGAGACATATAAAAGGAGAGAAGCAAGCAGTTGGTAATTCCCAAAAAAGGGGTGTCCACGTACTTAAGAAAATACACAATGAAAAAACTGGTGCTCATTTATTAGTCAATAAGACTTTGAACAAAGTTCGGCAACGTTTCTACTGGGTAAACTACTGCCAAAACGTGAAATCATGGTGCAGACAATGTTCCACTTGTGCAGCTATCCAAGGACAACAAACAAGATCCAGGGGACAAATAAAACATTACAACAGAGGACTGGCTTTTGAACGTTTGGCTATAGATGTTGCTAGACCTTGTCCTGAGGCAAGCAGAAGCAACAAGAATATTTTTGTTGACATGGATTACTTTAACAATAAATGCCCTGAACTGTTTGCTATTCCGAATCAAAAAGTCAGCACAGTTGCTGATGTTCTCGTCGAAAATGTCTTCAGCAGATTTGGTGTGCCCTTGGAGCTACCTTCTGACCAGGGGCGAAACTTTGAGTCCAATCTCTTCCAGCGGCTCTGTGACCTGCTAGGCAATAAAAAAACCGAACGACACCTGCATTCTCAGTCGGACGGTATTCCACTTTCATGTGATATTGTGTTTGAATCTCCAACCTTACAATGTGGTAAAAAAGATAAACGACGTCGTGTACACAGGACTAAAAACATATACTGAAGCATGGTCAAAAACTGAGAATAGACAGCCAACTTCCAACGTTGGCCTTAGCAATAAAAACATTGGCGCCAATCTTAGCTTTAACGCAATTTTTTCGGTACACACATTGGACGAATACTGTGAGTTCCATTTAATGTAGCCAGGGTAATATAATTATACCAAACATACAGTGACGAGTTTGAAATATATTCTCTAAAAGTTGAGATATTAAATTTTAACAAACTGCTCGAAAAATAATACGCACGTAGGCGCTGAGGATGCAAAAATAAATTTGCAAAACGCCGACTAAACTACAAAGTTTGATTTCCAATACCGATGCAACTCCAAGAACAAAAACATCAGTTAATTGTCACAATATTGGAGTTAATTGGCTTTTCACCCGTGTGAAATGACCTAACATGTCTATTTAAATTATAAGCATTAATAGAACTTTTGTCACAATATTTACATTTAAATGGTTTTTCACCGGTGTGAATCCTCATATGTACATTTAAATGACTTTTATGACCAAAAAGTTTTCCACAATCTTCACATTTAAATGGTTTTTCACCGGTGTGAATCCTCATATGTATACTTAAGTCACCACGACGCGTAAAACTTTTCCCACAAACCTTACACTTAAATCGTTTTTCACCGGTGTGAATCCTCATATGTACATTTAAAGAAGATTGTTTTGTAAAATATTTACCACAATCATCACATTTAAATGGTTTTTCACCGGTGTGAATCCTCATATGTATATTTAAAGAAGATTGTTTTGTAAAATATTTACCACAATCATCACATTTAAATGGTTTTTCACCGGTGTGAATCCTCATATGTACATTTAAAGAAGATTGTTTTGTAAAATATTTACCACAATCATCACATTTAAATGGTTTTTCACCGGTGTGAATCCTCATATGTTCATTTAAAGAAAATAGTTGCGTAAAATATTTACCACAATCATCACATTTAAATGGTTTTTCACCGGTGTGAATCCTCATGTGTCTATTTAAGCCATTACTACGCGTAAAACTTTTCCCACAAACCTTACACTTAAATGGTCTTTCACCGGTGTGAATCCTCATATGTACATTTAAAGAACATTGTTTTGTAAAATATTTACCACAATCATCACATTTAATTGGTCTTTCACGGTTATTCGAATAACAACTTTTTGCAAATCGTTTTTGGTATCTGTCACATTTACAGGCATCTATGTGCCTTATAAGAGATTTTTTACGCGAAAAAAACTTTCCACACTTATAGCAGCCATATTTTTGGCTTTCTAAATTAGTTGCCAAATGGACGTTGAAGTCAGATTTTGATTTAAAACTTTTATTACAGTACTTGCAATAATATGTTTTTCCATATGTCTTAAGAACATTGTCCGAATCATGATTCTTAGAATGTTTTTCACTTTCGCAATCTTTCAAACTTAAGTTTGTTTCTGTAACTTTACCATCTTGTTCATGTGTTGAGTCTTCGGAAACAAACTTACTGTAATTGGAATAATTACTTTGTTCACTTTCTACATTTGAATCAGTCTGTAAAACATTAGTCTCATATTGGGCGCCTGATGACTGATTTGATATAACGATTTTTCTATGACAGCTTTTCTGGTGATGTTTATATTCGTCTAAGTTGTAAAACTCCAAAGAACATTCTTCGCATTCATATTCAGGATTCGGTTCATAGTCCATGTTGTGTTCAATAACATGAACCACAATTTCCAATTTAGTGTCAAATTGCCGGTGACACCGTTCGCAGGCATACTTGCATGTTTGTTGATGTTGGTGGAATTTTACCTCGTAAAGATCATTAAAAAAATCTAGACATGTCAAACATTTGTAATCGAATATCCTGACTTTGTGATCAACCACTTCTATAGTCAGCAAATTTTTCCTAAAAAAAAATCTGTATTATTATGGATTCACAATCCGTTTACAAAATGTTCAATTTACTCATAACTTCAAAACAAAACATTGTGCCTGCCAAACGTTACGAATATTGAAATAAAAGTAGGAAATTGAAAATAAAGCAATTACTTCTTGTGTACTCTAATACTGTTTATTACATCTTAGATTATTACTACTGCGCCTTTATGCAAGTCGAGTAATCATTAACTTACTATTATTACTAAACTGCAAAAAAAAACTAAATATTAAAATATACTACATTTTAATCACTTGCGATATGACAAAAAACACCACTTGGAAGTTGAAAGAACCGCACCATCACAAAATTCTTCATCTTTATCTAGTAACGATCAGTCTTTGGCTACTTTGATTAATTGTAGTCAGCAACCGAAGCGGAATAACTGCTATAGTCGAGGACTTCTACAAACATTTATACAGTTCAGGAAATCAAAAAGAAAATCAGGACCAAAGAAGGAAAATAAAGAATGTGGGATCGGAGGAGGTTCTCGAAATAGATAATGGAGAACTGCTGGCAGCACTACACAAAATGAAAAACAGAAAAAACACAGGAGAGGATCAAATTACCAGCGAAATGATCAAAATGGGAAACGAGATATTGCTGGATAAGGTACGAGTCCTACTAAATAAATAAAACCGAAGAAAGAATAGAATTCCGAACAAATGGCAAAATGCTATAAGAAAGGAGACAGAAAAAATATAGAAATAGATGAAATTAAGATTCAAACTTAAATCCCATATGAGTTCCCTAGAAACCTGAAAAGAAAACTATTTGAATCCTGTATATTGCCAGTGCTCACATACGCCCTCGAGACAATGCCCATTACCCGCAAATCCGCTGACAAATTACAAACTACCTACACGAAGAGCAATGTAGAGGACAATGCTCAGAATATCCCTGAGAAACAGAGTTGGAAATGATGCAGTTCTTAGAAGAACTGGGGTAATGAATGTGATGAAACACGTGGCAAAAATGAAATTGGAATGGGCCGGACATATAGCAAGACATGACAACAACAAAACTCTTCCAAACAAAATTTTTGAAGAGCTACATACAGGAGTGGATCAACACAGGCTGAAGGAGAGAAGAGAGATTATCAATCACTAAACCACTCAAATCTCAATATTTAATATAACGAAGTGTGGTTTAGGTCAATATGTCGGGCCGTTTTCCTTAGCGTACTGTGTCACAAGAAATATCGATTCATTGCAGTCTGTTGCAATCCAAGTGGCGATAAAATGGATTCGACTGCAGTTTTTTTTTTTTTTTACCGTGTGGTCAGGGTTCTTGGGACGATTTAGGAGTGTCAGGGAGTCAATTTTTCTTTTGCTCGATTGTGTCAATTGTTTTTCCCCGCAACTTGTATGCGTTAATGGTTAATCTTGCGTACATGTAGGGAATTTCGTTTTTTTTTTCTATTCTCTATTTTGTCTTGTCAGTTTTGACAATTTACCTGATTGTGACTTTTACCGGATTTGACTTTCTTGTAACCACTTTGCTTTGTTGTAAAGGGCTGAGCGGAATTGGGTGCCGCCATGGTCACTTAACCTCTAAGGTTTTTGGGAGGGTAGTTCATGGGGGGAAAGTCTTAGAGTCCCTGTAAGTACCTTAATGGCCCTGGAGTACGGGGACTTTCTACTGTGTTCGACCTCAGCCCCAATTGCTTGGTTACGTGAGATTTGGCGTCAGTGGTTTCGTTCGGAACACCCCAGTAGATTTAATTTTTTGTGTAGTTACTAATACACTAACCGTTCGGTGTATTTTTCGGGTTTTCTAGAGAGGGTTCCTATCAAAAACCTTTTTTGTTGGTGGACGATTGTCTTCTCTTTCCTGTTAGTTTTCTTTATTTCATTTCCACCTGCCAGGTGATTTGTTTTGGTTTCTCTTTCTGTGGTTTTCCTGAGCGTTGAGTACTGTCTCTGTTTATCTCTACCGAGACCAATGAATGAGGTTTCCTCTCACATAACGAGGTGTCATGACGACTTCTCCTGGGAATATTGTTTGAGTGGGAGACTGGAGCGAGTCAACTGGTACCTTGTGTTTTTTTTCCCTCTTCAGAGCTACTTTATAGCTGTGATGAGCTTCATTTTCGTTTGAAAGGTTGTATGCCTCCTTCAAATGGTATACTGGCGCCCATCATTTGTTTTCTTGATTTTGGTGGTTTACCGTCGTTTGGTTTGCTTTTCTTCAGGTCAGTTTCGAGGTGCTTTTTCACTTAAAAAAAAATTAAACAAGTTTAATAAAACAAGTTTAGTTTTTTTTTTGGTTACTTAGGGGAGTGTGTTACGTACGAAATAGAGTTTTCGTCCGTAACTCGTTTGGTTTGTGTTTTTAATGTCCGTGGGCCTAGTTACACTAGTAGACCGATTCCGATCGCTTAAATCCTCCAATTGCACTTTGTGCACAATTTGTTGTAAATGTGGGTGCGTGACCTGATAAGTTATCAGGTGCCGTAGTCACGTGAGTAGTTTCGATTTTTGTCGGGGAAGCGTCGGTTTGTGGTCGTGTGTTTCTTTGTGTCAGGTGCCATGTGGCCTATTTAATCACCCCACTTTGTGATATCGGTCTCTTTACCACTACAGCACCCGAACTGCCGACATCTGACATTTTTTTCTGAGCGGAGTGGCGCGTGTGTGACTTTGAATTTTTGATCCGTGATCATCTGGCCGAATTACAGGTAAATTGGTTTTGTTGTTACTTCTTTTGAATTATTTTGTCCGGCCCAACCGGAGATTCAAAGACTTTTCCAACCGGAGATCCAAAAACTTTCCGACCGGAATTTCAAGGGCTTTCCGACCAGAGATCTAAGGGTTTTCTGACCAGAGATCTAAGGGTTTTCTCGACCAAAGAACATTTCAATCGGGGATTGAATAAGCCTGACCGGGACTGCTTTGTCCAGAGTTTTCCGGACCAACCCACGTGTTGGAAAAGCCGATCAGCGGCCACAGAGTTTCAGAAGGTCAGATTGAACCACCACAATTCCTCACTTGATTTAGTTTTATTTAATTTTTTTTTTTTTTAGTTTATATTAGTTTGCTCTAAACAACTTCAACACTTGTCATCACCTCTGGTCACCTTTTTGGTTGCCGGAACAAGTGTTGAAGCTGTTTGTTCGTTTTCCCTGGTGTTCTGCTGTTTTCTGCCTTAGGTACCTGTCACCAGTCTCTGGACCCCATTTCCTACCTGGAAATCAGCGGTGGCCACTACTGACTACTGGGAAGAGGATACTGGAGGTTCCAGGACCCAAACATCGTCTTTAAGAACTGGTAAGGGCAGTTAGAGACAGTTTGGCACTGGGAAAACTTTTCCTGTTTTTTTTTTCATTTTAATTTCAAATTTTCACTTTAATTGTTTTTTTTAATTTTCTCGGCAACTTTTTGTAAATTTTGTAAATATTTTGTGAATTGTAAATATTGTAGTATTTTTTTTTAATTTGTAATATACACGTGTACATATACAACTAACGGTTCGTTTGATTTCCTGCAGAATATCCAAGTGTGTTCATTTATAGCTAATTATGAACTCATGCAATTAATCCACGACCCTGAGCAATCTAATTTAAAAATGTTGAAATCTCATTAACGTGAAGTTTCATCATAACAGAAGATCAACAAGAAGCTCTTGAATATTTACAAAAAATAGGCGCTACTCTTGACTCCAGTGAAACTACCACTCAAGATAATCCAGTTGAAGACCCAGTAATAACATCATTACGAGAATATACAGAACAGGCTTTATCTCATTTAAATAACGATACTTCGGAACAATCAGAGGTTCGAATAATATCGGACGTACAAATTAAACCACCTAATATAAATGGAAATGATGATAATACTCAACATTCTAATATCAATGAAACTACCAATGACGGAATTAAAATTCTTTATAAAATGATAAATAATAAAACCAATCAAATTTAGTGTAAGCATCACGAACAGTATAATAGCTATACTGATCTCGAACAAATTCGAGGCTTCACTCAGCTTCCAAACTTTGTCACCGATCAGTAAAGCTTACTTACTGTTCTTGATACTTAATATACTATATGCAGGCGAAGAAGACTACAAGACTACACTTTCTCTACCACAGTCTAAAACCACTCACAGCTATGAGATAGCTAAGAAAAAACCTAGGTAAAAAGTATACTAAACCTTAACATAATACAATAACTTTTAATTAAATTCAAACTTTGCAAAGATTATCAGGCTATGAAGGCTTACACGGCCGGTTAAAACTGAAATACAAAAGTTATCCGTGCTTATAAGCCGTGGTCCAATAGAATTTCTTCCTGACGTTTCGTCCACATCTGCGGCGGACATTATCAAAGGCGATGACGTAACGGTCGAAGTGCTCTTCCGTACCTCTCGACGATGACTGAAAGAAAGAAATTCCATTGGACCACGGCTTATAAGCCCGGATAACTTTTGTATTTCAGTTTGCAAAGATTATTTGCCAAAATGTTCTCATTTAAGTGTACTCTCTTTTATTGGTGTGAATCCTTAAATAGACATTTAACTTACATCTACGCCTAAAACGCTATCAACAATCCTTAAATTTAAATGATATTTTACCGGTACAATTAAAGAACTTAGTTGTGTAAAACATTTACCACAATCATTACATTTAATAGTTTTTACCGGTGTGAATCCTAAAGTGTTGTACATTTAACTCACATCTACGGGTAGAACGTTTTCCATAATCCCTACATTTAAATGACTTCACCGGTGTGAATCTTCATATGTATATTTAAACCATCTCTACGCGTAAAACTTTTCCCACAAACATTACATTTAAATGGTTTTTCACCGGTGTGAATCCTCATATGTACATTTAAAGAAGATTGTGTTATAAAATATTTACCACAATCATCACATTTAAATGGTTTTTCACCGGTGTGAATCCTCATATGTACATTTAAAGAACTTGGATGTGTAAAACATTTACCACAATCATCACATTTAAATGGTTTTTCACCGGTGTGAATCCTCATATGTGCATTAAAGTCACTTCTACTCGTAAAACATTTACCACAATCATTACATTTAAATAGTTTTTCACCGGTGTGAATCCTCATATGTGTCTTTAAATTAGATGGACGTGTAAAACATTTATCACAACCATTACATTTAAATGGTTTTTCACCGGTGTGAATCCTCATATGTGCATTAAAGTCACCTCTACTCGTAAAACATTTACCACAATCATTACATTTAAATGGTTTTTCATCGGTGTGAATCCTCATATGTGTCTTTAAATCATATGGACGTGTAAAACATTTATCACAACCATTACATTTAAATGGTTTTTCACCGGTGTGAATCCTCATATGTCTATTTAAGCCACCACTACGCGTAAAACTTTTCCCACAAACCTTACACTTAAATGGTCTTTCACCGGTGTGAATCCTCATATGTACATTTAAAGAAGATTGTTTTGTAAAATATTTACCACAATCATCACATTTAATTGGTCTTTCACGGTTATTCGAATAACAACTTTTTGCAAATCGTTTTTGGTATCTGTCACATTTACAGGCATCTATGTGCCCTATAAGAGATTTTTTACGCGAAAAAAACTTTCCACACTTATAGCAGCCATATTTTTGGTTTTCTAAATTAGTTGCCAAATGGACGTTGAAGTCAGATTTTGATTTAAAACTTTTGTTACAGTACTTGCAATAATATGTTTTTCCATATGTCTTAAGAAAATTGTCCGAATCATGATTCTTAGAATGTTTTTCACTTTCGCAATCTTTCAAACTTAAGTTTGTTTCTATAACTTTACCATCTTGTTCATGTGTTGAGTCTTCGGAAACAAACTTCCTGTAATTGGAATAATTACTTTGTTCTCTTTCTACATTTGAATCAGTCTGTAGAATATTGGTCTCATATTGGGCGCCTGATGAGTGATTGGATATAACGATTTTTCTATGACAGCTTTTCTGGTGATGTTTATATTCGTCTAAGTTGTAAAACTCCAAAGAACATTCTTCGCATTCATATTCAGGATTCGGTTCATAGTCCATGTTGTGTTCAATAACATGAACCACAATTTCCAATTTAGTGTCGAATTGCCGGTGACACCGTTCGCAGGCATACTTGCATGTTTCTTGATGTTGGTGGAATTTTACCTCGTAAAGATCATTAAAAAAATCTAGACATGTCAAACATTTGTAATCGAATATCCTGACTTTGTGATCAACCACTTCTCCAGTCAGCAAATTTTTCCTAAAAAAAAAACTGTATTATTATGGATTCACAATCCGTTTACAAAATGTTCAATTTACTCATTACTTCATAACAAAACATTGTGCCTGCCAAAAGTTACGAATATTGAAATAAAAGTAGGAAATTGAAAATAAAACAATTACTTCTTGTGTACTCTAATACTGTTTATTACATCTTAGATTATTACGACTGCGACTTTATGCAAGTCGAGTAATCATTAACTTACTTTTAACCTCTTCATCTTTATCATCTTCATCTAGTAACGATCATTCTTTGGCTACTTTGATTAATTGAAATTCTATATTTTCTTACAGGTAATGCTAAAGCTAAATATTCAATGTAGGTATGAAATGTGTAAAGATTAAAATTAGCTTTATTTTTAGAAATTATCTTGAATTAATAAATATGCATTTATTAATGTTATACACTTAATAGTAAATTTATTTGTAATGTTAAAGCTTCAGCTAAAGTTACAACTGCTGTCCTAAACTGACTTTTAGAAGTAAATCTGATTAGAAAAATACAACAACTTACGGTTAGACTTGTTTTGGATATTTTGTTATTTATTATTTATAAGAAGATAACCGGATTCTAAGGTGGCTCAGGCATCAAGAAAACTTCTTTGTCGACATAAGAGTCATGGTGGGTCATACAAAGGCTGGTTATGAGGATTAAGATTTCCTGAAATTTAGGGAAAAACGAGAGGTCACTATATAGAATTTCCCTAAATTAAGGAAAAAGTGCACAACCCCGCAAAACCGCATCCCAGGAGTGTCCCAAACTTACCCCCCTAATACAAAGGTTCAACCCTCTAGGCCACAAAATAAGGGAGCTACCCATTTAACCCCATGTAAAATGCAAATCTACAAAACAACTACTTTTGGACATGTTCCGGTATCATTAAACTTGGATCGGCGCATCGGATGGAATGTTCGCGATACAATAAACGTTTACTGGACGTATAGCAAGAACATTCTGTGCATACAGGAAAGTTTGAGAATCGATCACCCACACATACCTATATAAACCGACCGAGCCGACGGACAGTCAGTTGTGAAATAACAGTGGCGCGATAAAGCAAAGAACGAAGTAGTGAAAAGTGATAAAAGTGACTTTAGTGGTTGAAAAGTAGTGTTGTAAATAGTTGTGTAATTCTTAAATAAAGTCTGTTGAGTTTATTCAAAGTCTCACTTATCAAAAGAACCCAGTAAAGTGTAACAATATAAAGAACTTTCTAATGAAGAAATCAACAAGAATATTCGAAGAACCCTGAGAAATTACAATACTAATCTGATCAAAGCTACAATTGAGAATAACATAAGTATGAAAGTTCTGAGATCCAGTGGAAGACCAAGAGTTGCAAAAATGAAGAACCAAGATGGCATTGTAGTCAGCAACCGAAGCGGAATTACTGCTATAGTCGAGGACTTCTACAAACATTTATACAGTTCAGGAAATCAAAAAGAAAATCAGGACCAAAGAAGGAAAATAAAGAATGTGGGATCGGAGGAGGTTCTCGAAATAGATAATGGAGAACTGCTGGCAGCACTACACAAAATGAAAAACAGAAAAAACACAGGAGAGGATCAAATTACCAGCGAAATGATCAAAATGGAAAACGAGATATTGCTGGATAAGGTACGAGTCCTACTAAATAAATGTATAACCGAAGAAAGAATAGAATTCCGAACAAATGGCAAAATGCTATAAGAAAGGAGACAGAAAAAATATAGAAATAGAGATGAAATTAAGATTCAAACTTAAATCCCATATGAGTTCCCTAGAAACCTGAAAAGAAAACTATTTGAATCCTGTGTATTGCCAGTGCTCACATATGGACTCGAGACAATGCCCGTTACACGCAAATCCGCTGACAAATTACAAACTACCTACACGAAGAGCAATGTAGAGGACAATGCTCAAAATATCCCTGAGAAACAGAGTTCGAAATGATGAAATTCTTAGAAGAACTGGGGTAATGAATGTGATGAGACACGTGGCAAGAATGAAAGTGGAATGGGCCGGCCATATAGCAAGACATGACCAACAAAAACGTAGGTCTCTTCCAAACAAAATTTTTGAAGAGACCTACATACAGGAGTGGATCAACACAGGCTGAAGAAGAGAAGAGAGATTATCAATCACTAAACCACTCAAATCTCAATGTTTAATATAACGAAGTGTGGTTTAGGTCAATATGTCGGGCCGTTTTCCTTAATTATCGATCGATTATTAATATCGATTCACCGTTATTGCAGTCTGTTGCAATCCAAGTGGCGATAAAATGGATTCGACTGCAGAAGTTTTACAAAAAAGCAATAAAGCGGTTGAAGAACTAATTCCCATACAGTCGTCTGGACGGTATCAGAAGAAGTTCAAGCAATTGAGCGAGTGGCTGAAAACTGTTAACGTAAGCGAGTCGGTAAATGAGAATATTGTCCTGGGCTATCTGTTGGACATGGTAAGATTCGAGAATGACTTTTTTTAGAGTAAAAGAAATAATGTTTAATTCTTGAGCTAGTTATTTTTGTAAACAAAATATTTCAAATAAGTTAATTTCGTTCTTAAAATGGTTATTTTTAGTTGAAGAAATCGAAGAGTCCCACACTGTAGTCCAAGTATTCTATGCTGAAATCCATACTCGTTGTCCATGAAAACGTGGACATCTCTACATTCTCGAAAGTTATAGCGAAAAAATAATCCATTGGTAATCAACCCATTCAGTCGAAGATACTATCAAGGGAACACATCGACAGATTTATGCAAGATGCGTCAACGGAGACATTTTTATTGATAAAAATCACGTCTCATAAACATACCAGAAAAGGCATTCTTCAAATATTAAAGAAAAGGCAGATGTATAAAACAAAGAGTGGTAGCCTTAACAATGCACAAGCCATTGTTTCAGACGGACGTCTGCAACACTTCTATAGCCAACGGTCGCGTCGACATTAATATCTTAAAAAGTTACGGTGAATGGAAGAGCAACACTGTGGCGGGAAAATACGTAGAAGAGTCTATGAAAACAAAAACAAAAGTCTCCAGATTGATTGAAAGGAGAGAAACTTTTATGGAAGTTTTCCAAAGTCTTCAGAAGTCGTAAATTAAGTTGGTCTTGTTGCTCATCTTAATCCTGCTTAATAATATTATTGTTATAAAGAAAATGTTTGATAAAAATAAGCCTCGTTTTTGTAAAATAGCAAAATTTCGTAATGTAACAAGTAACGTAATGAATCGTTTCCCTGAGAAACAGAAGTCAACGTAATAGAGTATATTAACGTAATTAAAGAACTTAGTTGTGTAAAACATTTAAATGACTTCACCGGTGTGAATCTTCATATGTAATTTTAAAGAAGATTGTTGTGTAAAATATTTACCACAAACATTACATTTAAATGTTTTTTCACAGGAATGAATCCTCGTATGTTGATTTAACGAAGATTGATGTGTAAAACATTTATCACAACCATTACATTTAAATGGTTTTTCACCGGTGTGAATCCTCATATGTACATTTAAATCAGATTTACGGTTAAAAAGTTTTCCACAATCTTTACATTTAAATGGTTTTTCACCGGTGTGAATCCTCATATGTTCATTTAAATCACATTTACGCTTAAAACGTTTTTCACAATCTTTACATTTAAATGGTATTTCACCGGTGTGAATCCTCATATGTACATTTAAATGATCTTTACGGTTAAAACGTTTTCCACAATCTTTACATTTAAATGGTTTTTCACCGGTGTGAATCCTCATATGTGCATTTAAGCCACCTCTACGCGTAAAACTTTTCCCACAAACCTTACACTTAAATGGTCTTTCACCGGTGTGAATACTCATATGTACATTTAAATCATCTTTACGGTTAAAACGTTTTTCACAATCTTTACATTTAAATGGTTTTTCACCGGTGTGAATCCTCATATGTACATTTAAATCATCTTTACGGTTAAAACGTTTTTCACAATCTTTACATTTAAATGGTTTTTCACCGGTGTGAATCCTCATATGTACATTTAAATGACTTTTATGGCAAAACAGTTTTCCACAATCTTTACATTTAAATGGTTTTTCACCGGTGTGAATTCTCCTATGTACATTTAAAGTAGATAGTTGTGTAAAATATTTACCACAATCATCACATTTGAATGGTTTTTCACCGGTGTGAATCCTCATATGTTCATTTAAAGAAGATAGTTGTGTAAAATATTTACCACAATCATCACATTTAAATGGTTTTTCACCGGTGTGAATCCTCATATGTGTCTTTAAATTAGATGGACGTGTAAAACATTTATCACAACCATTACATTTAAATGGTTTTTCACCGGTGTGAATCCTCATATGTATATTTAAAGAGGATTGTTTTGTAAAATATTTACCACAATCATCACATTTAATTGGTCTTTCACAGTTATTCGAATAACAACTTTTTGCATCGTCACATTTACAGGCACCTATGTGCCTTATAAGAAATTTTTTACGCGAAAAAAACTTTCCACACTTATAGCAGCCATATTTTTGGCTTTCTAAATTAGTTGCCAAATGGACGTTGAAGTCAGATTTTGATTTAAAACTTTTGTTACAGTACTTGCAGTAATATGTTTTTCCATCTGTCTTAAGAACATTGTCCGAATCATGATTCTTAGAATGTTTTTCACTTTCGCAATCTTTCAAACCTAAGTTTGTTTCTGTAACTTTACCATCTTGTTCATGTGTTGAGTCTTCGGAAACAAACTTACTGTAATTGGAATAATTACTTTGTTCTCTTTCTACATTTGAATCAGTCTGTAGAATATTGATGTCATATTGGGCGCCTGATGACTGATTTGATATAACGATTTTTCTATGACAGCTTTCATAGTCCATAATGTGTTCAATAACATGAACCACAATTTCCAGTTTAGTGTCAAATTGCCGGTGACACCGTTCGCAGGCATACTTGCATGTTTCTTGATGTTGGTGCAATTCTACCTCGTAAAGATCATTAAAAAAATCTAGACATGTCAAACATTTGTAATCGAATATCCTGACTTTGTGATCACCCACTTCTACAGTCAGCAAATTTTTCCTAAAAAAAAATCTGTATTATTATGGATTCACAATCCGTTTACAAAATGTTCTATTTACTCATAACTTCATAACAAAACATTGTGCCTGCCAAAAGTTACGAATATTGAAATAAAAGTAGGAAATTGAAAATAAAACAATTATTTCTTGTGTACTCTAATACTGTTTATTACATCTTAGATTGTTACTACTGCGCCTTTATGCAAGTCGAGTAATCATTAACTTACTATTATTACTAAACTGCAAAAAAAAACTAAATATTAAAATCTACTACATTTAGGAAAAAAGTGCACAACTTGGCAACACCGCATCCCAGGAGTGTACCAAACTTACCCGCCTAATACAAAGGTTCAACCCTCTAGGCCACAAAATAAGGGAGCTACCCATTTAACCCCATGTAAAATGCAAATCTACAAAACAACTACTTTTGGACATGTTCCGGTATCATTAAACTTGGATCGGCGCATCGGATGGAATGTTCGCGATACAATAAACGTTTACTGGACGTATAGCAAGAACATTCTGTGCATACAGGAAAGTTTGAGAATCGATCACCCACACATACCTATATAAACCGACCGAGCCGACGGACAGTCAGTTGTGAAATAACAGTGGCGCGATAAAGCAAAGAACGAAGTAGTGAAAAGTGACTTTAGTGGTTGAAAAGTAGTGTTGTAAATAGTTGTGTAATTCTTAAATAAAGTCTGTTGAGTTTATTCAAAGTCTCACTTATCAAAAGAACCCAGTAAAGTGTAACACTATAAAGAACTTTCTAATGAAGAAATCAACAAGAATATCCGTTTTACAATACTAATCTGATCAAAGCTACAATTGAGAATAACATAAGTATGAGAGTATAAGTGATGAGATCCAGCGGAAGAACAAGACTTGCAAAAATGAAGAACCAAGATGGCATTGTAGTCAGCAACCGAAGCGAAGTAACTGCTATAGTCGAGGACTTCTACAAACATTTATACAGTTCAGGAAATCAAAAAGAAAATCAAGACCAAAGAAGGAAAATAAAGAATGTGGGATCGTAGGAGGTTCTCGAAATAGATAATGGAGAACTGCTGGCAGCACTACACAAAATGAAAAACAGAAAAAACACAGGAGAGGATCAAATTACCAGCGAAATGATCAAAATGGGAAACGAGATATTGCTGGATAAGGTACGAGTCCTACTAAATAAATGTATAACCGAAGAAAGAATAGAATTCCGAACAAATGGCAAAATGCTATAAGAAAGGAGACAGAAAAAATATAGAAATAGAGATGAAATTAAGATGCAAACTTAAATCCCATATGAGTTCCCTAGAAACCTGAAAAGAAAACTATTTGAATCCTGTGTATTGCCAGTGCTCACATACGGACTCGAGACAATGCCCGTTACACGCAAATCCGCTGACAAATTACAAACTACCTACATGAAGAGCAATGTAGAGGACAATGCTCAAAATATCCCTGAGAAACAGAGTTCGAAATGATGAAATTCTTAGAAGAACTGGGGTAATGAATGTGATGAGACACGTGGCAAGAATGAAAGTGGAATGGGCCGGCCATATAGCAAGACATGACCAACAAAAACGTAGGTCTCTTCCAAACAAAATTTTTGAAGAGACCTACATACAGGAGTGGATCAACACAGGCTGAAGAAGAGAAGAGAGATTATCAATCACTAAACCACTCAAATCTCAATGTTTAATATAACGAAGTGTGGTTTAGGTCAATATGTCGGGCCGTTTTCCTTAATTATCGATCGATTATTAATATCGATTCACCGTTATTGCAGTCTGTTGCAATCCAAGTGGCGATAAAATGGATTCGACTACAGAAGTTTTACAAAAAAGCAATAAAGCGGTTGAAGAACTAATTCCCATACAGTCGTCTGGACGGTATCAGAAGAAGTTCAAGCAATTGAGCGAGTGGCGGAAAACTTTTAACGTAAGCGAGTCGGTAAATGAGAATATTGTCCTGGCCTATCTGTTGGACATGGTAAGAATCGAGAATGACTTTTTTTAGAGTAAAAAATAATGTTTAATTCTTGAGCTAGTTATTTTTGTAAACAAAATATTTCAAATAAGTTAATTTCGTTCTTATAATGGTTATTTTGAGTTGAAGAAATCGAAGAGTCCCACACTGTGGTCCAAGTATTTTATGCTGAAATCCATACTCGTTGTCCATGAAAACGTGGACATCTCTACATTCTCGAAAGTCATAGCGAAAAAAGAATCCATTGGTAAGATACTATCAAGGGAACACATCGACAGATTTATGCAAGATGCGTCAACGGAGACATTTTTATTGATAAAAATCACGTCTCATAAACATACCAGAAAAGGCATTCTTCATATATTAAAGAAAAGGCAGATGTATAAAACAAAGAGTGGGGATTCATTCGATTGGAGGAGCACCCTAAAAAATTGTCGAATTTCTCAATTTCGATAGCCCTAACAATGCACAAGCCTTTGTTTCAGACGGACGTCTGCAACACTTCTATAGCCAACGCTCGCGTCGACATTAATATCCTAAAAAGTTACGGTGAATGGAAGAGCAACGCTGTGGCGGGAAAATACGTAGAAGAGTCTATGAAAACAAAAACAAAAGTGTCCAGATTGATTGAAAAGAGAGAAACTTTTATGGAAGTTTCCCAAAGTCGTCAGTAGACGTAAATTAAAGTGGTCTTGTTGCTCATCTTAATCCTGCGGTTTCAAAATATCAAATAATTGAAATTGCTCTATAAGGGTTAATCTTTATAATACGTAGGTGGTAGTAATTTTTGTATACCTATAGGTAATATAATATAATAATAATATTAATGTTATAAAGAAAATGTTTGATAAAAATAAGCCTTGTTTTTGTAAAATAGCAAAATTTCGGTTTCAACCGGGAAAACATTTTTGCCGGACAAGTAACGTAATGAGTCGTTTCCGTGAGTGAAACAGTCAACGTAATAGAGTATATTACGATATATTTAGTATGAAATAAAGGGTTTGATTATATTATGAAAGTTGTTAGTCGCGAACATTATACCAGGTGTCCAAGAGCACCCTGGACATAGGAGATTAACGTGGGAAAATGGTTGTGATTTTTTTGCGCCTGTACGGTTTATTTAATGGAAAAACGCTTTAGATAAAGTTGTAGAGTACATTTTCGGCTATCAACTTGTAATTTTTTCAATACCGTAGATTTGACCATTAAGACTGTAAAAGATAGCAATGAAATTATTTATATTGTTAATTTGTAAATGACTGAACTATTAAAAAAGAGGAGAAGAGCGAAGTATTGAAAATGTCAAACATCATTGTTAGGGTGGACGTGTCACTGCGCTGACATAAGTTTAAGTGGTGTAGCTGTACGAATTAACATGTGCTGTTGTTTATCATCAAAATCTTTATAACCTTTTTTCTAATAAATCCAGTTACTTATTCATTCGGTTGTTCAGTGTTTCTACTAGAAATCCTACTGCGCTACAGGTTATGGGCCCAGTTTAACCAGTTTAAACAGGTTCAGTAGCAGAAAATACGCCAGGAGAAAAAGTGAGGTTAATCACGTGTGGCGGGACTCTATTAAAGATATTCACCCGAAGTTTCTTTTTGAAAAAGTAAAGCTGTACAAAGCAGTAACGATGGATCAGTCGTTATCAGGGACACTGAAGTTGAATGGAGAAAACTGGAGCACATGGAAGTTCCAATCAGAGGTAATTCTGAAATCAAAGGGACTATACTCGGTGATCACCGGAGAATTTCAACGTACTGAGGCCAATGCAGACGAATGGTGCAGGAAAGACGCAAAAGCTCAGGAAATCATTGCACTTCGACTAAAAGAGAAACCCCTAAATCATATAATTACTTATCAGTCAGCACATGCCATGTGGGCTAAGTTAAAAGCCGTATATGAACACCAATCTGCCATTAGTGTTCACTTATTACAGCAAAAGTTTTTTAATATGGGGTACACGAATTGTACAGTGGCAGAATTTGTTTCACAGCTTGAAGAGATCCAGCAACAGTTAAAACATCTCGGAGAAGAGCTAAGTGATGCAATGTTAATACCTAAAGTCTTAATGGCACTGCCAGACCAGTTGAAACACTTTGTATCGGCTTGGGAGTCAACATCAACAGAAAAAGAACCCTGACTGAGTTAACTTCCAGATTGTTGGTCGAGGAGTCCAGATTAAAAGTGAATGAAAAGTAAATGCTTTCGTGGTTAAAGACACTACTAGAAATATGGAAAATAGACAGAGAGGAGCTGCAGGAGATCGAAAATGTTTTGTATGCTCCAAACCAGGCCATATGAAAAAGGATTGCATTATTTTTCAACAAAGAAAGGCTAATAATGCTCAAGGTTACAGAGGTCAAAGTTCAGGACAAGGTAGCAGTAATTATTGCAATTATTGTAAGAAAAAGGGACATTCCTGGAATAATTGTTGGAACAGAAACAAAAACAGGCAAAATGGAAATGGAGCAGGACCTAGTAGTGATTTTTCCAATGCATTTATAGGTTGCCAAGAATTAAATCTAATGATCGATAACCTCGAATTAAATGCAAGGGAATGGTGTCTGGATAGTGGAGCTACTGACCACATGTGTCACAATGAAAGTCTTTTTGAAAGCTTGAATCGTAAAGTGAGTAGAAAAGTGAAGATTGGTGATGGTACACTCATGGAAGTGATGGGTGTTGGTCAAATCAAGTTGCAGGCATGGAATGGAGAGGAGTGGATCCAAACAACAGTGAATGAAGTGTTGTATGTGCCTGGGTTGAAAATAAATCTTTTTTCAGTGGGAAAAGTGTTAGATAAGGATATGACTATGATATCTGATAGGGAAAAATGTGAAATAGTAGATAAGAATGGTTTTGTACGTGCAATAGCAACTAGACAGGGTAAGTTATTTGTAATGAAATTTAAGTTTAATCCGGCAAATCTACAAGTTGATTCATGTAATGTTGCTGAAACCATACATTCTTGGCATTGTCGAATGGCACATTTAAACTTTAATAGCGTCAAGCAAGTTTTGTGTTCAAATGGCATTTCATATATAGATAGTAACAATTATTCATGTGATGGTTGTTTAGCTGGTAAGCAGCATCGCATACCATTTCCCAAAAGTGAAACAATTACCAGAGAAATTGGTGAACTGGTGAATTCAGATGTTTGTGGTCCTTTTGAAGTCCCTTCATTAGGTGCTAAATATTTTTTATTATTGAAAGATGATTTTTCAAAATTTCGAGTAGTTTATTTTCTAAATGCAAAATCTGAAGCTAAATTGAAAATTATACAGTTTATTAATTTAATGGAGAACCAGACAGGTAAGAAAATGAAGACACTTCGCACAGATAATGGCCTTGAATTTATTAATAAAGAATTACGACAATTTTTAGACCAAAAAGGTATAAAACATGAGAAAACATGTGCATATAGCCCACAGCAAAACGGAAGAGCCGAGAGGGAGAATAGAACATTGGTGGAGGCTGCAAGAACTCTCTTACATAGAAGTCGTCTAGACAAGAGTTTTTGGGCAGAGGCAATCAACTTTACTGTGTTTACACTTAATCGGGTTGGATAAAGTTCTCAAGTGAACAAAACACCTTTCGAGTTGTGGAGTAATAGGTCTTTTAACTTGAATTTTTTGAAACAGTTTGGAAGCCCTGTTTCTGTCCACATACCCAAAGAAAGGAGAACCAAGTTAGATGCAAAAAGCAAAAGAGGAATTCTTGTAGGATACAGCGAAGAAGTGAAGGGATATAGAGTTTATGTCCCTGATAACAATGCAGTTACTTTACACAGAGATATAATCGTTTTACCACAAGTAGGTGAAGTACCTAGTGATTCTAACAAAGAGACTAAAACAAAAGTAATAACCTTAAACATTGACAGTGACACAGAATCAGATTGTGTTTTAAATGAACAGTTTCAAGAAGATGTACATACTGTACATTTCCAAGGTGAAAGTCAAGAAATGGAAGTAGAAAACCAGGATGACATTCAGGAAAATTTAAATCCTGAAGTAATTCCTAGTTCTGATGAAGACCAAAACAAACCGATAGGTGATTGTGAGAATACTCCTACTTATCTGAGGGCTGATCGAAGGGGTAGACAGATAAAAACACCATCTTGGTTGAATGATTATCACAGGTTTTATTCAGAAACTGAATCCCCTATGACAATTGAAGAAGCTGTAGGTGATAACGATGAGTCAAAATGGGAAGCTGCCATAGATAAAGAATTAAGTACCCTACGTAAAAATGACACATGGGCAGAGGTGCCATGGCCAACTAATAAGAAGGTTATTGAAAGTAAGTGGGTGTTCAAAATTAAAAATGACAATCAGTACAAAGCACGCCTAGTCGCAAAGGGATTTCAGCAGGGAGTAATTGATACGTATGATATATACACACCAGTTGCCAAACTAAGCACTTTCAGAATTTTAGTTGTCATAGCAAATAAATTAAAACTACCGATTTTTCAAATGGACGTTCAGAGTGCTTTTCTTAATGGTGATATCAATGAAGAAGTATATATATCATTACCGGGAGCAAATAAAAACAACTCTACAAATGTTTGCAGATTGAAAAAAGTTTGTACGGTCTTAAAAAGTGGCCAAGATGTTGGAACAACAAATTCAATGATTTAATGCTTAACACAGGTTTCAAACGTTCAGAAAATGATTGTTGTCCATATTTGAAATGTTCAGATGAATTTAGGTTGTTTGTATTGTTGTATGTTGATGATTTATTAATTCTTGGTACCAACGCTACTGAAGTGAATAAACTTAGAAATATTTTTAATGAATCATTTGATATGACAGATTTAGGAATAATTTCGGATTATTTAGGAATCAACGTGTCATAAAATCTTAACGAAGGAATTACATATTTGTGTCAAACAAAATACTTACGTCAAATCTTAACTAAATTTGGAATGGCAGACTGTAAGTCAATTAGTACACCGATAGATTTTAATGCTGATTTTACTTTACTGAAAGATTCCAAACCAAATGAAAAATACCAACATTTGTGTAGAAAGTTAATTGGCAGTCTCTTGTATGCAGTATTAGGAACCAGACCAGATTTATGTCAAAGTGTGATCTTTTTGAGTCGTTTTCAAGAGAAGGTCAATGAAAACTTATTTATAGCGCTAAAACGAATACTTCGGTATGTTAAGGGAACATTAGACTTAAAATTAAAGATAGACACAATGTCCGAAAATATTGCGATTGTTGACGGCTATGTGGATTCTGACTGGGGAGGAGACATTGTTGACAGAAAGTCCACATCAGGTTATGTTTTTAAGTTTTTGGGTGTCCTGTATTATGGGCAAGTAAAAAGCAACAATGTGTTTCGTTATCCTCCACAGAAGCAGAATGTATTGCCTTGGCATTAGCTGTATCAGAGGCCTGTTGGTTAAAACAGCTGATATCTGAATTCAATCTGTTTAATTTGGAAGAACCTGTAAATATGTTTGAAGACAATCAGTCAACCATTGGTATCGCTAACAATCCGGAAAATAATAGAAGAATCAAACACTTAGATATTAAGCTATTTTTTGTAAAAGAGAAAATTAATACAGGGGTTGTGAATATTCAGTACATTAGCACAGAAGATCAGGTCGCAGACATTATGACTAAACCTTTACAGAAATTCAGATTTGCCAAGTTGAGAGAATGTTTAAATTTAGAATAATTTATTTTTTAAATTGACTTTAAAATTTCACTAAATGATATTTATCTTTTTGTAAAAATAATTTCATTGAGAGGGGGTGTAAAAGATAACAATGAAATTATTTATAATGTTAATTTGTAAATGACTGAACTATTAAAAAAGAGGAGAAGTATTGAAAATGTCAAACGTCATTGTTAGGGTGGACGTGTCACTGCGCTGACATAAGTTTAAGTGGTGTAGCTGTACGAATTAACATGTGCTGTTGTTTATCATCAAAATCTTTTTAACCTTTTTTCTAATAAATCCAGTTACTTATTCATTCGGTTGTTCAGTGTTTCTACTAGAAATCCTACTGCGCTACAAAGACGAAAAACGGATCTAAAATTCGGAAATTTTAAATCTCGCGCCAAGCGGTCGTTAAAGAAAGTTTATATCCGGTCGTCCTAACCTAACCTAACCTAACCTTTCAAAATCATAACCAATCGCTATCAGTCATTCTGTAATCAAAACATGTTTATTTAGTAATCATTTTGAGTTACTACCCACATAATGCAACGAAAATAAAAATAGATCATGATAAAAATACTTTATCAGTAGCCACAACCCAAAAATCTGGTAAGTTGCGTTTATAACCTCATTCAATGTCTCTACTCAACTTATTTACTTTGTAGCAAAATTCTTTAAGAAAACAGTGGTTTTGCTTGCAAATATTTAATGAGGACGACCGAATCACCTATCTCAAGCCTCTTCATAACACTACCAAATGATTTAAAGTGATAAAAACAATGGACTAGGAAGGCCTGCAGATATTTGAAGATAAGTTGCTTTACTATACAGGGACCACAAAAGAGGGTAAATACTTCCCTCAAAAGTGATGCGTCAAAAAACCCTCAAAAATGTGAATTTAGTGACCTATGTAACTGATAGTTTTATTGTATCCTGTTTTGTAGTGTTATCAACACACCATAGTGTTTAAGTGGTTTTATATTGTATGATGTTAATAAAAAGGCATTTTTATAACTGATTGTCAATGTTTTTTTCCTAGTTCTACAGGGTAAGGTAAGTACTGATATTTAATTAGCTCTATTAGTTAACTTGAACATTATTCACCTACAAGGATACTTGTAAAATGTCTACTAACCAAAAATATTTTATTTGCAAGTAATGTGTAACTCGAGTTCACATTTGATTGGTCAAGGTATGTCCTGTAAAATGGTGTATTGAATTAGAAGCAAATTGTTTCTCTTTAGAGACTTTCAATCACTACATTTCACCTACCTTTGCTAATTTGGAACTCCACTATTATCCAAACAAAGATTAGGTTAGTAAGACAAAGTTATTTTTAGCATAGCTTGTATGGCAAAAGGTTCACCCACTCACACTCAATCTACTGGAACTGTTTATGTTATGTGGTAAGACCAGTTGGTTTTTTGACAATACCTACCCATATACAAAAACTTTTGTCACCTGACTGATAATTTGACTGTGTAAGTCTATATTCTGTTCCTAGAAGGGGTTTCTCAGAGGTTTTATAGCCAGTTTAAGATTATTCACATTTCACAGTCCCATCAAATTTTGAGATTTAAGACAGATATCAACACTGAATCATTTTAAGTTTTAGTTGCAACATTGATGAAGACGCTTGCTGATGATAGTAAATGAAGTTAAGCACATTGAAGCTAAATCACACCACTTTTGATTTTGGCCCCTTTGTTGTTGTCCCTGTACAGTAGGAAACTTATCTTCAAAGATCTGGCTTCATTGTCCACTGTTTTCATCACTTTAAATCGTTTGGTATTGTTATGAAGATGCTTGAGATAGGTAATTCGGTCATCCTCATTAAAAATTTGCAAGCAAAACCAGTGTTTTCTTAAAGAATTTTGCTACAGAGTAAATAAGTTAGTAGAGTAGATCCATTGAATGAGGTTATAAACGCAACTTACCAGATTCTTGGGCTGTGGCTACTGATGAAGAAAAAAGTAAAGAAGTATGAAGACTGAAGTATTTTTATCACGATTTATTTGTATTTTCTTCGCATTATGTGGGTAGTAACTCAAAATTATTACTAAAAAAACTTGTTTTGAATGTTTTGATTACAGAATGACTGACAGCGGTTTGTTATGATTTTGAAAGGTTGGTACCAGGGCCGGATATAAACTTTCCTTAATGACCGCTTGGCGCGAGATTTAAAATTTCCGAATTTTAGATCCGTTTTTCGTCTTAATGGTCAAATCTACGGTATTGAAAAAATTACAAGTTGATAGCCGAAAATGTGCTTTACAACTTTTATCTAAAGCGTTTTTCCATTAAATGAACCGTACAGGCGCAAAAAAATCAAAACCGTTTTCCCATGTTAATCTCCTATGTCCAGGGTGCTCTTGGACACCTGGCATATGCCTTTTTTGTGAATTCAAAGTGATAAACCACTTATTCGCGAATTTAACATTTATTTAGCTTATAACCAGTGTGAGTCTTTACATGTCTCTTTAAAGTAGACATTTGCGTAAAACATTTGTCACAATGAATGCATTTAAATGGCCTTTCACCAGTGTGAATCCTAATATGTTTATTTAAATCGCACATTTGCTTAAAACATTTGCAACAATATTTACATTCAAATGGCTTTTCACCAGTGTGAATCCTAATATGGCAATTAAGGTGAGATTTGTAATTAAAACTTTTGTTACAATATTGACATTCAAATGGCTTCTTACCACTATGAGTGCTAATGTGTCGCTCTAATTGAGATTTCTGCGTAAAACCCTTGTCGCAATATTTGCATATAAAAGACTTTTGACATCTGTTCCATCCATAGTATTTGCGATTACCATGGATATCCATGTGACTTAAAAGAGAACTTTTAAGTGAGAAAAATTTTCCGCACTCATAGCAACCGAAATGGTAGTATTCTATGTTAGTTTTTAAATGTTCGTTAAATTCAGAGCGAGAAATAAAACTCTTAGAACAAAACTTACAATAATATTTATCTTTTTTCGAACAGTTTTGCCAGACATCATTAATATTATGATGGTCTTTTTGGTAAGTAGTATGGATGTTTTGCTTTACACTTTCCTCACCTTTCGTACTGAATATTGATTTTGTTCTGTTGAAATCAGATTCAGCTATCCGATGGTGTCTCAGCTTGCATTTTTTTTGACGTTTACTTACATTAAAAGACGCAACGTTTAAATAAATATTCTGAATATCTGATTCACAGCTGGAATCTGATGATTGATGTGATACAACTTTTCTTCTATGAGAACTCCTTTTATGATGCTCATATTCATTCAACTCGTGAAATTCCAAAAAACATTTTTTGCATTTATATTTGGGTTCATCGTCCATATCGTGTTCAATTACATGGATCACAATTGCTAATTTGGTATCAAGTTGCAGGCAACATCTTTCACAGAAGTACTTGCAGGTTATTTGGTGCTGGTGACATTTGACTCCACGAAGATTTCCAAACGATTCTAGACACGTCAAACATTTGTAGTAAGGTGCTTTTGCTTTATGACCAACCAACTTTGAAAATTCTGTACACCGCAATCTGTACCTAAAAAAAAAAATACTATAGATTCACAACCAGCTTAAAACTGCAATTTTAAGCGGAAATATAAATTATATTGGGGGGGTAGCTGAGTTACACACAATCTTCTCTACAAAAAATTTATTTAACGGTCTTTAAACCTTCAAAAAACGCCCAACATGTTTTGAGTGCAGCAGCTTCTCATCATAAGGAGCTAGAAGAGCGCTTATATAAGCATAACGTGCATCATACAATATCAAAAGGAAGCTTACCTTACTAAACAGTATATCAGCTGGCTGTCATTTTTAACAAGGGGACAGCAAACCTGGAGTGTTGTGAAAAAAAATATATAGTTTTTCAGGATAAAATATTTCAAAAAACCATTTAATTCTCAAATAAAACGAAATGGGTTGGATTTAGGTATAGGCAAGTAAATTGAAACGTATAGTAATTTTTAATGCTCAAAATCATTCCGTCATAAAAAATGTGGGTTTCTATTTAAAAAACTTGAGATTTTTCATTTTTTTTAGTGGCAAGTTTATGATTTTTTTTTGACGACCCTGTATACAAATGACTCATTACGCACCCTCAGTTTAATAAAACGATCCTTTATTTACAATAACCCAAAGTTTCATTGCAAAATAAAATACGCTTTTGACAGAGTACAAAAAGATGTTGAGCGTTGCAACTGTCACTTTTTTGGAAAAACATCAAATATTTCGAAAACAGCTAGAGATAGGCATAGGGCATTGTGCACAAAAGTTGGTCAGAATTTTGTGAGGAATCCAAATATGTAATAATATATAGGGTGTTCTATTTAAAATAAGAAAGTTGTGATCGACTTCCGGTATAAACGGAAGTGCAACCATCTTGAAAATATTTTAGTTAGATTGAGCATGCCGACATTAGTATCCTGCCTAATTTTCAAAACTCTCCTATTTATACTTTTTCCAATATCAATCGATGTCTTTCGTCGTGGGACACCCTGTATAATCTAGAAGATGTATGTTAATTAACAGCAAAGCAAATTAACAGTGTAAGTGCACAACAGTAGAGGAGGCGAAGAAACAAACGAAAAATACTGTCAGAAGAGTAATGAGTTGAAGAAAGGAGTGGAAACATGTTTCATTTGGTCATTCAAGCAAAAAACCTCTCTGTCAGCAGAAGCCCATGTAGCAATTTCCAAGGACTCAAGCAGATCAAGTAAGGTCCCTTTTTCACAAAGGTGTAAGACTTTGAAACCCTCTTCTATGTTGAAGGGGTGATGGTGGAAACATAGGTGTCTGGAAAAAGGGGACTTTTGTTAGCTTTACAAAGATTGGGATTGTTGGTGATTCTAATGAATTCTTTGACATGTTCACTGATTCGGGTTGAGAACTTCCTACCAGTTTGATCTATATAGAGGGCCTTGCAGAACGGGTCACGACATGAGAGTTGGTACACACCTGATTTTTCGAATTTTGGTGTATGGTCCTTGGAATTGAATAAGAAGCGTCTAGCTGAGTTTGAAAAGGTTTTTAATTTTAAGTGTGGAATAGAAAAATATTTTTTATTATCTTGTCAGTCAATTATAATTAAATTCCTGTTAATAAATTTTGTAAAGTGGTTATAATAAATTCTATGGACCAACGACGGTGGGAAATTGTTTCTAGATGCAACCGTAGCGATCCATGACAACTCAATGTTAAAATTTTCTTCTAACATGGGAATATTGAACAGACGATGGATAAATTATATTGATTATAATAATTTTGAATATAAGAATAGTAAAATTCTAATTTTTACTTGAGTACAAACAGGGACAGATTCAATTATTATCATTTCTACGAAACAGCTGACATTTATGAGGATTTAAAATTAAAGGTTAAGCAGGAAACTAACTGCTGAAAATGCACTATGTCGTATTTTATTTTATTGTTAAAGCAAAACGCTATTCTCTAATGCGGGAACAAATCAGTCAGCGTGTCAGCTGTCGTCGGTCACTTTCACTGCAGCGAGATTATACCTGGATTGGTAACAATCCGAAACATGCTGCCCCCCTTGAAAGTAACTTCGTTAAAAAAAAAGAAACAAATACTAGAAATACAGCTAAACCTAAGACACTAAAGATACAAACACACTTAATTTACTAATCGATGGGCAAAACGCACAATTTTGCCGCCGCTCTTTTAAAAGTACCTTTTTCGGTTTTTACCAACACCACTCGCACAATATTATCAGCACCAGGGTATGTGTCCACAATTCGTCCTAGTGACCACTTAAGTGGTGGTAGATTTTTCTCTTTTAGAACGACAAAATCACCCACTTTAACACTAACTCCACCAGGAAACTTCCACTTGGTGCGTTGACTTAATTCATCCAAACACTCCTTGTACCAGAAGTGTTGAACCATTTTCTTCAAACGTTCGTACCTATTTAGACGACCATCCTTAATGTCACGGACATCTGATTCAGGTAATGCGACCATTGGCTCTCCAGTTAAGAAATGCCCAGTAGTAAGCGGAAGTAGATCGTTAGGATCGTTAGATAGCGGGCTTAAAGAGCGCGAATTCATACATGCTTCAATTTGAGAAAATACGGTTAACAATTCCTTAAAGGTTAAAATTGCATTTCCTACAACTCGTTGTAAATGGTACTTAGCCTGCTTAACACTCGACTCCCAAAGTCCCCCGAAATGCGGAGATCTTGGAGGAATAAAACTCCAATTGATTTTATCTTGAGACAGATAATTTGCTATCTCCTTACACAACTGTCTGCTATTTAAAAAGTTACAAAATCTCTGCATTTCGTTTCGGGCACCAACAAAATTTGTTCCACAATCTGAAAACATATTTTTACATATTACGCGTCTAGCAAAATAAATCTTTTAAGACAATTTAAAAAACATTCGGTTGTAAGATTCGAAACTACTTCTAAGTGCACAGCACGTGTCCCAAAACACACAAAAGTACCTAAATAAGCCTCCACTTTGGCTCTTCTTAATGTACTTGATTTTATGCAAAAAGGTCCAGCATAATCGACACCGCAATTGTAAAACGGTTTAGTTGGTACTATACGCTGTTCAGGTAACTCACCCATTAAGGTCTTGATACCACGAGGCCTTGCCCGAAAGCAAATTACACAATTACGCAGATTCTTTTTAATGATATTTATACCACCCAAAATCCAAAACTTAGTTCGAATAATACTTTTTCCTTGTAATATTGTTATATTGACAACATACTGACGCGAACCTGGGTCACTGAGAACTGTCTTTTGTCAATCAGGGTTGACGTTTGAAGGGTTGAATTGACATGTTTTTTGTTTCTGTAAAATCTACTATTCAGCGCCTACTAGCATTAATTTACCCTTTTCTGCCTCGACCGCCTTTGCAACAGGTAGTATTCATTAATAATTGTCTGCCAACAATCGATAAAGTGATTTTCCTGAATTTCAGCTACACGGTGTGCTACAAAAACGTTCCATCTAGACGGTTCTGCGGACAACCAGGATAAAACTATTTTCGAATCCGTCCAACAGTATACTTTATGAAATTTCACATTTAAGGCTTCAACTGTTTTTTTAACTAATCTTGATACAAGCAAAGCTCCACACAACTCTAAACGTGGCAGAGTTAATGTTTTAATTGGTGCCACCTTAGATTTAGCGCACAATATGTATGACTGAATTTGGTTGTTTGGATACAAATCGACTGAACGAACGTAAAGGCAAGCTCCATACCGAAAACTCGCAGTGTACTGCTGTAATTGTATGTATTTTTTTTCGGCGTTGCTATTGACACCGGCCGTAAAAGTGCATTTCACGGCCGCCTGTTTTATTTGAACAAAACAGAACAAGTTTTTGATATTAATAATATCTTAATTAGAGCTAAGTTAATACTTAACCTCCCTCCCTATTAGTCTCACTAAAAGGTGACAAAAAAAACCCTTAGCCAAACTACCTGCATTTTTAAAGAAATCTTGTTTGATGGCTATAGTCAAAATTTATTTAAGAGAATAGTAGACATTTTTATGACAAATGAAAAAGTGTAAGTTCCTAAAAAAACCTGTTTGAGAATAATGTCACTGTCATCATAACCTAAACCACTAAAATTTTATTTTGTAATGTATATTCAGGCTAGTTTTGAGTGTATTATTTCATTTAGGACCGGTGTTTCCATCCGCTAATTAACTTCGTTGTAATTAAATTAGATAAATAAAACTTGTTGTGTATATTAATCGTTGAACTAGATTTATTCGACAAATAAAGCAGTTTATTTGAAGAATTTTTATTAGATACATCAAGTACCTAGCTAAATCTATAGGGATAATAGGAACTGATAAATATGAAAAATATGCGCCCAGAAAATGAAAAGCTGTTTGTGCATTTTGCTCATTCGGTTGGGGCCATTAAATCAAAAAATAGTTATTAAAATCGAAATTTTAACAACCCTTCGGTTATATGCATCTGGATGCATGCATATACTCGTATTACTTCAGGGATTTTGAAGAAATCAATTAGGTACTGGGAAAGCAAGTAAAAGTAAAATTACAAAACTCCTTACTGACAACAGAAAATTAATAATTTTTAAACTAATTTGTCAAATTGCATATTCATAACAGTTAAATAAATTTTAATAATTTTCCAAATTGAATGATTTGTTTTGCATGGATTGGACGGACAATAATATAGTAGGTCAAAGAACATTTTTAAGGTTTGTGAGAATGGATGTCAATTATCCTCTTTCAGTGTTATAGTATCCTAATTTGTTGCTACATATTTTTATTAAAAGTGAGGATTATTTCCCACTTCATACTTACTTTCCAGAACATTAGCACTTTTTGAAATAATATTTTTTTACAATTTTGAGTATAAAATTAATTTTTCCTCAAGCCTCGTTTTTTTTTGCTTGCAAGTTACTGCATCCGTTCATTTATTTTTCTAGTAGTACTGTGTCTCTAATAATTACATAGAGACACTTTAATAACTCTTTCTTATTTGGTTTTCCGTTTTATGTTCACGAAAAACGAGTCTTTCAATTTTTCAAATAGATTGTCTTTGGAGGGCTTAATTAACAATCAGGAGGCAAACTCCGTAACGATGTAGGAAATAGAAAACGCATAGCAATAGACAAGAAAGAAAATGTCTTTCTACTAACTGTTGGTACTCTCTAAGCTATTTTCTATCACATTCGGCTGACACCGTCAACTGAAAACGGGAACCTATCGGTCCCAAAAACATTGACTAATTTCTAGTAATAAATCTATGGCTATTACTTGTTTCGTCGTATTCAGGGTTAATGACAAGAATGAATGGCAATAATTTGAATGATTCTACGTTTTTTACTTTCTTTCTGAGTAATTAATCGTAGGTTTCAAAGTTTGCATTACAAAATAGTCTGTTTCGTTGCCATTATTGTTGTTGGTTTTATTTATTATAGTTGTCTTTTCAGTTTTAAGTTTCTTATTTTCTTATTAGATCATTAATATTTTTCAGTTTTTTGTAAATATGATCTGATGAAAATTTTGTGGAGGAAGTAGTGTGGAATTTTAGGATGTGTTACGGAACCCACATAGCCATAACACAACCATTAACAGAACAGCTTACACCTCAAAAACAATAACTAATAGATACATTAACACTTAAACCACTCAAAAACAAAGAAAGGGGGGTGCAAACACAATTAATTGGTCCCCAATCCAACCTTATTGACAAAATGTTTAAACTGACGGGCATAAAGGTTAAAAAACAAAACATTTGAATTTTAGAAGACGACGGAAAAGAAAGATTGAAAAATACAACATTTCATAGCCCCAAGAGAGATAAAATCATAGCCAGACCTCATTTGGTCTTTCTATTTTGCACAACCCGAATAGTTACGTTGAGTGCCGATTTTCGCCAATCGAAACGTAGAGAGTACCATATATTACGATAGAGAAGGGTTTTCTATGATAGCAAAGAAATTTCCTTGCTATTCGTTACAGAGTTCGCCTTCAGAGATTGTGAAGAAATGACAAATCAGACTTATCTGACAATGACAAAACCTCCTTTTTAATACAGATTTGCTAATGAGGTATTACTCACTGGTTCAATTCACCCACGGGCACCACTAATATACAGGGTGTTACAAATTCGATGCATAAATGTAGGCAAAGTTGCGCATTTTATGCTAAATAATTTGGTTAAAAAAAATTCAAATTTTCCGGAGATATCCGACCAAAACCGAAAAAGGCAATTTTTTTTTTACCACTCTATTAGTGATTATTTTGGAAAATCAATGGCACCTTCTGGAGGCACTTTTTTATGCTCTTCAAGGAAATAGTTTTAGTTTTCAGCTACGACGTTTCGTTTTTTAGATACCATCATCAACTTCGATTTTTCAAATACGACCCTAAACTTTTTAACTTTTTATTTCATTTTTTAGTAGCTACAGACTTTCCCAAATCAATGATATGTCACACTTGTCAAAAAAGTTTATCTAGTGTATTACGTACTTGGTACTTTAAGTTTTTTAAATAAATTGAGCAATTGAAATTGATATGTTGTCATAATGAGTAGATAATTTAGTTTGATATAATTTAATAATTAGGTTCATTGGTCCTTCGAAAGAGAGAGTTTCTTATAGTACTTTTCATTTATTTAGAAAAAAATATGTTTTTGGTTAATTATTTATTTTTCAGATACTCACAATTTGAAGTTAAATTTTGATGAAACAGCTTAAACTTTATTTTTAGTGATAAAAAGAGCAACACCTAATTATTAATTCATATCAATCTAAATTATCTACTCATTATGACAACATATGGATTACAAATGCATATTTTTTTATAAAACACAAGTACTTAAGTACGCTAGGTATAATTTTTTGACAAGTGTGGCACATCATTAGTTTTGGGAGGTCTGTAGCTACTAAAAAATGAAATAAAAAGTTCAGGGTCGTATTTGAAAAACCGAAGTTGATGATGGTATCTAAAAAACGAAACGCCGTTTCGAGTTGAAAACTAAAATTATTTTCTTGAAGAGCATACAAAAGTGCCTCCAGAAGGTGCTATTGATTTTCCAAAATAATCAATAATAAAGTGGTAAAAAAACAACATTTATCTAAAGGTCTATCAACTATAGTTTCTGAGATAGCAATGCTAATGCCTCGAATTTGTAACACCCTGTATAGCAAAAATCAAAGTAAAATCGGGGGACAGAACAGTTAATAGAAACTTAAATGTTTTGAATGTAACTTCAATTTAACTTAACTTCTTTGTTAAATTTGAAATATTTACCTTCCTGTGGTGGCGTAAAAGTTCAGTGGAATTTATGTGTCCATAGTGTTACTCCTAATGCGGCCTTCACAATGGACGTCAACATAAGAAAAAGTGAAATGGCAAAAGCTGGATGAAATTTTAGAAAATATAAAAGAAAATGCAGTAAAAGCTAACGAAACTTTATTACCTAAAAAGTCAAGAGCATCCTAAGGTAGGAAATACATAGTTTTTATGGCATGAAAGAATAAAAATACCATTGCTAATAGTAAAAAAGGTTTTAGGTCGTTATGATAATGCCCTCAGGTTGTTATGAACACTACAATCTACACCATTTCCAAGGTATTATGTATTCATAATGTACAGGGTGATTGATTGAATTTTGACCACCCCCTTAACTTCATTGATTTTGATTTTAGCAAAAAACGTTAAATACAAAACTAGTAGATATTTAGATCTACTTTATTCTTAGATAAACAGTTATTATACAGGGTGTCCCAAATTTGACTAACAAACCAAACTTATGTTTTTTTAATACAATGACCAACTTTTTATCCGATATTTGAATTATACGTCAAATTCTAGACCTAATTGATGTAAAATGTCTGTATCCGCATCTGTCCGCAGCAGCATCTGTTACTTTAACAATGTTGCCTCGACTATGTGATTATGGGTTAATTTAGTTACTTGAATTTGGTACACGCTGTATAATAACTGTTTATATAAAGGTAAATTAGACCTAAATATCTACTAGGTTTGTATCTAACGTTTTTTGCTAAAATCTAAATTAAAGAAGTTAAAGGGGTGGTCAAAATTCAATAAATCAAGGACGCTGCTGCGGAAACAGTTGAATATCGATACAGACATTTTACATCAGTTAGGCCTAGAATTTGACGTAGAATTCAAATATAGGATAAAAAGTTGGTCATTGTATTTAAAAAAACATAAGTTTGGTTTGTTACTCAAATTTGGGACACCCTGTATAATAACTGTTTATCTAAGAATAAAGTAGACCTAAATATCTACTAGTTTTGTATTTAACGTTTTTTGCTAAAATCAAATTTATGGAAGTTAAGAGGGTGGTCAAAATTGAATCAATCACCCTGTACAGTGCATTTTTTGTGTGTTAAATTTTTAAGGCCATGTTAGACCATGTTATTTTGGAATTACAGGTGTAAAACTAGGCTGATGGCTATTTTGTACTCTGAAGCTTAAGTAGGTTTACCAATTCCATCTAAAAAGTGATTAAAAACTCCCAAAAAATAATCTTTTTTCCATACTGCCTGTATGTATGGTAGGTGCTTGTTGTTTTTGATACTTGCAAGGCACGAATATTAACTTTATATTAAGAACTAAGTACAGAAGTATTTTTTAAAAATAAATTGTTCAGTGTCCTCCGTTTGAATCCCAACAGTATTCCAAACAAATATAAAATGCCCTTTTGACGTTATAAATAAATATGTCACTCTACCTGCTACCTGCCCTGCCAGTATCAAAAACAACAAGCACCTACCATGCATACAGGATGTATGCAAAGATCAAATCTTCTCAAAAAAGATGATTTTTTGTCAGTTTGTAAACACATTTTAGACCAAATTGGTAAACTTACTTAAGTTTCAGGGTACTAAAGACTTGTAGTTCCAAAACAACATGGTCTAACATGGGCTTAAAAATTTAACACAAAAAATCCTATGTTGCGCGTTAAAAAAACACACTGTATAGGTGAAACTTTTCTCAAAGATGATTCGCTGAATTTTAATCGAATTTATTCCATACTTCATAGATACACTGTATATTTGCCATCAGACATAAAGTTGCGATCCAGATGCTGTCGCCTTGATGTTGAATGCCAAAGTCAACACCAAATTCAACTTTAAGTTTATAAATTGACCTTTTTATTTTATTTTGTTATGAATACTGATCACAGTTGTAGAAAAAGTATAGTATTCTCGAGAGTATTCTTCACACTTGTAATGACTATTACTCACTCAAAGATTTATGCAAATTTCATCTATGTGAGTAATAGCACTCATTACATGCTTCATGCTTGTTGAATAATATACTATTTTGTCCATTAGAACCCATAGTAAACAATGTACCTAGTCTACTTTACTTATTTACTTTCTGTTGTAGTGGACAAAAATTAAGTTTATGATTATGACTATAACTAAGAAGTTGGATAAACCAGGCCTTAATATTGCTTATAGAAGATGTGTTTATGGTTTAGTAATCATGTAACTACCTACCTATCCTATGATATGATTATATCTCAGTTTTTGTAAATTTGTCCCTTATTTATCTAAAAAGCTCCATAAGCTGCAGAAGAATAGTTCTAGCTAATTCAAATTTGGACTAGCTAAATATGGTTTTTCTTTTTAAATGTCAGGGCCGAAAATAGATAAATCTGAGATAGTTTTTATAAGAAAAAACCTCTGCATTTTTCAAAATTAACATGGCAACCAATCAATAAGTAAAACTCCCACCTTAAAGTCTTATCTACTTACCATTTATTGTTTAGTGACAAACCAAACTAAACAATTTTTAAAAAGGATACAGATACAGCACTTAAAGACACTAGCAGCACAGACACGCCAAACAAAATGTTTAATATCTACATGAACTAGAATGAAATTATGGTAGAAAGAGGGGGGTCTTGTAAAGATTAAGCATCCACGAATTTTACGTTAATTTTTTTTTAACAGTTAGATTACGGCCTCTATAGTATAGACAAAAATAAAAATTTGCGGTAAGTTCACAATTTTATCCAGAAAATTGAGATAAAAATCCTTAAAATGTAGGATAATTTGGTGGAAGAACCACACTTCACCTGTCAGGAAATCAGCTGTTCCGCGTTTTGTCGGTTCGATGTTGCCAAATGATCTACATTGTGGCTGGTTGTCAAGGGACATCGAAAATAAGCCACTCTTGTAACCAATGAATAAAAAAAATGTAAACATAGCAGGAAGGAGCAATAGCAAACCAAGTGGGTGACAGAAACAAGGGGGAGGTGGGGGGAGTAATATGGCGGCCGTCAATACTTGTTAATCTTGTCCACTGTACAACTTAATTTAAATTTGCAAAACTCAACTGTTAAAGAACCACAAACAAACAAAACAAACAAAACAAACTAACACTATACTACAACAAATACAAACAACAAATTTTTGCGGGTTTGAAACTCCAAACTTTCAATGACTTTGCGTCAATTCAACTGCGCAGTAGGCGAATGCGCAATCAACTTCCGTCCCCCTCGCTTAATGCACAAACGAGTTATAATTTGTATTATTGTTACCTCCTGATACTTGTTCTTTTTACTCATTGCTTGTAACACTAAACACTAACTGTTTATTATTCAGTTACAAACATAAACTACAAGAAATTCGAAACTAAATCCATCATCCTTCCCGATGATTCCGGATTCTTGAATTTTTGGTCGGACGAGTCGGTAATCGGTAATCTGCTGTTGTTGCGATCCCCAAAGTCACTTTCTGTCAAGTCAACTCTGTCGTTGTTCGGGTCCGGGGTCTGTCCGCCGACGAGTAACGCGGTGTTGCCAATGCGATCAGCTGATCTGGGGCGAATGTCAAAGTCTCTCTTATCTATGCTCAATCAAAAAAAAATTCAGAATTAAAACAACTGAAACAAATATTTTCTGTTACTGAGTTTTACCTCCAAAGGGGTGAGTAGGTTGAAGTCAAGGGATGCCAGGTAATATATTTAAGCAATCAATCTATATATGACCACCAATCTGATTGAAAGAATCAGAGATATGAAAATTAAATTTAAAATAAAGAACCGAAAATTATACAAATAATGTAGACTAAATGTATTACTTATAAATATCAAGTTTATTTTTGCAAGTATTTGTTCCAGTATGCCATTCCGAACATTTGATGATCTTAATTATGAATTATTCAATATCTCATTGATTACTCACTTTATGACATTAATTATGAGTACTAGAAACAACGGACCTAATGAAAAATGCTACTAACACTAAACTAAGTGTAAAAACGCATAAAAAGGGCAATACACTAACCTATACCTAATCAAAACGCCAATAACACTAAGTGTAAAAACGCGTTAAAAGGGACGATTCACTAAAATATACCAGATCAAAAACGCTGATAACCCCAAGTAAGTGTAAAAACGCGTAAAAAAGGCAATACACTAAAATATACCTGCTCAAAAATGCTAATAACACTAAATAAGTGTAAAACGCGTAAAAATGTAATACACTAAAATATACCTGCTCAAAAATGCTAGTAACACTAAATAAGTGTAAAAACGCGTAAAAAGGCAATACACTAAAATATACCTGCTCAAAAATGCTAATAACACTAAATAAGTGTAAAACGCGTAAAAAGGCAATACACTAAAATATACCTGCTCAAAAATGCTAATAACACTAAATAAGTGTAAAACGCGTAAAAACGGCAATACACTAAATTATACCTGCTCAAAAATGCTAATAACACTAAATAAGTGTAAAACGCGTAAAAAGGCAATACACTAAAATATACCTGCTCAAAAATGCTAATAACACTAAATAAGTGTAAAACGCGTAAAAAGGCAATACACTAAAATATACCTGCTCAAAAATGCTAATAACACTAAATAAGTGTAAAACGCGTAAAAATGTAATACACTAAAATATACCTGCTCAAAAATGCTAGTAACACTAAATAAGTGTAAAAACGCGTAAAAAGGCAATACACTAAAATATACCTGCTCAAAAATGCTAATAACACTAAATAAGTGTAAAACGCGTAAAAAGGCAATACACTAAAATATACCTGCTCAAAAATGCTAATAACACTAAATAAGTGTAAAACGCGTAAAAACGGCAATACACTAAATTATACCTATGGTTCATTTTTTTTCCCGTGGCGGTTACGTCATCAAGTGCTCCGCCATATTGAAATTTACGCACGTCGTTTATTACAAGCTAGGCTATCCATCTTTTTAATCACCTGTTTGGACGTTGCCGTATTGACAAATTCCTCCTTTAAACCTCACAATATGTATCTTTCATTAAGCAATTATAAATGAAAATGAGAAAACTATATTGTTTTGAAAAAAAACATTCTAAGAATCTCATATGTTTTGCATGCAATAAATGCTGGAACAACAACCACATTCAATTTAAATTATCTGGAAAGAACATAGGTGCATTCAAACGAGTCATTAACAGCCCAATACCAACGTTTCAAGAATTATTTCATAAAATTTGCAAGAAAGGAAAGGCAATGTGTGTATCCTGGGGAAAGAACTTGCTTCTTGGTTTTGTGATATAGATTGCTTATTTATTTCCTTTTGTAAATTTACCCAGCATTAAATACATATCAATTTGGTTTTGTTGTGTGATTTATTTAACTTGTTTTTTCAATTTCAGTTCAATTTATTGTAAGAGCAGGTAGGTACCTCAGTTAAAGAAATTATCTAATTATATGATTGTTTATGAAGAAAACTAGACTTCTTAGATAAAAAAAAAACTTGAGTGTACTTTTTAAAGATTTTATTTGTATATTTCATAATGTGTAAATAATACAATTAAAATAGTAATTTAACCTACTATCTGATGTAAAAGTATTTAACAGTAGCACCATCTGTTTCTGGCCTTATAGTCAGAGAAGATATGGCAAAATGTATAAGGGCTAATTCTGCAAAATAATGGCAATTGATCAAATTTACATATTAAGTAACTTATATCTTTCTAATATTACCTGAAACTTACTAGAAATTTGTTTTTTCAACACTCTGCATATAGTCTTTTAGAGCAATCACCTTGTCAGCTTCTGCTAAAAACACCTTTACCCTATATCCATGTTTCTTCGAGAACCACTGGCTTGAATAAACTTGGTTTTTGTAGTGTTCTTGTAAAAATTCTTCTTGGGAGTAAGTAAATATATGGGCTCTTTCATTGTGACAGTGTTTTCTATTAGAAAAGGCATCCTTTTCTGTTCCACAAACTCTAGTTCCTTCAGAATGTTTCACTGGGCCCCTTGATAGTTGTAAAGTGTATTAAGAAGGTGGCATTTTCAAAACTGACTACCGAAACACACACACATTATCTAGTCTCACACGTAGTATCGCAGTTAAAAACAAGTTAAATCAAAATACTCCTTAAAATATTGTAAAATTTACATCAAAAATAAAGAATTTCTCTTTTGTCAACAATGGCGGCCGATTTTCCGAGCCTTGTCGTCCTGATTCATTGCCGACGTGACTAGATGACGTCAAAATTCTATCGCCCTCGAAACGCATGTAATAGACAAGATAGGCAAATGATAACGTAACCGCCACGGGAAAATAAATGGACCTTAACCAAAAATGCTAATAACACTAAACTAAGTGGTCACTTAAGGAACAAACTACAAATTAAAAATATTCTGCATTTTAATTAGGAAATAAGGAGCGAAACCTATTTTAAAGCAGGCAGGCAGATTAACACAAAAATTATTTTGTGCAAATATCCGGAGAAAAATGTCTATGTTTTTTTATGCACTAATACACCAGGCTTTCACAAAGAGAAAAAAAAATTAGCAGCTGTAAAACCCATATCCTGTATATATAGAGTAAATACTCCTTTTCACCTGTAAGGGAAAATTATTACAGCTATGTGGTTAGTGATTTAACACACGTTAGGTGTCAAACTTTGTTTCTTCAATATTTACCCACGTGCAACTTTTCTTATAAAACACTCATAGAACGGTGATCCACAATCACTTTTTTAGTTGGGAAATTAACTGCCGAATCGTAAAACGCAATTTACTGTTTTTTAATTAGTGCACTTAGTTACTAATTACGACTCAAAAACCTCGCGAAAATTCAACATTTAAAACTTTTTAATTCTCTTTCGCAAAATTCTTACTCTGCATTCTACACTAGTCGGCCGACGACTCCTTATCTCTGTCCCAAAAATTGGGAGAAAAACTCGTCCTATCGCTTGTTATCAAGCCGCACATGTCCGACATCGGACCAAAATGGTACCTTTTTCATTTACACGGTACGCTAAAATTTTGAAATTTTACCGATTAAACAAATCACGTAAAAACCCCCACTTTCTGCTATATGACATCGCTGGCATTAATTTCGCTCAGCGACAGGGGAAAATAATTAATTAATTACATTAATTAAAAGATTAAAATCTTGACAGTTTGGTCAACCCCAGTTTCTATACGACAAAAGGCACAATCCGAGTAAATAGTCATTCCTCATGGAAACTATAATCGTCACTGTCACATCCACGTGGTCTTCTCCTAAGTTTTCACCCTTTCCGCTTTTGGAAGTGCACCGCACAAGACAATTCCCCGTAGACTTTTAGGAATCGACGTTTCCACTTAGAGATTCCACCATCTCCACTCGACCGGCTGCGGAATTCGGTGGTCAACTTAAAATTTCCCTGAACACCGTTTCAAGAAACGTGGTTTCTTAGTGGCAAAAAATGGCACCCACGAAACTGACGTGCGGTATGTTCCAAGTTGAAAACCGAACTCCTAATCAGAAGTTTGAAGTTAAGCTTTATGACATATCAAAAGACAGGGATTTCATTTGTCAATAATAATTTTTTCTTAACTGAAACAATTGAAATATTCAAGGAAATTTTAATGAAATTTTCATAAACCATAAAATTTTTGAAATTTATTAGATTTCATTGACTTTTTATTGCAATTTTAGATATTTCATAAAATTTAGATATTTCCGAAATTTAGAGGGCATCGCAGAAATTCAGAAACTTCATAAAACTTCTGATTGTTTCAATTTGAAATTTCTAACCTAACAACCCTAACCCATGCTCGGTTTGATTTCTTTGCGGCCAGGGATTTGAAAAATATTGTGTGCAAACTCATCTCTACAAAAACCGAATCAAATACCATTCTGATTTCATCTGGCTCATCTCTAATCTCCGACAGAACACAGAGTTTTAAAGGTTTAACAGATATACCACGTGCAATACATGTTTGATGTTACACCAAAGTCACGAGAGAGTAACAGAATATTGGTTTGCTTACTCTGTTGTAATGACAAATTAAAAGGAAACATTTACTGGTCAGGATGGCATAAATCCAAATACTTAAAAGTTATATACTGACAATATCTTGTGCATTAAGCGACCGAGACAGAAGTCGCCATCTTTGTCCCCCACATTCGCCGACTGCGCAATTGAATGAAACGTCCAAAGTTAGTCGAAAGACAGTTTTGTTTATATTTGGTAGTAAAGATTTGTTGTTTTTGTTTGTTTTGCATTTTGGTGGTTAAAGGTTAATTTCTGCAAACTTAAATTAGTTGAATTATTATTGAGGAGTGGATTTGTGAATAGTGGGCAACAGCAGATTGATTATCGCCACTGATTTTCTGACAGTTTACGGCCACCATACTGAACGATTTTTGTCTCCCACTTTGGTTGCTATTGCTCCTTCCTGCTAGATTTTTATTCATTGGATACGACACCATTGCCGCAGCCACCGCCTTCTTTACAAGAAAGCCTAGAATGTCGTCTTTTAATGGCGGCGTTATCGATTTTTTTTTGTACACAAACCTATGGAGATGCAGTAGAAAATATGTTTTTTTTTATTTTTTCGTGTAGTTGATTAGAAGTTGTGAGTGAAAAATCAAAGAACGCTTCATTCCTGATCCAGATATGTATAGATATGGCTTTTTATATCCAATAAAGTCCAGCCAAAGCAAGTTTGGTTAGAACCCTTTGTCTTGGAAAGTACAACAAACTAATGTAAAACTGCTCAATCAAAGAAAATTGGAAATCATTGAATCTAGGTAAGCAAAACTGGTAAATGGGTTTTTATTATTACCAAGACCTTTCTTTTAAAATGTAAATGTGCCAATAGAACTTCTAAAAGCTGTCCTGTTTCTTCAGAGTAAACCTTTGTTGCTCTCAAAATGCAGGCGGCCTCAAAATGTCTCAACTCTGTCTGTGTCAACTCACATAAGTCACATACCAATGTATGTAAGAGGCAATAAGTTTACTGAATGAGAAAGCATATTGTACTTACCACTGAGTATTGTGTTGGAGTAAAATATTCCACTTCAAAGCTTTCAACCACTGTTGGGTTCGAGCAGGTCTTTTGGAAAGTAAAAGACTGACACTTTTGGCCTTTCACCAAATTGCTTTTAGAAATTTGGCAAACAACAGTGGACGGCATATTGTAGAGGCAATAGAATTTAAGTTAAAAAACCAACCACAAATTATAGAACAATGAAGGAACAATAACAATAGTGATAACACAATAAAATGAACACAAAACTACACTTTCACTGAATCAATAAACATATAAACAACAATTACTTTGGCAAGTAATCCCCAGTCTTGACTTTAAACTTAATTAATTTAATCATCCAAAAACTCAATTTCCACAATACAAACAAAATGCAAACGTCAATTCCCATATTTCGGCCATATTGGAATTTTGGCATGCACCTTCTTGCTTTCTTGTACAGAGGGCGGTGCCGCAGCGCATGCGCAGTTTACCTCTTATTTTAGTGTGCTGTGCATCACGTGCTACGGTGCCTACCAATGAAATAAAACTTTATATTATGTCAAAACAATATTTTTTTATCGGTGTTGCCAATAGTTCTGCGTTTGTTCCCTATTTTCCTACAATATTGTGGTTCAATTCTAACTTGAAGGTTACAGGATTCATACTTTTATTAATAGTTTAGTATTAATTAAACTTTGTATTACAAAACTTAAAAAATTACAGAAAATAATTAATTAATAATAAAATCTATTAAGGTTGTTACGTGCTGGTCCATATTTATATGTCAGGAAAATTTTAAAAATGCGACATTGTCGCGGCGCATGCGCACTCCGACTTTTCAACCAATATTTTTTAACTAACGGTATATTACTCTAATGTCTGCAATCATCCAAACTCGGTTTGTTTTCCTTGCGGCCAGGGATTTGAAAAATATTGAGTGCAAACTCATCTCTACCAAAAACCGAATCAAATACCATTCTGATTTCGTCTGGCTCATCTCTAATCTCCGACAGAACACAGAATTTTAAAAGTTTGACAGATATGGCATATACCACGTGAAGGACATGTTTGATGTAGCACCAAAGTCACGTGAGAGTAACAGAATATTGGTTTGTTTACTCTTTTGTAATGACAAATTAAAAGAAAACATTTACTTGTCAAGATGGCGTAAATCAGCTGGTTTTCGTTTGTTTTTTTTATGCTCATTGCAATTGCCAATTATTTCTTGTCTATTGCCTAATTGCCACACATTGAAGAGAAGGAGTAGATTACAATATTATTACAATAAATTACTTCAATTTAGAATAGTTTATAAACATGGCAATTTCGAACTAAATGGAGATCTATAACAGAGGTCTAAACTCAAACAGGTCCAGCTCAGTGCTAAAATGAGAAAAAAACGATCCACAACACTTATAATTTATTAATCACAGAATTCAATCAATTGGAATGGCGGATATTAGCTGGTAAGTTTATTTGTTGTTAGTGCTTCTGTTTGGTTTTATTTCAATTGTGTCCTTTCATTTCCTTGAACTGTGACTGAGCATTGTAATGATAAGCTGAGCTGTAAAAAACCTTCCATAATCACAGTGACACCAATCACCATCATTGTCATAACAATATCCTATTTTAAACATGCACTTTTACAATTCTGGCTTGTACTAAATAGGTACCAGTCAAATGGAAGGTCAAAGACTCCTCCACGATCATGGACAACAAGGAAATTATTTTTCATTCATTAGCTGAGGTCCAGTTACGTTTTTTATGTCCCGATGATCTGGATGAAGTTCGAGCCTTATGTCAGGATTGTTTCCCATTGAATATCCTTTTTATTGTATGAGGAGATTACCTCTAGTAACAGGTAATGACAATTTATAGTTATTTATTCAACAAGTGACTTAAACTAATGTTTATTAATGAAAAGAACAATTAAGCCTTACAAAAGTTCTTTGAGAAAATATTTTATAAAATTTTGACATTTTACATTAAAAATGGCTGTGTGAAATTTTGTAGACTAATTCCTAATATGCCAATAAGGCCCACTAATGTCCAGTTAGTTCCTAATTATTTCCAATAACTAACCTAACCTAACAAAACCCACTAATTTTCTGAATTACCATAACTGGAGAGTCTAAAAAAAAATTTTTAATTAAAAAAAAGTAAAAATAATAAAGTATGTGTGCAATGATTTAACTGGAAGTATAACAGGGTGTTACAAATTCGATGCATTAGCATTGCTATCTTAGAAACTATAGTTGATAGAGCTTTAGTTAAATGGAGGCAAAGTTGCACATTTTATTGCTAAATAATTTGGTAAATATTACACTACTTCCAGTCCTAAGCAAATTACTTGAACTCATCATAAAAAACAGACTTCAAGAACAGATTGATCTTGATGAACAGATCGTACCAGTTTGGCTTTAAACCAAACACTCAACTATACATCCACTTTTTATCTTAACTAACATGCACCTCGATGGCAACAAAACAGCTTGTTTGTTCATGGACATTAACAAAGCTTTTGACAGTGTCTGGCACAAAGGACCACTTTACAAACTACATAAATGATACACCAAAATACTTACTTTACACAATCAGAGATTTACTAGGAAAAAGACAACTGCACGTTCGAATAGACAACACACTTTCCTTTCCTTTCAGTCCTGAACAAGGATCACCCCTCTCACCTTTACTTTACAACCTATACTGCCACGACATATACCGGGTGACCCAATAAGACTGTTTCTCGGCCATATCTCGGGAACCGTTCGTCGTATGACTTTGGTGTGAATCATTTTGAGCATTAAAAATTACTATACTTTTCAATTTACTTGCCTATACCTAAATCCAACCCATTTCGTTTTATTTGAGAATAAACATTTTTTATTATTAAAACTCCAGATTTCTTGAAAACTTCTCTCTCTAATTACGTGTGGATTTATGTCACACCAGTAGTGTGAATTATGTCTATTGAACATTCCATTTTTACTGAATTTGGCCTCGTCGCTCTAAATAATATTATTCAAAAACAATTCTTCTCCATAGTGACTAGTCAGCAAAAACTCACTAAAAACCACTCTCTTCGGAAAGTCAACCTCTTTTAAGTGTTGCACTAATTTAAATGAAAAAGGGTAAAATTTATGTTTCTTCAGGATCCTTTGAATTGAGCTTTTGGATATGCCTGATTCTACGGAAACTTGTCTTATAGGTTTTGTTTTAATAGCTTTTATTTTCACAGATCCCGTATTCTTAAAATTTTCAATTATTTGCTTGACCGCTTTGGTGATGGCTTTGTTTTTTCTGGATAACGAGCGGCAAATACCTCACATGTTCTACTCACAACTTTAAACTTTATCACATTCTCCGTAAATAATACAGATTTAAGTAATCTTCAATCGATGTTTTTCGTCGTGGGACAACCTGTATAACTAATAACATAGGCAGAAAGACCACGTGTGTGGTCGATAGCATTTTTTTCGTATGGAAAAAATAAAGATTGTGTATATACAGGGTGATTCCAAAGTTGGTGCTTTCCTTTCATCTGCGAATAGGGCTTAAAAAAATAAGGTTTTTTTTCTTTGACGCTTTTTCGAAATATGAACAATAACGAAGATGACAGGGTGTCAAAGTCTTACTTTGGAATCACCCTGTAAATAATTCANAGGCGNNNCGNNCCCNATTNCATACANGCGGCNGTATCCTCNNCCAATATTAAATNCNANTGTAAGTCAGCCCGGCNCNTTTGNNNTTCGCCGNGGTGCNNNATTACCNATAGGAANCCTTNCATTGNNCGCATNGANTCAGTCNACTNNGCNCGNGAGTACANCCCCTAAGGAGNNTGNNCCNAGTCGGNGAGANNCCATGGNANGCCGAGCGNTGTCTNGGCCAACCTTGAAANNGNACNACGTACTGCNCNGATCAGCGANACCTTGAANACCTAANTACTGTNATTTATAATATGAGTTNCNANGTNNNCCTTCTAGTTAGACGCGGCGNNGGCTTGNTGNACGTCTGTNACNTGTCCNTCNGGCCNTGTTACTNNATCTCGANCCTTGTGACTCTANANGGTCNTNCAGAGTGANTGCGCTANTCTAAATANGNTGNNTNACAAGTTTCGNTACTTGCGTCGTCTTGGNGCTGCAAANCCATCGCTTATTAAGCTGGATTTCACTCGTTCGTGGTCAATCTGTGCCAAATTGTATTATTTCGTCTCAAAACCGGCATAGATCGATTCCGCCTCAAAACCGGCATAGATCTATTCCGCTAATGTTCTAGTCTGCATATTTGATACTTTTGAGCTATTCTACGTCTGTTGGGACTACATTGGTCGCTGGATTTCACTCGTTGTCAATCTGTGCCAAATTGTATTATTTCGTCTCAAAACCGGCATAGATCGATTCCGCCTCAAAACCGGCATAGATCTATTCCGCAAATGTTCTAGTCTGCATATTTGATACTTTTGAGCTATTCTACGTCTGTTGGGACTACATTGGTCGCTGGATTTCACTCGTTCGTGGTCAATCTGTGCCAAATTGTATTATTTCGTCTCAAAACCGGCATAGATCGATTCCGCCTCAAAACCGGCATAGATCTATTCCGCAAATGTTCTAGTCTGCATATTTGATACTTTTGAGCTATTCTACGTCTGTTGGGACTACATTGGTCTCTGGATTTCACTCGTTCGTGGTCAATCTGTGCCAAATTGTATTATTTCGTCTCAAAACCGGCATGGATCGATTCCGCCGCAAAACCGGCATAGATCTATTCCGCAAATGTTCTAGTCTGCATATTTGATACTTTTCAGCTATTATACGTCTGTTGGGACCACATTGAACGCTGAATTTGGCTCGTTTGTGGTCAATCTGTGCCAAATTGTATTATTTCGTCTCAAAACCGGCATAGATCGATTCCGCCGCAAAACCGGCATACATCTATTCCGCTAATGTTCTAGTCTGCATATTTGATACTTTTGAGCTATTCTACGTCTGTTGGGACTACATTGGTCGCTGGATTTCACTCGTTCGTGGTCAATCTGTGCCAAATTGTATTATTTCGTCTCAAAACCGGCATAGATCGATTCCGCCGCAAAACCGGCATAGATCTATTCCGCAAATGTTCTAGTCTGCATATTTGATACTTTTGAGCTATTCTACGTCTGTTGGGACTACATTGGTCGCTGGATTTCACTCGTTCGTTGTCAATCTGTGCCAAATTGTATTATTTCGTCTCAAAACCGGCATAGATCGATTCCGCCTCAAAACCGGCATAGATCTATTCCGCTAATGTTCTAGTCTGCATATTTGATACTTTTGAGCTATTCTACGTCTGTTGGGACTACATTGGTCGCTGGATTTCACTCGTTCGTGGTCAATCTGTGCCAAATTGTATTCTTTCGTCTCAAAACCGGCATAGATCGATTCCGCCTCAAAACCGGCATAGATCTATTCCGCAAATGTTCTAGTCTGCATATTTGATACTTTTGAGCTATTCTACGTCTGTTGGGACTACATTGGTCGCTGGATTTCACTCGTTCGTGGTCAATCTGTGCCAAATTGTATTATTTCGTCTCAAAACCGGCATAGATCGATTCCGACCTCAAAACCGGCATAGATCTATTCCGCAAATGTTCTAGTCTGCATATTTGATACTTTTGAGCTATTCTACGTCTGTGGGACTACTTTGGTCGCTGGATTTCACTCGTTTCGTTGTCAATCTGTGCCAAATTGTATTATTTCGTCTCAAAACCGGCATAGATCGATTCCGCTCAAAACCGGCATAGATCTATTCCGCAATATGTTCTAGTCTGCATATTTGATACTTTTGAGCTATTCTACGTCTGTTGGGACTACTTTGGTCGCTGGATTTCACTCGTTTGTGGTCAATCTGTGCCAAATTGTATTATTTCGTCTCAAAACCGGCATAGATCGATTCCGCTCAAAACCGGCATAGATCTATTCCGCAAATGTTCTAGTCTGCATATTTGATACTTTTGAGCTATTGATACGTCTGTTGGGACTACATTGGTCGCTGGATTTCACTCGTTCGTGGTCAATCTGTGCCAAATTGTATTATTTCGTCTCAAAACCGGCATAGATCGATTCCGCCTCAAAACCGGCATAGATCTATTCCGCAAATGTTCTAGTCTGCATATTTGATACTTTTGAGCTATTCTACGTCTGTTGGGACTACATTGGTCGCTGGATTTCACTCGTTCGTGGTCAATCTGTGCCAAATTGTATTATTTCGTCTCAAAACCGGCATAGATCGATTCCGCCTCAAAACCGGCATAGATCTATTCCGCTAATGTTCTAGTCTGCATATTTGTTACTTTTGAGCTATTCTACGTCTGTTGGGACTACATTTGGTCGCTGGATTTCACTCGTTCGTGGTCAATCTGTGCCAAATTGTATTATTTCGTCTCAAAACCGGCATAGATCGATTCCGCGCAAAACCGGCATAGATCTATTCCGCAAATGTTCTAGTCTGCATATTTGATACTTTTGAGCTATTATACGTCTGTTGGGACTACTTTGGTCGCTGGATTTCACTCGTTCGTGGTCAATCTGTGCCAAATTGTATTATTTCGTCTCAAAACCGGCATAGATCGATTCCGCCGCAAAACCGGCATAGATCTATTCCGCAAATGTTCTAGTCTGCATATTTGATACTTTTGAGCTATTCTACGTCTGTTGGGACTACATTGGTCGCTGGATTTCACTCGTTCGTGGTCAATCTGTGCCAAATTGTATTATTTCGTCTCAAAACCGGCATAGATCGATTCCGCCTCAAAACCGGCATAGATCTATTCCGCAAATGTTCTAGTCTGCATATTTGATACTTTTGAGCTATTCTACGTCTGTTGGGACTACATTGGTCGCTGGATTTCACTCGTTCGTGGTCAATCTGTGCCAAATTGTATTATTTCGTCTCAAAACCGGCATAGATCGATTCCGCCGCAAAACCGGCATAGATCTATTCCGCAAATGTTCTAGTCTGCATATTTGATACTTTTGAGCTATTCTACGTCTGTTGGGACTACATTGGTCGCTGGATTTCACTCGTTCGTGGTCAATCTGTGCCAAATTGTATTATTTCGTCTCAAAACCGGCATAGATCGATTCCGCCTCAAAACCGGCATAGATCTATTCCGCTAATGTTCTAGTCTGCATATTTGATACTTTTGAGCTATTCTACGTCTGTTGGGACTACATTGGTCGCTGGATTTCACTCGTTCGTGGTCAATCTGTGCCAAATTGTATTATTTCGTCTCAAAACCGGCATAGATCGATTCCGCCTCAAAACCGGCATAGATCTATTCCGCTAATGTTCTAGTCTGCATATTTGATACTTTTGAGCTATTATACGTCTGTTGGGACTACATTGGTCGCTGGATTTCACTCGTTCGTTGTCAATCTGTGCCAAATTGTATTATTTCGTCTCAAAACCGGCATAGATCGATTCCGCTCAAAACCGGCATAGATCTATTCCGCAAATGTTCTAGTCTGCATATTTGATACTTTTGAGCTATTCTACGTCTGTTGGGACTACATTGGTCGCTGGATTTCACTCGTTCGTGGTCAATCTGTGCCAAATTGTATTATTTCGTCTCAAAACCGGCATAGATCGATTCCGCCTCAAAACCGGCATAGATCTATTCCGCAAATGTTCTAGTCTGCATATTTGATACTTTTGAGCTATTCTACGTCTGTTGGGACTACATTGGTCGCTGGATTTCACTCGTTCGTGGTCAATCTGTGCCAAATTGTATTATTTCGTCTCAAAACCGGCATAGATCGATTCCGCTCAAAACCGGCATAGATCTATTCCGCAAATGTTCTAGTCTGCATATTTGATACTTTTGAGCTATTCTACGTCTGTTGGGACTACATTGGTCGCTGGATTTCACTCGTTCGTGGTCAATCTGTGCCAAATTGTATTATTTCGTCTCAAAACCGGCATAGATCGATTCCGCCTCAAAACCGGCATAGATCTATTCCGCAAATGTTCTAGTCTGCATATTTGATACTTTTGAGCTATTCTACGTCTGTTGGGACTACATTGGTCGCTGGATTTCACTCGTTCGTGGTCAATCTGTGCCAAATTGTATTATTTCGTCTCAAAACCGGCATAGATCGATTCCGCCTCAAAACCGGCATAGATCTATTCCGCAAATGTTCTAGTCTGCATATTTGATACTTTTGAGCTATTCTACGTCTGTTGGGACTACATTGGTCGCTGGATTTCACTCGTTCGTGGTCAATCTGTGCCAAATTGTATTATTTCGTCTCAAAACCGGCATAGATCGATTCCGCCGCAAAACCGGCATAGATCTATTCCGCAAATGTTCTAGTCTGCATATTTGATACTTTTGAGCTATTCTACGTCTGTTGGGACTACATTGGTCGCTGGATTTCACTCGTTCGTGGTCAATCTGTGCCAAATTGTATTATTTCGTCTCAAAACCGGCATAGATCGATTCCGCCGCAAAACCGGCATAGATCTATTCCGCAAATGTTCTAGTCTGCATATTTGATACTTTTGAGCTATTCTACGTCTGTTGGGACTACATTGGTCGCTGGATTTCACTCGTTCGTGGTCAATCTGTGCCAAATTGTATTATTTCGTCTCAAAACCGGCATAGATCGATTCCGCCTCAAAACCGGCATAGATCTATTCCGCAAATGTTCTAGTCTGCATATTTGATACTTTTGAGCTATTCTACGTCTGTTGGGACTACATTGGTCGCTGGATTTCACTCGTTCGTGGTCAATCTGTGCCAAATTGTATTATTTCGTCTCAAAACCGGCATAGATCGATTCCGCCTCAAAACCGGCATAGATCTATTCCGCAAATGTTCTAGTCTGCATATTTGATACTTTTGAGCTATTCTACGTCTGTTGGGACTACATTGGTCGCTGGATTTCACTCGTTCGTGGTCAATCTGTGCCAAATTGTATTATTTCGTCTCAAAACCGGCATAGATCGATTCCGCCGCAAAACCGGCATAGATCTATTCCGCAAATGTTCTAGTCTGCATATTTGATACTTTTGAGCTATTCTACTTCTGTTGGGACTACATTGGTCGCTGGATTTCACTCGTTCGTGGTCAATCTGTGCCAAATTGTATTATTTCGTCTCAAAACCGGCATAGATCGATTCCGCCTCAAAACCGGCATAGATCTATTCCGCAAATGTTCTAGTCTGCATATTTGATACTTTTGAGCTATTCTACGTCTGTTGGGACTACATTGGTCGCTGGATTTCACTCGTTCGTGGTCAATCTGTGCCAAATTGTATTATTTCGTCTCAAAACCGGCATAGATCGATTCCGCCTCAAAACCGGCATAGATCTATTCCGCAAATGTTCTAGTCTGCATATTTGATACTTTTGAGCTATTCTACGTCTGTTGGGACTACATTGGTCGCTGGATTTCACTCGTTCGTTGTCAATCTGTGCCAAATTGTATTATTTCGTCTCAAAACCGGCATAGATCGATTCCGCCGCAAAACCGGCATAGATCTATTCCGCAAATGTTCTAGTCTGCATATTTGATACTTTTGAGCTATTCTACGTCTGTTGGGACTACATTGGTCGCTGGATTTCACTCGTTCGTGGTCAATCTGTGCCAAATTGTATTATTTCGTCTCAAAACCGGCATAGATCGATTCCGCCTCAAAACCGGCATAGATCTATTCCGCAAATGTTCTAGTCTGCATATTTGATACTTTTGAGCTATTCTACGTCTGTTGGGACTACATTGGTCGCTGGATTTCACTCGTTCGTGGTCAATCTGTGCCAAATTGTATTATTTCGTCTCAAAACCGGCATAGATCGATTCCGCCTCAAAACCGGCATAGATCTATTCCGCAAATGTTCTAGTCTGCATATTTGATACTTTTGAGCTATTCTACGTCTGTTGGGACTACATTGGTCGCTGGATTTCACTCGTTCGTGGTCAATCTGTGCCAAATTGTATTATTTCGTCTCAAAACCGGCATAGATCGATTCCGCCTCAAAACCGGCATAGATCTATTCCGCAAATGTTCTAGTCTGCATATTTGATACTTTTGAGCTATTCTACGTCTGTTGGGACTACATTGGTCGCTGGATTTCACTCGTTCGTGGTCAATCTGTGCCAAATTGTATTATTTCGTCTCAAAACCGGCATAGATCGATTCCGCCTCAAAACCGGCATAGATCTATTCCGCAAATGTTCTAGTCTGCATATTTGATACTTTTGAGCTATTCTACGTCTGTTGGGACTACATTGGTCGCTGGATTTCACTCGTTCGTGGTCAATCTGTGCCAAATTGTATTATTTCGTCTCAAAACCGGCATAGATCGATTCCGCCGCAAAACCGGCATAGATCTATTCCGCAAATGTTCTAGTCTGCATATTTGATACTTTTGAGCTATTCTACGTCTGTTGGGACTACATTGGTCGCTGGATTTCACTCGTTCGTGGTCAATCTGTGCCAAATTGTATTATTTCGTCTCAAAACCGGCATAGATCGATTCCGCCGCAAAACCGGCATAGATCTATTCCGCAAATGTTCTAGTCTGCATATTTGATACTTTTGAGCTATTCTACGTCTGTTGGGACTACATTGGTCGCTGGATTTCACTCGTTCGTGGTCAATCTGTGCCAAATTGTATTATTTCGTCTCAAAACCGGCATAGATCGATTCCGCCTCAAAACCGGCATAGATCTATTCCGCAAATGTTCTAGTCTGCATATTTGATACTTTTGAGCTATTCTACGTCTGTTGGGACTACATTGGTCGCTGGATTTCACTCGTTCGTGGTCAATCTGTGCCAAATTGTATTATTTCGTCTCAAAACCGGCATAGATCGATTCCGCCTCAAAACCGGCATAGATCTATTCCGCAAATGTTCTAGTCTGCATATTTGATACTTTTGAGCTATTCTACGTCTGTTGGGACTACATTGGTCGCTGGATTTCACTCGTTCGTGGTCAATCTGTGCCAAATTGTATTATTTCGTCTCAAAACCGGCATAGATCGATTCCGCCTCAAAACCGGCATAGATCTATTCCGCAAATGTTCTAGTCTGCATATTTGATACTTTTGAGCTATTCTACGTCTGTTGGGACTACATTGGTCGCTGGATTTCACTCGTTCGTGGTCAATCTGTGCCAAATTGTATTATTTCGTCTCAAAACCGGCATAGATCGATTCCGCCTCAAAACCGGCATAGATCTATTCCGCAAATGTTCTAGTCTGCATATTTGATACTTTTGAGCTATTCTACGTCTGTTGGGACTACATTGGTCGCTGGATTTCACTCGTTCGTGGTCAATCTGTGCCAAATTGTATTATTTCGTCTCAAAACCGGCATAGATCGATTCCGCCTCAAAACCGGCATAGATCTATTCCGCAAATGTTCTAGTCTGCATATTTGATACTTTTGAGCTATTCTACGTCTGTTGGGACTACATTGGTCGCTGGATTTCACTCGTTCGTGGTCAATCTGTGCCAAATTGTATTATTTCGTCTCAAAACCGGCATAGATCGATTCCGCCTCAAAACCGGCATAGATCTATTCCGCAAATGTTCTAGTCTGCATATTTGATACTTTTGAGCTATTCTACTTCTGTTGGGACTACATTGGTCGCTGGATTTCACTCGTTCGTGGTCAATCTGTGCCAAATTGTATTATTTCGTCTCAAAACCGGCATAGATCGATTCCGCCGCAAAACCGGCATAGATCTATTCCGCAAATGTTCTAGTCTGCATATTTGATACTTTTGAGCTATTCTACGTCTGTTGGGACTACATTGGTCGCTGGATTTCACTCGTTCGTGGTCAATCTGTGCCAAATTGTATTATTTCGTCTCAAAACCGGCATAGATCGATTCCGCCGCAAAACCGGCATAGATCTATTCCGCAAATGTTCTAGTCTGCATATTTGATACTTTTGAGCTATTCTACGTCTGTTGGGACTACATTGGTCGCTGGATTTCACTCGTTCGTGGTCAATCTGTGCCAAATTGTATTATTTCGTCTCAAAACCGGCATAGATCGATTCCGCCTCAAAACCGGCATAGATCTATTCCGCAAATGTTCTAGTCTGCATATTTGATACTTTTGAGCTATTCTACGTCTGTTGGGACTACATTGGTCGCTGGATTTCACTCGTTCGTGGTCAATCTGTGCCAAATTGTATTATTTCGTCTCAAAACCGGCATAGATCGATTCCGCCTCAAAACCGGCATAGATCTATTCCGCAAATGTTCTAGTCTGCATATTTGATACTTTTGAGCTATTCTACGTCTGTTGGGACTACATTGGTCGCTGGATTTCACTCGTTCGTGGTCAATCTGTGCCAAATTGTATTATTTCGTCTCAAAACCGGCATAGATCGATTCCGCCTCAAAACCGGCATAGATCTATTCCGCAAATGTTCTAGTCTGCATATTTGATACTTTTGAGCTATTCTACGTCTGTTGGGACTACATTGGTCGCTGGATTTCACTCGTTCGTGGTCAATCTGTGCCAAATTGTATTATTTCGTCTCAAAACCGGCATAGATCGATTCCGCCTCAAAACCGGCATAGATCTATTCCGCAAATGTTCTAGTCTGCATATTTGATACTTTTGAGCTATTCTACGTCTGTTGGGACTACATTGGTCGCTGGATTTCACTCGTTCGTGGTCAATCTGTGCCAAATTGTATTATTTCGTCTCAAAACCGGCATAGATCGATTCCGCCTCAAAACCGGCATAGATCTATTCCGCAAATGTTCTAGTCTGCATATTTGATACTTTTGAGCTATTCTACGTCTGTTGGGACTACATTGGTCGCTGGATTTCACTCGTTCGTGGTCAATCTGTGCCAAATTGTATTATTTCGTCTCAAAACCGGCATAGATCGATTCCGCCGCAAAACCGGCATAGATCTATTCCGCAAATGTTCTAGTCTGCATATTTGATACTTTTGAGCTATTCTACGTCTGTTGGGACTACATTGGTCGCTGGATTTCACTCGTTCGTGGTCAATCTGTGCCAAATTGTATTATTTCGTCTCAAAACCGGCATAGATCGATTCCGCCTCAAAACCGGCATAGATCTATTCCGCAAATGTTCTAGTCTGCATATTTGATACTTTTGAGCTATTCTACGTCTGTTGGGACTACATTGGTCGCTGGATTTCACTCGTTCGTGGTCAATCTGTGCCAAATTGTATTATTTCGTCTCAAAACCGGCATAGATCGATTCCGCCTCAAAACCGGCATAGATCTATTCCGCTAATGTTCTAGTCTGCATATTTGATACTTTTGAGCTATTCTACGTCTGTTGGGACTACATTGGTCGCTGGATTTCACTCGTTCGTGGTCAATCTGTGCCAAATTGTATTATTTCGTCTCAAAACCGGCATAGATCGATTCCGCCTCAAAACCGGCATAGATCTATTCCGCAAATGTTCTAGTCTGCATATTTGATACTTTTGAGCTATTCTACGTCTGTTGGGACTACATTGGTCGCTGGATTTCACTCGTTCGTGGTCAATCTGTGCCAAATTGTATTATTTCGTCTCAAAACCGGCATAGATCGATTCCGCCTCAAAACCGGCATAGATCTATTCCGCAAATGTTCTAGTCTGCATATTTGATACTTTTGAGCTATTCTACGTCTGTTGGGACTACATTGGTCGCTGGATTTCACTCGTTCGTGGTCAATCTGTGCCAAATTGTATTATTTCGTCTCAAAACCGGCATAGATCGATTCCGCCTCAAAACCGGCATAGATCTATTCCGCAAATGTTCTAGTCTGCATATTTGATACTTTTGAGCTATTCTACGTCTGTTGGGACTACATTGGTCGCTGGATTTCACTCGTTCGTGGTCAATCTGTGCCAAATTGTATTATTTCGTCTCAAAACCGGCATAGATCGATTCCGCCGCAAAACCGGCATAGATCTATTCCGCAAATGTTCTAGTCTGCATATTTGATACTTTTGAGCTATTCTACGTCTGTTGGGACTACATTGGTCGCTGGATTTCACTCGTTCGTGGTCAATCTGTGCCAAATTGTATTATTTCGTCTCAAAACCGGCATAGATCGATTCCGCCTCAAAACCGGCATAGATCTATTCCGCAAATGTTCTAGTCTGCATATTTGATACTTTTGAGCTATTCTACGTCTGTTGGGACTACATTGGTCGCTGGATTTCACTCGTTCGTGGTCAATCTGTGCCAAATTGTATTATTTCGTCTCAAAACCGGCATAGATCGATTCCGCCGCAAAACCGGCATAGATCTATTCCGCAAATGTTCTAGTCTGCATATTTGATACTTTTGAGCTATTCTACGTCTGTTGGGACTACATTGGTCGCTGGATTTCACTCGTTCGTGGTCAATCTGTGCCAAATTGTATTATTTCGTCTCAAAACCGGCATAGATCGATTCCGCCTCAAAACCGGCATAGATCTATTCCGCAAATGTTCTAGTCTGCATATTTGATACTTTTGAGCTATTCTACGTCTGTTGGGACTACATTGGTCGCTGGATTTCACTCGTTCGTGGTCAATCTGTGCCAAATTGTATTATTTCGTCTCAAAACCGGCATAGATCGATTCCGCCTCAAAACCGGCATAGATCTATTCCGCAAATGTTCTAGTCTGCATATTTGATACTTTTGAGCTATTCTACGTCTGTTGGGACTACATTGGTCGCTGGATTTCACTCGTTCGTGGTCAATCTGTGCCAAATTGTATTATTTCGTCTCAAAACCGGCATAGATCGATTCCGCCTCAAAACCGGCATAGATCTATTCCGCAAATGTTCTAGTCTGCATATTTGATACTTTTGAGCTATTCTACGTCTGTTGGGACTACATTGGTCGCTGGATTTCACTCGTTCGTGGTCAATCTGTGCCAAATTGTATTATTTCGTCTCAAAACCGGCATAGATCGATTCCGCCTCAAAACCGGCATAGATCTATTCCGCAAATGTTCTAGTCTGCATATTTGATACTTTTGAGCTATTCTACGTCTGTTGGGACTACATTGGTCGCTGGATTTCACTCGTTCGTGGTCAATCTGTGCCAAATTGTATTATTTCGTCTCAAAACCGGCATAGATCGATTCCGCCTCAAAACCGGCATAGATCTATTCCGCAAATGTTCTAGTCTGCATATTTGATACTTTTGAGCTATTCTACGTCTGTTGGGACTACATTGGTCGCTGGATTTCACTCGTTCGTGGTCAATCTGTGCCAAATTGTATTATTTCGTCTCAAAACCGGCATAGATCGATTCCGCCTCAAAACCGGCATAGATCTATTCCGCAAATGTTCTAGTCTGCATATTTGATACTTTTGAGCTATTCTACGTCTGTTGGGACTACATTGGTCGCTGGATTTCACTCGTTCGTGGTCAATCTGTGCCAAATTGTATTATTTCGTCTCAAAACCGGCATAGATCGATTCCGCCTCAAAACCGGCATAGATCTATTCCGCAAATGTTCTAGTCTGCATATTTGATACTTTTGAGCTATTCTACGTCTGTTGGGACTACATTGGTCGCTGGATTTCACTCGTTCGTGGTCAATCTGTGCCAAATTGTATTATTTCGTCTCAAAACCGGCATAGATCGATTCCGCCTCAAAACCGGCATAGATCTATTCCGCAAATGTTCTAGTCTGCATATTTGATACTTTTGAGCTATTCTACGTCTGTTGGGACTACATTGGTCGCTGGATTTCACTCGTTCGTGGTCAATCTGTGCCAAATTGTATTATTTCGTCTCAAAACCGGCATAGATCGATTCCGCCTCAAAACCGGCATAGATCTATTCCGCAAATGTTCTAGTCTGCATATTTGATACTTTTGAGCTATTCTACGTCTGTTGGGACTACATTGGTCGCTGGATTTCACTCGTTCGTGGTCAATCTGTGCCAAATTGTATTATTTCGTCTCAAAACCGGCATAGATCGATTCCGCCTCAAAACCGGCATAGATCTATTCCGCAAATGTTCTAGTCTGCATATTTGATACTTTTGAGCTATTCTACGTCTGTTGGGACTACATTGGTCGCTGGATTTCACTCGTTCGTGGTCAATCTGTGCCAAATTGTATTATTTCGTCTCAAAACCGGCATAGATCGATTCCGCCTCAAAACCGGCATAGATCTATTCCGCAAATGTTCTAGTCTGCATATTTGATACTTTTGAGCTATTCTACGTCTGTTGGGACTACATTGGTCGCTGGATTTCACTCGTTCGTGGTCAATCTGTGCCAAATTGTATTATTTCGTCTCAAAACCGGCATAGATCGATTCCGCCTCAAAACCGGCATAGATCTATTCCGCAAATGTTCTAGTCTGCATATTTGATACTTTTGAGCTATTCTACGTCTGTTGGGACTACATTGGTCGCTGGATTTCACTCGTTCGTGGTCAATCTGTGCCAAATTGTATTATTTCGTCTCAAAACCGGCATAGATCGATTCCGCCGCAAAACCGGCATAGATCTATTCCGCAAATGTTCTAGTCTGCATATTTGATACTTTTGAGCTATTCTACGTCTGTTGGGACTACATTGGTCGCTGGATTTCACTCGTTCGTGGTCAATCTGTGCCAAATTGTATTATTTCGTCTCAAAACCGGCATAGATCGATTCCGCCTCAAAACCGGCATAGATCTATTCCGCAAATGTTCTAGTCTGCATATTTGATACTTTTGAGCTATTCTACGTCTGTTGGGACTACATTGGTCGCTGGATTTCACTCGTTCGTGGTCAATCTGTGCCAAATTGTATTATTTCGTCTCAAAACCGGCATAGATCGATTCCGCCTCAAAACCGGCATAGATCTATTCCGCAAATGTTCTAGTCTGCATATTTGATACTTTTGAGCTATTCTACGTCTGTTGGGACTACATTGGTCGCTGGATTTCACTCGTTCGTGGTCAATCTGTGCCAAATTGTATTATTTCGTCTCAAAACCGGCATAGATCGATTCCGCCTCAAAACCGGCATAGATCTATTCCGCAAATGTTCTAGTCTGCATATTTGATACTTTTGAGCTATTCTACGTCTGTTGGGACTACATTGGTCGCTGGATTTCACTCGTTCGTGGTCAATCTGTGCCAAATTGTATTATTTCGTCTCAAAACCGGCATAGATCGATTCCGCCTCAAAACCGGCATAGATCTATTCCGCTAATGTTCTAGTCTGCATATTTGATACTTTTGAGCTATTCTACGTCTGTTGGGACTACATTGGTCGCTGGATTTCACTCGTTCGTGGTCAATCTGTGCCAAATTGTATTATTTCGTCTCAAAACCGGCATAGATCGATTCCGCTCAAAACCGGCATAGATCTATTCCGCAAATGTTCTAGTCTGCATATTTGATACTTTTGAGCTATTCTACGTCTGTTGGGACTACATTGGTCGCTGGATTTCACTCGTTCGTGGTCAATCTGTGCCAAATTGTATTATTTCGTCTCAAAACCGGCATAGATCGATTCCGCCTCAAAACCGGCATAGATCTATTCCGCAAATGTTCTAGTCTGCATATTTGATACTTTTGAGCTATTCTACGTCTGTTGGGACTACATTGGTCGCTGGATTTCACTCGTTCGTGGTCAATCTGTGCCAAATTGTATTATTTCGTCTCAAAACCGGCATAGATCGATTCCGCCTCAAAACCGGCATAGATCTATTCCGCAAATGTTCTAGTCTGCATATTTGATACTTTTGAGCTATTCTACGTCTGTTGGGACTACATTGGTCGCTGGATTTCACTCGTTCGTGGTCAATCTGTGCCAAATTGTATTATTTCGTCTCAAAACCGGCATAGATCGATTCCGCCTCAAAACCGGCATAGATCTATTCCGCAAATGTTCTAGTCTGCATATTTGATACTTTTGAGCTATTCTACGTCTGTTGGGACTACATTGGTCGCTGGATTTCACTCGTTCGTGGTCAATCTGTGCCAAATTGTATTATTTCGTCTCAAAACCGGCATAGATCGATTCCGCCTCAAAACCGGCATAGATCTATTCCGCAAATGTTCTAGTCTGCATATTTGATACTTTTGAGCTATTCTACGTCTGTTGGGACTACATTGGTCGCTGGATTTCACTCGTTCGTGGTCAATCTGTGCCAAATTGTATTATTTCGTCTCAAAACCGGCATAGATCGATTCCGCCTCAAAACCGGCATAGATCTATTCCGCAAATGTTCTAGTCTGCATATTTGATACTTTTGAGCTATTCTACGTCTGTTGGGACTACATTGGTCGCTGGATTTCACTCGTTCGTGGTCAATCTGTGCCAAATTGTATTATTTCGTCTCAAAACCGGCATAGATCGATTCCGCCTCAAAACCGGCATAGATCTATTCCGCAAATGTTCTAGTCTGCATATTTGATACTTTTGAGCTATTCTACGTCTGTTGGGACTACATTGGTCGCTGGATTTCACTCGTTCGTGGTCAATCTGTGCCAAATTGTATTATTTCGTCTCAAAACCGGCATAGATCGATTCCGCCTCAAAACCGGCATAGATCTATTCCGCAAATGTTCTAGTCTGCATATTTGATACTTTTGAGCTATTCTACGTCTGTTGGGACTACATTGGTCGCTGGATTTCACTCGTTCGTGGTCAATCTGTGCCAAATTGTATTATTTCGTCTCAAAACCGGCATAGATCGATTCCGCCTCAAAACCGGCATAGATCTATTCCGCAAATGTTCTAGTCTGCATATTTGATACTTTTGAGCTATTCTACGTCTGTTGGGACTACATTGGTCGCTGGATTTCACTCGTTCGTGGTCAATCTGTGCCAAATTGTATTATTTCGTCTCAAAACCGGCATAGATCGATTCCGCCTCAAAACCGGCATAGATCTATTCCGCAAATGTTCTAGTCTGCATATTTGATACTTTTGAGCTATTCTACGTCTGTTGGGACTACATTGGTCGCTGGATTTCACTCGTTCGTGGTCAATCTGTGCCAAATTGTATTATTTCGTCTCAAAACCGGCATAGATCGATTCCGCCTCAAAACCGGCATAGATCTATTCCGCAAATGTTCTAGTCTGCATATTTGATACTTTTGAGCTATTCTACGTCTGTTGGGACTACATTGGTCGCTGGATTTCACTCGTTCGTGGTCAATCTGTGCCAAATTGTATTATTTCGTCTCAAAACCGGCATAGATCGATTCCGCCTCAAAACCGGCATAGATCTATTCCGCAAATGTTCTAGTCTGCATATTTGATACTTTTGAGCTATTCTACGTCTGTTGGGACTACATTGGTCGCTGGATTTCACTCGTTCGTGGTCAATCTGTGCCAAATTGTATTATTTCGTCTCAAAACCGGCATAGATCGATTCCGCCTCAAAACCGGCATAGATCTATTCCGCAAATGTTCTAGTCTGCATATTTGATACTTTTGAGCTATTCTACGTCTGTTGGGACTACATTGGTCGCTGGATTTCACTCGTTCGTGGTCAATCTGTGCCAAATTGTATTATTTCGTCTCAAAACCGGCATAGATCGATTCCGCCTCAAAACCGGCATAGATCTATTCCGCAAATGTTCTAGTCTGCATATTTGATACTTTTGAGCTATTCTACGTCTGTTGGGACTACATTGGTCGCTGGATTTCACTCGTTCGTGGTCAATCTGTGCCAAATTGTATTATTTCGTCTCAAAACCGGCATAGATCGATTCCGCCTCAAAACCGGCATAGATCTATTCCGCAAATGTTCTAGTCTGCATATTTGATACTTTTGAGCTATTCTACGTCTGTTGGGACTACATTGGTCGCTGGATTTCACTCGTTCGTGGTCAATCTGTGCCAAATTGTATTATTTCGTCTCAAAACCGGCATAGATCGATTCCGCCTCAAAACCGGCATAGATCTATTCCGCAAATGTTCTAGTCTGCATATTTGATACTTTTGAGCTATTCTACGTCTGTTGGGACTACATTGGTCGCTGGATTTCACTCGTTCGTGGTCAATCTGTGCCAAATTGTATTATTTCGTCTCAAAACCGGCATAGATCGATTCCGCCTCAAAACCGGCATAGATCTATTCCGCAAATGTTCTAGTCTGCATATTTGATACTTTTGAGCTATTCTACGTCTGTTGGGACTACATTGGTCGCTGGATTTCACTCGTTCGTGGTCAATCTGTGCCAAATTGTATTATTTCGTCTCAAAACCGGCATAGATCGATTCCGCCTCAAAACCGGCATAGATCTATTCCGCAAATGTTCTAGTCTGCATATTTGATACTTTTGAGCTATTCTACGTCTGTTGGGACTACATTGGTCGCTGGATTTCACTCGTTCGTGGTCAATCTGTGCCAAATTGTATTATTTCGTCTCAAAACCGGCATAGATCGATTCCGCCTCAAAACCGGCATAGATCTATTCCGCAAATGTTCTAGTCTGCATATTTGATACTTTTGAGCTATTCTACGTCTGTTGGGACTACATTGGTCGCTGGATTTCACTCGTTCGTGGTCAATCTGTGCCAAATTGTATTATTTCGTCTCAAAACCGGCATAGATCGATTCCGCCTCAAAACCGGCATAGATCTATTCCGCAAATGTTCTAGTCTGCATATTTGATACTTTTGAGCTATTCTACGTCTGTTGGGACTACATTGGTCGCTGGATTTCACTCGTTCGTGGTCAATCTGTGCCAAATTGTATTATTTCGTCTCAAAACCGGCATAGATCGATTCCGCCTCAAAACCGGCATAGATCTATTCCGCAAATGTTCTAGTCTGCATATTTGATACTTTTGAGCTATTCTACGTCTGTTGGGACTACATTGGTCGCTGGATTTCACTCGTTCGTGGTCAATCTGTGCCAAATTGTATTATTTCGTCTCAAAACCGGCATAGATCGATTCCGCCTCAAAACCGGCATAGATCTATTCCGCAAATGTTCTAGTCTGCATATTTGATACTTTTGAGCTATTCTACGTCTGTTGGGACTACATTGGTCGCTGGATTTCACTCGTTCGTGGTCAATCTGTGCCAAATTGTATTATTTCGTCTCAAAACCGGCATAGATCGATTCCGCCGCAAAACCGGCATAGATCTATTCCGCAAATGTTCTAGTCTGCATATTTGATACTTTTGAGCTATTCTACGTCTGTTGGGACTACATTGGTCGCTGGATTTCACTCGTTCGTGGTCAATCTGTGCCAAATTGTATTATTTCGTCTCAAAACCGGCATAGATCGATTCCGCCTCAAAACCGGCATAGATCTATTCCGCAAATGTTCTAGTCTGCATATTTGATACTTTTGAGCTATTCTACGTCTGTTGGGACTACATTGGTCGCTGGATTTCACTCGTTCGTGGTCAATCTGTGCCAAATTGTATTATTTCGTCTCAAAACCGGCATAGATCGATTCCGCCTCAAAACCGGCATAGATCTATTCCGCAAATGTTCTAGTCTGCATATTTGATACTTTTGAGCTATTCTACGTCTGTTGGGACTACATTGGTCGCTGGATTTCACTCGTTCGTGGTCAATCTGTGCCAAATTGTATTATTTCGTCTCAAAACCGGCATAGATCGATTCCGCCTCAAAACCGGCATAGATCTATTCCGCAAATGTTCTAGTCTGCATATTTGATACTTTTGAGCTATTCTACGTCTGTTGGGACTACATTGGTCGCTGGATTTCACTCGTTCGTGGTCAATCTGTGCCAAATTGTATTATTTCGTCTCAAAACCGGCATAGATCGATTCCGCCTCAAAACCGGCATAGATCTATTCCGCAAATGTTCTAGTCTGCATATTTGATACTTTTGAGCTATTCTACGTCTGTTGGGACTACATTGGTCGCTGGATTTCACTCGTTCGTGGTCAATCTGTGCCAAATTGTATTATTTCGTCTCAAAACCGGCATAGATCGATTCCGCCGCAAAACCGGCATAGATCTATTCCGCAAATGTTCTAGTCTGCATATTTGATACTTTTGAGCTATTCTACGTCTGTTGGGACTACATTGGTCGCTGGATTTCACTCGTTCGTGGTCAATCTGTGCCAAATTGTATTATTTCGTCTCAAAACCGGCATAGATCGATTCCGCCTCAAAACCGGCATAGATCTATTCCGCAAATGTTCTAGTCTGCATATTTGATACTTTTGAGCTATTCTACGTCTGTTGGGACTACATTGGTCGCTGGATTTCACTCGTTCGTGGTCAATCTGTGCCAAATTGTATTATTTCGTCTCAAAACCGGCATAGATCGATTCCGCCTCAAAACCGGCATAGATCTATTCCGCAAATGTTCTAGTCTGCATATTTGATACTTTTGAGCTATTCTACGTCTGTTGGGACTACATTGGTCGCTGGATTTCACTCGTTCGTGGTCAATCTGTGCCAAATTGTATTATTTCGTCTCAAAACCGGCATAGATCGATTCCGCCTCAAAACCGGCATAGATCTATTCCGCAAATGTTCTAGTCTGCATATTTGATACTTTTGAGCTATTCTACGTCTGTTGGGACTACATTGGTCGCTGGATTTCACTCGTTCGTGGTCAATCTGTGCCAAATTGTATTATTTCGTCTCAAAACCGGCATAGATCGATTCCGCCTCAAAACCGGCATAGATCTATTCCGCAAATGTTCTAGTCTGCATATTTGATACTTTTGAGCTATTCTACGTCTGTTGGGACTACATTGGTCGCTGGATTTCACTCGTTCGTGGTCAATCTGTGCCAAATTGTATTATTTCGTCTCAAAACCGGCATAGATCGATTCCGCCTCAAAACCGGCATAGATCTATTCCGCAAATGTTCTAGTCTGCATATTTGATACTTTTGAGCTATTCTACGTCTGTTGGGACTACATTGGTCGCTGGATTTCACTCGTTCGTGGTCAATCTGTGCCAAATTGTATTATTTCGTCTCAAAACCGGCATAGATCGATTCCGCCTCAAAACCGGCATAGATCTATTCCGCAAATGTTCTAGTCTGCATATTTGATACTTTTGAGCTATTCTACGTCTGTTGGGACTACATTGGTCGCTGGATTTCACTCGTTCGTGGTCAATCTGTGCCAAATTGTATTATTTCGTCTCAAAACCGGCATAGATCGATTCCGCCTCAAAACCGGCATAGATCTATTCCGCAAATGTTCTAGTCTGCATATTTGATACTTTTGAGCTATTCTACGTCTGTTGGGACTACATTGGTCGCTGGATTTCACTCGTTCGTGGTCAATCTGTGCCAAATTGTATTATTTCGTCTCAAAACCGGCATAGATCGATTCCGCCTCAAAACCGGCATAGATCTATTCCGCAAATGTTCTAGTCTGCATATTTGATACTTTTGAGCTATTCTACGTCTGTTGGGACTACATTGGTCGCTGGATTTCACTCGTTCGTGGTCAATCTGTGCCAAATTGTATTATTTCGTCTCAAAACCGGCATAGATCGATTCCGCCTCAAAACCGGCATAGATCTATTCCGCAAATGTTCTAGTCTGCATATTTGATACTTTTGAGCTATTCTACGTCTGTTGGGACTACATTGGTCGCTGGATTTCACTCGTTCGTGGTCAATCTGTGCCAAATTGTATTATTTCGTCTCAAAACCGGCATAGATCGATTCCGCCTCAAAACCGGCATAGATCTATTCCGCAAATGTTCTAGTCTGCATATTTGATACTTTTGAGCTATTCTACGTCTGTTGGGACTACATTGGTCGCTGGATTTCACTCGTTCGTGGTCAATCTGTGCCAAATTGTATTATTTCGTCTCAAAACCGGCATAGATCGATTCCGCCTCAAAACCGGCATAGATCTATTCCGCAAATGTTCTAGTCTGCATATTTGATACTTTTGAGCTATTCTACGTCTGTTGGGACTACATTGGTCGCTGGATTTCACTCGTTCGTGGTCAATCTGTGCCAAATTGTATTATTTCGTCTCAAAACCGGCATAGATCGATTCCGCCTCAAAACCGGCATAGATCTATTCCGCAAATGTTCTAGTCTGCATATTTGATACTTTTGAGCTATTCTACGTCTGTTGGGACTACATTGGTCGCTGGATTTCACTCGTTCGTGGTCAATCTGTGCCAAATTGTATTATTTCGTCTCAAAACCGGCATAGATCGATTCCGCCTCAAAACCGGCATAGATCTATTCCGCAAATGTTCTAGTCTGCATATTTGATACTTTTGAGCTATTCTACGTCTGTTGGGACTACATTGGTCGCTGGATTTCACTCGTTCGTGGTCAATCTGTGCCAAATTGTATTATTTCGTCTCAAAACCGGCATAGATCGATTCCGCCGCAAAACCGGCATAGATCTATTCCGCAAATGTTCTAGTCTGCATATTTGATACTTTTGAGCTATTCTACGTCTGTTGGGACTACATTGGTCGCTGGATTTCACTCGTTCGTGGTCAATCTGTGCCAAATTGTATTATTTCGTCTCAAAACCGGCATAGATCGATTCCGCCTCAAAACCGGCATAGATCTATTCCGCAAATGTTCTAGTCTGCATATTTGATACTTTTGAGCTATTCTACGTCTGTTGGGACTACATTGGTCGCTGGATTTCACTCGTTCGTGGTCAATCTGTGCCAAATTGTATTATTTCGTCTCAAAACCGGCATAGATCGATTCCGCCTCAAAACCGGCATAGATCTATTCCGCAAATGTTCTAGTCTGCATATTTGATACTTTTGAGCTATTCTACGTCTGTTGGGACTACATTGGTCGCTGGATTTCACTCGTTCGTGGTCAATCTGTGCCAAATTGTATTATTTCGTCTCAAAACCGGCATAGATCGATTCCGCCTCAAAACCGGCATAGATCTATTCCGCAAATGTTCTAGTCTGCATATTTGATACTTTTGAGCTATTCTACGTCTGTTGGGACTACATTGGTCGCTGGATTTCACTCGTTCGTGGTCAATCTGTGCCAAATTGTATTATTTCGTCTCAAAACCGGCATAGATCGATTCCGCCTCAAAACCGGCATAGATCTATTCCGCAAATGTTCTAGTCTGCATATTTGATACTTTTGAGCTATTCTACGTCTGTTGGGACTACATTGGTCGCTGGATTTCACTCGTTCGTGGTCAATCTGTGCCAAATTGTATTATTTCGTCTCAAAACCGGCATAGATCGATTCCGCCTCAAAACCGGCATAGATCTATTCCGCAAATGTTCTAGTCTGCATATTTGATACTTTTGAGCTATTCTACGTCTGTTGGGACTACATTGGTCGCTGGATTTCACTCGTTCGTGGTCAATCTGTGCCAAATTGTATTATTTCGTCTCAAAACCGGCATAGATCGATTCCGCCGCAAAACCGGCATAGATCTATTCCGCAAATGTTCTAGTCTGCATATTTGATACTTTTGAGCTATTCTACGTCTGTTGGGACTACATTGGTCGCTGGATTTCACTCGTTCGTGGTCAATCTGTGCCAAATTGTATTATTTCGTCTCAAAACCGGCATAGATCGATTCCGCCTCAAAACCGGCATAGATCTATTCCGCAAATGTTCTAGTCTGCATATTTGATACTTTTGAGCTATTCTACGTCTGTTGGGACTACATTGGTCGCTGGATTTCACTCGTTCGTGGTCAATCTGTGCCAAATTGTATTATTTCGTCTCAAAACCGGCATAGATCGATTCCGCCTCAAAACCGGCATAGATCTATTCCGCAAATGTTCTAGTCTGCATATTTGATACTTTTGAGCTATTCTACGTCTGTTGGGACTACATTGGTCGCTGGATTTCACTCGTTCGTGGTCAATCTGTGCCAAATTGTATTATTTCGTCTCAAAACCGGCATAGATCGATTCCGCCTCAAAACCGGCATAGATCTATTCCGCAAATGTTCTAGTCTGCATATTTGATACTTTTGAGCTATTCTACGTCTGTTGGGACTACATTGGTCGCTGGATTTCACTCGTTCGTGGTCAATCTGTGCCAAATTGTATTATTTCGTCTCAAAACCGGCATAGATCGATTCCGCCTCAAAACCGGCATAGATCTATTCCGCAAATGTTCTAGTCTGCATATTTGATACTTTTGAGCTATTCTACGTCTGTTGGGACTACATTGGTCGCTGGATTTCACTCGTTCGTGGTCAATCTGTGCCAAATTGTATTATTTCGTCTCAAAACCGGCATAGATCGATTCCGCCTCAAAACCGGCATAGATCTATTCCGCAAATGTTCTAGTCTGCATATTTGATACTTTTGAGCTATTCTACGTCTGTTGGGACTACATTGGTCGCTGGATTTCACTCGTTCGTGGTCAATCTGTGCCAAATTGTATTATTTCGTCTCAAAACCGGCATAGATCGATTCCGCCTCAAAACCGGCATAGATCTATTCCGCAAATGTTCTAGTCTGCATATTTGATACTTTTGAGCTATTCTACGTCTGTTGGGACTACATTGGTCGCTGGATTTCACTCGTTCGTGGTCAATCTGTGCCAAATTGTATTATTTCGTCTCAAAACCGGCATAGATCGATTCCGCCTCAAAACCGGCATAGATCTATTCCGCAAATGTTCTAGTCTGCATATTTGATACTTTTGAGCTATTCTACGTCTGTTGGGACTACATTGGTCGCTGGATTTCACTCGTTCGTGGTCAATCTGTGCCAAATTGTATTATTTCGTCTCAAAACCGGCATAGATCGATTCCGCCTCAAAACCGGCATAGATCTATTCCGCAAATGTTCTAGTCTGCATATTTGATACTTTTGAGCTATTCTACGTCTGTTGGGACTACATTGGTCGCTGGATTTCACTCGTTCGTGGTCAATCTGTGCCAAATTGTATTATTTCGTCTCAAAACCGGCATAGATCGATTCCGCCTCAAAACCGGCATAGATCTATTCCGCAAATGTTCTAGTCTGCATATTTGATACTTTTGAGCTATTCTACGTCTGTTGGGACTACATTGGTCGCTGGATTTCACTCGTTCGTGGTCAATCTGTGCCAAATTGTATTATTTCGTCTCAAAACCGGCATAGATCGATTCCGCCGCAAAACCGGCATAGATCTATTCCGCAAATGTTCTAGTCTGCATATTTGATACTTTTGAGCTATTCTACGTCTGTTGGGACTACATTGGTCGCTGGATTTCACTCGTTCGTGGTCAATCTGTGCCAAATTGTATTATTTCGTCTCAAAACCGGCATAGATCGATTCCGCCGCAAAACCGGCATAGATCTATTCCGCAAATGTTCTAGTCTGCATATTTGATACTTTTGAGCTATTCTACGTCTGTTGGGACTACATTGGTCGCTGGATTTCACTCGTTCGTGGTCAATCTGTGCCAAATTGTATTATTTCGTCTCAAAACCGGCATAGATCGATTCCGCCTCAAAACCGGCATAGATCTATTCCGCAAATGTTCTAGTCTGCATATTTGATACTTTTGAGCTATTCTACGTCTGTTGGGACTACATTGGTCGCTGGATTTCACTCGTTCGTGGTCAATCTGTGCCAAATTGTATTATTTCGTCTCAAAACCGGCATAGATCGATTCCGCCTCAAAACCGGCATAGATCTATTCCGCAAATGTTCTAGTCTGCATATTTGATACTTTTGAGCTATTCTACGTCTGTTGGGACTACATTGGTCGCTGATTTCACTCGTTCGTGGTCAATCTGTGCCAAATTGTATTATTTCGTCTCAAAACCGGCATAGATCGATTCCGCCTCAAAACCGGCATAGATCTATTCCGCAAATGTTCTAGTCTGCATATTTGATACTTTTGAGCTATTCTACGTCTGTTGGGACTACATTGGTCGCTGGATTTCACTCGTTCGTGGTCAATCTGTGCCAAATTGTATTATTTCGTCTCAAAACCGGCATAGATCGATTCCGCCTCAAAACCGGCATAGATCTATTCCGCAAATGTTCTAGTCTGCATATTTGATACTTTTGAGCTATTCTACGTCTGTTGGGACTACATTGGTCGCTGGATTTCACTCGTTCGTGGTCAATCTGTGCCAAATTGTATTATTTCGTCTCAAAACCGGCATAGATCGATTCCGCCTCAAAACCGGCATAGATCTATTCCGCAAATGTTCTAGTCTGCATATTTGATACTTTTGAGCTATTCTACGTCTGTTGGGACTACATTGGTCGCTGGATTTCACTCGTTCGTGGTCAATCTGTGCCAAATTGTATTATTTCGTCTCAAAACCGGCATAGATCGATTCCGCCTCAAAACCGGCATAGATCTATTCCGCAAATGTTCTAGTCTGCATATTTGATACTTTTGAGCTATTCTACGTCTGTTGGGACTACATTGGTCGCTGGATTTCACTCGTTCGTGGTCAATCTGTGCCAAATTGTATTATTTCGTCTCAAAACCGGCATAGATCGATTCCGCCTCAAAACCGGCATAGATCTATTCCGCAAATGTTCTAGTCTGCATATTTGATACTTTTGAGCTATTCTACGTCTGTTGGGACTACATTGGTCGCTGGATTTCACTCGTTCGTGGTCAATCTGTGCCAAATTGTATTATTTCGTCTCAAAACCGGCATAGATCGATTCCGCCTCAAAACCGGCATAGATCTATTCCGCAAATGTTCTAGTCTGCATATTTGATACTTTTGAGCTATTCTACGTCTGTTGGGACTACATTGGTCGCTGGATTTCACTCGTTCGTGGTCAATCTGTGCCAAATTGTATTATTTCGTCTCAAAACCGGCATAGATCGATTCCGCCTCAAAACCGGCATAGATCTATTCCGCAAATGTTCTAGTCTGCATATTTGATACTTTTGAGCTATTCTACGTCTGTTGGGACTACATTGGTCGCTGGATTTCACTCGTTCGTGGTCAATCTGTGCCAAATTGTATTATTTCGTCTCAAAACCGGCATAGATCGATTCCGCCGCAAAACCGGCATAGATCTATTCCGCAAATGTTCTAGTCTGCATATTTGATACTTTTGAGCTATTCTACGTCTGTTGGGACTACATTGGTCGCTGGATTTCACTCGTTCGTGGTCAATCTGTGCCAAATTGTATTATTTCGTCTCAAAACCGGCATAGATCGATTCCGCCTCAAAACCGGCATAGATCTATTCCGCAAATGTTCTAGTCTGCATATTTGATACTTTTGAGCTATTCTACGTCTGTTGGGACTACATTGGTCGCTGGATTTCACTCGTTCGTGGTCAATCTGTGCCAAATTGTATTATTTCGTCTCAAAACCGGCATAGATCGATTCCGCCTCAAAACCGGCATAGATCTATTCCGCAAATGTTCTAGTCTGCATATTTGATACTTTTGAGCTATTCTACGTCTGTTGGGACTACATTGGTCGCTGGATTTCACTCGTTCGTGGTCAATCTGTGCCAAATTGTATTATTTCGTCTCAAAACCGGCATAGATCGATTCCGCCTCAAAACCGGCATAGATCTATTCCGCAAATGTTCTAGTCTGCATATTTGATACTTTTGAGCTATTCTACGTCTGTTGGGACTACATTGGTCGCTGGATTTCACTCGTTCGTGGTCAATCTGTGCCAAATTGTATTATTTCGTCTCAAAACCGGCATAGATCGATTCCGCCGCAAAACCGGCATAGATCTATTCCGCAAATGTTCTAGTCTGCATATTTGATACTTTTGAGCTATTCTACGTCTGTTGGGACTACATTGGTCGCTGGATTTCACTCGTTCGTGGTCAATCTGTGCCAAATTGTATTATTTCGTCTCAAAACCGGCATAGATCGATTCCGCCTCAAAACCGGCATAGATCTATTCCGCAAATGTTCTAGTCTGCATATTTGATACTTTTGAGCTATTCTACGTCTGTTGGGACTACATTGGTCGCTGGATTTCACTCGTTCGTGGTCAATCTGTGCCAAATTGTATTATTTCGTCTCAAAACCGGCATAGATCGATTCCGCCTCAAAACCGGCATAGATCTATTCCGCAAATGTTCTAGTCTGCATATTTGATACTTTTGAGCTATTCTACGTCTGTTGGGACTACATTGGTCGCTGGATTTCACTCGTTCGTGGTCAATCTGTGCCAAATTGTATTATTTCGTCTCAAAACCGGCATAGATCGATTCCGCCTCAAAACCGGCATAGATCTATTCCGCAAATGTTCTAGTCTGCATATTTGATACTTTTGAGCTATTCTACGTCTGTTGGGACTACATTGGTCGCTGGATTTCACTCGTTCGTGGTCAATCTGTGCCAAATTGTATTATTTCGTCTCAAAACCGGCATAGATCGATTCCGCCTCAAAACCGGCATAGATCTATTCCGCAAATGTTCTAGTCTGCATATTTGATACTTTTGAGCTATTCTACGTCTGTTGGGACTACATTGGTCGCTGGATTTCACTCGTTCGTGGTCAATCTGTGCCAAATTGTATTATTTCGTCTCAAAACCGGCATAGATCGATTCCGCCTCAAAACCGGCATAGATCTATTCCGCAAATGTTCTAGTCTGCATATTTGATACTTTTGAGCTATTCTACGTCTGTTGGGACTACATTGGTCGCTGGATTTCACTCGTTCGTGGTCAATCTGTGCCAAATTGTATTATTTCGTCTCAAAACCGGCATAGATCGATTCCGCCTCAAAACCGGCATAGATCTATTCCGCAAATGTTCTAGTCTGCATATTTGATACTTTTGAGCTATTCTACGTCTGTTGGGACTACATTGGTCGCTGGATTTCACTCGTTCGTGGTCAATCTGTGCCAAATTGTATTATTTCGTCTCAAAACCGGCATAGATCGATTCCGCCTCAAAACCGGCATAGATCTATTCCGCAAATGTTCTAGTCTGCATATTTGATACTTTTGAGCTATTCTACGTCTGTTGGGACTACATTGGTCGCTGGATTTCACTCGTTCGTGGTCAATCTGTGCCAAATTGTATTATTTCGTCTCAAAACCGGCATAGATCGATTCCGCCTCAAAACCGGCATAGATCTATTCCGCAAATGTTCTAGTCTGCATATTTGATACTTTTGAGCTATTCTACGTCTGTTGGGACTACATTGGTCGCTGGATTTCACTCGTTCGTGGTCAATCTGTGCCAAATTGTATTATTTCGTCTCAAAACCGGCATAGATCGATTCAAAACCGGCATAGATCTATTCCGCAAATGTTCTAGTCTGCATATTTGATACTTTTGAGCTATTCTACGTCTGTTGGGACTACATTGGTCGCTGGATTTCACTCGTTCGTGGTCAATCTGTGCCAAATTGTATTATTTCGTCTCAAAACCGGCATAGATCGATTCCGCCTCAAAACCGGCATAGATCTATTCCGCAAATGTTCTAGTCTGCATATTTGATACTTTTGAGCTATTCTACGTCTGTTGGGACTACATTGGTCGCTGGATTTCACTCGTTCGTGGTCAATCTGTGCCAAATTGTATTATTTCGTCTCAAAACCGGCATAGATCGATTCCGCCTCAAAACCGGCATAGATCTATTCCGCAAATGTTCTAGTCTGCATATTTGATACTTTTGAGCTATTCTACGTCTGTTGGGACTACATTGGTCGCTGGATTTCACTCGTTCGTGGTCAATCTGTGCCAAATTGTATTATTTCGTCTCAAAACCGGCATAGATCGATTCCGCCTCAAAACCGGCATAGATCTATTCCGCAAATGTTCTAGTCTGCATATTTGATACTTTTGAGCTATTCTACGTCTGTTGGGACTACATTGGTCGCTGGATTTCACTCGTTCGTGGTCAATCTGTGCCAAATTGTATTATTTCGTCTCAAAACCGGCATAGATCGATTCCGCCTCAAAACCGGCATAGATCTATTCCGCAAATGTTCTAGTCTGCATATTTGATACTTTTGAGCTATTCTACGTCTGTTGGGACTACATTGGTCGCTGGATTTCACTCGTTCGTGGTCAATCTGTGCCAAATTGTATTATTTCGTCTCAAAACCGGCATAGATCGATTCCGCCTCAAAACCGGCATAGATCTATTCCGCAAATGTTCTAGTCTGCATATTTGATACTTTTGAGCTATTCTACGTCTGTTGGGACTACATTGGTCGCTGGATTTCACTCGTTCGTGGTCAATCTGTGCCAAATTGTATTATTTCGTCTCAAAACCGGCATAGATCGATTCCGCCTCAAAACCGGCATAGATCTATTCCGCAAATGTTCTAGTCTGCATATTTGATACTTTTGAGCTATTCTACGTCTGTTGGGACTACATTGGTCGCTGGATTTCACTCGTTCGTGGTCAATCTGTGCCAAATTGTATTATTTCGTCTCAAAACCGGCATAGATCGATTCCGCCTCAAAACCGGCATAGATCTATTCCGCAAATGTTCTAGTCTGCATATTTGATACTTTTGAGCTATTCTACGTCTGTTGGGACTACATTGGTCGCTGGATTTCACTCGTTCGTGGTCAATCTGTGCCAAATTGTATTATTTCGTCTCAAAACCGGCATAGATCGATTCCGCCTCAAAACCGGCATAGATCTATTCCGCAAATGTTCTAGTCTGCATATTTGATACTTTTGAGCTATTCTACGTCTGTTGGGACTACATTGGTCGCTGGATTTCACTCGTTCGTGGTCAATCTGTGCCAAATTGTATTATTTCGTCTCAAAACCGGCATAGATCGATTCCGCCTCAAAACCGGCATAGATCTATTCCGCAAATGTTCTAGTCTGCATATTTGATACTTTTGAGCTATTCTACGTCTGTTGGGACTACATTGGTCGCTGGATTTCACTCGTTCGTGGTCAATCTGTGCCAAATTGTATTATTTCGTCTCAAAACCGGCATAGATCGATTCCGCCTCAAAACCGGCATAGATCTATTCCGCAAATGTTCTAGTCTGCATATTTGATACTTTTGAGCTATTCTACGTCTGTTGGGACTACATTGGTCGCTGGATTTCACTCGTTCGTGGTCAATCTGTGCCAAATTGTATTATTTCGTCTCAAAACCGGCATAGATCGATTCCGCCTCAAAACCGGCATAGATCTATTCCGCAAATGTTCTAGTCTGCATATTTGATACTTTTGAGCTATTCTACGTCTGTTGGGACTACATTGGTCGCTGGATTTCACTCGTTCGTGGTCAATCTGTGCCAAATTGTATTATTTCGTCTCAAAACCGGCATAGATCGATTCCGCCTCAAAACCGGCATAGATCTATTCCGCAAATGTTCTAGTCTGCATATTTGATACTTTTGAGCTATTCTACGTCTGTTGGGACTACATTGGTCGCTGATTTCACTCGTTCGTGGTCAATCTGTGCCAAATTGTATTATTTCGTCTCAAAACCGGCATAGATCGATTCCGCCTCAAAACCGGCATAGATCTATTCCGCAAATGTTCTAGTCTGCATATTTGATACTTTTGAGCTATTCTACGTCTGTTGGGACTACATTGGTCGCTGGATTTCACTCGTTCGTGGTCAATCTGTGCCAAATTGTATTATTTCGTCTCAAAACCGGCATAGATCGATTCCGCCTCAAAACCGGCATAGATCTATTCCGCAAATGTTCTAGTCTGCATATTTGATACTTTTGAGCTATTCTACGTCTGTTGGGACTACATTGGTCGCTGGATTTCACTCGTTCGTGGTCAATCTGTGCCAAATTGTATTATTTCGTCTCAAAACCGGCATAGATCGATTCCGCCTCAAAACCGGCATAGATCTATTCCGCAAATGTTCTAGTCTGCATATTTGATACTTTTGAGCTATTCTACGTCTGTTGGGACTACATTGGTCGCTGGATTTCACTCGTTCGTGGTCAATCTGTGCCAAATTGTATTATTTCGTCTCAAAACCGGCATAGATCGATTCCGCCGCAAAACCGGCATAGATCTATTCCGCAAATGTTCTAGTCTGCATATTTGATACTTTTGAGCTATTCTACGTCTGTTGGGACTACATTGGTCGCTGGATTTCACTCGTTCGTGGTCAATCTGTGCCAAATTGTATTATTTCGTCTCAAAACCGGCATAGATCGATTCCGCCTCAAAACCGGCATAGATCTATTCCGCAAATGTTCTAGTCTGCATATTTGATACTTTTGAGCTATTCTACGTCTGTTGGGACTACATTGGTCGCTGAATTTCACTCGTTCGTGGTCAATCTGTGCCAAATTGTATTATTTCGTCTCAAAACCGGCATAGATCGATTCCGCCTCAAAACCGGCATAGATCTATTCCGCAAATGTTCTAGTCTGCATATTTGATACTTTTGAGCTATTCTACGTCTGTTGGGACTACATTGGTCGCTGGATTTCACTCGTTCGTGGTCAATCTGTGCCAAATTGTATTATTTCGTCTCAAAACCGGCATAGATCGATTCCGCCTCAAAACCGGCATAGATCTATTCCGCAAATGTTCTAGTCTGCATATTTGATACTTTTGAGCTATTCTACGTCTGTTGGGACTACATTGGTCGCTGGATTTCACTCGTTCGTGGTCAATCTGTGCCAAATTGTATTATTTCGTCTCAAAACCGGCATAGATCGATTCCGCCTCAAAACCGGCATAGATCTATTCCGCAAATGTTCTAGTCTGCATATTTGATACTTTTGAGCTATTCTACGTCTGTTGGGACTACATTGGTCGCTGGATTTCACTCGTTCGTGGTCAATCTGTGCCAAATTGTATTATTTCGTCTCAAAACCGGCATAGATCGATTCCGCCTCAAAACCGGCATAGATCTATTCCGCAAATGTTCTAGTCTGCATATTTGATACTTTTGAGCTATTCTACGTCTGTTGGGACTACATTGGTCGCTGGATTTCACTCGTTCGTGGTCAATCTGTGCCAAATTGTATTATTTCGTCTCAAAACCGGCATAGATCGATTCCGCCTCAAAACCGGCATAGATCTATTCCGCAAATGTTCTAGTCTGCATATTTGATACTTTTGAGCTATTCTACGTCTGTTGGGACTACATTGGTCGCTGGATTTCACTCGTTCGTGGTCAATCTGTGCCAAATTGTATTATTTCGTCTCAAAACCGGCATAGATCGATTCCGCCTCAAAACCGGCATAGATCTATTCCGCAAATGTTCTAGTCTGCATATTTGATACTTTTGAGCTATTCTACGTCTGTTGGGACTACATTGGTCGCTGGATTTCACTCGTTCGTGGTCAATCTGTGCCAAATTGTATTATTTCGTCTCAAAACCGGCATAGATCGATTCCGCCTCAAAACCGGCATAGATCTATTCCGCAAATGTTCTAGTCTGCATATTTGATACTTTTGAGCTATTCTACGTCTGTTGGGACTACATTGGTCGCTGGATTTCACTCGTTCGTGGTCAATCTGTGCCAAATTGTATTATTTCGTCTCAAAACCGGCATAGATCGATTCCGCCTCAAAACCGGCATAGATCTATTCCGCAAATGTTCTAGTCTGCATATTTGATACTTTTGAGCTATTCTACGTCTGTTGGGACTACATTGGTCGCTGGATTTCACTCGTTCGTGGTCAATCTGTGCCAAATTGTATTATTTCGTCTCAAAACCGGCATAGATCGATTCCGCCTCAAAACCGGCATAGATCTATTCCGCAAATGTTCTAGTCTGCATATTTGATACTTTTGAGCTATTCTACGTCTGTTGGGACTACATTGGTCGCTGGATTTCACTCGTTCGTGGTCAATCTGTGCCAAATTGTATTATTTCGTCTCAAAACCGGCATAGATCGATTCCGCCTCAAAACCGGCATAGATCTATTCCGCAAATGTTCTAGTCTGCATATTTGATACTTTTGAGCTATTCTACGTCTGTTGGGACTACATTGGTCGCTGGATTTCACTCGTTCGTGGTCAATCTGTGCCAAATTGTATTATTTCGTCTCAAAACCGGCATAGATCGATTCCGCCTCAAAACCGGCATAGATCTATTCCGCAAATGTTCTAGTCTGCATATTTGATACTTTTGAGCTATTCTACGTCTGTTGGGACTACATTGGTCGCTGGATTTCACTCGTTCGTGGTCAATCTGTGCCAAATTGTATTATTTCGTCTCAAAACCGGCATAGATCGATTCCGCCTCAAAACCGGCATAGATCTATTCCGCAAATGTTCTAGTCTGCATATTTGATACTTTTGAGCTATTCTACGTCTGTTGGGACTACATTGGTCGCTGGATTTCACTCGTTCGTGGTCAATCTGTGCCAAATTGTATTATTTCGTCTCAAAACCGGCATAGATCGATTCCGCCGCAAAACCGGCATAGATCTATTCCGCAAATGTTCTAGTCTGCATATTTGATACTTTTGAGCTATTCTACGTCTGTTGGGACTACATTGGTCGCTGGATTTCACTCGTTCGTGGTCAATCTGTGCCAAATTGTATTATTTCGTCTCAAAACCGGCATAGATCGATTCCGCCGCAAAACCGGCATAGATCTATTCCGCAAATGTTCTAGTCTGCATATTTGATACTTTTGAGCTATTCTACGTCTGTTGGGACTACATTGGTCGCTGGATTTCACTCGTTCGTGGTCAATCTGTGCCAAATTGTATTATTTCGTCTCAAAACCGGCATAGATCGATTCCGCCTCAAAACCGGCATAGATCTATTCCGCAAATGTTCTAGTCTGCATATTTGATACTTTTGAGCTATTCTACGTCTGTTGGGACTACATTGGTCGCTGGATTTCACTCGTTCGTGGTCAATCTGTGCCAAATTGTATTATTTCGTCTCAAAACCGGCATAGATCGATTCCGCCGCAAAACCGGCATAGATCTATTCCGCAAATGTTCTAGTCTGCATATTTGATACTTTTGAGCTATTCTACGTCTGTTGGGACTACATTGGTCGCTGGATTTCACTCGTTCGTGGTCAATCTGTGCCAAATTGTATTATTTCGTCTCAAAACCGGCATAGATCGATTCCGCCTCAAAACCGGCATAGATCTATTCCGCAAATGTTCTAGTCTGCATATTTGATACTTTTGAGCTATTCTACGTCTGTTGGGACTACATTGGTCGCTGGATTTCACTCGTTCGTGGTCAATCTGTGCCAAATTGTATTATTTCGTCTCAAAACCGGCATAGATCGATTCCGCCTCAAAACCGGCATAGATCTATTCCGCAAATGTTCTAGTCTGCATATTTGATACTTTTGAGCTATTCTACGTCTGTTGGGACTACATTGGTCGCTGGATTTCACTCGTTCGTGGTCAATCTGTGCCAAATTGTATTATTTCGTCTCAAAACCGGCATAGATCGATTCCGCCTCAAAACCGGCATAGATCTATTCCGCAAATGTTCTAGTCTGCATATTTGATACTTTTGAGCTATTCTACGTCTGTTGGGACTACATTGGTCGCTGGATTTCACTCGTTCGTGGTCAATCTGTGCCAAATTGTATTATTTCGTCTCAAAACCGGCATAGATCGATTCCGCCTCAAAACCGGCATAGATCTATTCCGCAAATGTTCTAGTCTGCATATTTGATACTTTTGAGCTATTCTACGTCTGTTGGGACTACATTGGTCGCTGGATTTCACTCGTTCGTGGTCAATCTGTGCCAAATTGTATTATTTCGTCTCAAAACCGGCATAGATCGATTCCGCCTCAAAACCGGCATAGATCTATTCCGCAAATGTTCTAGTCTGCATATTTGATACTTTTGAGCTATTCTACGTCTGTTGGGACTACATTGGTCGCTGGATTTCACTCGTTCGTGGTCAATCTGTGCCAAATTGTATTATTTCGTCTCAAAACCGGCATAGATCGATTCCGCCTCAAAACCGGCATAGATCTATTCCGCAAATGTTCTAGTCTGCATATTTGATACTTTTGAGCTATTCTACGTCTGTTGGGACTACATTGGTCGCTGGATTTCACTCGTTCGTGGTCAATCTGTGCCAAATTGTATTATTTCGTCTCAAAACCGGCATAGATCGATTCCGCCTCAAAACCGGCATAGATCTATTCCGCAAATGTTCTAGTCTGCATATTTGATACTTTTGAGCTATTCTACGTCTGTTGGGACTACATTGGTCGCTGGATTTCACTCGTTCGTGGTCAATCTGTGCCAAATTGTATTATTTCGTCTCAAAACCGGCATAGATCGATTCCGCCTCAAAACCGGCATAGATCTATTCCGCAAATGTTCTAGTCTGCATATTTGATACTTTTGAGCTATTCTACGTCTGTTGGGACTACATTGGTCGCTGGATTTCACTCGTTCGTGGTCAATCTGTGCCAAATTGTATTATTTCGTCTCAAAACCGGCATAGATCGATTCCGCCTCAAAACCGGCATAGATCTATTCCGCAAATGTTCTAGTCTGCATATTTGATACTTTTGAGCTATTCTACGTCTGTTGGGACTACATTGGTCGCTGGATTTCACTCGTTCGTGGTCAATCTGTGCCAAATTGTATTATTTCGTCTCAAAACCGGCATAGATCGATTCCGCCGCAAAACCGGCATAGATCTATTCCGCAAATGTTCTAGTCTGCATATTTGATACTTTTGAGCTATTCTACGTCTGTTGGGACTACATTGGTCGCTGGATTTCACTCGTTCGTGGTCAATCTGTGCCAAATTGTATTATTTGTCTCAAAACCGGCATAGATCGATTCCGCCTCAAAACCGGCATAGATCTATTCCGCAAATGTTCTAGTCTGCATATTTGATACTTTTGAGCTATTCTACGTCTGTTGGGACTACATTGGTCGCTGGATTTCACTCGTTCGTGGTCAATCTGTGCCAAATTGTATTATTTCGTCTCAAAACCGGCATAGATCGATTCCGCCTCAAAACCGGCATAGATCTATTCCGCAAATGTTCTAGTCTGCATATTTGATACTTTTGAGCTATTCTACGTCTGTTGGGACTACATTGGTCGCTGGATTTCACTCGTTCGTGGTCAATCTGTGCCAAATTGTATTATTTCGTCTCAAAACCGGCATAGATCGATTCCGCCTCAAAACCGGCATAGATCTATTCCGCAAATGTTCTAGTCTGCATATTTGATACTTTTGAGCTATTCTACGTCTGTTGGGACTACATTGGTCGCTGGATTTCACTCGTTCGTGGTCAATCTGTGCCAAATTGTATTATTTCGTCTCAAAACCGGCATAGATCGATTCCGCCTCAAAACCGGCATAGATCTATTCCGCAAATGTTCTAGTCTGCATATTTGATACTTTTGAGCTATTCTACGTCTGTTGGGACTACATTGGTCGCTGGATTTCACTCGTTCGTGGTCAATCTGTGCCAAATTGTATTATTTCGTCTCAAAACCGGCATAGATCGATTCCGCCTCAAAACCGGCATAGATCTATTCCGCAAATGTTCTAGTCTGCATATTTGATACTTTTGAGCTATTCTACGTCTGTTGGGACTACATTGGTCGCTGGATTTCACTCGTTCGTGGTCAATCTGTGCCAAATTGTATTATTTCGTCTCAAAACCGGCATAGATCGATTCTATTCCGCAATGTTCTAGTCTGCATATGTTCTAGTCTGCATATTTGATACTTTTGAGCTATTCTACGTCTGTTGGGACTACATTGGTCGCTGGATTTCACTCGTTCGTGGTCAATCTGTGCCAAATTGTATTATTTCGTCTCAAAACCGGCATAGATCGATTCCGCCTCAAAACCGGCATAGATCTATTCCGCAAATGTTCTAGTCTGCATATTTGATACTTTTGAGCTATTCTACGTCTGTTGGGACTACATTGGTCGCTGGATTTCACTCGTTCGTGGTCAATCTGTGCCAAATTGTATTATTTCGTCTCAAAACCGGCATAGATCGATTCCGCCTCAAAACCGGCATAGATCTATTCCGCAAATGTTCTAGTCTGCATATTTGATACTTTTGAGCTATTCTACGTCTGTTGGGACTACATTGGTCGCTGGATTTCACTCGTTCGTGGTCAATCTGTGCCAAATTGTATTATTTCGTCTCAAAACCGGCATAGATCGATTCCGCCTCAAAACCGGCATAGATCTATTCCGCAAATGTTCTAGTCTGCATATTTGATACTTTTGAGCTATTCTACGTCTGTTGGGACTACATTGGTCGCTGGATTTCACTCGTTCGTGGTCAATCTGTGCCAAATTGTATTATTTCGTCTCAAAACCGGCATAGATCGATTCCGCCTCAAAACCGGCATAGATCTATTCCGCAAATGTTCTAGTCTGCATATTTGATACTTTTGAGCTATTCTACGTCTGTTGGGACTACATTGGTCGCTGGATTTCACTCGTTCGTGGTCAATCTGTGCCAAATTGTATTATTTCGTCTCAAAACCGGCATAGATCGATTCGGCATAGATCTATTCCGCAAATGTTCTAGTCTGCATATTTGATACTTTTGAGCTATTCTACGTCTGTTGGGACTACATTGGTCGCTGGATTTCACTCGTTCGTGGTCAATCTGTGCCAAATTGTATTATTTCGTCTCAAAACCGCATAGATCGATTCAAAACCGGCATAGATCTATTCCGCAAATGTTCTAGTCTGCATATTTGATACTTTTGAGCTATTCTACGTCTGTTGGGACTACATTGGTCGCTGGATTTCACTCGTTCGTGGTCAATCTGTGCCAAATTGTATTATTTCGTCTCAAAACCGGCATAGATCGATTCCGCCTCAAAACCGGCATAGATCTATTCCGCAAATGTTCTAGTCTGCATATTTGATACTTTTGAGCTATTCTACGTCTGTTGGGACTACATTGGTCGCTGGATTTCACTCGTTCGTGGTCAATCTGTGCCAAATTGTATTATTTCGTCTCAAAACCGGCATAGATCGATTCAAAACCGGCATAGATCTATTCCGCAAATGTTCTAGTCTGCATATTTGATACTTTTGAGCTATTCTACGTCTGTTGGGACTACATTGGTCGCTGGATTTCACTCGTTCGTGGTCAATCTGTGCCAAATTGTATTATTTCGTCTCAAAACCGGCATAGATCGATTCCGCCTCAAAACCGGCATAGATCTATTCCGCAAATGTTCTAGTCTGCATATTTGATACTTTTGAGCTATTCTACGTCTGTTGGGACTACATTGGTCGCTGGATTTCACTCGTTCGTGGTCAATCTGTGCCAAATTGTATTATTTCGTCTCAAAACCGGCATAGATCGATTCCGCCTCAAAACCGGCATAGATCTATTCCGCAAATGTTCTAGTCTGCATATTTGATACTTTTGAGCTATTCTACGTCTGTTGGGACTACATTGGTCGCTGGATTTCACTCGTTCGTGGTCAATCTGTGCCAAATTGTATTATTTCGTCTCAAAACCGGCATAGATCGATTCCGCCTCAAAACCGGCATAGATCTATTCCGCAAATGTTCTAGTCTGCATATTTGATACTTTTGAGCTATTCTACGTCTGTTGGGACTACATTGGTCGCTGGATTTCACTCGTTCGTGGTCAATCTGTGCCAAATTGTATTATTTCGTCTCAAAACCGGCATAGATCGATTCCGCCTCAAAACCGGCATAGATCTATTCCGCAAATGTTCTAGTCTGCATATTTGATACTTTTGAGCTATTCTACGTCTGTTGGGACTACATTGGTCGCTGGATTTCACTCGTTCGTGGTCAATCTGTGCCAAATTGTATTATTTCGTCTCAAAACCGGCATAGATCGATTCCGCCTCAAAACCGGCATAGATCTATTCCGCAAATGTTCTAGTCTGCATATTTGATACTTTTGAGCTATTCTACGTCTGTTGGGACTACATTGGTCGCTGGATTTCACTCGTTCGTGGTCAATCTGTGCCAAATTGTATTATTTCGTCTCAAAACCGGCATAGATCGATTCCGCCTCAAAACCGGCATAGATCTATTCCGCAAATGTTCTAGTCTGCATATTTGATACTTTTGAGCTATTCTACGTCTGTTGGGACTACATTGGTCGCTGGATTTCACTCGTTCGTGGTCAATCTGTGCCAAATTGTATTATTTCGTCTCAAAACCGGCATAGATCGATTCCGCCTCAAAACCGGCATAGATCTATTCCGCAAATGTTCTAGTCTGCATATTTGATACTTTTGAGCTATTCTACGTCTGTTGGGACTACATTGGTCGCTGGATTTCACTCGTTCGTGGTCAATCTGTGCCAAATTGTATTATTTCGTCTCAAAACCGGCATAGATCGATTCCGCCTCAAAACCGGCATAGATCTATTCCGCAAATGTTCTAGTCTGCATATTTGATACTTTTGAGCTATTCTACGTCTGTTGGGACTACATTGGTCGCTGGATTTCACTCGTTCGTGGTCAATCTGTGCCAAATTGTATTATTTCGTCTCAAAACCGGCATAGATCGATTCCGCCTCAAAACCGGCATAGATCTATTCCGCAAATGTTCTAGTCTGCATATTTGATACTTTTGAGCTATTCTACGTCTGTTGGGACTACATTGGTCGCTGGATTTCACTCGTTCGTGGTCAATCTGTGCCAAATTGTATTATTTCGTCTCAAAACCGGCATAGATCGATTCCGCCTCAAAACCGGCATAGATCTATTCCGCAAATGTTCTAGTCTGCATATTTGATACTTTTGAGCTATTCTACGTCTGTTGGGACTACATTGGTCGCTGGATTTCACTCGTTCGTGGTCAATCTGTGCCAAATTGTATTATTTCGTCTCAAAACCGGCATAGATCGATTCCGCCGCAAAACCGGCATAGATCTATTCCGCAAATGTTCTAGTCTGCATATTTGATACTTTTGAGCTATTCTACGTCTGTTGGGACTACATTGGTCGCTGGATTTCACTCGTTCGTGGTCAATCTGTGCCAAATTGTATTTTATTAGATCGTCTCAAAACCGGCATAGATCGATTCCGCAAATGTTCTAGTCTGCATATTTGATACTTTTGAGCTATTCTACGTCTGTTGGGACCGCAAATGTTCTAGTCTGCATGTTTGATTACTTTTGAGCTATTCTACCGGCTGGATTTCAGATTTGTCAAAACCGGATTCCGCCTCAAAACCGGCATAGATCTATTCCGCAAATGTTCTAGTCTGCATATTTGATACTTTTGAGCTATTCTACGTCTGTTGGGACTACATTGGTCGCTGGATTTCACTCGTTCGTGGTCAATCTGTGCCAAATTGTATTATTTCGTCTCAAAACCGGCATAGATCGATTCCGCCTCAAAACCGGCATAGATCTATTCCGCAAATGTTCTAGTCTGCATATTTGATACTTTTGAGCTATTCTACGTCTGTTGGGACTACATTGGTCGCTGGATTTCACTCGTTCGTGGTCAATCTGTGCCAAATTGTATTATTTCGTCTCAAAACCGGCATAGATCGATTCCGCCTCAAAACCGGCATAGATCTATTCCGCAAATGTTCTAGTCTGCATATTTGATACTTTTGAGCTATTCTACGTCTGTTGGGACTACATTGGTCGCTGGATTTCACTCGTTCGTGGTCAATCTGTGCCAAATTGTATTATTTCGTCTCAAAACCGGCATAGATCGATTCCGCCTCAAAACCGGCATAGATCTATTCCGCAAATGTTCTAGTCTGCATATTTGATACTTTTGAGCTATTCTACGTCTGTTGGGACTACATTGGTCGCTGGATTTCACTCGTTCGTGGTCAATCTGTGCCAAATTGTATTATTTCGTCTCAAAACCGGCATAGATCGTCTCAAAACCGGCATAGATCTATTCCGCTAATGTTCTAGTCTGCATATTTGATACTTTTGAGCTATTCTACGTCTGTTGGGACTACATTGGTCGCTGGATTTCACTCGTTCGTGGTCAATCTGTGCCAAATTGTATTATTTCGTCTCAAAACCGGCATAGATCGATTCCGCCTCAAAACCGGCATAGATCTATTCCGCAAATGTTCTAGTCTGCATATTTGATACTTTTGAGCTATTCTACGTCTGTTGGGACTACATTGGTCGCTGGATTTCACTCGTTCGTGGTCAATCTGTGCCAAATTGTATTATTTCGTCTCAAAACCGGCATAGATCGATTCCGCCTCAAAACCGCATAGATCTATTCCGCAAATGTTCTAGTCTGCATATTTGATACTTTTGAGCTATTCTACGTCTGTTGGGACTACATTGGTCGCTGGATTTCACTCGTTCGTGGTCAATCTGTGCCAAATTGTATTATTTCGTCTCAAAACCGGCATAGATCGATTCCGCCTCAAAACCGGCATAGATCTATTCCGCAAATGTTCTAGTCTGCATATTTGATACTTTTGAGCTATTCTACGTCTGTTGGGACTACATTGGTCGCTGGATTTCACTCGTTCGTGGTCAATCTGTGCCAAATTGTATTATTTCGTCTCAAAACCGGCATAGATCGATTTCAAAACCGGCATAGATCTATTCCGCTAATGTTCTAGTCTGCATATTTGATACTTTTGAGCTATTCTACGTCTGTTGGGACTACATTGGTCGCTGGATTTCACTCGTTCGTGGTCAATCTGTGCCAAATTGTATTATTTCGTCTCAAAACCGGCATAGATCGATTCCGCCTCAAAACCGGCATCTATTCCGCAAATGTTCTAGTCTGCATATTTGATACTTTTGAGCTATTCTACGTCTGTTGGGACTACATTGGTCGCTGGATTTCACTCGTTCGTGGTCAATCTGTGCCAAATTGTATTATTTCGTCTCAAAACCGGCATAGATCGATTCCGCCTCAAAACCGGCATAGATCTATTCCGCAAATGTTCTAGTCTGCATATTTGATACTTTTGAGCTATTCTACGTCTGTTGGGACTACATTGGTCGCTGGATTTCACTCGTTCGTGGTCAATCTGTGCCAAATTGTATTATTTCGTCTCAAAACCGGCATAGATCGATTCCGCCTCAAAACCGGCATAGATCTATTCCGCTAATGTTCTAGTCTGCATATTTGATACTTTTGAGCTATTCTACGTCTGTTGGGACTACATTGGTCGCTGGATTTCACTCGTTCGTGGTCAATCTGTGCCAAATTGTATTATTTCGTCTCAAAACCGGCATAGATCGATTCCGCCTCAAAACCGGCATAGATCTATTCCGCAAATGTTCTAGTCTGCATATTTGATACTTTTGAGCTATTCTACGTCTGTTGGGACTACATTGGTCGCTGGATTTCACTCGTTCGTGGTCAATCTGTGCCAAATTGTATTATTTCGTCTCAAAACCGGCATAGATCGATTCCGCCTCAAAACCGGCATAGATCTATTCCGCAAATGTTCTAGTCTGCATATTTGATACTTTTGAGCTATTCTACGTCTGTTGGGACTACATTGGTCGCTGGATTTCACTCGTTCGTGGTCAATCTGTGCCAAATTGTATTATTTCGTCTCAAAACCGGCATAGATCGATTCCGCCTCAAAACCGGCATAGATCTATTCCGCTAATGTTCTAGTCTGCATATTTGGTACTTTTGAGCTATTCTACGTCTGTTGGGACTACATTGGACGCTGAATTTGGCTTGTTTATGGTCAATCTGTGCCAATTTGTAATCTTTCGTCTCAAAACCGGCATAGCTCGATTTCGCTGATGTTCTAGTCTGCATATTTGATACTTTTGAGCTATTTTCTACGTCTGTTGGGACTACTTTGGTAGCTGGATTTCACTCGTTCGTGGTCAATCTGTGCCAAATTGTATATGCTCAAATTGTATATGCCGCTAATGTTCTAGTCTGCATATTTGATACTTTTGAGCTATTCTACGTCTGTTGGGACTACTTTGGTCGCTGGATTTGGCTCGTTCGTGGTCAATCTGTGCCAAATTGTATTATTTCGTCTCAAAACCGGCATAGATCTATTCCGCCTCAAAACCGGCATAGATCTATTCCGCAAATGTTCTAGTCTGCATATTTGATACTTTTGAGCTATTCTACTTCTGTTGGGACTACATTGGTAGCTGGATTTCACTCGTTCGTGGTCAATCTGTGCCAAATTCTATTATTTCGTCTCAAAACCGGCATAGATCGATTCCGCCGCAAAACCGGCATAGATCTATTCCGCTAATGTTCTAGTCTGCATATTTGATACTTTTGAGCTATTCTACGTCTGTTGGGACTACATTGGACGCTGAATTTCACTCGTTCGTGGTCAATCTGTGCCAAATTGTATTATTTCGTCTCAAAACCGGCATAGATCTATTCCGCTAATGTTCTAGTCTGCATATTTGTTACTTTTGAGCTATTCTACGTCTGTTGGGACTACATTGGTCGCTGATTTCACTCGTTCGTGGTCAATCTGTGCCAAATTGTATTATTTCGTCTCAAAACCGGCATAGATCGATTCCGCCTCAAAACCGGCATAGATCTATTCCGCTAATGTTCTAGTCTGCATATTTGATACTTTTGAGCTATTCTACGTCTGTTGGGACTACATTGGTCGCTGGATTTCACTCGTTCGTGGTCAATCTGTGCCAAATTGTATTATTTCGTCTCAAAACCGGCATAGATCGATTCCGCCGCAAAACCGGCATAGATCTATTCCGCTAATGTTCTAGTCTGCATATTTGATACTTTTGAGCTATTCTACGTCTGTTGGGACTACATTGGTCGCTGGATTTCACTCGTTCGTGGTCAATCTGTGCCAAATTGTATTATTTCGTCTCAAAACCGGCATAGATCGATTCCGCCTCAAAACCGGCATAGATCTATTCCGCAAATGTTCTAGTCTGCATATTTGATACTTTTGAGCTATTCTACTTCTGTTGGGACTACATTGGTCGCTGGATTTCACTCGTTCGTGGTCAATCTGTGCCAAATTGTATTATTTCGTCTCAAAACCGGCATAGATCGATTCCGCCTTAAAACCGGCATAGATCTATTCCGCTAATGTTCTAGTCTGCATATTTGATACTTTTGAGCTATTCTACGTCTGTTGGGACTACTTTGGACGCTGGATTTCACTCGTTCGTGTCAATCTGTATTTCGTCTCAAAACCGGCATAGATCGATTCCGCCTCAAAACCGGCATAGATCTATTCCGCTAATGTTCTAGTCTGCATATTTGATACTTTTGAGCTATTCTACGTCTGTTGGGACTACATTGGTAGCTGGATTTCACTCGTTCGTGGTCAATCTGTGCCAAATTGTATTATTTCGTCTCAAAACCGGCATAGATCGATTCCGCCTCAAAACCGGCATAGATCTATTCCGCTAATGTTCTAGTCTGCATATTTGTTACTTTTGAGCTATTATACGTCTGTTGGGACCACATTGGACGCTGAATTTGGCTCGTTTGTGGTCAATCTGTGCCAAATTGTATTATTTCGTCTCAAAACCGGCATAGATCGATTCCGCCTCAAAACCGGCATAGATCTATTCCGCTAATGTTCTAGTCTGCATATTTGTTACTTTTGAGCTATTCTACGTCTGTTGGGACTACATTGGTCGCTGGATTTCACTCGTTCGTGGTCAATCTGTGCCAAATTGTATTATTTCGTCTCAAAACCGGCATAGATCGATTCCGCCTCAAAACCGGCATAGATCTATTCCGCTAATGTTCTAGTCTGCATATTTGATACTTTTGAGCTATTCTACGTCTGTTGGGACTACATTGGACGCTGGAATTTCACTCGTTTGTGGTCAATCTGTGCCAAATTTTTATTATTTCGTCTCAAAACCGGCATAGATCGATTCTCAAAACCGGCATAGATCTATTCCGCTAATGTTCTAGTCTGCATATTTGATACTTTTGAGCTATTATACGTCTGTTGGGACTACATTGGACGCTGGATTTCACTCGTTTGTGGTCAATCTGTGCCAATTTTTATTATTTCGTCTCAAAACCGGCATAGATCGATTACGCCTCAAAACCGGCATAGATCTATTCCGCTAATGTTCTAGTCTGCATATTTGATACTTTTGAGCTATTCTACGTCTGTTGGGACTACTTTGGTCGCTGGATTTCACTCGTTCGTGGTCAATCTGTGCCAAATTGTATTCTTTCGTCTCAATTCCGCCTCAAAACGGCATAGATCGATTCCGCAAATGTTCTAGTCTGCATATTTGATACTTTTGAGCTATTCTACGTCTGTTGGGACTACATTGGTCGCTGGATTTCACTCGTTCGTGGTCAATCTGTGCCAAATTGTATTATTTCGTCTCAAAACCGGCATAGATCGATTCCGCCTCAAAACCGGCATAGATCTATTCCGCTAATGTTCTAGTTTGCATGTTTGATACTTTTGAGCTAATCTACGTCTGTTGGGATTACTTTGGTTGCTGGATTTCACTCGTTCGTGGTCAATCTGTGCCAAATTGTATTATTTCGTCTCAAAACCGGCATAGATCGATTCCGCCTCAAAACCGGCATAGATCTATTCCGCTAATGTTCTAGTCTGCATATTTGATACTTTTGAGCTATTCTACGTCTGTTGGGACTACATTGGTCGCTGGATTTCACTCGTTCGTGGTCAATCTGTGCCAAATTGTATTATTTCGTCTCAATTCCGCATAGATCTTCAACAACCGGCATAGATCTATTCCGCAAATGTTCTAGTCTGCATATTTGATACTTTTGAGCTATTCTACTTCTGTTGGGACTACATTGGTCGCTGGATTTCACTCGTTCGTGTCAATCTGTGCCAAATTGTATTATTTCGTCTCAAAACCGGCATAGATCGATTCCGCCGCAAAACCGGCATTTATCTATTCCGCAAATGTTCTAGTCTGCATATTTGATACTTTTGAGCTATTCTACTTCTGTTGGGACTACATTGGTAGCTGGATTTCACTCGTTCGTGGTCAATCTGTGCCAAATTGTATTATTTCGTCTCAAAACCGGCATCGATTCCGCCTCACAACCGGCATAGATCTATTCCGCAAATGTTCTAGTCTGCATATTTGATACTTTTGAGCTATTCTACTTCTGTTGGGACTACATTGGTCGCTGGATTTCACTCGTTCGTGGTCAATCTGTGCCAAATTGTATTATTTCGTCTCAAAACCGGCATAGATCGATTCCGCCTTAAAACCGGCATAGATCTATTCCGCTAATGTTCTAGTCTGCATATTTGATACTTTTGAGCTATTCTACGTCTGTTGGGACTACATTGGTCGCTGGATTTCACTCGTTCGTGGTCAATCTGTGCCAAATTGTATTATTTCGTCTCAAAACCGGCATAGATCTATTCCGCCGCAAAACCGGCATTTATCTATTCCGCAAATGTTCTAGTCTGCATATTTGATACTTTTGAGCTATTCTACGTCTGTTGGGACTACATTGGTCGCTGGATTTCACTCGTTCGTGGTCAATCTGTGCCAAATTGTATTATTTCGTCTCAAAACCGGCATAGATCGATTCCGCCTTAAAACCGGCATAGATCTATTCCGCTAATGTTCTAGTCTGCATATTTGTTACTTTTGAGCTATTCTACGTCTGTTGGCACTACATTGGACGCTGAATTTGGCTCGTTTGTGGTCAATCTGTGCCAAATTGTATTATTTCGTCTCAAAACCGGCATAGATCTATTCCGCTAATGTTCTAGTCTGCATATTTGTTACTTTTGAGCTATTCTACGTCTGTTGGGACTACTTTGGTCACTGGATTTCACTCGTTCGTGGTCAATCTGTGCCAAATTGTATTATTTCGTCTGAAAACCGGCATAGATCGATTCCGCCTCAAAACCGGCATAGATCTATTCCGCTAATGTTCTAGGCTGCATATTTGATACTTTTGAGCTATTATACGTCTGTTGGGACCACATTGGACGCTGAATTTGGCATGTTTGTGGTCAATCTGTGCCAATTTGTATTATTTTGTCTCAAAACCGGCATAGATCGATTCCGCGTCAAAACCGGCATAGAACGATTCCGCTAATGTTCTAGTCTGCATATTTGATACTTTTGAGCTATTCTACGTCTGTTGGGACTACTTTGGTCGCTGGATTTCACTCGTTCGTGGTCAATCTGTGCCAAATTTTATTCTTTCGTCTCAAAACCGGCATAGATCGATTCCGCCTCAAAACCGGCATAGAATTATGCCGCTAATGTTCTTGTCTGCATATTTGTTACTTTTGAGCTATTATACGTCTGTTGGGACTACATTGGACGCTGAATTTCACTCGTTCGTGGTCAATCTGTGCCAAATTGTATTCTTTCGTCTCAAAACCGGCATAGATCGATTCCGCAAATGTTCTAGTCTGCATATTTGATACTTTTGAGCTATTCTACTTCTGTTGGGACTACATTGGTTGCTGGATTTCACTCGTTCGTTGTCAATCTGTGCCAAATTTTATTATTTCGTCTCAAAACCGGCATAGATCGATTCCGCCTCAAAACCGGCATAGATCTATTCCGCTAATGTTCTAGTTTGCATGTTTGATACTTTTGAGCTAATCTACGTCTGTTGGGATTACTTTGGTTGCTGGATTTCACTCGTTTGTGGTCAATCTGTGCCAAATGGTATTATTATGTCTCAAAACCGGCATAGATCGATTCCGCCTCAAAACCGGCATAGATCTATTCCGCTAATGTTCTAGTTTGCATGTTTGATACTTTTGAGCTAATCTACGTCTGTTGGGATTACTTTGGTTGCTGGATTTCACTCGTTCGTGGTCAATCTGTGCCAAATTGTATTATTTCGTCTCAAAACCGGCATAGATCGATTCTGCTGATGTTCTAGTCTGCATATTTGTTACTTTTGAGCTATTCTACGTCTGTTGGGACTACATTGGACGCTGAATTTCACTCGTTCGTGGTCAATCTGTGCCAAATTTTATTATTTCGTCTCAATTCCGCCTCACAACCGGCATAGATCTATTCCGCAAATGTTCTAGTCTGCATATTTGATACTTTTGAGCTATTCTACTTCTGTTGGGACTACATTGGTCGCTGGATTTCACTCGTTCGTTGTCAATCTGTGCCAAATTGTATTATTTCGTCTCAAAACCGGCATAGATCGATTCCGCCTCAAAACCGGCATAGATCTATTCCGCTAATGTTCTAGTTTGCATGTTTGATACTTTTGAGCTAATCTACGTCTGTTGGGATTACTTTGGTTGCTGGATTTCACTCGTTGTATTATTTCGTCTCAAAACCGGCATAGATCGATTCCGCCGCAAAACCGGCATAGATCTATTCCGCAAATGTTCTAGTCTGCATATTTGATACTTTTGAGCTATTCTACTTCTGTTGGGACTACATTGGTAGCTGGATTTCACTCGTTCGTGGTCAATCTGTGCCAAATTGTATTATTTCGTCTCAAAACCGGCATAGATCGATTCCGCCTCAAAACCGGCATAGATCTATTCCGCTAATGTTCTAGTCTGCATATTTGATACTTTTGAGCTATTCTACGTCTGTTGGGACTACATTGGTCGCTGGATTTCACTCGTTCGTGGTCAATCTGTGCCAAATTGTATTATTTCGTCTCAAAACCGGCATAGATCGATTCCGCCTCAAAACCGGCATAGATCTATTCCGCTAATGTTCTAGTCTGCATGTTTGATACTTTTGAGCTAATCTACGTCTGTTGGGATTACTTTGGTTGCTGGATTTCACTCGTTCGTGGTCAATCTGTGCCAAATTGTATTATTTCGTCTCAAAACCGGCATAGATCGATTCCGCCGCAAAACCGGCATTTATCTATTCCGCAAATGTTCTAGTCTGCATATTTGATACTTTTGAGCTATTCTACTTCTGTTGGGACTACATTGGTCGCTGGATTTCACTCGTTCGTGGTCAATCTGTGCCAAATTGTATTATTTCGTCTCAAAACCGGCATAGATCGATTCCGCCTCAAAACCGGCATAGATCTATTCCGCTAATGTTCTAGTCTGCATATTTGATACTTTTGAGCTATTCTACGTCTGTTGGGACTACATTGGACGCTGGATTTCACTCGTTTGTGGTCAATCTGTGCCAAATTGTATTATTTCGTCTCAAAACCGGCATAGATCGATTCCGCCTCAAAACCGGCATAGATCTATTCCGCTAATGTTCTAGTCTGCATATTTGATACTTTTGAGCTATTCTACGTCTGTTGGGACTACTTTGGTCGCTGGATTTCACTCGTTCGTGGTCAATCTGTGCCAAATTGTATTATTTCGTCTCAAAACCGGCATAGATCGATTCCGCCTCAAAACCGGCATAGATCTATTCCGCTAATGTTCTAGTCTGCATATTTGATACTTTTGAGCTATTCTACGTCTGTTGGGACTACATTGGACGCTGGATTTCACTCGTTCGTGGTCAATCTGTGCCAAATTGTATTATTTCGTCTCAAAACCGGCATAGATCGATTCCGCCTCAAAACCGGCATAGATCTATTCCGCTAATGTTCTAGTCTGCATATTTGATACTTTTGAGCTATTCTACGTCTGTTGGGACTACATTGGTCGCTGGATTTCACTCGTTCGTGGTCAATCTGTGCCAAATTGTATTATTTCGTCTCAAAACCGGCATAGATCGATTCCGCCTCAAAACCGGCATAGATCTATTCCGCTAATGTTCTAGTCTGCATATTTGATACTTTTGAGCTATTCTACGTCTGTTGGGACTACATTGGACGCTGGATTTCACTCGTTCGTGGTCAATCTGTGCCAAATTGTATTATTTCGTCTCAAAACCGGCATAGATCGATTCCGCCTCAAAACCGGCATAGATCTATTCCGCTAATGTTCTAGTCTGCATATTTGATACTTTTGAGCTATTCTACGTCTGTTGGGACTACATTGGTCGCTGGATTTCACTCGTTCGTGGTCAATCTGTGCCAAATTGTATTATTTCGTCTCAAAACCGGCATAGATCGATTCCGCCTCAAAACCGGCATAGATCTATTCCGCTAATGTTCTAGTCTGCATATTTGATACTTTTGAGCTATTCTACGTCTGTTGGGACTACATTGGTCGCTGGATTTCACTCGTTCGTGGTCAATCTGTGCCAAATTGTATTATTTCGTCTCAAAACCGGCATAGATCGATTCCGCCTCAAAACCGGCATAGATCTATTCCGCTAATGTTCTAGTCTGCATATTTGATACTTTTGAGCTATTCTACGTCTGTTGGGACTACATTGGTCGCTGGATTTCACTCGTTCGTGGTCAATCTGTGCCAAATTGTATTATTTCGTCTCAAAACCGGCATAGATCGATTCCGCCTCAAAACCGGCATAGATCTATTCCGCTAATGTTCTAGTCTGCATATTTGATACTTTTGAGCTATTCTACGTCTGTTGGGACTACATTGGACGCTGGATTTCACTCGTTCGTGGTCAATCTGTGCCAAATTGTATTATTTCGTCTCAAAACCGGCATAGATCGATTCCGCCTCAAAACCGGCATAGATCTATTCCGCTAATGTTCTAGTCTGCATATTTGATACTTTTGAGCTATTCTACGTCTGTTGGGACTACATTGGTCGCTGGATTTCACTCGTTCGTGGTCAATCTGTGCCAAATTGTATTATTTCGTCTCAAAACCGGCATAGATCGATTCCGCCTCAAAACCGGCATAGATCTATTCCGCTAATGTTCTAGTCTGCATATTTGATACTTTTGAGCTATTCTACGTCTGTTGGGACTACATTGGTCGCTGGATTTCACTCGTTCGTGGTCAATCTGTGCCAAATTGTATTATTTCGTCTCAAAACCGGCATAGATCGATTCCGCCTCAAAACCGGCATAGATCTATTCCGCTAATGTTCTAGTCTGCATATTTGATACTTTTGAGCTATTCTACGTCTGTTGGGACTACATTGGTCGCTGGATTTCACTCGTTCGTGGTCAATCTGTGCCAAATTGTATTATTTCGTCTCAAAACCGGCATAGATCGATTCCGCCTCAAAACCGGCATAGATCTATTCCGCTAATGTTCTAGTCTGCATATTTGATACTTTTGAGCTATTCTACGTCTGTTGGGACTACATTGGTCGCTGGATTTCACTCGTTCGTGGTCAATCTGTGCCAAATTGTATTATTTCGTCTTTCGTCTCAAAACCGGCATAGATCTATTCCGCTAATGTTCTAGTCTGCATATTTGATACTTTTGAGCTATTCTACGTCTGTTGGGACTACATTGGTCGCTGGATTTCACTCGTTCGTGGTCAATCTGTGCCAAATTGTATTATTTCGTCTCAAAACCGGCATAGATCGATTCCGCCTCAAAACCGGCATAGATCTATTCCGCTAATGTTCTAGTCTGCATATTTGATACTTTTGAGCTATTCTACGTCTGTTGGGACTACATTGGTCGCTGGATTTCACTCGTTCGTGGTCAATCTGTGCCAAATTGTATTATTTCGTCTCAAAACCGGCATAGATCGATTCCGCCTCAAAACCGGCATAGATCTATTCCGCTAATGTTCTAGTCTGCATATTTGATACTTTTGAGCTATTCTACGTCTGTTGGGACTACATTGGTCGCTGGATTTCACTCGTTCGTGGTCAATCTGTGCCAAATTGTATTATTTCGTCTCAAAACCGGCATAGATCGATTCCGCCTCAAAACCGGCATAGATCTATTCCGCTAATGTTCTAGTCTGCATATTTGATACTTTTGAGCTATTCTACGTCTGTTGGGACTACATTGGTCGCTGGATTTCACTCGTTCGTGGTCAATCTGTGCCAAATTGTATTATTTCGTCTCAAAACCGGCATAGATCGATTCCGCCTCAAAACCGGCATAGATCTATTCCGCTAATGTTCTAGTCTGCATATTTGATACTTTTGAGCTATTCTACGTCTGTTGGGACTACATTGGTCGCTGGATTTCACTCGTTCGTGGTCAATCTGTGCCAAATTGTATTATTTCGTCTCAAAACAAAACCGGCATAGATCTATTCCGCTAATGTTCTAGTCTGCATATTTGATACTTTTGAGCTATTCTACGTCTGTTGGGACTACATTGGTCGCTGGATTTCACTCGTTCGTGGTCAATCTGTGCCAAATTGTATTATTTCGTCTCAAAACCGGCATAGATCGATTCCGCCTCAAAACCGGCATAGATCTATTCCGCTAATGTTCTAGTCTGCATATTTGATACTTTTGAGCTATTCTACGTCTGTTGGGACTACATTGGACGCTGGATTTCACTCGTTCGTGGTCAATCTGTGCCAAATTGTATTATTTCGTCTCAAAACCGGCATAGATCGATTCCGCTCAAAACCGGCATAGATCTATTCCGCTAATGTTCTAGTCTGCATATTTGATACTTTTGAGCTATTCTACGTCTGTTGGGACTACATTGGTCGCTGGATTTCACTCGTTCGTGGTCAATCTGTGCCAAATTTTAATTTTCGTCTCAAAACCGGCATAGATCGATTCGTCTCAAAACCGGCATAGATCGATTCCGCTCAAAACCGGCATGTTCCGCTATGTCTGCATATTTGATACTTTTGAGCTATTCTACGTCTGTTGGGACTACATTGGTCGCTGGATTTCACTCGTTCGTGGTCAATCTGTGCCAAATGGTATTATTTGTCTCAAAACCGGCATAGATCGATTCCGCCTCAAAACCGGCATAGATCTATTCCGCTAATGTTCTAGTCTGCATATTTGATACTTTTGAGCTATTCTACGTCTGTTGGGACTACATTGGTTGCTGGATTTCACTCGTTCGTGGTCAATCTGTGCCAAATTGTATTATTTCGTCTCAAAACCGGCATAGATCGATTCTGCTGCTAATGTTCTAGTCTGCATATTTGTTACTTTTGAGCTATTCTACGTCTGTTGGGACTACATTGGACGCTGAATTTCACTCGTTCGTGGTCAATCTGTGCCAAATTTTATTCTTTCGTCTCAATTCCGCCTCAAAACCGGCATAGATCTATTCCGCAAATGTTCTAGTCTGCATATTTGATACTTTTGAGCTATTCTACGTCTGTTGGGACTACATTGGTCGCTGGATTTCACTCGTTCGTGGTCAATCTGTGCCAAATTGTATTATTTCGTCTCAAAACCGGCATAGATCGATTCCGCCTCAAAACCGGCATAGATCTATTCCGCTAATGTTCTAGTCTGCATATTTGATACTTTTGAGCTATTCTACGTCTGTTGGGACTACTTTGGTTGCTGGATTTCACTCGTTCGTGGTCAATCTGTGCCAAATTGTATTATTTCGTCTCAAAACCGGCATAGATCGATTCCGCCTCAAAACCGGCATAGATCTATTCCGCTAATGTTCTAGTCTGCATATTTGATACTTTTGAGCTATTCTACGTCTGTTGGGACTACATTGGTCGCTGGATTTCACTCGTTCGTGGTCAATCTGTGCCAAATTGTATTATTTCGTCTCAAAACCGGCATAGATCGATTCCGCCTCAAAACCGGCATAGATCTATTCCGCTAATGTTCTAGTCTGCATATTTGATACTTTTGAGCTATTCTACGTCTGTTGGGACTACATTGGTCGCTGGATTTCACTCGTTCGTGGTCAATCTGTGCCAAATTGTATTATTTCGTCTCAAAACCGGCATAGATCGATTCCGCCTCAAAACCGGCATAGATCTATTCCGCTAATGTTCTAGTCTGCATATTTGATACTTTTGAGCTATTCTACGTCTGTTGGGACTACATTGGTCGCTGGATTTCACTCGTTCGTGGTCAATCTGTGCCAAATTGTATTATTTCGTCTCAAAACCGGCATAGATCGATTCCGCCTCAAAACCGGCATAGATCTATTCCGCTAATGTTCTAGTCTGCATATTTGATACTTTTGAGCTATTCTACGTCTGTTGGGACTACATTGGTCGCTGGATTTCACTCGTTCGTGGTCAATCTGTGCCAAATTGTATTATTTCGTCTCAAAACCGGCATAGATCGATTCCGCCTCAAAACCGGCATAGATCTATTCCGCTAATGTTCTAGTCTGCATATTTGATACTTTTGAGCTATTCTACGTCTGTTGGGACTACATTGGACGCTGGATTTCACTCGTTCGTGGTCAATCTGTGCCAAATTGTATTATTTCGTCTCAAAACCGGCATAGATCGATTTCAAAACCGGCATAGATCTATTCCGCTAATGTTCTAGTCTGCATATTTGATACTTTTGAGCTATTCTACGTCTGTTGGGACTACATTGGTCGCTGGATTTCACTCGTTCGTGGTCAATCTGTGCCAAATTGTATTATTTCGTCTCAAAACCGGCATAGATCGATTCCGCCTCAAAACCGGCATAGATCTATTCCGCTAATGTTCTAGTCTGCATATTTGATACTTTTGAGCTATTCTACGTCTGTTGGGACTACATTGGTCGCTGGATTTCACTCGTTCGTGGTCAATCTGTGCCAAATTGTATTATTTCGTCTCAAAACCGGCATAGATCGATTCCGCCTCAAAACCGGCATAGAATCTATTCCGCTAATGTTCTAGTCTGCATATTTGATACTTTTGAGCTATTCTACGTCTGTTGGGACTACATTGGTCGCTGGATTTCACTCGTTCGTGGTCAATCTGTGCCAAATTGTATTATTTCGTCTCAAAACCGGCATAGATCGATTCCGCCTCAAAACCGGCATAGATCTATTCCGCTAATGTTCTAGTCTGCATATTTGATACTTTTGAGCTATTCTACGTCTGTTGGGACTACATTGGTCGCTGGATTTCACTCGTTCGTGGTCAATCTGTGCCAAATTGTATTATTTCGTCTCAAAACCGGCATAGATCGATTCCGCCTCAAAACCGGCATAGATCTATTCCGCTAATGTTCTAGTCTGCATATTTGATACTTTTGAGCTATTCTACGTCTGTTGGGACTACATTGGTCGCTGGATTTCACTCGTTCGTGGTCAATCTGTGCCAAATTGTATTATTTCGTCTCAAAACCGGCATAGATCGATTCCGCCTCAAAACCGGCATAGATCTATTCCGCTAATGTTCTAGTCTGCATATTTGATACTTTTGAGCTATTCTACGTCTGTTGGGACTACTTTGGTTGCTGGATTTCACTCGTTCGTGGTCAATCTGTGCCAAATTGTATTATTTCGTCTCAAAACCGGCATAGATCGATTCTCAAAACCGGCATAGATCTATTCCGCTAATGTTCTAGTCTGCATATTTGATACTTTTGAGCTATTCTACGTCTGTTGGGACTACATTGGTCGCTGGATTTCACTCGTTCGTGGTCAATCTGTGCCAAATTGTATTATTTCGTCTCAAAACCGGCATAGATCGATTCCGCCTCAAAACCGGCATAGATCTATTCCGCTAATGTTCTAGTCTGCATATTTGATACTTTTGAGCTATTCTACGTCTGTTGGGACTACATTGGTCGCTGGATTTCACTCGTTCGTGGTCAATCTGTGCCAAATTGTATTATTTCGTCTCAAAACCGGCATAGATCGATTCCGCCTCAAAACCGGCATAGATCTATTCCGCTAATGTTCTAGTCTGCATATTTGATACTTTTGAGCTATTCTACGTCTGTTGGGACTACATTGGTCGCTGGATTTCACTCGTTCGTGGTCAATCTGTGCCAAATTGTATTATTTCGTCTCAAAACCGGCATAGATCGATTCCGCCTCAAAACCGGCATAGATCTATTCCGCTAATGTTCTAGTCTGCATATTTGATACTTTTGAGCTATTCTACGTCTGTTGGGACTACATTGGTCGCTGGATTTCACTCGTTCGTGGTCAATCTGTGCCAAATTGTATTATTTCGTCTCAAAACCGGCATAGATCGATTCCGCTATTCCGCAAATGTTCTAGTCTGCATATTTGATACTTTTGAGCTATTCTACGTCTGTTGGGACTACATTGGTCGCTGGATTTCACTCGTTCGTGGTCAATCTGTGCCAAATTGTATTATTTCGTCTCAAAACCGGCATAGATCGATTCCGCCTCAAAACCGGCATAGATCTATTCCGCTAATGTTCTAGTCTGCATATTTGATACTTTTGAGCTATTCTACGTCTGTTGGGACTACATTGGTCGCTGGATTTCACTCGTTCGTGGTCAATCTGTGCCAAATTGTATTATTTCGTCTCAAAACCGGCATAGATCGATTCCGCCTCAAAACCGGCATAGATCTATTCCGCTAATGTTCTAGTCTGCATATTTGATACTTTTGAGCTATTCTACGTCTGTTGGGACTACATTGGTCGCTGGATTTCACTCGTTCGTGGTCAATCTGTGCCAAATTGTATTATTTCGTCTCAAAACCGGCATAGATCGATTCCGCCTCAAAACCGGCATAGATCTATTCCGCTAATGTTCTAGTCTGCATATTTGATACTTTTGAGCTATTCTACGTCTGTTGGGACTACATTGGTCGCTGGATTTCACTCGTTCGTGGTCAATCTGTGCCAAATTGTATTATTTCGTCTCAAAACCGGCATAGATCGATTCCGCAAATGTTCTAGTCTGCATATTTGATACTTTTGAGCTATTCTACGTCTGTTGGGACTACATTGGTCGCTGGATTTCACTCGTTCGTGGTCAATCTGTGCCAAATTGTATTATTTCGTCTCAAAACCGGCATAGATCGATTCCGCCTCAAAACCGGCATAGATCTATTCCGCTAATGTTCTAGTCTGCATATTTGATACTTTTGAGCTATTCTACGTCTGTTGGGACCACATTGGACGCTGAATTTGGCACGTTTGTGGTCAATCTGTGCCAATTTGTATTATTTTGTCTCAAAACCGGCATAGATCGATTCCGCCTCAAAACCGGCATAGATCGATTCCGCTAATGTTCTAGTCTGCATATTTGATACTTTTGAGCTATTCTACGTCTGTTGGGACTACTTTGGTCGCTGGATTTCACTCGTTCGTGGTCAATCTGTGCCAAATTGTATTATTTCGTCTCAAAACCGGCATAGATCGATTCCGCCTCAAAACCGGCATAGATCTATTCCGCTAATGTTCTAGTCTGCATATTTGTTACTTTTGAGCTATTCTACGTCTGTTGGGACTACATTGGACGCTGAATTTCACTCGTTCGTGGTCAATCTGTGCCAAATTGTATTCTTTCGTCTCAAAACCGGCATAGATCGATTCCGCAAATGTTCTAGTCTGCATATTTGATACTTTTGAGCTATTCTACTTCTGTTGGGACTACATTGGTCGCTGGATTTCACTCGTTCGTGGTCAATCTGTGCCAAATTTTATTATTTCGTCTCAAAACCGGCATAGATCGATTCCGCCTCAAAACCGGCATAGATCTATTCCGCTAATGTTCTAGTCTGCATATTTGATACTTTTGAGCTATTCTACGTCTGTTGGGACTACATTGGTTGCTGGATTTCACTCGTTCGTGGTCAATCTGTGCCAAATTGTATTATTTCGTCTCAAAACCGGCATAGATCGATTCCGCCTCAAAACCGGCATAGATCTATTCCGCTAATGTTCTAGTCTGCATATTTGATACTTTTGAGCTATTCTACGTCTGTTGGGATTACTTTGGTTGCTGGATTTCACTCGTTCGTGGTCAATCTGTGCCAAATTGTATTATTTCGTCTCAAAACCGGCATAGATCGATTCCGCCTCAAAACCGGCATAGATCTATTCCGCCGCAAAACAGGCATTCATCTATTCCGCAAATGTTCTAGTCTGCATATTTGATACTTTTGAGCTATTCTACGTCTGTTGGGACTACATTGGTCGCTGGATTTCACTCGTTCGTGGTCAATCTGTGCCAAATTGTATTATTTCGTCTCAAAACCGGCATAGATCGATTCCGCCTCAAAACCGGCATAGATCTATTCCGCTAATGTTCTAGTCTGCATATTTGATACTTTTGAGCTATTCTACGTCTGTTGGGACTACATTGGTCGCTGGATTTCACTCGTTCGTGGTCAATCTGTGCCAAATTGTATTATTTCGTCTTTCGATTCCGCCTCAAAACCGGCATAGATCTATTCCGCTAATGTTCTAGTCTGCATATTTGATACTTTTGAGCTATTCTACGTCTGTTGGGACTACATTGGTCGCTGGATTTCACTCGTTCGTGGTCAATCTGTGCCAAATTGTATTATTTCGTCTCAAAACCGGCATAGATCGATTCCGCCTCAAAACCGGCATAGATCTATTCCGCAAATGTTCTAGTCTGCATATTTGATACTTTTGAGCTATTCTACGTCTGTTGGGACTACATTGGTCGCTGGATTTCACTCGTTCGTGGTCAATCTGTGCCAAATTGTATTATTTCGTCTCAAAACCGGCATAGATCGATTCCGCCTCAAAACCGGCATAGATCTATTCCGCTAATGTTCTAGTCTGCATATTTGATACTTTTGAGCTATTCTACGTCTGTTGGGACTACATTGGTCGCTGGATTTCACTCGTTCGTGGTCAATCTGTGCCAAATTGTATTATTTCGTCTCAAAACCGGCATAGATCGATAAAACCGGCATAGATCTATTCCGCTAATGTTCTAGTCTGCATATTTGATACTTTTGAGCTATTCTACGTCTGTTGGGACTACATTGGTCGCTGGATTTCACTCGTTCGTGGTCAATCTGTGCCAAATTGTATTATTTCGTCTCAAAACCGGCATAGATCGATTCCGCCTCAAAACCGGCATAGATCTATTCCGCTAATGTTCTAGTCTGCATATTTGATACTTTTGAGCTATTCTACGTCTGTTGGGACTACATTGGTCGCTGGATTTCACTCGTTCGTGGTCAATCTGTGCCAAATTGTATTATTTCGTCTCAAAACCGGCATAGATCGATTCCGCCTCAAAACCGGCATAGATCTATTCCGCTAATGTTCTAGTCTGCATATTTGATACTTTTGAGCTATTCTACGTCTGTTGGGACTACATTGGACGCTGGATTTCACTCGTTCGTGGTCAATCTGTGCCAAATTGTATTATTTCGTCTCAAAACCGGCATAGATCGATTCCGCCTCAAAACCGGCATAGATCTATTCCGCTAATGTTCTAGTCTGCATATTTGTTACTTTTGAGCTATTATACGTCTGTTGGGACTACATTGGACGCTGAATTTCACTCGTTCGTGGTCAATCTGTGCCAAATTGTATTATTTCGTCTCAAAACCGGCATAGATCGATTCCGCCTCAAAACCGGCATAGATCTATTCCGCTAATGTTCTAGTCTGCATATTTGATACTTTTGAGCTATTCTACGTCTGTTGGGACTACATTGGACGCTGAATTTCACTCGTTCGTGGTCAATCTGTGCCAAATTTTATTATTTCGTCTCAAAACCGGCATAGATCGATTCCGCCTCAAAACCGGCATAGATCTATTCCGCTAATGTTCTAGTCTGCATATTTGATACTTTTGAGCTATTCTACGTCTGTTGGGACTACATTGGTCGCTGGATTTCACTCGTTCGTGGTCAATCTGTGCCAAATTGTATTATTTCGTCTCAAAACCGGCATAGATCGATTCCGCCTCAAAACCGGCATAGATCTATTCCGCTAATGTTCTAGTCTGCATATTTGATACTTTTGAGCTATTCTACGTCTGTTGGGACTACATTGGACGCTGGATTTCACTCGTTCGTGGTCAATCTGTGCCAAATTGTATTATTTCGTCTCAAAACCGGCATAGATCTATTCCGCTAATGTTCTAGTCTGCATATTTGATACTTTTGAGCTATTCTACGTCTGTTGGGACTACATTGGACGCTGGATTTCACTCGTTCGTGGTCAATCTGTGCCAAATTGTATTATTTCGTCTCAAAACCGGCATAGATCGATTCCGCCTCAAAACCGGCATAGATCTATTCCGCTAATGTTCTAGTCTGCATATTTGATACTTTTGAGCTATTCTACGTCTGTTGGGACTACATTGGTCGCTGGATTTCACTCGTTCGTGGTCAATCTGTGCCAAATTGTATTATTTCGTCTCAAAACCGGCATAGATCGATTCCGCCTCAAAACCGGCATAGATCTATTCCGCTAATGTTCTAGTCTGCATATTTGATACTTTTGAGCTATTCTACGTCTGTTGGGACTACATTGGTCGCTGGATTTCACTCGTTCGTGGTCAATCTGTGCCAAATTGTATTATTTCGTCTCAAAACCGGCATAGATCGATTCCGCCTCAAAACCGGCATAGATCTATTCCGCTAATGTTCTAGTCTGCATATTTGATACTTTTGAGCTATTCTACGTCTGTTGGGACTACATTGGACGCTGGATTTCACTCGTTCGTGGTCAATCTGTGCCAAATTGTATTATTTCGTCTCAAAACCGGCATAGATCTATTCCGCAAATGTTCTAGTCTGCATATTTGATACTTTTGAGCTATTCTAAACCGGCATAGATATTTATTCCGATTCCGCCTTAAAAATGTTCTAGTCTGCATATTTGATACTTTTGAGCTATTCTACGTCTGTTGGGACTACTTTGGTTGCTGGATTTCACTCGTTCGTGGTCAATCTGTGCCAAATTGTATTATTTCGTCTCAAAACCGGCATAGATCGATTCCGCCTCAAAACCGGCATAGATCTATTCCGCTAATGTTCTAGTCTGCATATTTGATACTTTTGAGCTATTCTACGTCTGTTGGGACTACATTGGTAGCTGGATTTCACTCGTTCGTGGTCAATCTGTGCCAAATTGTATTATTTCGTCTCAAAACCGGCATAGATCGATTCCGCCTCAAAACCGGCATAGATCTATTCCGCAAATGTTCTAGTCTGCATATTTGATACTTTTGAGCTATTCTACTTCTGTTGGGACTACATTGGTCGCTGGATTTCACTCGTTCGTTGTCAATCTGTGCCAAATTGTATTATTTCGTCTCAAAACCGGCATAGATCGATTCCGCCTCAAAACCGGCATAGATCTATTCCGCTAATGTTCTAGTTTGCATGTTTGATACTTTTGAGCTAATCTACGTCTGTTGGGATTACTTTGGTTGCTGGATTTCACTCGTTGTATTATTTCGTCTCAAAACCGGCATAGATCGATTCCGCCGCAAAACCGGCATTTATCTATTCCGCAAATGTTCTAGTCTGCATATTTGATACTTTTGAGCTATTCTACTTTTGTTGGGACTACATTGGTAGCTGGATTTCACTCGTTCGTGGTCAATCTGTGCCAAATTGTATTATTTCGTCTCAAAACCGGCATAGATCGATTCCGCCTCAAAACCGGCATAGATCTATTCCGCTAATGTTCTAGTCTGCATATTTGTTACTTTTGAGCTATTCTACGTCTGTTGGGACTACATTGGACGCTGAATTTGGCTCGTTTGTGGTCAATCTGTGCCAAATTGTATTATTTCGTCTCAAAACCGGCATAGATCGATTCCGCCTCAAAACCGGCATAGATCTATTCCGCTAATGTTCTAGTCTGCATATTTGTTACTTTTGAGCTATTCTACGTCTGTTGGGACTACTTTGGTCGCTGGATTTCACTCGTTCGTGGTCAATCTGTGCCAAATTGTATTATTTCGTCTCAAAACCGGCATAGATCGATTCCGCCTCAAAACCGGCATAGATCTATTCCGCTAATGTTCTAGTCTGCATATTTGATACTTTTGAGCTATTCTACGTCTGTTGGGACCACATTGGACGCTGAATTTGGCATGTTTGTGGTCAATCTGTGCCAATTTGTATTATTTTGTCTCAAAACCGGCATAGATCGATTCCGCGTCAAAACCGGCATAGAACGATTCCGCTAATGTTCTAGTCTGCATATTTGATACTTTTGAGCTATTCTACGTCTGTTGGGACTACTTTGGTCGCTGGATTTCACTCGTTCGTGGTCAATCTGTGCCAAATTTTATTCTTTCGTCTCAAAACCGGCATAGATCGATTCCGCCTCCGTCTGCTACTTTTGAGCTATTATACGTCTGTTGGGACTACATTGGGCTGAATTTACTCGTTCGTGGTCAATCTGTGCCAAATTGTATTCTTTCGTCTCAAAACCGCTAATGTTCCGTCTGCATATTTGATACTTTTGAGCTATTCTACGTCTGTTGGGACTACATTGGACGCTGAATTTCACTCGTTCGTGGTCAATCTGTGCCAAATTGTATTCTTTCGTCTCAAAACCGGCATAGATCGATTCCGCAAATGTTCTAGTCTGCATATTTGATACTTTTGAGCTATTCTACGTCTGTTGGGACTACATTGGTTGCTGGATTTCACTCGTTCGTGGTCAATCTGTGCCAAATTGTATTATTTCGTCTCAAAACCGGCATAGATCGATTCCGCCTCAAAACCGGCATAGATCTATTCCGCTAATGTTCTAGTTTGCATGTTTGATACTTTTGAGCTAATCTACGTCTGTTGGGATTACTTTGGTTGCTGGATTTCACTCGTTCGTGGTCAATCTGTGCCACATTGTATTATTTCGTCTCAAAACCGGCATAGATCGATTCTGCTGATGTTCTAGTCTGCATAATTGTTACTTTTGAGCCATTCTACGTCTGATGGGACCACATTGGACGCTGAATTTGGCTCGTTCGTGGTCAATCTGTGCCAAATTTTATTCTTTCGTCTCAATTCCGCCTCACAACCGGCATAGATCTATTCCGCAAATGTTCTAGTCTGCATATTTGATACTTTTGAGCTATTCTACTTCTGTTGGGACTACATTGGTCGCTGGATTTCACTCGTTCGTTGTCAATCTGTGCCAAATTGTATTATTTCGTCTCAAAACCGGCATAGATCGATTCCGCCTCAAAACCGGCATAGATCTATTCCGCTAATGTTCTAGTTTGCATGTTTGATACTTTTGAGCTAATCTACGTCTGTTGGGATTACTTTGGTTGCTGGATTTCACTCGTTGTATTATTTCGTCTCAAAACCGGCATAGATCGATTCCGCCGCAAAACCGGCATTTATCTATTCCGCAAATGTTCTAGTCTGCATATTTGATACTTTTGAGCTATTCTACTTTTGTTGGGACTACATTGGTAGCTGGATTTCACTCGTTCGTGGTCAATCTGTGCCAAATTCTATTATTTCGTCTCAATTCCGCCTCACAACCGGCATAGATCTATTCCGCAAATGTTCTAGTCTGCATATTTGATACTTTTGAGCTATTCTACTTCTGTTGGGACTACATTGGTCGCTGGATTTCACTCGTTCGTTGTCAATCTGTGCCAAATTGTATTATTTCGTCTCAAAACCGGCATAGATCGATTCCGCCTCAAAACCGGCATAGATCTATTCCGCTAATGTTCTAGTCTGCATATTTGATACTTTTGAGCTATTCTACGTCTGTTGGGACTACTTTGGTCGCTGGATTTCACTCGTTCGTGGTCAATCTGTGTTGTATTATTTCGTCTCAAAACCGGCATAGATCTATTCCGCCGCAAAACCGGCATAGATCTATTCCGCAAATGTTCTAGTCTGCATATTTGATACTTTTGAGCTATTCTACGTCTGTTGGGACTACATTGGACGCTGGATTTCACTCGTTCGTGGTCAATCTGTGCCAAATTATTATTATTTCGTCTCAAAACCGGCATAGATCGATTCCGCCTCAAAACCGGCATAGATCTATTCCGCTAATGTTCTAGTCTGCATATTTGATACTTTTGAGCTATTCTACGTCTGTTGGGACTACATTGGACGCTGGATTTCACTCGTTCGTGGTCAATCTGTGCCAAATTGTATTATTTCGTCTCAAAACCGGCATAGATCGATTCCGCCTCAAAACCGGCATAGATCTATTCCGCTAATGTTCTAGTCTGCATATTTGATACTTTNTGCGCANCACNAACNTAAACCNANTTTCTAGTNTAGGGTCATTTGAGNNCGNTAAGNAGTCGTNATTGNNCNAGCANNNNCAGACCCGCGCAACNGANGACAGATANNTATNCTTATCAGCANNCATGAAGNNANAAACANGGANGNTNTGGAGCAGTNAAGTNGGGCNNCCATNATCCNNCACTNCGTGNNNTCNGNTGCAANTAGTNNNGTCTGCTGNTGTCGCCTGCGTCAGATTCNGNACACGCNGTNGNNGAANNTNNNNTGTTGCGCCGTNGTCANCCATANAAAGTNGGCANCGTTCGNCATGCANTTATTGNCTNNCGGCCAGNANCNTNTANGNGTCAAGNACGCGCGCTTTCCNGATANCGTTCNCTNTCNCTGTNCGTCGTCCAGTTTCNTANTNCCTCGTATGTGCGGCTCTNNNNTGTAGATTAAACTCCGCACTGTGACACANCGTNCNATNNAGAAGCCNACNTTGNAACANGAGCGCCNCCGCCAACCCGCGAAGCGTTTCGCGGTCATTCTAGAACGTGGTTTGCGAATATAAAAGACGCGGTCTCGACCGCAGTAGTAGTGAATTTGGGAACGCGGTAAAGTTTAAATAGTGGAATAATTGTGGAAGTGTTTTTAGTAGCTGTGTTAATTATGGTTACGGAGTGTTTAGAAGTGTTAAATAAATTTATTAATTGTTCAGTTAAACTGACTTTGTGTGAACCCACGGAAAAATCGTAACAATTGGTGTCAGAATGCGATCAGACTTTAGTGCGACGTGAATTGGAACTAAATTTCGGGGTTAGGACTTGTGTTCAGAACCGGACTAGAGATTTTCGGAACAGTGGTGTGTTAAATTTACTTTATGCCAATAACAAGACGTCAAGTGCAAACATGGAGGCCCAATTTGCAGCTATTATGGCAATGCTTAAACAAGACAAGGAAGAACGACAACAAGACAAGGAAAAACAAGAAGAGAAACAAGAAAGGATTCGACAACAAGACAAAGAAGAACGAGAAAGGATTCGACAACAAGACAAGGAAGAACAAGAAAGGATTCGACAACAACAAGAAAGAATGCTACAACAAGATATAGAAATGCGTCAAGAAGATAGAGAGCGGCAAGAAAACGTAACGTAGAAATATTGAACGTTCTAGCACGGAACAAGACAGAAATCCAAGAGTATGTAACCCATAGTCTCAATGATGTTCGGGAGGACATTAATAAAATTCAGAACGATGTTCGGGAGGACATTAATAAAATTCAGAACGGTGTTCGGGAGGACATTAATGATGTTCGGAGGACATGAATAAAATTCAGAATGATGTCGAGATAAAGCTACGCGACTTAGAGCAGAAAATTGACAGCAGAGGAGTCAGCTCTACAGTGTTCACCGGAAACGGGCTCAACAAGATCAAGCCTCCCACATACGATGGTCAAACTTCATGGGCAACGTACCAACTCCAATTTGAGGCCGCTGCAAATGCAAATAATGGAGTAACGAGGAAAAGGCTGTAGCACTGGTGGTGGCATTACGAGGACCTGCATTGGAGCTGTTACAGACTCTGCCTATCGCCCAACAAAGCAACTATGACGCATTAGTGGCTGCATTAGAACGACGTTATGGGGATCAGCATAGGAAAGGAGTGTACCAAACACAATTAAAGGCAAGACTGCAGAAAACTGGTGAAAATTTACAAAGTTTGAGGCCGAAATTCGTTCGCCTTGTGCATCTGGCTTACCAGCCGTCCGGATGAAATCCAAGAAGAACTTGTGGCACAGTGTTTTGTAGATGGGATTCGAGATCTGGAAGTAAAGAAAATGCTGAAGATGTTCAAAGGAAGCAACAGCAGCGAATTACTAGTTCGAGCGCTGGAAGTTGAAGCTGCGTGCAATGACTTAAAGCCAAGGATCAGGGCCGTGACTATTCAAGAGGAGAGAGAACGCCAGCCGATCATGTTGCTACATCAATAGATAAAATTGAATCAATGGTCGGCCAAATAGTGCAACAAGTGGCAGCATTAGGAAATGGTCTTTCCACACAGTTAGAACGATCACGCCCCATCACGAGAGTGGAGTGTTATCGATGCGGACGTACGGGGACACATGAAACGAGATTGTCGAGTAAGGATACGTCCGCTCTCCAACGAGGGACGTACACCCATCCAGAAGGACACAGGAAAACTCCCACTAGTCAACATTACGGGGCGAATGTTGACTAGCGAAAACAAAGCCCCCAGAATTATCTCCATCAGAAGCCTGGGTAGATCAATGGGAAGCCTGAACGTAGATGGAAAGGTGGATGCGATGAACGTTACTTTTACTTTGGATACCGGTGCGGCAGTATCTTTGATCCGGTCAAACCTTGTGGATAAAAGTCAAATTAAGCCTTTACGAAGAAGTATTCTCCTGCGCACTGTGACTGGAGAATCGGCTAAAGTTTTAGGAGAAATAACAGTCAAGATTTGCCTTGGAAGGATTACGTTTTACCACACCGTGTTAGTAGCAGATATTGAAGATGAATTTATTCTGGGAATGGACCTGATTCGTCAACATGGATTTTCTTTTAATCCGAGCAAAATATCCTAAGGTTTGGAAGTGAAGAGTTCATCCTGTCAAACAATCACCGCTATGAGTCACCCATTAATGTTTTGGCATCTCAGACAGTAAAAATAAGCGGCAATTCCGAGCAAATAATCATTGGACAATTGGAGCAGAATTCTGGGAGCTGTGTTGGACTTGTACGAAACCGGACCGACCAGGAAGATGCCTCATTGGGAAATCACTTGTAAATGGAGGAAGTGAAGTCCCAATAAGAGTTGCAAACATTTTTCCAGACGACGTCAAAATCAACAAAGGCGAAATTATTGCGGTATTCGAGCCTGTAGTCAAAATAACCAATTGCGATGGGTTACCAGAACAGGAGGAGCAGTTGGGAGAAAACAAGCTCTTAAATGAACTTGAAAAGACCTGGAAACATCTGTCAACACCACAACTGAAGAAGGCTCGGAAACTGATTTTGGACCATGGTAGCAAATTTGGAACACCGAACAATATGGGAAAAACTACCATTGTAAAACACCGAATTAACACCGGCAATGCACAACCGATTCGACAACCACCTAGGAGACTACCAATAGCCAAACAACAGGAAGTGCAGGAATTAGTGGACAGGATGCTTGACGACGGAGTTATAGAAGAATCCTGCAGCCCTTGGTCATCACCTGTTGTTCTGGTCACTAAGAAAGATGGATCAAGCAGATTTTGTGTAGATTACCGAAAACTGAATGACGTGACCAAAAAGGACAGCTATCCACTTCCCCGTATCGACGACACACTGACGACTTTGGCAGGATCCTGTTGGTTTTCTACTTTAGATTTGAAGAGTGGGTACTGGCAAGTTGGCATTGAGGAGCAAGATAAGGAGAAGACTGCTTTTTCTGCTGGAAATGGGCTGTACCAATTCAATGTGATGCCCTTCGGACTTTGTAATGCTCCTGCTACGTTTGAAAGACTAATGGAAATTGTGCTTCGTGGCCTTAACTGGAAGACTTGCTTGGTTTATCTGGACGATATCATGGTGATGGGAAAAACTTTTGAAGAACATCTGGACAACTTGCAAGAAGTATTTGCTAGAATAGGTGGTGCCCATCTTCGATTGAACGCCAAAAAGTGTTGGTTCTTCCAAAAGCAAGTCGAATTCCTTGGGCATGTGGTGACGGTCGACGGAATCCAGACGGACGACAAGAAGATCCAAGCAATTAGAGAATGGCCAGTACCAAAGGATAAACACGAACTCAGAAGCTTTCTAGGACTTGCCACCTACTACAGACGGTTTGTGGAAGGATTTGCCAACATCGCAGCTCCGCTACATCAACTTACTGAGGACAAAACACCCTACTGTTGGAATACCCAATGTGATCAGGCGTTCAGAAGATTAAAGGCATCACTTTGCTCCAGTCCCATCCTCAGTTATCCACAACAAAAGGAAAGTTCATTTTAGACACAGATGCCAGTAATTCTGGTATTGGAGCTGTATTGTCTCAAGTCCAAAACGGAGAAGAACATGTCATAGAATACTTCAGTAGGAAACTTACCAAAGCAGAACGGAACTACTGTGTAACGAGAAAAGAGCTACTGGCAATAGTAAAATCAGTCGATCACTTTCACAAGTACTTGTACGGACAGGAATTTTTGATAAGGACTGACCATGCGGCACTCAAGTGGCTCCTCGAATGAAACAACCAGAAGACAAGTAGCAAGATGGCTTGAAAAACTCCAGCAGTATAATTTCAACATCAAGCATCGACCCGGAAAGCTGCATAATAACGCAGATGCTCTATCAAGAAGACCTTGCGCCGAAGAATGCAAACATTGCCAGAAAGCGGAACAACGTGAAGGCGTTGTGTCCATCAGAATGGTTCAGCTGAAGACCAATGATGAATGGAGTACCGATGAGATTAGGAAGGATCAACTAGAAGACAGCGACATAGGCCCATTGTTGTTGAGAAAGGAACAAAGCGAGCCAAGACCAACATGGCAAGAAATCTCTAGCAAATGGCCTGAGGTGTTTGCGATTCCAAATCAAGAAGCCAGCACAGTCGCTGATATTCTCGTCGAAAATGTCTTCAGTAGATTTGGTGTACCGTTGGAGTTACACTCTGATCAGGGACGAAACTTTGAGTCCAAGCTCTTTCAGAGGCTCTGTGACCTGCTAGGCATTAGGAAGACCCGAACAACGCCGCTTCATCCTCAGTCGATGGCATGGTCGAGAGATTTAATAAGACCATAGAGCAACATCTCTCAAAGGTTGTTGATCAGCATCAGAAAGATTGGGACCAGCATATTCCGCTCTTCTTGATGGCTTATAGAGCAGCAGTCCACAACTCAACGGGACAGTCACCATCTAAAGTTCTGTTTGGTCGAGAACTGCGACTTCCATGTGATGTGGTGTTCGGATCTCCAACAGGCCAAAGCACGAACATTGAGAACTACGTTGACGAGTTGCAAGACAGATTACTGAACATCCATGATCTGGTCAGGGAAAGTTTGAATCTAACTAGCGACAAGATGAAAGCTCGTTATGATCTGAGGGCCAATTCGGGAGGGTTCCAGAAGGATGATAAAGTTTGGTTGTTTAACCCTCAGCGGAAGAAAGGCAAATCACCGAAATTAACACCTGTTTGGGAGGACCTTACAATGTGGTAAAAAGGTTAAACGACGTCGTGTACAGAGTCCAACGCAGCCCCAAAGGCAAGATGAAAATTGTCCATCTGGACAGACTCAAGAAATACCACGGATTAGATGAAGCGGATCGGGACGATCAGCTTTAAGAGGGGGGCAGTGTTACGGTCTGGGCCTACTATGCTCGATACTTCTTAACGAGCTCTCGCTTCGGGATGAAACCGGTGCGCCGTAATATCTGGCCGGGCGCGTATTAAAGTAGGCCACAGTTAGGAAACGCTACCTGGAACATTCTTGAATGGTCAAGGCAACCCGCGAAGCGTTTCGCGGTCATTCTAGAACGTGGTTTGCGAATATAAAAGACGCGGTCTCGACCGCAGTAGTAGTGAATTTGGGAACGCGGTAAAGTTTAAATAGTGGAATAATTGTGGAAGTGTTTTTAGTAGCTGTGTTAATTATTGTACGGAGTGTTTTGAAGTGTTAATAAATTTATTAATTGTTCAGTTAAACTGACTTTGTGTGAACCCACGGAAAAATCGTAACAATATTTTACGCATCCATCTAATTTAAATGTACATATGAGGATACACAACAGTGAAAAACCATTTAAATGTGATGATTGTGGTAAATGTTTTACGCATAAATCTAATTTATATGTACATATGAGGATACACAACGGTGAAAAACCATTTAAATGTGATGATTGTGGTAAATATTTTACGCAACAATCTTCGTTAAATCAACATACGAGGATTCACACCGGTGAAAAGTCGTTTAAAGCGTAGATGTGAGTTAAATGTACAGGGTGAGTCAACGATAGACTAAAGAACATTATCTCATTTCCTTCGAGAAATACAAAAAAATGTTAAAGATCAAAGTTTTAGAGAATATTGAGATGCAAAGTTTAAAATTACATTTGGATAAACAGAAAGATTCATAAAAGCGTGGCAAATAACATATTAGCTTTTTAAAAGGAACCACTTATTTTTTAACACATTTTAAGATTATCCGTAAAATTCTAAAACTTTTTTGTTAATAATGTCATATATCTAAACCAAATAGTTTTTTTTCTAATATTTAATTTTTTTCATACAAATAAATATTAATTTTTACTATGATGGAAAATTGAATATATCGCCATTGTTTTTAAAGCTAGAATACTCATATTTGGTACAAAACTTTTACCTTTGTTTTTTGTTATCTAAACTAAACTAAAATCTGAACATTGTCTTTGACATATCAGTTGAAGAAAAATATACATTCTAAATTGTTGTAACTAACGTAAAAAATTATACATTTATGGTTTTTTCTAAAAAAATAAATGGATTTACTAGAAGTAATTCTGATATACGCTTTTCGAAAAACTAACAAAAATAAGTCATAATATTTTTTTAACTAACTTACTTATTTTGCATATCAAAGTTTGACAACACCTGCTTATTTGGTTTGTCGTAAGCTATTTAGTTATATACTTAGTTAGGATAAGAGAAACTAAGGTAAAAATTTAAAAAGTGTAAATAAATCACAGACTATTAAAATTAGGTATATGACATACTTAACAAAATTTGAAGTGTATCATAAAAGCTATCAGAAAAAATTGTTGAAAAAGTTGAGATTTCTTAAGTTGTATTAGTCAAAGTATATTTACAAATTTAACGCCCTTTTGAATCTAACGCAAGTTAATTTGGATAAATCTTGTCGTCCCTGTAGAACGTTCGCACCAAATATGAGTATTCTACCTTTAGAAACCATGGCAATACAGACCATTTTCCTTCATAGTAAAAACTAATATTTGTATGAAGAAATTTAAATATTAGAAAAACTATTAGGTTTAGGTTTAAGACGTTATTCAAAAAACTATTAAAATTTCATAGTGAATCTAAAAATGTGATAAAAAATAGGCGGTTCCATTTAAAAAACTATTTTATCTGTCACGGCTTTATGAACCACCCTGTATATCCAACAGTAATTTTAAACTGTTCATCTCAGTATTCTCTAAAACTTGTGTATTTAACTTAATTTTGTATTTCTCGAAACAATGAGATAATGAACTTTGTCGTTGACTCACCCCCTGTACATATGAGAATTTACACGGGCGAAAAACCATTTAAATGTGATGATTGTGGTAAAGGTTTTACGCAACCAAGTTCTTTAAATGTACCTGTAAAATATCATTTAAATTTAAGGATTGTTGATAACGTTTTAGGCGTAGATGTAAGTTAAATGTCCATTTGAGGATTTACACCGATAAAAGCCACTTAAATGTCCATTTTGGGAAATGATCTTTGCAAAATTTGAATTTAATTAAAAGTTATTGTATTATAAAAATGGTGAGGTTTTGTTTTTTGTTTATCAATGCCAATTCTTTGACCGGTTTTGCCGTATTACTGCTACATTTACTCTCTGTTGTAAACATTGTAAATATTTAAACCCTTAAGGAGAGTAGCGCCCTATAATTTTACCCACACCAAGAGATGCCTAAAGTTGGACTTTAATAACTGGCAACGCTGCATCTTTCTCTCTCGTACGAAGCCGTCGCCGTGCCGACACGTTACCGTTTTTAATTCCCGAATATAATCGTTTAATTAGCAAAAAAGTTCGTTTCATTTAAAATAATCGAATCATACAGTCCACTACAAACGAGATGTATAAATCCACCATAAATTGGGTCCATACGAGCGGATTGCAAAGTGATAAGTGCAGGGGCGGCTCCTCAATAAGTGCACATGTGCACGTGCACTCCCAAATTTTGAGTCCAAAAATGCATGTTTTTATTATAAATTTCATAATGATTGAAATAATTTTCTATTGATACCACCATATTATACCCATATTATACATATTATACCCAATATTAATATAGTATTAATCTTGGAAATAAATAAGCTTTTATTAATAAATAAACGAAATCTGGACGAATTACGGATCACCGCCGCCACCGTGCACCGTGTGCCGTGGTAAAATCAAGTGCACAGCTCATGGGTATAGTAAATCTGATTGGTCGAACTTCCGCCGTCCGCCCCTCCTGTACCTCGCGACTGTCTAGAGTCAGTCGATGTTTTAAGCTGGCCCGTGTGCACAATTAGATCGTGCACTGGGGGTTTTTCTTATCAGTCACGTGTTATTTTTCTTCGCGACTTTTTAAAATGCCACGTAGAGCAGCGAGAAACAAGCAAGACGTCAAAATATGAAGTAGGTCCTTTCCATTATTTTCCGTTAGTGTTCCTACCTACCCTACGCAGGGGAGGGGACCCCATCCCGTAGGTGCGGGAGCCCCAAACGTACAGGGGAGTGCAGAAAACTTTAACAAACTGTCAAATATGTGTTGCTGAGGGCAGAACAATTGCATTATAAAAATGAAACACGCGGGGCAGGGGACCCCATCCCCGCGTGTTTCATTTTTATAATTATATTATATAACATGTTATTAGTTACTTAGTGTAGTTAAGTGTTTTTTTCTCCATGATAAGTTTGGTTGCCTTCCATTAATGCTTAAGATAATTCTTTGTTACTAATGGGTCTCGCTGTCTATCCCTGTTTAGAAAGACAGCGTCCAACGTGTTAAGCAGCTTTTAAGCTCCTGATGATGGGCATGTCTATGCCCGAAACTAGTCGAGCGCCCCATTAACTGGTGGGTTATTAAATTTATAGTGGAGAAGACTGTGTGTTATTCCGCACCCTGTAATAATACCTTTACCGCCATTAGTCCCACAAACGTCAGTTCTGAAAATACCGTTAATCTTGAAAATAGCGAACAAGGTTCCAGAATCTTGCAAATGTCCGATCAGTAGATCAAAATTACAACAGTACGCGTCAAGCGATACAAGAACTCGATAGTTCACTTCAGAGGCAATGTACCTTAACTATCATAAATACAGGTGCTAACGAAACGGTCAGCAATGCAACAGCGTCATCAGCTGCTCGTTGTCACAACACTAATTCCTCGGGTGAAACTCAAATTTTGCTTGCAACAGCAATCGTTAACATTATAGACACAAATAGCAAAGCTTTAAAGTGTCGCGCGTTATTGGATTCTGCGAGTCAATCCAACTTTTGCCCTGAAGCTTTGTATCAAAAGTTGAACTTACCAGGATGTATAGTAAACGTTCCTGTTCTTGGAGTAGGAGGCGCGTCCTATAATGTGTCAGTCAAAGTCAAAACAACGGTTAAAGCGTTAAATGATTCATTTCAGGGAAAGGCTGAATTTTTAATTATAAATAAAATTACCACTAAATTGCCGCAAATTTCTTTCGATCCTACTTTTCTTAACTTGCCCGAAATAGTAGTTTTCCTATTCAGTGTGCAAAGTTATGTTTCCCCACACGCGAAAGCAGTTAGACAAGTGCGGGAAAACTACTTTGCACACGTGTTAGGAACAATATTTTTTCTACGAATGAAATATCTATACATTTTGTTTTTAATTTTTATTGATATTAAAAACAACAACTTATAACTATTTATTGTTATTAACAACATTAATGTTAAATGTACAGTTGGTCGCGTTTTTTAAATTGATCGCAGATTGAGCAACTGAAGGTAAAATACTGGTACTTGGAACTGCTTCACTTTCTTTAGGATTGAAGGTCAGAATTTTGTTACTTAATCCTTTTTTATAACTTGTGGATTCATCAATGTATTCTTCAGCTATCGTAGTCGATTTCCAACCCCCCAAGCGTTTTATGTCAGTGATTCCTTCTCCAGAATCGGCCAGGAACGTTGCCGATGATCGACGATAACTGTGCCCTGTGTAAGGTTCTGGATTTGGCAACTTCAAAAAAATAGCTATTTCAGAAGGCATTTTTCCAAAACTGTTTACTCCAACACTTTGCGAAAAACATTTACCCTTTCTGTAAACTAGGAAAAAACGATTGTTTGACTTTTTTGGACGTAGGCCGGTGTATATTCTGTACAGTTGCAGGTAGGTTCCGTTATGAACTTCTTCTGATATTATACAGTTTCTTGCTGTATGATTTTTGGAATCCCTAATTTTAACAATTATGAGGTTTCCTTTGTCTTCAATATCTGTAGTGGTTAAATTGGCTAGCTCTTCCCTTCGACATGCACCAGCAAGTCCGAATATAGTGGCAACTTTAATTAACAGGTAAATTTCATCTGGTGCGGAGTTCATAAAACTGAATATTTCTTCTTTTTTAAAAATTTTCGCCTTTTTAGGTTTAAAACCAACATTCTGCTTTTTCAGAAATGCAGTGAGCTTATAAAATTCACCGATATCGATGTCTCTTTTTATTTTTATTACATTTTTGAGCATTGAATACTTTGACCACATTGTGTTAGGTTTGAATTCTTTGCTTAAAGTAACAAAATACGCTAAAAGTACCTCTTCCTTTAAGGTTTTTATCCCCTTTTGTTCGCACCATTGAGTAAACAACTCGTACTGTTTCTCGTATTTTTCTCGCGATTTGAGAGGCAGCAATTGCAAACTAGCCATGTTGGCGGCTTTTAGAACATCTTCCGGAAGTTCATCTTCAGTGATATCCATTATTAAAATAGTTTTTTTAACTTAAATAAGTAAGAATAAACACTGTTGTAGACTTTAAATTGCATATAAATGCGTTGTTTGACAATGAGCTTTGGTTTCTAAGGAAACAAGCCTCATTTTCAAAGACAGAGACAAGGTGGTTTATTTACCTAAACTGTACGGAAGAATAATGTGAAAAAAGTCGTGTTTTTTATATGAAACCCCTGAATATTATTACATTTTTGAATTCTACGCAAAATTCTAACCAGATTTTATGTATAATAGTCTATATAAAACCACTGTTGCAAGGTATAATCAACATTTTAAAAAGTGTGCGGGAAAAAATTTTTCCCGCATAGTGTGCGGGAAAGTGCCACTTTGCACACACTTTTACGTATGCAAAGTAGCTTATTTGCAAACATTCGTAGAAAAACATTCAATTAGCGGATTCCGATTTTTGTAACTCAAACGAAATTGATATCTTAATCGGAACCGAATTATTTTTCCGTTGTTTAAATGACCAAAAAATTATGTTACGTGAAGACGCTCCTATCTTGCAAAATACCAAGTTCGGATGGGTTTTAGTTGGTTCTTTAAACTTATACCGTGTACCGAAAGAAAAATATCATAGTCATTGTTTTTTGAATCTCAATGAATCTTACGAAAACCTACATAACACCATACAAAAATTCTGGCAAATTGAAAATGTAGGAAGCAAACAAGATAAGCTAACTAATGAAGAACGCGAATGTGAGTTAGATTTTCGAAATAATCATAAAATCGAAACAGACGGACGTTATACAGTTAAACTTCCGTTAAAGCAAAATTATGTAGAGTTAGGAGAATCTTATTCGATCGCATTAAAATGTTTACTTTCTTTGGAGCGACGTTTGGAAAAGAATATCGAGTTAAAAACCCAGTACACTGACTTTCTAAAGGAATACTAGAAATGAGAGAAAATGGGTCATATGTCCCGCATTAATCCTGATTTAGATTTACCAGGTGAAATTTGCGTATATCTCAGCCATCATGCCGTCATAACGGAAAGTAGTAGCACTACAAAATTACGCGTCGTTTTCAACGCAAGTTTGAAAACTAATTCTGGCTATAGTCTAAATGACGTGCTCAAGATAGGGCCCTAAGTACAAAAGGACGTATTCGATATGGTTTTGCGTTTGCGCACTTACCCAATTTTGATTGTCGCGGACATTGAAAAAATGTACCGTATGATATGGATTGACAAATCCCATCGAAAATTGCAACGCATTCTTTGGAGAAATGACGTCACTGGAAACATCGTTCATTACGAATTAAATACCGTGACGTACGGCACGGCTAGCGCATCGTTCTTAGCTACGCGTGTTTTACATGACATTGGACTTAAATATAGAGATTTACAGCCCGAAGTTAGTAAAATAATTTTAAACAATTTCTACATGGACGACTTAATTTTTGGGCACCACGACCTTGACAAAGCAATTGAATTAAAAGCAAATATCGACAAAACATCAAACATGGATTACAATTAAGAAAATGGGTGTCAAATAATCCCCGCGTGATCAAAAACTCTGACTATTCACAGAATACAGAATTTTACATACTAGGAGACGATGAAACAAAAACGTTAGGTACCGCTTGGAATACAAAATCTGATACTATTCATTATAATTTTCAATTAAAAATTGATCTTTCTATAATAACTAAAAGAACCATTCTAGCAACCATTGGACAGCTTTACGACATATTGGGTTTTAAATTAATCCTGTAATAGTGGCAGCTAAATTAATCTTACAAGAGGTTTGGAAAAGTCAACTAGATTGGGACTCTCCAGTGCCTGCAATTATAGCTGATCAATGGTCAATTTTTGTCAACCAATTGCCTAAACTCAATTCTATACACATTCCACGTTGCGTTATAGATACCGAAATAAGTCATAGATCAGTTTTACTTTGTGGTTTTTCGGACGCGTCACACCTCGCTTACGGAGCTTGCATTTATCTCGTATCTTGCGATAATTCAAACAAACCCTCTGCACATCTGATTTGTTCTAAATCTAGACTAGCGCCATTAAGTTCGATGAGCTTGCCACGCTTGATGACGCATGATCGTTCTGGATGGGCTTAATTCTGAACTGAGGCGATGGAAAGTGTTTGTCTCAAATCGAGTTGCCAAAATCCAACGACTTACCGCAAATATGACTTGGTATCATATAGAGTCTGATATCAACCCCGCTGACATAGTCTCCAGAGGTTCTGATCCTGTAGCCATTCAGACTCAACCTCTTTGGTGACATGGTCCTCCTCTTTTATTGACAGATTGTGAGCAGTGGCCTAAATGTCCAAACGTTAAAATATCATTGCACGAAGCGCGAAAACAAAATATGAACTTATCTTTTTCTACCGTAAAACAAATCATCGGTAATCCTAATGAGATATTTTTTAGATGGTCTTCTTATAACACATTAATTCGAGTTATTGCACATGTTTATAGATGGACTCATAATGCTCGAAATAAGGAAAACTTTCAGGGTCGTTATCTACCCGTGAGTTAGACAGCACTATTTACAAAATATGTAAGGTAGTGCAGACTGAAAGGTTTTCGGAAGAAATTCGTTGCTTACAGAATTCTCAAGTTTTGCCTAAAAATAGCCGAATTCTTTCTCTTAATCCGTTCATTGATGAACAAGGATTACTACCAGTAGGCGGACGATTAATAAATTCTAATTTGAATTTTGAAAGGAAACATGCTATTATTTTACCATCTAAACATGCATTTGTTCAGTTGTTAATCAATCACTATCATCGGAAATTTCTACATGCAGGTCCGTCATTCATTCTAAATCAAATTCGGGACAAATTTTGGATTATTACCGGAAGAAACGAAGTTCGAAAGGTGTTAAGGAAATGCGTTATTTGTTTCCGAATAAAACCGTCAAGCCCCAATCAACTAATGGGAGCATTACCAAAACCTCGTCGAGTCGTACCATCTCGACCTTTTTCTCATTGCGGCATTTATTATGCTGGCCCTTATTGTCTGAAAAATGGTAAAACACGGAATCGGGTAACTATTAAGGCATATATTTGCGTTTTTATTTGCTTCAGTACCCGCGCTGTTCATGCCGAACTTGTAACGGACTTAAGCTCTGAAGCATTTCTTAATGCCTTCAAACGATTGTCTCGAGACGCGGTTTATGTCAGCATATTTTTAGTGACAATGCAACCAATTTTGTGGGTGGTAACCGTGAATTACTTAGACTTTGCCAGGTTGTGCGAGATTGCGTCTCTAATAAATACTCTAACTACTTTTCTGATCATCGAATTAGTTGGCATTTTATACCGGCGTGATCACCTCACCATGGAGGTATTTGGGAGTCTGCGGTGCGTTCGTTTAAATATCACTTGAAACGTGTCATTGGGGATAATCATTTAAATTTTGAACAATTTTATACGCTTCTTACAGAAGTTGAAGCCTTCCTAAACTCTCGACCTATCCTACCCCTATCTAATGACCCTACTGATATTGATGCATTCACTCCTGGGCACTTCTTAATCGGCGAGAGTCTAGTCGCTGTACCCCAATCCCACGACAGTGACATTCCAACCAACCGATTACGTCAGTACAAACAACTGCAAAAGTTAGCGCAACGATTTTGGAGTCTTTGGAGTAAAGACTACCTCAACACGTTACAGCAGAGAGCCAAGTGGAAGACTCGACAAGAGAAGGAATAAAATGACTACTACTCAAGGAATAAAATGAACCTCCCTTGCATTGGCCTATGGGTCGCATAGTGGCTGTTCACCCCGGAGCTGATAAATTAGTGCGTGTAGTGTCAGTGCGCACGAAGACAATGGCAGTGACTGTTAATGTTTTCTTTAGAATTTGTTCTCTTAAATTATTTTTCTTTTAACTAAGGACATGTTGTTCGAACTGTTGAAATATCTTTGTATTTCAAGGCCGGCGGCATGTTGTAAACATTGTAAATATTTAAACCCTTAAGGAGAGTAGCGCCCTATAATTTTACCCCCACCAACAGATGCCTAAAGTTGGACTTTAATAACTGGCAACGCTGCATCTCTCTCTCGCGTACGAAGCCGTCGCCGTGCCGACACGTTACTGTTTTTAATTCCCGAATATAATCGTTTAATTAGCAAAAAAGTTCGTTTCATTTAAAACAATCGAATCATACAGTCCACTACAAACGAGAAGTATAAATCCACCACTCTCATTAGGGGCTGTTCCTAGATTTGGAAACGCCATCTGTACTTTCTAACTCATAGAGTTGAGCACATATGTCACCAGATTGCACAACAAATATTATTGTATAATGTTGAGGTTTAGTGTACTTACACTCATAGCTGTGTGGTTTTAGACTGTGGTAGAGAAAGTGTAGTCTTGTAGTCTTCTTCGCCAGCATATAGTATATTAAGTATCAACAACAGTAAGTAAGCTTTACTGATCGGTGACAAAGTTTGGAGCCTGAGCGAAGACTGTAATTTGTCCGAGAACAGTAAAGCTATTACTGTTCGTGATGCTTACACTATTTTTTATACGATTTCAATAAAATCATCCTAATTCTTAATTCCCCTTTCTCAAATTCCCTTTAATCCTGTATTTATCCACTTTTATTAATTCCCTTTATCCCGTTCAGCTGAACGGTAAGTACAGCAGGTATTTACTTCCCGGTTTGTTAGCCCTAGCAACCAGAAACTAGACAGGAACAAGTCTTTCCCGCCTTCAAAACAGGTGCTGTAAACACTCAAAATTATACAAGTCGTACAAAAATGTATATTGTTACATACGGAATTGAGTCATATCGGCGAATCAATCTAGGCGACTGCAACTGCACAAGAACTTAGCCATAGGCATAAATCATAAGTTACGAGCCGACGGCAAATTCTTTGAATTAGAAGAACACCGAAAAGGTGGAGCTTCGTAGGAAACAAACAAATTTATAAAACTAGAAAAACATCGAAAAGGCGTAACTTCATGTGAGATGACGAATCCACACGTACTTTTCGAGATGTGGTCCCTTAAGAGCCGGCGGTCGTTTCTTTGACGCGCCTAAAACAGATGTACTGGTCTGCATGGCACGGATTAGCCAATGGGATTAATTCCTAATTTGGTCTGTCCAATGAGATCAATTATTCGTCTTGTCCAGAAGAGCCGGAGATTGTGTTGCAACTAGTGTGACATTGACCAAGAGTTGCATATAAACTGACTTCTTGTGGAGGGGGATTCAAGATACCAAATTCAAGATTCAAGTGTGTTCAAATCCAGAGTCGGTTTGTGACGTCTTAGTTTGGCTAAAGATAAATTAGCACCGCTCATCGCAGTGGTTTTGATATTGTTACGATTTTCCCGTGGGTTCACACAAAGTCAATTTAACTCAACAATTAATAAATTTATTTACTCTTTAAAACACTCCGTACAATAATTAACTCGGCTACTAAAAAACACTACTACAATTCCACAACTATTCCACTATTTAAACTTTACCGCGTTCCCAAATTCACTACTACTCCCGCGGTTGACACCGCGTCTTTTATATTCGCAAACCACGTTCTAGAATGACCGCGAAACGCTTCGCGATTTGCCTCGATTCTTCCAGGTGTGGCGCTTCCTAACTGTGGCCTACTTTAATACGCGCCCGGCCAGATATTGCGGCGCATCGGTTTCATCCCGAAGCGAGCGCTCGTTAAGAAGTATCGAGTATAGTAGGCCCAGACCGTAACAATATTTTAAAATAAAAGTGTTTTAACTTCAAAATTATTTTCGTGTATTGCCCGTCCAGTTGATCTAGGTGGTGCCAGTTTGGCCCTTCAACCATCATGAGTTACTGTAAGTGCAATGTTTCCCACGCTTATTTGTTTTATTATATTTGACATATTTGTTTATATTTATTCTGAAGAGGTAAATTTGTTGTGTCCGCCCTTAACCTTGCTTGGACTCTTTAGTGTGAGCTTACGACTCAAAAATCTTTGAAATAACGCGTTAAAGAAAAAAAACTGAAAGAACTCTTTATGTCAGCAGTTTGTGTATAAATTGGTAAATTGTATTTATGACCAGTACGATTGATTAAAATTAGACTGACCTTATTGAAACTTAACAGTACTCCCTGTATACTCTTTATAAAGGTGCTTAGGCTGGCCTTAGTGTGCCTGTTAATCAGGGCAGGTCAATTTTTCAGTGTGGGTGGATCGCAAGTGTGTTGGTGTATGTGTGTGCCAGTGTTCAGTGAAATAATTGTGATATTGATGTTTTGTTTGTGACAAACTGGAGGTGAAACCAGAAAGGCTAGAAAACATGCTCTATGCGTTACAATGACAGTCAATCAAGTTAAGTTGACAATAGCAATTTGCACAAGTGAGTACCCAAGTTGTTGGTGGGCTTTTCCTAACACTACAAAATGGGAATTACCCGTTGCCTTTTCTTAAATTCCAAGAAGGTAGAGGTTCTACAACATTTTGATTTTAAGTGTAAGTAAAAGAGCACAAAGTCGATCTCCACAAAATGTTTATTAGTACACATGTTTTGAGTTTATAAATTACTCATCTTCAGGGGCTACAAAATATATAGTATGTTAAATAAAAATAAAACCGCCAAGACATGATAAGCTTACCTAAAGTTAGACTCCTGTCTGCTGGCTGTCATTCTACAAGGGGGGCAGCAAAACCCAGTTTACAAAGTTAAGTATTCAAAGGGGATGTAATGCTTGGTGTTTTATATTCTACAAAGGGGAAAAAAACTTGCTCCTAAAACCAAGAACTGCCATGGAGACATAGAGTACAATCTAATAGTTTTTATAAGGGAGAAAATGCTGTTTTTCCTTTTAGAATGAGCCAGCAGACAGGTGTCTAACTTTAGGTAATCTTCTGATGTCTTGACGGTTTTATTTTGATTTAAACATACTATATATTTTGTAACCCCTCAAGATAAGTAGTTTATGCACTCGAAACATGTTGGGCAGCGTCTAGCTACTATTAAATATTTTGTGGAGATCGTAGATCGTGGATCGTGGAGATCGCCATTTATTAACATACAGTTGTAGAGAATAAACAAGGTCCGATTAAAAAGAAAACGTGAAAATTAATTTGATTTATAAAGCATTTTTTATTTTGTTAAAACGTCCCTTACTTTTGAAATGCCCCTCGTATGTATACGTACGGTACATGGATTCTCCAAGCTTCTAGAATGTCCTTCCTATATGACCCGTAATTAACTTTTATCGTGTCGCGAACTTCTTAGCCCATGCTTTTCCGATGATACCGGGACTTGTCCATAAGTAGTATTGTTAAATGAACTTCCATATCAGGAAACCCGCAGGTGGTCATGCCGCCTTTGTAACATTATACTAACAACCTCATATAATACAAGTACGATGGCAAACAACATGTCAACTCGTCAGGCGGTGGAACTCGGTACGATCGATGGTTTAAAATAAAACTTGTAAAAAATCGTCCCAGATTTTAATGTATTATTTATATTACATTTTCTGTGTTTTTGGTTTGTAATTAAGTAATAATAGTAAGTTAATGATTGCTCTACTGGAATAAAGGCGCGGGTATTAATAATCTAAGATGTACGAAAGAGTATTAGAGTACACTAAAAGTAATCGTTTTATTTTTCTCCTATTTTTATTTAAATATTCCTAAATTTTGGCTGGGGCATTTATTTTGTTATGCAGTTATGATTAAATTGAACATTTTTCCGTCTTTGTGAATCCACAATGATAATATCTACATATTTTTTTTAGGGAAAATTTGCTGACTATACAGGATAATTCCAAAGTTGGGGCTTTCCTTTCACCTACGAATAGGGCTTCAAAAAATAAGTTTTTTTTCCCTCTCACGCTTTTTCGAAATATGAACAATAACGAGGATACAGGGTGTCAAAGTTTTACTGAAAAAAAAACAAAATAAAAAATAACATAATAGCTATTTATGTAACCAGTTACGAAAAGATCGATTTTGTGTAACGAATGAATGTTTGTAGGGCGAGCGCAGCGAGGTCCTACAATTTGAATGAGTTACACAATAAGACATTTTCGAAACGTGTTGCATACATAATTTTTTCTAATTTTGACCAAAAAGCGGTAAAAACCATCTTTTAAAGTGATTTAACACAAATATTCACTTTCATAGCACCTTGTATAAACAGTGACAACGACATGTTATGATGGATGTCGCCCATATGTTTCTACGGAAATGCATAAAAACAGGGAGTGATGAAATGAAAAGAGTGATGATAGAAAAATTTAAATTTTAACTAACTACAGGTTTTTTCTTATCAACAGACATAAACAAAAACAAAAGATTTCAGCAGCCTTTGAACTAAGTTTTAATTAAAACAATTTTAAATTAAAACAGCATTTAATTTTAGGCACGCATTAAGACTATAGGTTTTTATTTTTTTTACTGAGAAACGGTGCGTCGTAGCAAAAAATAATAAAAGGGGTTTTATTTTTAGAACTGAACAAGGAATTCAATAATACATTTTCTGTTGAAAAAAACACCAGTAGGGTAATATTTTTTAAAACTGTACGCGCGCCACTGGTAAACGCAAGAAAATTGTTGTGTCATGGAAAATTTCCTTTCCACGTAGCTACTGACACCTACAAAATGTTGTTTAATTACTTCAAGTGGTTTGGCCAAAATCATTAAACTTTTATTTTTTCAGTAAAACTTTGACACCCTGTTTCTTCGTTATGGTTCATATTTCGAAAAAGCGTCAAAGGAAAAAAAAACCTTATTTTTTGAAGCCCTCTTCGCAGGTGAAAGGAAAGCATTAACTTTGGAATCACCCTGTAGAAGTGGTTGATCATGAAGTCAGGAGATTCCATTATAAATATTTGACCTGTCTAGAGTTTTATGTAGGCGAGGTAAAATGCCACCAACATCAAAAAACATGCAAATATGTCTGCAAACGGTGTCACCGGCAACTTGACACTAAATTGGCAATTGTGTTACATGTTACTGAACACAACATGGACGATGAACCGAATCCTGAATATAAATGCGAATAATGTTTTTTGGAGTTTTACAACAGACGAACATAAACATCACCAGAAAAGCTGTCATAGAAAAATCGTTATATCCAATCACTCATCAGGCGCCCAATGTGAGACCAATGTTCTACAGACTGTTTCAAATATAGGAGGAGAACAAAGTAATTATTCCAATTACAAGTTTGTTTCCGAAGACTCAACACATGAACAAGATGGTAAAGTGACAAAAACAAACTTAAGTTTGAAAGATTGCGAAAGTAAAACCCATTCTAAGAATCATGATTCGGACAATGTTCTTAAGACAGGAATGGAATGGAAAAACATATTATTGCAAGTACTGTAACAAAAGTTTTTAATCAAAATCTGACTTCAACGTCCATTTGACAACTAATTTAGAAAGCCAAAAATATGGCTGCAATAATTGTGGAAAGCAAAAAGAAAAATGCGACAGATACCAAAAACGATTTGCAAAAAGTTGTTATTCAAATAACCGTGAAAGAACATTTAAAAGTCCTGTTTTCGCAATTCATATAATTCAGAGTAACTTTTCATTAAAAAAGTATATTTTCAACGTATTGACATCATATTTGTACTAATCATAGGTATTATGCCCATTTATGCCACTAAAGAAAAAAATAATAACGTAATAAAAAAAAATTTCACAAATCATGTTACTTAAAAAATTATTAGTGTTGATCTTAAAATAATTATTTATGGTGACATTACAGTTATTAAGAAGAAAGAGAAAACTTTCAGTAATATTACGTAATTGACGATACCGAACGCAAAATGGTTCATTAATGTGTCCCATTAATGCATGATTTGTTTTACTTTAATGCACGATTTTATCCTAGGCAACCAAATACGCTCATAGTATAGTTCCATCCTTTTTAATTATATTAAACAGAGAGAAATAGACGCACGTTATTTAGTTGACAATTACCCGTCTTTTTAGAACGCCTATTTTTTAAATAAACATGGTTGTCACATAGATTTTGTAAGGAATTGCGCGTTTATAAGAACTGTAAATAGGGTAACCATCTATTGGTTTCAAAACCTAAAACTCCAGTTAAACGATTGTAAGGGAATGACCCAGGCAAGGGTATAACCCGATTCGCTGGGTTATTGGTCGAGTCACGGAATCAATTCAAAAGCACGTTTAAGAAGTGAGTACGTGATTCTCCATGCGGTCAACGCTCAAGCAAAAGGATAATGGGTTATGTTGTTGAAGGTTTTAGGAGGCAATCGACCCCAAAAACCTGATGTAAGATAACACATACTGAGTAGATAAAAGAGCGATTGATCGTAGTAACGGGGAGTTAAAAGAACAGCACGCGCGAGCACGCGTACGGTCGGTACGCGTTGCTGAAGAGTGACGATGTGCGGTAGTTAATGGCGGAGTAATTAAAGTTGTTGTTATTGTTGTACTTCGTGTTTCACTGAATCTAGCCCTACGCACTGGAACTAAAGAACCCTTCATTGGGCAACCGTAGGTCCAATAGAATAGGAGACGAGTTTATCACACGATGTAGAATTTCCTAAATTAGATGACAATGTCTGACGTATTAAACGATTTTGTACAAGTATTTCTAAAAGGATTACACCAACCTACGACAATAACTACCGTTCATAAAATTAACAATTCCCGTCTAAAAAGGTATTACTAGATCAACAGATAGACGAAATGTTGCGGGATGGGGTGATCAGTCACTCGACTTCAGCATTTTCTTCTTCGCCTGTACTTGTTATGCGGCCTGAGAAGAAACCGCGCCTCTGTATAGATTATAGAGAGCTAGAGAGTTGAGGAAGCGTCGACGTTACCTCGAATATCAGAAGCGCTGAGAAGGTCTCTCTGATGCAAAAGTTTTAAGCGTTATGGACCTTCGCAGTGGTTATTGGCATGTGCCGCTTGCTGAAGCCGATAAACACAAAACCGCTTTTACCACTCCGGATGGTTCTAGTTTTGAGTTGTGCGTTTGGGCTAAAGAACGCAAGAACGCCCCCTCAACTTTTCAGAAGTTAATGGCCTCTGAAGTTTTGGTTGGTCTTCTCAATGTGTGCGTCGTTGTTTACCTCGACGACACTATAGTATTTAGTAAAAATATGGATGAATATGTTTATCATTTAAGACTTGTGCTTGAGCGCATTCAATCTCACGACCTTCTTATTAGTGGGAAAAAATGTCATATCGCGAAGAAGACACTTGATTTTCTCGGATTTACAATTAAAGGCGGTGAGATTGAACCTCAACGAAAACATTTATCACAAATTGAGACCTTTGCAAAACAGCACAATCGCAAACAGCGTCAAAGCTTTCTGGGAACTTGTAATTGGCTTCGAGAGCATGCTCCGCATTTTAGCCATATCGTGGCACCATTAACTGATTTGTTAAAAGGATCCTCGACTAAACTTGTGTGGACCTAGGAAGTAGAAAAGGCTTTCGTTGATATTAAAGCCGCGGTCGCTGCTTATAAGCCTCTGGCTAGGCCAGCTTTTCGCAAAGAATTTTGTTTACAAACTGATGCCAATAAAATAGGCATGGCGGCAGTCTTATTTCAGTTTGACAACAATAGTAATAAGAAAATAGTGTCTTATGCGCCAGCGAAATTTGGCTCTACTGAACGGATTTACCACATAAATGAAGCCGAATGCCTCACTCTCATTTGGGCATTACAAAAATTTTATTGTTATTTGGAAGACAGACATTTTCGCGTCTACTCAGACAGCCAAAATTTAACATGGCTAAATCGATTTAAAGACACTCAAGCCAAGTTAACTCGTTCGGCTCTTTTGCTCCAAGAATATAACTTCAGTATACATCATGTGACTGGAAAATCAAACTAACCTGACCTTTTGTCGAAAACCGCAGAAGACGAATCTCACTTCAGCCAAATGGCGATAGTCTAGTACCTCCAACGGAAAATGACGAATCTGTCACTATTGTTTCCGAACCCGAAAATGTACTTGATTTCCAGTTATGCACAATCTCAATAGACGAGCTGTATGACACAATAGGACGTGATCAGGCGAAATCGGAAAAGTTAGTAAAAATGATAAGTGTCCTCAAACGGATTGAAAACCTGAATGAAGAACTGGGACCAAATTTCAAAAATTGAAACGAGATTTTATCGTGCACGAAGGCGTCCTTTACCGAAGATGTAGGAAAACACATCGAGAACTGCTTAATCTGCAGCATAGCAAAAAAACTTTTGAGGCCTCGAACGTCTACTGCCCCGTTTGAGATGCTGTCAATTGACGTTTTGGTCCCTTACCCTAATTCGGGAATCAGACAATATTGTTTCATCTTGATTATAGAAGATGTTTTTAACAAGTGGATTGAAGCTTATCCCCTTTGTAATGTGAAGGAAAATTATTTAATTAGAATACTACGAAACGATATTTTTTACATATACTGACATCCCCGTTACATAGTGACAGACAATGGGCCTGTATTTGTCAGTAACAAATTGAAAACATTATGAATGCCTGCCTTTGGCGCTTGCACTTCTACGATCACGAAAAAACCAAAGTACTGGAAGAACTCCAGCTAGTTTGGTTTTGCGGTTCGAAATTCCAATCCCAGAAGAATGGAAGATTCATCGCGACAGAAAAGGACGGCAAGCAAAAACAAGTTCTGAAAGGAACAGAGAAAACCAACAGGCATTGGCACACCATTCAAATTTCAATCAGTGACATTATCCGGAGAGACAGAATCAACCACTAGTGCAATTTAGTGTCAATTATGGGTGGGTTCTTGGGTTGTGGTCTATAAATAAAACACAAATCAAATGCTTGATCGTATGTATTATTTTCGACGTTTCAAGGCTGACTGCAGTGACTGGCTTCTTCACCAGGAATATTTTTCAAGCTACAACACATTGATAAATAAGTCAGGATGCGAAGTACAGTTATATAGAAAATTTCTTAACATTTTTAAATTATTGTAAGAGCTAATTTTAATAATTTTAAACTTTAGTAATTTTTCGCGCAGAGGGTTTAGTAGAGCAAAATTCAAGAGTAGTTTTTCAGAAATATTTTGTAAAATTATTTATAAAAAAAATTTAAACAAAAGAAAAAAAAGAAAACACACAAAACTCACCAACAAAACACAGGCATGCCTATAAGGAACGTCCATAGTAACCCCAAAACACATACCCGGGCGTTCTCAGTCTTACGGTCGCTTTGCAAGCTGTGTGGGGCGTGCGTACGGGGTACCACAGAGGTCTGTGATAGTCTCCACAGATCTTCACAGTGATAGTCCAAGTGAAGAGAATCAGTCTGAAACAGACGAGGATGTCTTCACTGATCAGATCTGCTTAAAGGACAATAGAAACTTAAACAGAGAACCAAACAAAAATATACCTACCAAAGATAGCTGTTCTTCGCTTTCTGAAGCTCCCGGCATCAATTTGGTGGAGACTTATCTTTTGAGAAGGTCGCCCAGAATAACCCGGTTAGCCTGCCAGGGGGGTACGAGCTTGAGCGCTTCCAGCTCAGCGAACTGTCCTACTCGACTGGCCCAGTGGCTGTCGGAAAGCATGAAGGGACCCGATAATGTCCCACCACTGCCACTAGACTGAATCAGGAAATTGATGATTGGATTGACACAGTCGATTTGGATTCCGATCACAAGTTAACCCCGCAGTTCGATGAGGAAGGAACCCGGCTACTAATCAAATTAGATGGCTTTGATTTGCCCTTACAAGTCGATACATTTTCCAGAAGATAATTGGTTTGCGAAATTAGTTCAAGCCTTAATCGACAGGGCTAATAGGATCATGCCACTTCGCTTAAACCATAGCCTTCTAGAGGACAAGGACGGTAAACAGTAAAGGATTGTTTAATCCCATAAGCGACATGTTGCCCGTATCGACTCGGGCCGGTAACGATTTTTACGTCACCTTCAAGTCGGAGATCGTGCGATTGTTAAAATTGCAGTCGATCATATTTAGCGTATTGTGCGCCCGAGACTTTACTGTGACGTCAGGATTTATTCGCCGCCGGGAAACAAAATCGGCCGATCGAGCAATCCTTTACTGTTTATCGTTCTTTTCTAGAGGGATCATACACATGTTCACAAGACTCATTTTCTTCTGAGATATTAAACTTTTTCCACATAGCTCGGTTCCATGAAGCTACATCAGTAGCAACTACAGCAACTAAAAACCCTACTTTCTCCAAAAGAATTATGCATTCGATTATAAGATGATAGTTGCTGATGCACAACCTTTACTTAAAAAGCATGCTAATGCTTGAAACATCATTACTAGTGCATGATCACCCTTTTCATCCTTTTGATGTAATGGTGTATACTCACCCAAATCAGTAAAACCGTTAATTTTTAATGTACTGCCATCAAAGGACAAAGTTTCATTCAGCTTCATTTCATCTATAAGAAGTGTACCTATAATGAAAAAGAATGCTGATAATAATAAATAAAATAAATTTGCTACATGTATAACTATATACCTCTTTTTTCTTCTGGTTTCATATAGGATGACTTTTTTTGAAGAAGTTTGAAAGTTGATTTTGAAAACCATAACACCCATTCATCTTTTTTATATCTCTATTTAAAGGTATAATAAAACGAAGTGATAAACGTTTTTGTTTTCTCAAATGCTCATAAGTAGCTCTTCCTTTAACTCCGATTTTTTTGGGTTTGTTACTCTTGAAGCAGCAAAGCACATTCTAACTGCTTCTTGTTGAGTGCTTGGCAGTTCTGATATGATCTGTTCCAAAGATTCAGAGGTCAACATGGCCCATTTTTTTTTATTGTTCTACTTCATTTATAAGTTTAAAAATCTGAAAAAAATCAACAAAACATGGATGTTATGAATATTGTATTTATTTGAGTATCGTATTCTAATTGTACCTTTTGTTTCAATCTCAAATTTTTTCGAGTAATGCAACGTACAAAAGGAATTGTACCGTATTTCCTGAAAACACACATTTTAGTTTATTAACAAGAAAACACCTTAGTTAGAACACAAATACTAAACCAAACGTGATGAAATTAATGATAGTATTAAACTCACCCCAGCAGACGACAGATTTTCGTTCAGTCATGTATATTTTTGTTTACATTTCAAATTGACAATCATACGTCAAAATATTTTAATTTATGTAATTATTTAATGAAAACTACGTTACAGTGATTTATTAATTGTTAATATTGAAGAAGATAACTTAAATTTTATAAGTGTCTAAATCCCGTTTCGTTTAATATCAAATTTTCTTCAAAAAACGTATTCACGTAAAAACGAATCACTGTTAAATTTTAGCAGCCAGGGATTTAATCAGTATAAAACGGTTTCCATTGGTGGAACTAGAAAGGTTCTCGGAATTTGATTGGCTGCTAGTACAATGAGGGAAATAATCATCTAAAAATGACACTTTTATTATATTTAATTTAATTGCAATACCTACTTATTAAAATAGATTTTGGCTTATCTTACCTTGTTATGATCCCATCACATACTTTCATTTGGTCAATCAACTTCATTATTTCTTCCAAATTACTAAAACTGTTAATTAATACATCTCTGTTTATAGTTTTAATTTCAGCTGATCCAAATAACACCTAAAAATAATTAAAACATAAATAAAATTATTAAAAATTGGCAAACTATTATGGTTTTTAAAATATAGAGCAACAAATTAATTTAAATCTTATACTTACCTTGTAAGACATATCATAATGTAGAATAATTTTCTTTTTTGTTGAGTAAGTTTCATCCCATTCTGCAAATATGATTTAATTTTTTCTTGCTAAGAAAGATCCTGCTCAAGACCCATTTGGCAAGAAAATTTTGTTTATATTTTCTTTCAGGTGCTGAAATAAGTTGTCATTTTTTTCTTCTTCTGCACTGGCACAGGTGACCATAGCAGTCTCACTTCCATTTAATTCACAACTTTTATTATGATCTTCAGTATTAGTCTCTGTTTTTCTTAAGTTTTCTGGGTATTCTGATAGGTCACTTTTTTGTCTTTTTGTTTCTCTTCATTCATTTTGTACTAGAGAGGTCCGTTTACATGGTGGTTTTCGCCTTTTCGTTATCTTTGTTATACCAGGTGTCCAAGAGCACCGTGGACATAGGAGATTAACATGGGTAAACGGTTTTGATTTTTTTGCGCCTGTACGGTTTATTTAATGGATAAATGCTTTGAATAAAAGTTGTAGAGCACATTTTCGGCTATCAACTTGTAATTTTTTTCAATACCGTAAATTTGACTATTAAGACGCAAAACGGATCTAAAATTCGGAAATTTTAAATCGCGCGCCAAGCGGTCGTTAAGGAAAGTTTATATCCGGTCGTGCTACCAACCTTTTAAATATAATAATAATAATAATAATAATATATTTGTTTATTTAGCTAATAGCTATATACAAAAAACCCACAACAGTAAGTTGTGTGTAAGTGTATACCTATACAATTCTAAATATTTTCAAAATGCGGACATATTTACAATGTGTTCGCGTAAATGGACTTTAAACATTCTCACAGTATTACATTGTTTTATACATTTTGGTAGCTGATTATAATTAAGAAGTCCTCTATATAAAGGCAAATTTAGGGCTTGATCTGTATTACAATGTCTTAAAATAATAAAATCATAACAATTTCTTGTGCTGTAACTATGGACCTCAGAAAAGGTGGTTATTTTTCTACACAGGTAGTCCGGCAGTAACCCCCGTTTCATTTTAAAAATAAACAAATACACATCAAACATTATCATCTGACGTACGGACAACATATTTAAAGTTTTCTGCATGGTACTTATTGAGACATATCTGTTACACTTAAGGATGGTTCTCATCGCTCTGTTCTGTACGATCTCAAACTCCCGCACCTTAAAACTGGGTAGACTATAAAGAAGAGTGGAACAGAACTGCAAATGCGGCGAAGCGATACTATTATATAGCAATAGTTTGGTGTACAATGACAAATTTTTTCCAACTCTAAAAATAAAATTATTTTTCTTTGCATATTTCCTTAACGTATAGTCAGCATGAGCATGGAATGTTAGACATGGATCAAAAATTACTCCCAAATACTTGATGTTTTGTTCATAAGATATGCTATGACCATTCATTTTCAGATCTATCTCGTCAATATTAAAGCTATTCAATTTACATTTTCTTCAAAATACTTTATCAGTAGCCACAGCCCAAAAATCTGGTAAGTTGCGTTTATAACCTCATTCAATGTCTCTACTCAACTTATTTACTTTGTAGCAAAATCCTTTAAGAAAACACTGGTTTTGCTTGCAAATATTTAATGAGGATGACCGAATCACCTATCTCAATCAAGCCTCTTCATAACACTACCAAACGATTTAAAGTGATGAAAACAGTGGACAATGAAGCCAGATCTTTGAAGATTAGTTTCCTACTGTAAAGGGACAACAACAAAGGGGCCAAATACTTCATTCAAAAGTGATGTGATTTAGCTTCAATGTGCTTAACTTCATGGACTATCATCAGCAAGGGTCTTCATCAGTGTTGCAACTAAAACTTAAAATGATTCAGTGTTGATATCTGACTTAAATCTCAAAATTTGATCAGACTGAAATGTGAAGGATCTTAAACTGGCTATAAAACCTCTGAGAAACCCCTTCTAGGAACAGAATATGGACTTACACAGTCAAATTATCAGTCAGGTGACAAAAGTTTTTGTATATGGGTAGGTATTATCGAAAAACCAATTTTTCAATTGAGCTATCTACATGAGCTGTTCTATTCTAGGTTTATTAACATTATAATTTTGTTCTTTTTTTCACACACTCAATTATTCCAAATAAAACTTTGTACAATGAACGTTTGTATTAATTATTTATTCACAGTTTAAGGTACAGGATACATTTTCTTCAAGTGAAAAGCTTAGGTACAATAGGTGGCAAAGAAAACTGGTCTTACCACATAAACAGCGATTGTTCCACAGATTAAGTGTGAGTGGGTGAACTTTTCACCATACAAGCTATGCTAAAAACAACTTTGTCTTACTAACCTAATGTTTGTTTGGATAATAGTGGAGTTCCAAATTAGCAAAGGTAGGTGAAATGTAGTTGTTTTGGCTGGAGGAGCTTTTTTCAAATAAATTTCCCTTGTAAATCAAACACAATTTATTTTCAGCTTTCGCTCCAAAACCCTCTTTTTCACATTGTTAACATCTAACCTAATTCTATTGTCTTCTGTCATTTTTCATTTTTGACAACTCCTTGACACACGCGACACTGTGGAGAAACGCACGACTGACAGACACTAGAGATGGGCGCACACTTGTTCTGCACATTGGCCTGAACATGAAGGTCCACCTTGAAGGTCCCCTTCAAATCTGACAACTTCAGAGGCCTGTTGTTCTTCGCTGTCTAACATTTCCGTGGGAAGCACACACAGTTTGGCAAATGACCGCTTCACAACTCCCTTGGCAGTCTTGACAGAAGCAACCCTAGCTATGCCATCAGCACCAAGATGAACTTTGATGATGCGACCCATCAGCCATTGTAGCGGTGGCGTGTGATCTTCTTTAAGCAGAACCAAGCTTCCTCGTTTTAATACACCATCGTGAACGTGCGATTGCCATTTTGTCCTCACTTGGAGTTCGCTGACATATTCCAACGACCACCTGGTCCAAAAATGCTGTTTCAACTGCTGTACTCTTTGGAGGTGGGATAATCTTGTCTCCTTGGTTTCTCGAATGTCGGCCTCTGGGAGTGACGTGAGTTCTCTTCCAATTAGGAAGTGGGATGGTGTAAGAGCAGTAAAATCGGATGGATCAGAGGAAATCGGAGTTAGTGGGCGGGAGTTTAGGATAGCTTCTATTTCGATTAAAACCGTTAATAGCTGTTCATAAGTTAACGACGCGTTGCCTACTACTCTTTTTAAATGTGATTTACAAGACTTAATGCCAGCCTCCCAAATACCCCCAAAATGAGGCGACATACTCGGTATAAAATGCCAGGTTATATCTTGGTTTGAAACACTCTCTGATATGAAATTTTGTGAATTTTTAAGAAATATACCCAAAGCCACCAGTTCATTTTTGGCCCCCACAAAATTGGTGCCGTTATCTGAATACACGTTTAATGGTTTTCCCCTTCTTCCAATAAATCTTTTAAAGGCAGCCATAAATGCTTCAGTGGTCAATTCGGTCACCAATTCAATGTGTACCGCCTTGGTCGCAAAACACACAAATAAACATATATAACACTTCGATTTTTTAGAGCCCCTACCTTTTCTATCTCTTATTAGTAATGGACCTGCAAAGTCAACACCCACATTACTGAAAGGTGGTGCAGGGTTCAGTCTGGATTCAGGTAAAGGACCCATCACAGGAGCTTTTATCCTTGGATTGGCTCTAAAACATTTCACACATTTAAACACGGTAGCTCTCGCAAGACTTCTACCTCTAAGAGGCCAGTATCTTTGACGAATGGAGGATAACAATAATTGTGGACCAGCATGCAAGAGTCTTAGATGTTCGAAAGAAAATAAAAGCTTAGTTAGAGGATGGCTATGTGCAAGAACTATAGGGTATTTCCTTTCATATTTGACATTGGCAAGTGTAAGTCTTCCCCCCACCCTCAAAACACCCTCTTTATCCAGAAAAGGATTTAATTTCGTTAAAAAACCCTTAGTTATTGTTGAATTTGGCTTGTTTAGCTGTTGGATTTCAGAGAAAAATGACTCATACTGAGCCAACTTAACCAAAGTGTTTTCCGCCTCATTCAACTCCTTTGCCGATAAGGGACCTACATTTTTTAAACTTGATCTAGTATTTTGTCGAAACCTTAAAATATAAGCCATTATGCGACGCATTTTGGAAAATGATGAAAATCTCTCAAATGGAAACAACGAACAAATCTCCACCTTAAATATTTGAGCCTTTTTCTTCAACTCAGGAACTTCACCTTGTGGTTGGAAACGCGTCATAGGCCATGAATCCTGAGTTTGAGAGAGCCAAAATGGCCCATTCCACCATAAGTCACAACTACCAATTTGGCTTGGACAAACACCTCGCGATAAAAGATCTGCAGGGTTCTCCTTAGTAGACACATAGTGCCACTCAGACATTGAAGTAAGTGATTGTATTTGAGCTACTCGATTACTAACAAATGTTTGAAGAACACCAGATGGGGTATGTATCCAGCTTAATACAACCGTAGAATCACTCCACAAGAAACAAGAATTAACTGGAAATGTTATCGAAGAACGCACCTTCTGCAGTAGATTTGCTAATAATAGAGCAGCCTAGAGTTCCAGCCTAGGTATACTCAGCGACTTGAGAGGACATACCTTACTTTTACTACACATAAGCTTCACACTAATCCTACCACTTACATCAACACTACGTATGTACACACATGCTCCATACGCTTCCAAGCTGGCGTCAGAAAACCCATGTATTTGAATTTCCACAGGATTTACACAGAGAACGTGCCTAGAAATTCTTAAATTATTCACCTGCTCGAGATTTTCCTTAAACTTACACCAATGTCTCTTAATGTCCAGGGGAAGTGAATCATTCCAGTTGAGATTCAGAAGCCATAACCTTTGCATCACAATTTTTGCTATGACTATGCAAGGACTCACTAAACCCAAAGGATCAAATAATTTTGCAATGCAAGAAAGAACTCCACGCTTAGTGATTTCAGTGTTATCATCAAATTTTTCAACATAAAACATGAATTTGTCTTGTTCACACGACCAGTAAACACCTAACGCCTTATGTTGACTCTGATTACCAAAGATAACATTTGAATTTGCTTCTGACCTGATATGCCTAATTACCTCTTCGCTGTTAGAAGCCCACTTTTGAAGTTCAAAACTAGCAGATTTTAAAATATTAGCCACCTCCTTATAGATTTTTAAAACTTCTGCTACTGATTGGCCTCCTGTTAACAAATCATCCATGTAAAAGTCCCTTTCAATAACTGAATAGGACTCAGGAAAAGCTTCCCTATTTTCGAGGGCTAATTGTTTTAGACATCTTACCGCTAAAAATGGGGCAGAAGCTGTGCCGTAAGACACAGTGCACAGCTCAAATGTTTTCAACTTCTCTGAAGGATCACCACGCCAAAGAACTCGCTGAAGGCACCATTGATCTTTTTTCACCATAATCTGCCTGTACATCTTTACCACATCAGCAGTGAGTACCACATTATGTTGCCGGAACCTCAGCATCAAAGAAACCAGGTCATCTTGTAGCACCGGACCCACTAGCTGAATATCATTAAACGATTTTCCGATATCTGTCACTGCGGACCCATCAAAAACGACCCTTAATTTAGTTGTTTGGCTATTCTCATTTGAAACACCATGATGTGGAAAATAATATGAAACAGCTGACTCACTTTCATTCTCACATTCAATCATATGACCCAAAGCCTTGTATTCCTCAATAAAATTCACATACTTACTCTTAAACTCTGGTTTCTTTTGAAAGTTGGTTTCCAAAGACTGAAATCTGTTTAAAGCAATTTGCCTTGAATTTCCAAGCACTTGAGGAGACTCTTCCGTCCGTCTTTGTTTCTGGCTGTAGTTTTGACGAAAATCTCTTCACACACCTTTTCTTCAGCTGACGGAATCCTAGTAAACGACACTTCCTCAATTTCCCAAAACCGAGACATTTGTTCTTGAAGATCAAGATTAGATGACAGTGTAGGCATCTTAGTACCTAGACGAACTTGTCCAACACACAACAAGTTTAGGTAAATTCCAGATCCAATTAAAACATCAATGTTACCAGGAGTATTAAATGTTGGATCAGCTAACTGTAAATTAGTTGGAAGTTGCCAAGGTGAAGCATTAACATACTCAACAGGATATACACCACTGATTTTAGGAAAGACAATTAGTGACAACTCTGATTTAAATGAATTAAAACGCGACTGAATTTGGGCACAACACCTATATTGTAAATTACATGTGTTTTGACCAACACCCACAATCAAAGTTGGCAATTTGACTTTATTTAGACCCAATCTATTGCAACACTCTTCACTTATTAGATGGCTTTGACTGGCTCCATCCAATAAAGCCCTACATACCTGAGGAACACCTTGTGAATCTAAAATCTCAACTAATGCAGTTTGCAATAGTACTTGAGGAGTTACACCACCAATCCCACTAGTCAAAGCAACACTATTATCAATATTTGTTACCAGTTCTCTAGCATTTGAATCTAAATTCCCTTCTCCTTGTCGATTTGAAGCACTCCTGTCAAAATGTAAAATTGTGTGGTGTTTCAACTTACACTTTTTGCACGCAAAATTAGATTGACATGACCTTGAGGCATGACCACACCGTAAACAGTTTAAACACAATCTTAACTCTTGAACCTTTTTTACCCTTGAATCAACTGGCAAATTTAGAAACTCTACACAACTTTGAATATAATGAGAACCACCGCAAACAACACACTTGACTGTTGGACTATTATTTAGAGTTGCCAACCCATAAACTGGTCTATTTTTATAGTTACTACTTTCCTTAGCTTTATTTGTGCTTTGACTCCACTCACCTGAAGTCTTTCCACCTCTGGCCACCTCCAAAGTCTCTAACATGTCTGCTCTCCTCCTTAAGAAATCCAAGAACTCCTCTAAAGTCGGAAGAACATTTTCCTCTACACTCAAATTTAAACTTCCAGCGTGTTCCCCTCTTAGTAATTTTATATCTGCAGACAAAACCTTTTTTTCCTCCCATTCCCTTTCTGTTTTTTTATCCAATTTTGCACTCAAGATAAATATCAATAATGAGTCCCATGAATCAGTTGGTTGTTTTAATGTTTTAAGGCTTTGTATATGTTTTGACACTGAATCAACCATCACTCGTAAGTTAACACTGGACTCAACTGTTACATGGGGTAAATTAACTAAGGCTTTAATGTGATTTTGGATAAGGACATTATTGTTATTATATCTTGTACACAACATATTCCAAGCAATATGATAGTTACTATCAGTTGTTTCCACTCCTCGTATAACCTGAGCTGCACCACCCTCCAGTGATGCTCGTAGATAATGAAACTTTTGTACATTACTCAGGGACACATTTGAATTAATGAGAGAATCAAACAAATCTCTAAACTCTAACCAATTTTTATACTCACCAGAGAATTTTGTAAGATTTATTGGAGGAAGCTTTAACCCTTGATATGGTAACTCACCACATGCAATACCACTGGTGACATTGGGCAACATTGGGGTGTTTGTACTGACAATATTATCACTAGTTATGGGCATAACAAAATAAATGTCAATTATTCCTTTTGCCTCTGCACTTAATTCAAAAAACACATCCTCAAACCCAGCTCTTTCCTCAAGTTGATCCATAGGATCGATAGTCATTAAGTCAATTTCAGTTTGAATGTCATCAAACTCCCCTATAAGTTCAGAATACTTATCAAGACGTTTCTGAAGCTCTATAATCACTTGTTTGTCAGTTGATTGTATATCTAACTTAAATTTGGTTTGCTTTGCTGTTTCCAAATAAGTTTTAAATAAAGTTTGTTTTGATTTAATAACACCACTTTTTTTAACTAAAAGTTTAAGTTCATCCTTGTCCTTTTCCTGCATGATTACTCGAGATTAACACTACTCTACACTTAGAAAACACCTCAAATTTGGAAATATGTAAGCAGCTAGCATTAAGGCACTTAAAATTACTGCTTACCACCTCTGTTTTCGAAAAGCTCGGAAATAAAAGCTATCATAGGGCACGAAAAGGATATCACAGGAACTCACGTGTTTTGCTTATTGGTTAAGTCGCTTTTTTGGACTTGGACTCTAGACTGGGCTTCACAATTTGCGCACTATGACGTTGAGGAACTTCCATACACCACTTAGAATCCGGCTCGACGAAGGACCATGTTTTGGCTGGAGGAGCTTTTTTCAAATAAATTTCCCTTGTAAATCAAACACAATTTATTTTCAGCTTTCGCTCCAAAACCCTCTTTTTCACATTGTTAACATCTAACCTAATTCTATTGTCTTCTGTCATTTTTCATTTTTGACAACTCCTTGACACACGCGACACTGTGGAGAAACGCACGACTGACAGACACTATAGATGGGCGCACACTTGTTCTGCACATTGGCCTGAACAGTAGTGATTGAAAGTCTCTAAAGAGAAACAACTTGCTTCTAATTCAATACACCATTTCACAGGACATACCTACCTTTACCAATCAAATGTGAACTCGAGTTCACATTACTTGCAAATAAACTATTTTTGGTTAGTAGACATTTTACAAGTATCCTGGTAGGTGAATGATGTTCAAATTAACTAATAAAGCTAATTAAATATCAGTACTTACCTTACCCTGTAGAACTAGGGAATAACATTGATAATCAGTTATAAAAAATGCCTTTTTATTAACATGATGCAATATAAAACCACTTAAACACTATGGTGTGTTAACAACACTACAAAACAGAAGGATACAATAAAACTAGCAGTCACATAGGTCACTAAATCGCATCACTTTTGAGGGAAGTAATTGACCTCTTTTGTGGTCCCTGTATAGTAAAGCATTCCTTGTCCACTGTTTTTATCAATTTAAATCGTTTAAAGTGCTATGAAAAGGCTTGAGATAGGTGATTCGGTCGTCCTCATTAAATATTTGCAAGCAAAACCAGTGTTTTCTTAAAGAACTTAGGTACAAAATAAATAAGTTGGGTAGACATTGATGGCCGGATATGAATTTTCCTTAACGACCGCTTGGTGCGAGATTCCGAATTTTAGAGCCGTTTTGCGTCTTAATGGTCAAATCTACGGTATTGAAAAAATTACAAGTTGATAGCCGAAAATGTGCTCTACAAATTTATCTAAAGCGTTTTTCCATTAAATGAACGGTACAAGCGCAAAAAAATCAAAACCGTTTTCCCATGTTAATCTCCTATGTCCAGGGTGCTCTTGGACACCTGGTATAAGAAATTAACATTGTTAGGTCCAAACGCCGTATCTTCTCGAGGAATTGCTTTATTCCAATCCAAAACTGCTGAATGCTAAAAGAAATTTCTATGAGATCTATAACAGTTCATCTAACTGAGACATGATTTTTAGTCCTTTAATATCTTTTTAATAGGGGAATAATATTTATTAAGATATTATTATTTATTTATAGGTTAGATAAATTTTTGCATTTGCCAGCTCTACTACATTTTGTCATAAATAGCTGAGAGCGACCTTTCTGGTTTGGTTCATCAAAAATTGATATATCAAAATTTATATTAAATTTTTACTTACAGTAGGTGCTTTAAAAAGACTGGGCCAGGTTTCACTTGCCAACTTCCTGGCTATTCTATCCGAAGAATAACCAGTTTTATACCCCGGAACAAAACAACTTCTGTCCAGTCTAACTTTCCTTTCACTCATTTTGGTAATCTTAGGAATATATTCCGGATATCGACTGTGTTTGATAAACGAATTCACAAAATTGTAAAATCTTCCATATAACACCACGTTAAAAATGCCTCGCAGACTTCTGATGCGCCACCTATATCAAAAATTTCGAACCACAATAAAAGTAGGGACAGAAATTTTAAAATGAGGCTATGTCGATTTAACTCCTTCTTTCAGCCCTCCATACCCCAACCATATGTATAACCTCTAATGTATATGGCCCCACACCGCCGCACACTGGTTCGTTCTTATGGGCGTATGTGGCCAAAACCTCTATTTTATTAAATCAGTCAAAAGCAATGTATCAGTTTATATTTTTTAGCTATTATATATTACTATATCTGTTCATATTGTGATAATATAAAATTGGTAATATACAGGGGCACCCGGAAATAAGTCCTTATTTATTAGACATTCAAAGCTATTATTGTTATATGAAAAAATATCGGCTATATATTTCTAAATAAATGAATTACATATTACATTTTATGTAAGTACCAATAGATGACAGGAAGTTAAAAGCCTATTTTTGTTATCAGTATGTACTAATAGAAACTAAAAAAACTCTCCAAGAAACTCCGTTATTTATGGACCAATTTAAGAAATTCCAAACAAGAAATAAATATCTCTTAGTATAATCTACAAGGTGTCACTATTTTTTTTCATAGTCTTTTCTTCAACGACAGCTATAGATTTTTTTTTATTTAATTGAAACATATGGTTATTTTCATTTCATATCATAGATCATTTTGAGTCCGTTTGATGGATTCAGCAGTATACCAAAATTGATTTCTTTTTTACATTTATAATAAAAAATGCAAATTTCTATTTATAAATCTATTCATTATTAATATTACATAAATAATTATAGTAAATATTACACCCTTATATCATGCCATTCATTCTTTTTTTTTGAGTTTTTAATTCGGTTTACAGCTTTGCGTTCGGAATTCCATTTTTGCGGGGTGTCTTACGATACGGTTTGTATAGGTTTTACTTAATATACTCGTATATATTTAACAGAAATCGACAACAGATTGAACAGTTTTTACAATACTTAGCTAGCCTAATAAGTAGGGAGAAAATTACACTGCAGAATAACATAAAAAAGTCTATTAAAAATTTATTTTATCTAGAAGGTTTATAGAATCACCGTACAGTTCTGTTTCACTTTTTTTGTTCTGCCATTTATTTATTTTTTCGCTATAACCCTTCTTATTACACTTTTTTGAAATTTTTTTCAAATAACGGAGTTATGCACTCGTTTCGTTTTTTAAAACAGTTTTGGAGGAATATCTCCCTCAAATGACTTTTTTGTTCAAACTTTTAGTGTGACTGTATTGTATCGATCCACTTATATATGTTTGGTTAATAGATTTAAGTGTTTAATAGAAAACTCAGTGTTTGATTCCATGCTTAAAACTGAGATCCCGGCGCGACGTTTAACGTCGTGAGTCAGTTTAATTGATGAACCCAGAAGGGCTCATAAAGTAAACGTGACAATATATCTTCATCAGGGCTAAAAGGTATAAAATGTTCTAAAAGATGGTGAAACATGTACGGACCAAACGCTTACCTCGAACTGTCTTAAAATATGCACATAATTCATATAAGATGTTACAAACATGTAAGTGCACCAATACATAAACATGTAACAAAAAGGACAAAACAACACACAACAATGAACTAATTACAAACAACAATTGGGGAATAGTCAAGAAACGTGCGGTCGGGCCCACAGCTAGACTGCAACAGAACGCATAAAATGATGACCCACTGACCACTGACCCACAAAAAGTTGTTTTTTTGTGTCGGTTGAATATAAACATTTAGCATATTCAGGTGTATGAGTGAGTGTAAGCGAGAATTATTAATGTTTATTTCTACAAAGAGTTAGATCGGACTGTTCATAAAAATGTCAATTAAGTTCGAATAAATGACGTTTAAATTTTGGGTATCAGTTCTAAAATTTACGGCTTTGTCCCTCCACTTGTTTATCCACAGCATTTCAGAAATCCCCCGTTTTTTGTAATTCACTGCACTATCCAGTATCCTCGGCTGCGAAAAATCAAATGTATGGCCGTTGTTTTGGTAATGACACGCAAGAGCCGTTGTACCTTCTCCTCCATTATGTGTCAACCTAGTACAATCATATTGATGTTGTTTTAGTCTTAGGTTTAATTTATTTTTTGTTTGCCCAATGTAGTTATTGTTACAATCTTTACAAGGAATTAGGTAAACTACGCCAGATCTCTCCAACAGCGGAATTTTATCCTTTAGCTTTGAGAACAGATCCCCTACTGTTTTTTTGGGATATGTGACTAATCTTATCTGGTCATTATTCAAGATTCTCGTTAGTTGGTTGCTTAAACCTGAGATTAAAGGTATTTTATAATAATGTAGATCAGGTTCTGAATTTGGTGTTGTCTGATGTTGATTGTTACGTTGGGCACGAGAGTCCGATTGACTTAAGATTTTGTTAACTACGATGGAGGGATATTCATTAAGATTAGCAATATGTCTGATTTTATCAAAGTTAGTCTTCCAGAACTTCTCGTGGTTCAACTTTGTGACTCTGTTCTTCAAGGACTTCAATATGGCAATTTTCCGTGATAGGGGATGCGTAGACTTGAAATTAATAACTCTTCCAGACTGAGTTGGTTTCTGGTACCAGTCAGTAAGAAGGGTATTGTCATTATTTCTAATGACTAATACATCCAAAAATGGAATATATTGGTGCTCCTCCACTTCACAAGTAAATTGTAAGTGTGGCTCAAAAGAATTAAAAATATTCAAAACCATATCACAAGTGTTGGAAGGCACGCACGCGTAATGACGTCATCTACGTAAATATAGAGGAAAGGAACCAAAAAAGGTAACTTGGGCAATGTGTGGGACAACAGCTCATGCATACACATATTAGCGAGGAAGGGAGACAGTGGATTACCCATGGCACATCCAAAAACTTGGGAATAAAACACATTGTTGTACGAGAAATAATTAAAGTAAAAAATGAGAGAAATGAAGTGAAAGAATTGGTCTTTGGGGATGTTAGTATGAGGTACTATTAAGTGCCAATGTTTTTGTAATGTATTTAAAGCCAATTCTTTTGAGATATTGGTGAACAGTGACTTCACATCTAATGATATGAGAACGTATCCATCGGGGACAGCGTTGATTTGTTTTATTTCCTCTACCAGTGCAAATGAGTTAGTGATTGAATACTTGAACAAGTGGTTAATATTTGAAAGGATGTTGTTTAAATATTTGGACAATTTATTGTTACGTTCGAAATAGAGTTTTCGTCCGTAACTCGTTTGGTTTGTGTTTTTAATGTCCGTGGGCCTAGTTACACTAGTAGACCGATTCCGATCGCTTAAATCCTCCAATTGCACTTTGTGCACATTTTGTTGTAAATGTGGGTGCGTGACCTGATAAGTTATCAGGTGCCGTAGTCACGGGATTAGTTTTCGATTTTTGTCGGGGAAGCGTCGGTTTGTGGTCGTGTGTTTCTTTGTGTCAGGTGCCATGTGGCCTATTTAATCACCCCACTTTGTGATATCGGTCTCTTTACCACTACAGCACCCGAACTGCCGACTGATCTTTTTTCTGAGCGTTGTGGCACGTGTGTGACTTAAATTTTTTTTTTAATCCGTGATCATCTGGCCGAATTACAGGTAAATTGGTTTTATTGTTGGTTCTTTTGAATTATTTTGTATCGGCCCAATTTTCCAACACAGTATTGTGTTCGGCCCAACCGGAGATTCAAGGGCTTTCCAACCGGAGATCCAAAGACTTTCCAACCGGAGATCCAAAGACTTTCCGACCGGAAATCTAAGGGCTTTCCGACCAGAGATCTGAGGGCTTTCCGACCAGAGGTCTGAGGGTTTTCTGACCAGAGATCTAGGGGTTTTCCCGACCGGAGAACTTTTCAATCGGGGATTAAATAAGCCTAACCGGGACTGCTTCGTCCAAAGTTTTCCGGACCAACCCACAGAGTTTCAGAAGGTCAGGGTTGAACCACCACAATTCCTCACTTGATTTAGTTTTATTTAATTTTATTTTATTTTTATTTTTTAGTTTATATTAGTTTCGAAAAGTAGTAGTCCATATGCACACAGTGGAGTAGTGAGTGTAAGTGAAATCAAAACTCAGAGTCGATCTCCACAAATATTTATTAAAAAGGTTGTTAATTGCCTAACATGTTTCGGGTGTATTTAGACACCCATCTTCAGAGGCTTAACTAGATCACTAGTCTGCTGACTGTCATTCTAAAAGGGGGGACAGCTGAACCCAAAAGTACCAAGGTGGTTTTTTATTCTGCACGGGGGAAAAAACCTTGATCAAAAACCCAGTTCTGGTACAGAGGTGACAGGTTGCTCCGTTTTTTATTCTCGAAGGGGAAAAAAACTTAATCAAAACCCAGTGTTGATGTCAAAAAGTGAAGTTACTAGCTCGGTTTTTTATTTTTTAAGGGGGAAAAAACTTAATCAAAACCCGAAGTTGAATGATGTAAAAACTGCATGTCTATCTGAAGGAGACCAAATGGACACGAAAGGGACGTCACACAACAAAAAACCGCGGTGGACACTCACAAGTTCAACATTTAACAGATTAAAATGGGGGCGACTTTCCCTTTGTCACTGTGGAGGTGTGACCGTGCAGGGCAACATGGCTTGGGTGCAGCAGGACATGGAGTCCATGTTGAACTTGTGAGTGTCCACCGCGGTTTTTTGTTGTGTGACGTCCCTTTCGTGTCCATTTGGTCTCCTTCAGATAGACATGCAGTTTTTACATCATTCAACTTCGGGTTTTGATTAAGTTTTTTCCCCCTTAAAAAATAAAAAACCGAGCTAGTAACTTCACTTTTTGACATCAACACTGGGTTTTGATTAAGTTTTTTTCCCCTTCGAGAATAAAAAACGGAGCAACCTGTCACCTCTGTACCAGAACTGGGTTTTTGATCAAGGTTTTTTCCCCCGTGCAGAATAAAAAACCACCTTGGTACTTTTGGGTTCAGCTGTCCCCCCTTTTAGAATGACAGTCAGCAGACTAGTGATCTAGTTAAGCCTCTGAAGATGGGTGTCTGAATACACCCGAAACATGTTAGGCAATTAACAACCTTTTTAATAAATATTTGTGGAGATCGCCTCTGAGTTTTGATTTCACTTATATTAGTTTGCTCTAAACAACTTCAACACTTGTCATCACCTCTGGTCACCTTTTTGGTTGCCGGAACAAGTGTTGAAGCTGTTTGTTCGTTTTCCCTGGTGTTCTGCTGTTTTCTGCCTTAGGTACCTGTCACCAGTCTCTGGACCCCATTTCCTACCTGGAAATCAGCGGTGGCCACTACTGACTACTGGGGAGAGGATACTCGAGGTTCCAAGACCCAAACATCGTCTTTAAGAACTGGTAAGGGCAGTTAGGGACAGCTTATCACTGGGAAAACTTTTCCTGTTTTTTTAATTTCAAATTTAACTTTTCTTTTTCATTTTGTTTTAAATTCAATTTCAATTTTGTTTTCTTTTATTTTAATTAAAATTCCTTCAGTAATTTGGTTCTCGGCAACTTGTGAATTTTATTAATATTTTGTGAATTGTAAATATTGTAGTTTTGTTTTATTTGTAATATACACGTGTACATATACAACTAACGGTTCGTTTGATTTCCTGCAGAATATCCAAGTGTGTTCATTTATAGCTAATTATGAACTCATGCAATTAATCCACGACCTTGAGCAATCTAATTTAAAAATGTTGAAATCTCATTAACGTGAGGTTTCATCATAACATTATATACAGGGTGGTCCGAATTAATTGTAGGATACTTAAAGGGTAGAAAGTACATGAAAAATAAACGCCAAAATGCCTTATAAACTAGGGTCGAAAAGTGCCACCTAGCGGAGCTAGCAGGCTTTAAGAGTGTGCCCCTAAAATCAGTTTTTTAATTTTAATTCCTAAATGAAAAAAGTTACGAGAATGAAATTTGGCATGCATGTTCACCATTTTTAAGTAACCATTTGGGATTTTTTTTTGATTTTTAAAAATAATCTGAACAGATACGAGAGCCGTTCAAAAAGTTTGACAAGTTCAAATTTCTTTTATTTGTGTTTTTTTGGCATTCTGATATGGCACATGTGGTAGCCCATACATTGTCCTAAAAAAGCTTGTCGTGACATTTCTTTTTATTTTGCACAGTTTTTCAGATATCGTCATTTTTTTAAGCTAATGCATGATGAAAAAAAGTTGCACTAGAAATTAAACTGTATTTTTTACCTTCAAAATGACAAATTAATGTTATCGTAATAAGAAAAGATAAACTAAAACTAGAAGATAAACAGTAACGCAAATTAAAACTAAGTAGAAATTAAATTATTATTATTATTTAGGGGCACACCTTTAAAGCCTGCTAGCTCCGCTAGGTGGCACTTTTCGACCGTAGTTTATAAGGCACTTTGGCGTTTATTTTTCATGTACTTTCTACCCTTTAAGTATCCTACAATTAATTCGGACCACCCTGTAATGGTGACTGTACGCACGACACTACCGGTCTAAGGGGAGTGTCGTCTTTATGAATCTTAGGTAAACCGTAAATTCTAGGTGGTAATGAATTTTTTGTTATTAGATAATCGTGGGTTTTTTTGTCTAAACAGTTGTCATTATACATTTTTTTAATTAGAGAATTAATTTTATTTTCGTAAGACGTAGTGGGGTTCTTCGTAGAAGGTACGGTTTACCTACGATTCATAAAGACGACACTCCCCTTAGACCGGTAGTGTCGTGCGTACAGTCACCATTATATAAATTGTCCAAATATTTAAACAACATCCTTTCAAATATTAACCACTTGTTCAAGTATTCAATCACTAACTCATTTGCACTGGTAGAGGAAATAAAATAAATCAACGCTGTCCCCGATGGATACGTTCTCATATCATTAGATGTGAAGTCACTGTTCACCAATATCTCAAAAGAATTGGCTTTAAATACATTACAAAAACATTGGCACTTAATAGTACCTCATACTAACATCCCCAAAGACCAATTCTTTCACTTCATTTCTCTCATTTTTTACTTTAATTATTTCTCGTACAACAATGTGTTTTATTCCCAAGTTTTTGGATGTGCCATGGGTAATCCACTGTCTCCCTTCTTCGCTAATATGTGTATGCATGAGCTGTTGTCCCACACATTGCCCAAGTTACCTTTTTTGGTTCCTTTCCTCTATATTTACGTAGATGACATCATTACGCGTGCGTGCCTTCCAACACTTGTGATATGGTTTTGAATATTTTTAATTCTTTTGAGCCACACTTACAATTTACTTGTGAAGTGGAGGAGCACCAATGTATTCCATTTTTGGATGTATTAGTCATTAGAAATAATGACAATACCCTTCTTACTGACTGGTACCAGAAACCAACTCACTCTGGAAGAGTTATTAATTTCAAGTCTACGCATCCCCTATCACGGAAAATTGCCATATTGAAGTCCTTGAAGAACAGAGTCACAAAGTTGAACCACGAGAAGTTCTGGAAGACTAACTTTGATAAAATCAGACATATTGCTAATCTTAATGAATATCCCTCCATCGTAGTTAACAAAATCTTAAGTCAATCGGACTCTCGTGCCCAACGTAACAATCAACATCAGACAACACCAAATTCAGAACCTGATCTACATTATTATAAAATACCTTTAATCTCAGGTTTAAGCAACCAACTAACGAGAATCTTGAATAATGACCAGATAAGATTAGTCACATATCCCAAAAAAACAGTAGGGGATCTGTTCTCAAAGCTAAAGGATAAAATTCCGCTGTTGGAGAGATCTGGCGTAGTTTACCTAATTCCTTGTAAAGATTGTAACAATAACTACATTGGGCAAACAAAAAATAAATTAAACCTAAGACTAAAACAACATCAATATGATTGTACTAGGTTGACACATAATGGAGGAGAAGGTACAACGGCTCTTGCGTGTCATTACCAAAACAACGGCCATACATTTAATTTTTCGCAGCCGAGGATACTGGATAGTGCAGTGAATTACAAAAAACGGGTGATTTCTGAAATGCTGTGGATAAACAAGTGGAGGGACAAAGCCGTAAATTTTAGAACTGATACCCAAAATTTAAACGTCATTTATTCGAACTTAATTGACATTTTTATGAACAGTCCGATCTAACTCTTTGTAGAAATAAACATTAATAATTCTCGCTTACACTCACTCATACACCTGAATATGCTAAATGTTTATATTCAACCGACACAAAAAAACAACTTTTTGTGGGTCAGTGGGTCATCATTTTATGCGTTCTGTTGCAGTCTAGCTGTGGGCCCGACCGCACGTTTCTTGACTATTCCCCAATTTTTGTTTGTAATTAGTTCATTGTTGTGTGTTGTTTTGACCTTTTTGTTACATGTTTATGTATTGGTGCACTTACATGTTTGTAACATCTTATATGAATTATGTGCATATTTTAAGACAGTTCGAGGTAAGCGTTTGGTCCGTACATGTTTCACCATCTTTTAGAACATTTTATACCTTTTAGCCCTGATGAAGATATATGTTTAATATATCGAAACGTTGGCCAAGAACTGGTAGAACTTATTTGTCCTTGGACCTAACCTAACCTAACCTAACCCCTAACCTAACCCCGCCAAATAATCATTAAATATTCACATATTTGGGACGCCACTACTACGATCTATGAACTTTATAACATATTGTTATACTTTACTGGGTGCTTTTTGATAAGTGGGAGTTTGAATTAACTTAACAAACTTTATTTACTAAATACACAACAATTTACAGCACTAGAGATCACTTGTTAAACCACTAAAGTCACTTTTACCACTTCACTACTTCGTTCTTTGCTTTATCGCGCCACTTTATTTCACAACTGACTGTCCGTCGGCTCGGTCGGTTTATAGGTATATGTGTGGGTGATCGATTCTCGAATGTTCCTGTATGCACAGAATGTTCCCGCTATACGTCCAGTAAACATTTATTGTATCGCAAACATTCTATCCGATGCGCTGATCCAAGTTTAAAGATACCGGGACATGTCCAAGTAGCTGTTTTGTGGAATTTCATTTTACATGGGGTTAAATGGGTAACTCCCTTATTTTAAGGCCTAGAGGGTTGAGACTTCGTATTAGGGGGGTAAGTTTGGGAGACCCCTGGGATGCGGTGTTGCCAAGTTGTGCACTTTTTCCCTAAATTTAGGGAAATTCTATATAGTGACCCCTCGTTTTTCCCTAAATTTCAGGAAATCTTAATCTGGCTATGAGGCCTTTGTAACACTGCCCCCCTCTTTAAAAGCTATTCGTCACGGATAGCGTCATTGTGAAGGTTTCAAGATGGCGGATTCCTTCCTCTGTATGGACTTAGTCTCTCCACATGAACTACTTTCCGTTTAGATCCTGGTGCCAGTTGAATTTGAAACACTAGGTCGTTTATTTTCTTCACTATCCTGTATGGTCCTTCCCAGAGTAGTTGTAATTTTGGGCTCAATCCTTTCTTTTTTCTGGGTTGATACAACCATACAGCATCCCCTTCCTTATAAGTGCCTACAGCTGGTCTGTGGTCCAATCTCATCTTCATACGGTCGCTGTTCAGTTTTAACTTATTTCGGACAAGTTCATGAACGATTCGTAACCTTTCCTCTAGGTTGGCCACATAGTCAGGAAGTTGAACCGTTGGCTGGTCTGGATCATCTTCTAATTTGCCAAACATGAGATCTACGGGTAACCTCATTTCTCGTCCAGTTAAAAGCATAGATTGTGTATAGCCTGTAGACTCATGCTGTGAACTACGATAAGCCAAGAGGAATAGCGCTATCAGCTTGTCCCAATTTCTTTGATTATCGCTCACAAACATGGAAAGGTACTGATTGATTGTCCTGTTATGTCTCTCTACTACTCTTTCCCATGGACTGCCCGAGATATACTGCATCATTGCTTCTTTCGATCGTGTTCATGGACATTTCCTTGATGAACACAGGTCACACCGCTTACACCATTCCTCGACGTCCTTTCTACAGTTGATCCAGTAAAAGTGGTCTCTCACTCTGGCTAAAGTCCGGTTCACTCCAAAATGTCCTCCTCCACGACTGTCATGTAGTTCTTGCAACACACTCTCCTTGCAGGAATTGGGCACTATGGTTTGATAAACAAGGGATTTCCCATCTGGACTTTCCCATTTGCGAGTTACTAAGTCATCTCGCAGTTGAAGCGAATCCCATTGTAGCCAGAGACCCTTAACCGTTGGTCCATGTCTCGAAATGTGTTGCCATTCTGGTTTTGAGTCCTCCAACCATTCTCTAATTATCTTTAAATCGAGATCTAAGCGTTGTGCGTCTACTATCTGTTCCCGAGAGATGCTGTTCTGCGCTAGTGGCGCTGCTGTAGCCTCTTCGTGGGTCACATTCCGGATTTGATGAATGGTCTCAGTTTCATTTTTACTCTCCTGCCGTTCGCAAAACTTGCAATGTTCTTCACAACATGGCCTCCTCGACAAGCTATCAGCATTGGTATGAGATCGTCCATTCCGGTGTGTTTAAGTCAAAATCGTAAGCTTGAAGTTTCTCCAACCAACGTGCCAATTGTCCTTCCGGGGGAAATTTAACAGCCATTGTAGTGCTGCATGGTCTGTTCGGATAAGAAATTTCCTCCCGTATAAGAAGCTGTGGTAAAGTTCTACAGCTTTAACAACTGCCAAGAGTTCTTTACGAGTGACGCAGTAGTTTCTCTAGATTTTCCCAACGACTTGCTGTAATAGCCAATGACCACTTCTTGGCCATTTTGGATCTGAGAAAGAACGGCTCCTAAACCATACTACGAAGTCTCAGTGTCCAATACAAACGTCCCTTCTTGTGATGGATAAGCCAGAATAGGGGCTGTGATAAGACGCTTCTTCAATTCCGTGAAAGCTTGCTGACAATCTGGTGTCCAGGAAAATTGATTGTTTTTCTCCGTCAGTCGATGAAGAGGGGTCGCAATCTGTCCAAAATCCTTTACAAATCTTCGGTAATAGCTACACAATCCAAGAAAGCTTCTGATATCTCCTTTAGTCTTGGGTATGGGCCAATTCTTCACAGATTTGATTTTAGTTGGGTCGGCTTCCACTCCATTTGAAGAAACGACATGTTTGAGGAAATGAACTTTTTCTTGGAAGAATGAACATCTCTTTGGATTTAATTGTAGATGAGCATTCCTAAGTCTTGAGATAACTCTTTTTAGGTTCTTCATGTGGTTATCAAAGTCTTTTCCAATAACCATTATGTCATCCAGGTAAACCAAGCACGTCTCCCACGTAAGTCCACGTCAAGCAAGCTCCATTAGTCGTTCGAAAGTGGCCGGTGCGTTACACAACCCAAATGGCATAACGTTGAATTGATATAAGCCGCTGCCGGTGGTAAAGGCTGTCTTCTCTTTGTCGTCCTTATAAACTTCCACCTGCTAATAGCCGCTCTTCAGGTCCAAGGTAGAAAACCATCTGGAACCAGCCAGGGTATTTAATGTGCCATCGATACGCCGCAGTGGGTAGCTGTCTTTCTTCGTGATGTCGTTAAGCTTCCTATAGTCAACACAGAAGCGAGTTGTACCATCCTTCTTTGTCACAAGTACGACTGGAGATGACCATGGACTGCTAGATTCTTCAATGATCCCGTTTAAAAAGCATGTCCTTTATCATGGAGTCTATTTCTTTCTGTCGCATAAAAGGAAGTCGTCTGGGTCGTTGTCGAATGGGTTGCTCTAGTCCGGTATTGATGCCATGTTATACAAGACTTGTTCATCCTTCAATTTTCTCCCTCGCAAAGACGTCTGCTTCAGAATAAATAAATTCAACAGCCTTTGCCATTTGATGTTGGTCCAGATGCGTCCAGGTCTTCTTGAAGGTTGACAGTTCCTCTGTGGTAGGATGACGTGATGCTGTCTTTTGTACATCCTCGCTGCAGCGTGCCACACGTACGATTGGTTCACAGGTGCCAATGAGTTTTCCTTGCTTTAAACTAATCCGGTTGTCCTTGAGGTTCACAACTCGTACTAGAATAGTATGTGAAGCAACGCTCGAATCCACTAAGCATCTTGCTGTTAAAAGATCCTCCATTTCATGTTCAAGGGGTTCTACGATGACCAAACCCAAGTCTGTCTCCCTTTCCAAGTGGGCTTTTACAATAATCTCTGAATTCGCTGGGATAGCTGTACCTTGGTCCAAAATCAGCTTAATCTGTTTAACGTCGTCCCACCGGTGTTTCTTCAGTCGAGAAAACTATTTCTTCATTTCCAATCCCTAAAAGCTTGTTCTTAAAGTCGATTTTCACGTCCAGTTCGTCCATTAGGTCTAGTCCTAAAATGAATGTGTCAACGATATCAGCTACAAGGACTTTGGCTTGATGTTTAAAGCTGCCAATTGTTATCTGTACAACTGCTTCGCCATGTACTACTATTCGATCACCGTTCGCTGTCTCCAAAATACCTCGAGTTTTCCTGGTCCTGGTTACTTCGGTACTGTGGATTTGGTGAACGAGAACGCTGCCTGCAATTCCTGCTGTAGTGTCCTTTGCGTCCACAGTTGTACCATTTTACATCTTCTCTAGATGGAGAGTGGTTTCTTCTGTTATTGTCTCCTTTTTGCAGAATTTGATCCAGCTTCTTTACAATCAAATTCATGGTGGAATCTGTTTGGTCTTGGTCATCCGAAAATTTTACTTCCCGCACTCTTTCCTTTTTGTAGGAGATATTCTTTGCGCTTCAAACTCTAAGCTGTAGACTATGGCATCAGTCAAATTCCTTAAATGGCCAAGGTGAAGCGCCTGCTGTAGATCTGCTCCCCTGACACCATCGGTAAAATTTTGGACAGCGATCTGGTTCAGAAACTCTTCCGGTGCTTCTGGATAGGCCAGTCGGATTAATCGCTCAATCTCAGCTCCAAATTCTTGCAGAGTCTCTGATGGCCCTCGGGCTCTACTCTTCAATTGGCTCTGGTATACCTGGGTCAAGTATTTATTCCCGTATCTTAGTTCCAGCGCGTTTGCAAGGGAATAGTAATCTCCTTGTTTACACTACGGAATGTTCTGGAGTATTTGGAAGGCTTTACCACGTAGTGCCAGAACCAACTCGGTGGCTTTTTGATGTTCAGTCCACCCATTAGCCACGGCGGCAGCCTCAGACTGCTTCCTGTACAACTCCCACGAAGTTTTCCCGTCAAACTTTGGCACCTTACAATTTATTGTCGCATCTGGTCGGACTTTCGGGCAGTTTTCTATCGGAGATACCTCGACTAACTTCCTCGACTCCTCGCGAACACTCATGATTTCCTTCCGTACAGTCGCAATTTCTTGTCCAAATTGAGTCTCCATTTGTCCAATTTTGTGATCCACCTCTGCCACTCTATTGTCTACCTTTTCTACTTTATCGTCTACCATCTGTAGTTCTTCATTGATATAGGCTTTTAACTCCTATCGATTGGTCTCCAGAGTTTGAAGTATAGTTTGCTGTTGTTCCTCCTGTTGGTAGCGTCTCTCTAGCTCCTCTTTTTCAAGTCGTCGTCGTTCTTCCTCTTCTTGCTTTTCTTTCCGTCGTCGTTCCTCATCCTCTTGTTTTTCTTGTTGTCGTCGTTCCTCTTCAGCTTGTTTTTCTTTCTGTCGGCGTTCTTCATCTTGTTGGTATCGTCCCTCTTGTTCCTCTTTTTCAAGTCGTCGTCGTTCTTCTTCCTCTTGTTCTTCTCGTTGTTGTCGTTCGTTCCTCTTCCGCTTGTTTTTCTTGTTGTCGTTGTTCTTGTTTTTCCTTCTGTCGTTGTTCTTTTTTGGCATCCATCTTTTGTAGTATTGTCGCCAGTTGTTCCTCCATTTTTGCCGTTTGTTGTCTTGTATTCACTATTCACGTACAGCACATTTCTTCACTCACTTATCCCACTTCTGACACCAAATGTTACACTTTACTGGGTTCTTGTTGATAAGTGAGACTTTGAATAAACTGAACAAACTTTATTTACTAATTACACAACAATTTACAACACTAGAAATCACTTTTAAACCACTAAAGTCACTTTTACCACTTTTCACTACTTCGTTCTTTGCTTTATCGCGCCACTTTCACAACAACTGGGTGCCCGCTCTGTCGGTTTATACAGTGCGTTTTTTTTAACGCGCAACATACGATTTTACGTGTTAAATTTTTAAGCCCATGTTAGACCATGTAATTTTGGAACTGCAAGTCTAAAACTTGACGGGTGTGTTTTTAGTACCCTGAAGCTTAAGTAAGTGTACCAATTTGGTTTAAAAAGAGATTAAAAACTGGAAAAAACTTTTTTTTTTCGAAAAGATTTTATCGTTTCATACTCCCTGTATGTATTGTTGTTCTTTGTTGTTTTTGATACTGGCAGGGCAGGTAGCAGGTAAAGTGACATATTTTGACTGCATCACGACCCGACATCTTTTGAACGTCAAAAGGGCATTTTATGATTGTTTGGAATACTGTTTGGCTTCAAACGGAGGTCACTCTGAACAATTCACTTATAAAAATACTTCTTTTGTTCTTAACTTTCTTAATATAAAGTTAATGATCACCCTGTTTTACTTTCTACGCCAAATTTTACAGGCTACCTGCCGTGCCAGTATCAAAAACAACAAAGAACAACAATGCATACAGGGAGTATGAAACAATAAAACCTTTTCGAAAAAAGATGATTTTTTGCAAGTTTTTAATCACTTTTTAGGCCGAATTGGTAAACTTACTTAAGCTTCAGGGTACGAAACAGCCACCCGTCAAGTTTTATACTTGTAGTTCCAAAATAACATGGTCTGACATGTGCTTAAAAATTTAACACGTGAAATCCTATGTTGCGCGTTAAAAAAGACGCACTATATGTATATGTGTGGGTGATCGATTCTCGAACGTTCCTGTATGCACAGAATGTTCTTGCTATACGTCTAGTAAACGTTTATTGTATCGCGAACATTCCATCCGATGCGCCGATCCAAGTTTAATGATACCGGGACATGTCCAAAAGTAGTGGTTTTGTAGATTTGCATTTTACATGGGGTTAAATGGGTAACTCCTTTATTTTAAGGCCTAGAGGATTGAGACTTCGTATTAGAGGGGTAAGTTTATGACACCCCTGGGATGCAGTGTTGCCAAGTTGTGCACTTTTCCCCTAAATTTAGGGAAATTCTATACAGGGTAATTCAAATTCGACCCTCACCATTGGGATCTCAGAAACCATAAGAGATACGAGTAAGTTTAAATTGGGGCAAAGTTGCGCAATTTAAAGCTCAACCAGATGCTGTTTTAAAAATTTCGATTTTCCGAGTACTTCCGAAGATATCCGAAAAAAACTGAAAATTTGATTTTTTGTTTTTATTTATTTCTAACCTTATTTGAAGAGATATCCCAAAACTAAAAGCATTTTTTCATTGCCACTTTTTCCTAGCTATTCGATGATGGATTCAAATTTGCCACACGACGTTTCGTTTTTTGTCAGTCATCATCAACTTTCTTTTTTCTTATAGGCGCCATATTGGATTTTTAGCCCATCAAATAGTACGTTTTTTTCTGATTTTAGCGATGTATAATAACTTAGGATTTGATTGATAAATGACAAAATAATTCAATAAAAACTATTTTTACTTTAGTTATTGGTTTTGATTTAATGGGCCGTTTTCTAAAATGTCATTATTTGACAGTACTTGTCAAACACGATAATTTGGACGATCATTAGAGCAAGTCAATCATAGTTAAAAATGTATCTAGAAAAGAAACCCCCGCAGGAAATGTTATTATTATACAAGCATTGCTGAACTATTTAGGTTAATCGGAAAAAGAGATTTGTTATCATTATCTCTAACTTAAACAGCTCATTTATGTTTCCAAGAGAAAGATCATCATTTTAGGAACTAAATTTTTTGCCAAATTTTAATTTTTTATAATGTTAAGTGCAAGTTTATAGTTATTTAAATAGCAAGTGACTTAAACCATTTTTTAATTATTCATATTTATTCGACTGAATAAACCGGTTTAAGTCACGTGTTTTATATAGGTTTTTATTAAATTTCGACATCTTATATTAAAAAAAAAACTAAATTTACAGTTCTATTAAATTTGCACCGCGCCCCGTAGATGTGACATTTATGTTTGTTTGTTTACATCTGGAAATAGGCGAATGTCATTCAGAGTGATGTAATAGTTATTTATACAGCAAGTGACTTAAACCATTTTTTATTCACGAAAAGAACAATTAAGCTCTTCGAGTGTATAAACCGGTTTAAGTCACGTGTACACCTTTGTGACTAAGTTTGTTCAGGCCAATTGCGTGTGACTACTACCAAGTAATCTTCATAAAACGTCTCATTAACTCAAAGCTAACTAAGGTAAAATTAGTTTTTATTGATTTATTTTGTTATTTATGAAGCAAATCATAAGTTATTATACATCACTAAAATCAGAATAAAACGTACTATTTGGTGGGCTAAAAATCCAATATGGCGCCCATAAGAAAAATGAAAGTGGATGATGACTGGCAAAAAACGAAACGTCGTGTGGCAAATTTGAATCCATCATCAAATAGCTAGGAAAAAGTGGCAATGAAAAGATGTTTTTAGTTTTCGGATATCTCTTCAAATAAGGTCAGAAATAAATAAAAACCAAAAATCAAATTTTCAGTTTTTTTCGGATATCTACGGAACTACTCGGAAAATAAAAATTTTTAAAACAGCATTTGGTTGAGCTTTAAATTGCGCAACTTTGCCCCAGTTTAAACTTTCTCGGATCTCTTATGGTTTCTGAGATCCCAATGGTGAGGGTCGAATTTGAATTACCCTGTATAGTGACCCCTCGTTTTTCCCTAAATTTCAGGAAATCTTAATCTGGTTATGAGGCCTTTGTAACAATATGGTAAACTGTAAATATTGTAGATATTAGTACAATACACTTGTACATAGCATAAAAGTGGGTTTTGATTTCCTGCGGAATATCCAGGTGTCTTCATTTATAGCTAGTTATAATCTCATGCAATTAATCCACAACCTTGAGCAAACTAATTAAAAAATGTTGGAGCCTAATTAACTTGAGTTTGCATCATAACACTTTTGAGGGCAAAAGTGGCCTAACGCAATCTTGAAGAAAATATAATTCCCTACAACTTTCCTTTATTACACTTTTTTGATATTTTTTCAAATAGTTGATAGACGCACTCATTTCATTTTTAAAAAGAGTTTTGGGAAAATATCTTCCTTAAATGACCTTTGAGGGCAAAAGTGCCCTGGTGCAATCTTATAGGAAATGTAATTCCCCACAACTTTCCTTTATTAAACTTTTTTGATATTCTATCAAATAACTGATTTATGCACTCGTTTCATTTTTTAAAACAGTTTTGAGGAAATATCTCCATTAAATGACCTTTTTGTTCAAACGGACGTGAAGTACCCACTTCACGTATTGTTTAGCGGCCGTGAAATGCACTTTTGCACTTAAAAATACAGGGCAAAAGTAAATTAACAATCACTATGTCACCATCTACGCTTATGGTTGCTGGTTACGATTTCTCTATGTGACCACTGTGTGCACCAAACAGCAGTACATCCATCCATATCAGTACAGCAATCTTCGTCTCCCAATTTAATAACAGGTGAAATCGCGCCCTTAAATTGATAACAGTACTCAATGTAACGGGTTTGAGGACAATAAAGACAACATCTCTTTCGAGAAAAATGTCGACGTTCCGACTTTATTTGGTCGCGCTCATCTGACGCTAACTTTGGCATCGAACGAGCACGTTCGAGGACGCCGCCGCCATTTATGTGCCCCTTGCATATTTCAGCCAACGCCACTGGGAGCCCCCGCGGCTCCAGCACTCGATTCGACAGTGTTTTGAAAGCGCCGAAGGCGTGTTCCTATAGTGTCGACAGAGTGGTTCGTTGATGTCTCCATCAAGTCCAGGAAGTGGATGTGGTTGTTCACGCTCATTACGGGGGTTTTCATTTAAAGGAAGGTCATTTAGGAAATTATCATAAAGGAGTTCAGAAGACTTGAACCTTTGGTTCGTTGACCTTGACATCTTGATAAAATAAGTATGTAATTAACTTCAAGAAAGAGTCCAGGTAAGTTTCTGTCAATTTTATCTTATTAATAGGAAAATAAATTGTTTTTGAATTTATTTAACACTTTTTATTTTTGTTTATTTCAGGTTGAATCCACAAGATAAAAGCTTCAAAATTTTTAACGTAGGAAAGAGTAAACGGACGTTAACAGAAGTCCAAAAGAAATGGGCTTGGCTCAGTGAAGCATCAGATCCTCCAAGGTCATCCTATTGTAACGAAGTTACTAAGTTTTTACCGTTTTCTTAATTAAATCACTCAACCCGAATCATCATTTTAATTGCTAAAGTTCCAACAGTCGGATTTTCTCCGTTCTTGTCAGTTTAGGATCGGGACGTCGGTTACTTTTCGTTCGGGTCATAGCGATGTGTCGCGAAAAACCGCTAATTGATGAATGCGTGGCTAATAAGTTTTACGCGGCCAAAGGTACAGCGGCTATAGTACCGCAGTTAACCTGCAAAGGCGTCCTGCTGGCACCCAGTGTGTGGCAGTGCGCGCGCTTCCGGTCCCCCATACATGGTACGTAGGTGAGTGGGGCATTGCAGGTAATAAAACTGGCCTGCACGTGGCAAACGGCCTCTTCCACCTGCGGTCAGCGTCCGAACCAGTCTACCTGCTCCGACTCGAGATCCGACTAGCAGTAAGTACCATCCAACCGCTTGTACTGGTACGGCATCTGTTCTGGGCCTATACCGCCATACCTGTCCGTTCCTTTTGGTTGTCCCCGTATTTAGTACCCCGTAGCTAGCCGTCGTTGGACTCGTATTGACCCGACGGATTTTCCCCAGTAATTAGTATACCGTAGCTAGCCGTCGTTGGACTCGTATTGACCCGACGGATTTTCCCCAGTAGTTAGCATACCGTAGCTAGCCGTCGTTGGACTCGTATTGACCCGACGGATTTTCCCCAGTAGTTAGTATACCGTAGCTAGCCGTCGTTGGACTCGTATTGACCCGACGGATTTTCCCCAGTAATTAGTATACCGTAGCTAGTACCCGGATTTCTCCTGTCCTTAACCGCCAGGACAGCTGCCGTTGACACCGTTAACGCGTACACCTATTATTTGACCGCTTTCATTGGTACGTTTTGCTGCTTTGTCACCCGCGTCCCGACTTACACGCTTTTGGTTGAAGTTGATCACTTAAAACAAAGTTACACGCTCTCTCTCATTTTTGCACTTGCTTTTGTTTCTGTTTAGGACTTAAGATACCGTTAGGGTTCCGACATTTGTTTTACGGTTGGTTCTGTGTTCGTTAACCACCGTAGGCCCGTAGACATAATTTTTGTTTAATTGTTTCAGAGTGTTGATTTCTGTTAGTTATTTTGAAAACACGGTGAGCTTGTATATTAATTTTGACTTTCATTGGGCCTTGCAAAACCTTAGCGACCGCTTTCCTTCTTCGACTGTCTTAAAAGTTACCCCGGTAGACGGAGCGTTTTCCAACCAGGTGGCGCCCGAGGCAACTAACATCAGACTAGTGTCAAAAGGGGCACTTGGTTTGAATTCCCAACAAAAGAGCGTCACACTATCTCGCAATCTCATCATAGCCGAAAAGCTCATTACGTGTAAGTATTTTATTGTAAATAGGAACATAAAGAAATCTAATAAAATTTATAAATTACTTTTTAATAAGTTTTTTCATTAAACTAAACGAAACCTTAAAACTTATTCTTATACTTTTATTACGAACAAAACATTGTAAAATGTAAAACGCAAGCTTATTTTAAAATAAGACACCCAGAAAACCCACTACACAACCCATCCAACCAACTTCTCTACGAACGTACAAACATGACCAAAATAACAGACAGACTTATACAACTACAGAACAAATGGAAGAATAATCCAAACAACTGGACAATAATAAACCCACTGTGCATAACAAGACAAACCAGACAATCCCGTTACCTCTTTCCCACTGCCACCCTACTAGAACACTTTAACTAAGATTTTTATTTTTTTTTTGTAAATAAATTGTAAATAATTAGAAATAAGTTAACATGTATACTAAAACCATAAAAAATCCCACTGTAAACATAGGCAGAAAGACCAAGTGGTCGATAGCCTTTTTTCTATTGAAAATAAAGATTGTTTATATTTATATATATTTAAAATCAGGAAAAAAAACAACTAAATTGTTTGAGAAAAGAGATACAGAAACTAACCTATTGGCCTTCTTATGTTTCAAATTTAATGCATCTAATTTCAATTAAAATGAACACTTAGAACATACAGTCAGCTTGGATTAGAGTCAGGGATGTCAGATTGATTTTAAAGATGCAGACGAACTTAATTAGAAGAAGGAAACACAAAATGGTTAAGAAATGAACTGGTGAAGACACAGAACCACTCTCATAACGGTAATGCCTCCTTCCAGTGACTAACACACCCCTTAAGCCACTAACTAAACTTTCTCCTACCAAACGCTCAAAAAATAGTATTAAATAATTTGTTCTAAACACTTGTCAAATTATCATAAAAATTGCTCTACCACCTAAATTTACTATGTTTTTAATTTATTATTTTATGTTAATACATATGATCAACTAATATATATATACATATACATTTTCTCAGAAACAGTTGAAGATAGGTATATGATATGCTTTATAAAGTAGGAAAAGATTTTTGAGTAGAATTCAAACATCCAATAGTATACAGGGTTAAAAATAGTGACGTTTTGTTCATCAATCCCAATCCTCTGACCGGTTTTGCCGTATTACGGCTCATCAGAGAGGCTATAGGGCTTGATAACCAAAGAACAAAACCTCACCATTTTTAACCAATCAGATGCTGTCCCTGATTAAAATGTTATCAAGCACTGTAGGTATATTTGCAAAAATAAAATATTCTCAAAAGTATTTACAAATTATTTTTAATGAAAAAATGTATAAAACAACAAACGCCTTATGCATTAAGAGTTTAAGCAACAACTGCAAAATATTTCGCACAATTTTTACATTTAACGTTTAAATGGCTATTCATCAATATGAATAATAGTATGCAAATTTAAAGTACCCTTTCGTCTAAAACATTTTCCACACTCTTTACATTTAAAAGTCTTTTTGCCTGTGTAAACCCTAATATGAATGCTTAAAGCAGATCTAGTCGGAAAACATTTTCCACAGAATTTACAATTAAATGGCTTTTCACCAGTGTGAATCCGGAAATGGTTATTTAACAAAGTTCTACGCCTAAAACATCTGTTACAATATTTACATTTAAATCGCTTTTCATCTGTGTCGCCATTTAAGTTACTATTATGCCTCTCTATGTGTCTTATAAATAAACCTTTATATAAAAAAAACTTTCCACACTCGTTGCAGCCATATTGTTGGCCTTCTATGTTAGTTGTCAAATGTTTGTTGAGTTCAGACTGTGAATTAAAACTTTTGTTACAATACTTGCAATAGTATTTCGTTTCCTCAGGAATATTGTCTGAATTAGAGATATTAAGTACACATTTACTATTAGAAGTATTTACATTTTGTTGTTCAGTTTTCTGATGTATTGAACGAATATTATTTGAGTCTGAACTGTTGAAATTAGTTAACGCTACAACCGAGGATCCATCGGTTCCTCTAGGACAACTTTTTCGGTGATGCTCATATTCGTCTAAGTTGTAAAATTCCAAAAAACATTGTTCACATTCGTATTCAGGATCCGGTCCATCGTCTATATTATGTTCAATAACATGGATCACAATGCCAAGTTTAGTGTCAAGTTGTCGACGACACCTCTCGCAGAAGTACTTGCATGTTTCTTGGTGTTGGTGGCATTTTACTTCGCGCAGATCATCAAAAGACTCTTCACAAGTTAAACATTTGTAATAAGATTCCATTCCTTTATGATCATCATCTTCAGTCAGCAAATTGTTTCTAAAAAATATCTAGATTATTATGAATTCGCAGCACGCAAAGCGCAATTTTACTTATTATTTACGAAGAATGAATAAGAAACTAAAAAAACTTTTACTTTCAGTACACTTTGCTTCTTAACGTTTTTATTACTTCTTATAATAACTTATATCTTATAAATTATTCTTAACGTTACTTAATAACCACGTCCTCATGTACTTACAATATTGTTGTACATTTAGAGCCCTGATGATACAATAAATACAAACCAAAACAAAATGTATTCGTGTTACATCAGTTTTATCATCTCCAATATCATCTGAATTGTTACACGGTTGAACGACAGGATAAATTCTGTGGAGTGATTTGTCCTAAAAATAGCACTAGTTATAATATAACTCAACAAGTTTGAACTAAAAAGAACAGTCTACTGACAGCCAGTTGTAGCTTTCAAACAAGCTTACCCTACTTGCTTATTATTTGGTTCACAATCCTAAATTCTGGTTCTTCTTTCTTGCGTTAATTTTACGGTTTTGCTACATGTAGTTTTGAACTTGTTGTAAAATACAGTGAAAAGACCAAATTTTTCTTGATTTTGAATAACCAATTAACAAAACATAACCTGACACAAAACCTTGAAAACCAATGTCAATTTTCAAAATCAGACATTTTTGGAAACTTTCAACTTCAATTGCGACGCTGCTAGCCAATGAGTAAATCTGACAACGCAGAGTTTGAGAGTTTGAGCCGTCAAGGCTTTCCTGTTGCAAGGTCACCTATCGAAGCTTCACCCCCCTGACATAAACGTCATGCGCCATACCTGTCATTCTCTCGCCATTTCAACTTCATGAAAAATATTCTCTTAACACTCCATAAATATTAAATTTAAGCATGTCCCATGTATGGTAGTAAATATATTGTAAAATCAGAAAAGTCATACAGTAAAATGCTTTAACAGTCAAATATTTTTTAATTAAGTTTTAAATTGTTGAAAAGGTTGGAGTGAAGTAGTAGTCCATGTTACTCGCAGTGGAGGTGAAATCGTAAAAGTGGTGAAAAAACACGCAATCTTCTCCACAATATATTTATTAAACCCTCAAACTAAGGTGAAGGTCAAAACGCCTGACATGTTTCAAGCATATAGATGCTCATCTTCAGAGGCTGTAAAAATCTTAATCTACTAAAGCGCTCGCCGCTTAATTGGAAAACGTACCTTAAGTTTGGTAAATACCGCCGACTGTCTTTCTAGACGGGGAGAGACAGTAAGACCCAGGTTGAATTTACATAAAGAAATTTTTGTGAAACATTATAAAGTTAATAAATCTGAAAGCAATTGAGAAGTTAATATTGAAGTTTTTATATAAAATATATAGTTACCTATTATGGGGAAAAAGAAAAGGACAAATAAATTAACACTACATTACATTAAAATGAAATAAAAGTAAAATTGACCGGACTACATTCGCCCTGGGTCAGGGTGACCCCCAATATTAAACTACAGCCCTTGATAAATCCCACTGGTTCACACAGGCAGTCAGAACAAAATGGACGATTAAGTGGAAGAATTCCAAAAAAACCGTTAAACCTTGATAAGATGTAAAAGCGAAGAGTAGGGAACCGAGTAGCAAAGAGATGCGAATTCCAAGGCTATAGGGGGCGCGGATAAACCGTTAACAAAGTGACCGAAAGTGATTTACAAACTGAAAACTGACAGACTGTCAAGTGATGCTGCATGACAATCCGCAATTCAACAATGTTGTTGTTCAATTAGTTGATTACGAGTTCGATTTTCAACTTGAAACGTATCGCACGTCTGTTTCGTGGGCGCCATTTTTTGTCGCTAAGAAACCACGTTTCTTGAAACGGTGTTCAGGGAAATTTGAAGTTGAAGACCGAATTCCGCAGCCGGTCGAGTGGAGATGGTGGGAGCTCTAAGTGGAAACGTCGATTCCTAAAAGTCTACGGGGAATTGTCTTGTGCGGTGCACTTCCAGGAGGCGGAAAGGGTGAAAACCTAGGTCAAGACCACGTGGATGTGACAGTGACGGTTATAGTTTCCACGAGGAAGGACTACATCTTTTGCTCGGATCGTGCCTTTAAGCGATTTTTGCCACCTGCATAAGTTGAAGTCACAGCACTTATCTTACAATAAAGTTATTGGAGGTTCAGGGGCACAAGCCCGACATACTGGACCTCTTACGTGTCGAGCTGGCAAGATACCCTAGTTGGTAGAGCCAAAAAAAACGAGGGAAAAAAAAAATTAGTTGATTAAATTAACTTGAAGGTTTAAGGAAACTATTAAACGGACAAAACATTTTAGATCACTGACATACAAAAACAAAGGTATTAGCACGAAAACCGCCACACAAATATACAAATCCATCTGTAGACCAGTTCTAGACTACGGACACTTACTTAGAGCAAACGCTACTGACAAAACTAAAAGATATACTCAGACTACGGAACAGATTGCTCTAAGACTAATAACCAAAATAAGACACCCAGAAAACCCACTACACAACCCATCCAACCAACTTCTCTACGAACGTACAAACATGACCAAAATAACAGACAGACTTATACAACTACAAAACAAATGGAAAAATAATCCAAACAACTGGACAATAATAAACCCACTGTGCATAACAAGACAAACCAGACAATCCCGTTACCTCTTTCCCACTGCCACCCTACTAGAGCACTTTAACTAAGACTATTTTTGTTTATTTTTTTTTTGTAAATAAATTGTAAATAATTAGAATAAGTTAACATGTATGCTAAAACTATAAAAAAAAAATCCCACTGTAAACATAGGCAGAAAGACCAAGTGGCCGATAGCCTTTTTTCTGTTGAAAATAAAGATTGTTTATATATATATATATAGAATAAATTAGATATAGAATTGCAAGACTTGCTTTTTACATGCGCGACAAAGGGAAGCCTGAAGGGAGGAAAGTCACAAGGGGGAGGCTAAAGTTAAAAAAGAAGAAACAGGGAAGAAAAAGGGCAGACGTGGTGTCAGGGTTAAAAATTCAAATACCTGAAGAACGCAGTGGCCGGGTGAATAAGTTGGTCATTTAAGCAGATGTTTTGACTGTCATTGGAGGCATTATTAATTTCTAGGACTTCCAGAAGATTTAGATTATTGCTCTTTTCACATAGATGTAATGCTTTGAACCCTTGTTAAACTTCACCGCGTTCCCAAATCCACTACTCTACCACCGTCGAAGCCGCTCCTCTTTTTATTCGGCAAACACGTTCTCGAACCACTGCGAAACGATTTGCGATATACGCCGAACATGAAGACGCTTCCCGGTGTGTCGCTTTCTAACGGCGGCCTACTATAACACGCGCCAGGCCAGATATTGCGGCGCATCTGATCCATCCCGAATCGAGTGCTCGTTCAGTAAGTATCGAGCATAGTAGGCGCCAAACCGTAACACTGCCCCCCTCTTAAAGCTGATCGTCCCGATCCGCTTCATCTAGTCCCTGGTACTTCTTGAGTCGGTCCAGATGGACAATTTTGATCTTGCCTTTGGGGCTGCGTTGGACTCTGTACACGACGTCGTTTAACCTTTTTACTACATTGTAAGGTCCCTCCCAACCGGTGTTAATTTCGGTGATTTGCATTTCTCTGAGGGTTAAACAACCAAACTTTATCGTCCTTGGAACCCTCCCGAATTGGTCCTAAGATCATAACGAGCTTTCATATGGTCGCTAGTTAGATTCAAACTTTCCCTGACAAGACCATGGATGTTCAGTAATCTTTCTTGCAACTCGTCAACGTAGTTCTCAATATTAGTGCTTTGGCCTGTTGGAGATCCGAACACAACATCACATGGAAGTCGAAGTTCTCGACTAAACACAACTTTGGATGGTGACTGTCCCGTTGAGTTGTGGACTGCTGCTCTATACGCCATCTAGAAGAGCGAAATATGCTGGTCCCAATCTTTCTGATGCTGATCAACAACCTTAGAGAGATGTTGCTCTCTGATCTTATTAAATCTCTCGACCATTCCATTCGATTGATGAAGCGGCGTTGTTCGGGTCTTTCTAATGCCTAGCAGGTCACAGAGCCCCTGAAAGAGCTTGGACTCAGTTTCGTCCTTGGTCAGAGTGTAACTCCAACGGCACACCAAATCTACTGAAGACATTTTCGACGAGAATATCAGCGACTGTGCTGGCTTCTTGATTTGGAATCGCAAACTTCAGGCCATTTGCTAAAGTAATCTATAGCAACAAGAATGTACTGGTTGCCGCTGTTGGACTCAGGAAAAGGCCCAGCGACGTCTATGACCAAACGTTCGAATGGCAGTCCTACGTTGTACTGCTTCATAGGTCCCCGGGATCTTGTCTGTGGTCCGTGGCTAGCTGCACAAATGGAACATTGTCGACACCATGATTTCACGTCTTGGCAGTAGTTCACCCAATAAAAGAGTTGCCGGATTTTGTCCAAAGTCTTATTTACTCCCAAATGAGCACCAGTCTTTCCATTGTGCATTTCCTCCAGTACGTTGTCGACCCTTCCTCTGGGAACTACCAGCTGCTTCCTTATCTCTTTTCCAGCGGTACTATCTCATGCTCTTTTTAGCAAGCCGCCTTCAACCACAAGCGAGTCCCACTGAGCCCAAAGTGCTTTGAACGTCAGCCGTTTGCTAGAGATTTCTTGGCATGTTGGTCTTGGCTCGCTTTGTTCCTTTCTCAACAACTTTGGGCCTATGTCGCTGTCTTCTAGTTGATCCTTCCTAATTTAATCGGGACTCCATTTATCATCGGTTTTCAGCTGAACTATTCTGACGGACACAACTCCTTCACGTTGTTCCGCTTTCTGGCAATGTTTGCATTCTTCGGCGCAAGGTCTTCTTGATAGAGCATCTGCGTTATTATGCAGCTTTCCGGGTCGATGCTTGATGTTGAAATTATACTGCTGGAGTTTTTCCTGGTCCCTTCTGGATGGCCCCTTACGTCCCTCGTTAGAGAGCGGGACGGTATCCTTACTGGACAATCTCGTTTAATGTGTCCCGTATGTCCGCATCGATGTTTTAATACACCGTTGAAAAAGTAAAAATCATCAGAATTAAATGAACTAAAAAAGTGTTCCATTTAAAAAAATATAATTTAGTGCCATATGTCAGAAACTAAACGTAATAGAAAAAAACTGACTACGCCATTGGATTCTACGTCAAAACTTCTACCGGTAACCGTTTTTCCTTTTTTGATAACTTAAATAGCAAATGAAATACAGAGGAGGTTCCAAAATTACCAATTTTCAAAAGCCCCCCGTATCTTTGAAACAAAAGAAGTTTGCGCAGCCCACTCTTCGCCAGTCATCTCAGCTCAGCAAATTGAGATCGGAACACGTATGCTACTTTTTTTCTATCTATTACCGTTTTCTCTGTACCCTGTACAACTTTCAGCCTCTAAAGATGGGTGTCTGAATACACCCGAAACATGTTAGGCAGATAACTTATTTAATATATATTTGTGGAGATCGACTCTGAGTTTTGCTTTCACTTACACTCACTACTCCACTGTGGGCATATGGACTACTACTTTTCGATATTTTGCACTTGTTGCATAAATAACTAAACTTTATTAATCATTTACTAAAACTCACTTTCTTCTGAGTATAAAAAAAAATTGCTTCACAATCAAGTTTAAGTTTAATATTTATTAAGTTGTTGCTTTCTGTGTTCTGCCGTTGTTTTTTATTTTTTAGATTCTCTGAAGACGGTGGTAGACTTTCCACCAAAACGTTAGGTTTTTAGGTATCAAGACCGAGCCTAAGTCAGTGCTCTTGTGTTGGGACGACTAGGTTAATGTAATTTTCAACTTAGTTGCAAATAGTGCGAAATTCCATTCCAGACAAAAGCGTATTTATTTAGTAATTATTTTCTGCGTTGCAAGTAGTTTTGCAACAACAACTCTTTTGGTGATCATCATATTCGTTCAAGTTGTAGAATTCCATAAAACATTGTTCACATTCATATTCAGGTTCCAGTCCATCGTCCATGTTATGTTCACTAACATGGACCACAATAGCAAGTTTAGTGTAAAGTTGTCGACGATACCTCTCGCAGAAATATTTACTTGCTTGTTTCTTGGTGTTGGTGAAATTTTACTTCACGAAGATAACCAAAAGACTCTTTACAAGTCAAACATTTGTAATAAGACTACATTTCCTTATGATTAACCATCTTTTCAGTATGAAAATTGTTCCTAAAAAAAAGTCTAGATTATTATGAATTCACAACAACTTGAAAACGTGCAATATTATTGTATTTACTATCACTGCTACAACATTGATACAAATTACCCCAAATATCACAGTATATTGAATAAGGATGCTAAACTCTGTATACAGTTTTTACCTACGACCTCAGTGTAAAAAGCTAATTACGCATAGTTTTCCGTTACGTAATGAACCTCTTTACGAACAGTTGTAAAAAAACGCACAGCTGTAAAAAAGCGCACAGTTTTAAGATGAGCCACAAACTATCGCTCTAATGCTGGGAAAAATTGATTTTGTTTACATTTCTTCCTTTATCAGAATATATTAGATGGAGATCATCGCGTAATTCATTGTCATACAGTTTTAAGTAACTACCACTTTGTCTAGAATATTATCTGCAATAGCAAACACATCAAGTAATATTACTGAAAGTTTTCCCTTTCTTCTTAATAACTGTAATGTCACCATAAATAATTATTTTAAGAAAAACACTTATAATTATTTAAGTAACATGACTTGTGAATTTTTTTTATTACGTTATTATTATTTTCTTTCGTGGCATAATACCTATGATTAGTACAAATATGATGTCAATAATAGTTGTGTGCAACATCTGGTGACATCTGTACTCAACTCTATGAGTTAGAAAGTACAGATGGCGTTCCAAAATCTAGGAACAGCACCATTAATGCCGCATCATTCGGTAAACACCGATCTGATCTGTACTTTCTAACTCATAGAGTTGAGTACAGATGTCACCAGATGTTGCACACAACTATCATTTCTGGCATCCGGTTGACTATACTGGAACGAAGGTTTTGTTCTTTGGTTATCAAGCCCTATAGCCTCTCTGATGAGCCGTAATACGGCGAAACCGGTCAGAGGATTGGGATTGATAAACAAAAAACAAAACCTTACCATTTTCAACCAATCATGATGTCAATAAGTTGAAAATATACTTTTTTAATGAAAAGTTACTCTGAATTATATGAATTGCGAAAACAGGACTTTCCATTTGGTCGTAGGTAAAGTATAGTACGTCACAGGTGCTCTAAGGCGTTTTACGCACTCATGGAATTACACACTGGCCGCTACGCGGCTTTGTTCCAATCTGTTCCATATCGTGGGTAAAATGCTTCTTACAGCACTAGTTACGTAATATACTATTACTCTTAATTTTGACTCTTACATACCAGGGACGCGTCCTTAAAATAAAACTGCCAACTGATTTAAAGCCGTTTTTTCTCTTTTTTAATACTTGGGGAAGACGAAATACTACTGTTGCCTAGTTTACAATAATTAAAAATACTGAAATGCGGTGATACAGTTGCAAAACAAACAAAAACCGATGTCTAAATTTATGTTTTCTAACGTATTCATGTTTACATAGATTGACATGAATTACCAGAATCATTTTTTAAGTAAGAACGATTTTGTAATGAAGTAGAAACTTTATTTAATCAAAAACACAAATTACATAAACAACTAAAAAATCTCTTTTCAACATAGTCCCCATCAACTCTCAACCATTTGTCAAGCCGTGGCACCAGCTTTAGAATATCTTCATCATAGAACTCTCCCACCAGACCATTAAACCAGTAACTGTTTCATTAATTAGGTAAAATTAGGTAAATCATTATTTTCCAAAACCTCCCCAGCGGGAGAAAGTTTTGGAAAGAGATGAAAGTCTGGGCTACAGGGTGGATGACCAGTGAAATTTCTCCGACCACAACCGGTCGAATGGGAATGGTGGGACCTCTAAGTGGAAAAGTCGATTCCTAAAAGTCTACGAAGACTTTTCTTGTGTAGTGCACTTCCAACAGGCAGAAAGGGTGTAAACCTATGAGAAGACCACGTGGATGTGATATAGAGGGTTTTATTTTCCACGAGGAATGACTACATCTAGATGGCGTCAACTGACTGCGTGCTCTTAACTACCGAGCTAAATAACTTAAGAAAAAGTGAGTTAATTGAAATAATAATTAGTCAGAAAGTGCCAGATCGCATCACCAGTGAATGTATATTAAAATACGTGCGGGAAATTCAATGGGCCCTTGGAAAATACCGGGCAGATGAAGCAGATGCGTCCTTCTGTTCTTTGTCATCCAGCGACAGTGTGAACGATACTGTTTTGAACACACCGACGCCAAGTGAAAACCATATAAATTTAGGGTTTCTATCGAGTCAATCGCAACCTCCGGACTCACACCCTCAACGCTGTGTGGCCCCAAAGAAGGCAGAGAACTTAACCCAAGGATCCCAAGGTGAGCGCGTAAATCGGGAGACTGTCATAAATGACCTTCTCCGTGAGCTGGAATGTACAAAAAATGAAAATTTGCTTCTTGGAAGGCTTGAAAATGAGATGAGAGAAAGGATAGACCTTATGGTCTATAAAATTAAAGTGTTGGAGAACACAAAAACAATAAAAATTATGATATCCAAATTCCCGCCGAAAATAACAAGGTTAGGCTGGACGGCAAAAGTGTAAACAAGGGCCCCCGTCAAACTCCACCATCTAGCGCTCCACGTCAGAAGCCTGAAACCCAGGTCAGCAGGGCTCCGGCCGTGGCCCCGCCACCCCACCACAACCGACAGCAAAACTCATCGACCGCGGCGATGACGCATCGACCGGCCGATAAAAACCGATCGGCAAACGAACATGCCACCAATCAGGCCGCGTTTCTCCGTATTGTTAGAACTGGCCGACGCAAGGTGGCATCATCGCATCAGATGTTAACCGAAATGACCTTACATTTCTATTTGTAAACAACGTATCAAAAACAACCAGTGAAGAAATGCTTAAAAACTTTTTCAGGGATAAGCAAATGGACAACATATTTGTAAAGAAATTAAACGAAAATGATTTCTCATGCAGCTTTCAAATAGGAGTCCCAACAGAAAAACTGAAGGCAGTAATGGAACCTGGTTTTTGGTCTGCAGGTGTTACCGTGCAGAAGTATAAATTCCATAGCAAGACGTTTTTTCGGCGATATAATGGAAACGGGAAACCATATAAGAAACAATGGTACAAGGAGCGATCAACATAATTTTACTATTGTACACTTCAATATGCAGTCGGTAAGAAATAAACTTCTACTTATTGAAGCAGAATTAGGAAATAAGAAATTTGACGTAGTGTGTATGTCCGAACATTTTTTAAAAGACACTGAAATAATATGTTTTAATTTAGATAAGTACAAATTGGCATCCTATTGTGTTCGTGATAAATCCAGAGGTGGTTCACTAATCTTATGTAAAAAAGATTTATGCTTTATAAATAGGGATGATTTAACAAATTTCAGTATAGAAAATGTATGTGAAGTATCAGCAATTGAGCTGCCAAGCCAAAAAATTGTTATTCTATCTATTTACAGAACGCCTCTTGGAGATATGGACTGTTTTATGTCTTGTTTGGATAGAATTCTTAATAAGCTTCGGTCCCACCCGTATGAGATCATTATTTGCGGGGATTTTAATGTTCACTTTCACACTTCAAATCGTGTCTATGCAGATTTACTAGATTTATTAAATTCTTTTAATTACCATATAGCAATTACTGAGGCTACAAGGAAAGATAAGTGCATAGATAATATTATAACCAGAATGACAAGCAAGTATTGCACTGAAGTATATGAGCCGGGGTTCTCTGATCATAAAGCGGTAAAAATTTCTGTGCAAGTTAAATGGGTAAATAAAAACTCTGCTGACCAAACTTATACCAGACCGATTACCCAGATTGGGCTTTTAAAGTACCACAAAGTGAACATTTTAACGGACAACCAGGTAAGCACTACTCACTCTTTTAACAACTTTGTATCCATCTTATCTGAAAGAGCCACATCATGTTTTCCATTAAAAAATATAAAAAATATAAAAACTAAAGTAAAAAACCAATGGTTTAATGATAATCTAAAACAAATGCGTGACCATTTGAACCTTCTATGCCAATTTTGCCATAATTTTGAGTCGGAATCTGTTTCGAAGCTAAAAAATGAATACAAACGCAAATATCAAAAGGAATTAAGGAGGGTAAAATTGGAGCACAATAAAAAGGCAATTGAAAACAGTACAAACCCAAGTAAAACCTGCTGGGACTTAATAAATATCAAGCGACCTCCATCAAAAAATGAATTGCCCAGTAACATAAATCTAAATGAAATAAATACTTTTTTTGTAAATGTCGGTAATGAAATTAAAAAACAACTAAAAAGTAAGAGTCTTTTTAATGAGAAAATTTGTAAGGATAGAGAGGGGTTTTGTTCTCCTATGTTTAGTTTTGTGCCTGTTAGCTACAATGATGTGCGAGACATAGTAAAAAATCTAAAAAATAAGCCAGGCCTTGATTATTGTAATTTGAACTCCAAAATAATTAAATCTGTCAGAGAAGAAATTTTATATCCGTTGACCGATCTCATGAATGCTTGCATGAGAGAGGGGGTGTTTCCTGACAGCTTGAAAGTAGCGAAGGTTCTGCCTATTCAAAAAACAAGGAACATGGGTGAATTGAACAGTTTTAGACCTATCTCTATAATTCCAGTAATAGCAAAAGTATTTGAAACCGTACTAAAAAATCAGATTGTGGAATTTTATGAGTCAAATAATTTATTTAATTTTGGGCAATTTGGCTTTAGGGCAAGGAAGTCTACCACTGATGCTCTAGTATATTTAATAAATAGGATCATAGAGGGAACAGAGAACAGAGAGATTGTGGGGGCGGTCTTTTGTGATCTTACCAAGGCATTTGACTGCGTTTCTCACGGTCTTCTTGTTTCTAAATTAAAAAATTGTAATTTTGATGAAATCAGTGTTAAACTTTTAAGCTCTTATTTGGCTGACAGGAGGCAGTACGTGTCTATAAATAATAAAATGTCAGACACACTGAAAATCACCTGTGGAGTTCCACAAGGGTCGGTGCTAGGACCGATACTTTTTTTGCTTTATATAAACAACTTTAATTTGGGTTCCGGCTCAGGCTCCATACATTTTGCTGATGACACCACAATTCTTGTTAAAAACAGGGAGATGAAAACTGTATATGAAAAAATTACTGCTGCTCAAGAATCAGCACTAACTTGGTTTGGTAAAAATGGTCTCAGCCTGAATGAAACAAAAACTAAAACAATATTGTTCAGTCATAAAACAATAGAACAGCAGGAAAGTTCAATTTTCCTGGGGTTTTGCTTGTATCCCATATTATCTTGGGAGCATCATGTTGTATTTATAGCTGCAAAACTCTCAAAGAGTATTTTTGTGATAAGGTCTTTGCGAAATGAGTTGCCAAGACAGTCATTACTAACAGCATATCACTCGATATTTCTATCTCACTGTAAATATGGATTACTTGTATGGGGCCACTCCCCACATTCCAACAGGATATTTGGGCTGCAGAGAAAGGTTCTGCGGGTCATTTTTGGGATGGGCTATAGGAAAGATGTCGCGGAAGTATATACCAAAAATAAACTATTTACAATTCCATCCTTGTATATATATACGTGTTTAAAATATGTGCGAGAGAACCTTGGTTCTTATACAATAAATAGTGACATACATAATCATAATACCAGGCAAAATTTACATATAAACATACAAAAATTGAGACTGAGTCATAGTCGGTACGGAGTGAACTATTATGGACCCCTATTCTATAATGCCTTGCCTAGTGATGTGCGGCTTCTGGACAATAAGAACTTTTTTAAGACTATTAAGTGTTATCTACTTAAAAATGCATTTTATAACATAAACTTATACCTGGGTGGTGCATCCCATATGAGTGTGACCGAGGAGGGAGAGTTTTAATTGGTGTTGTCCTGTCAGATTTTAGTTTATGTTAGGTTGAGCAATAAATTGTCATTTTAATACATGTATATATGAGTACTATGAAATACCATGACGTGTGCAAACAAATGTACTTAAATTTGTAACGCATGTAATATATTGATTTGATTTGATTTGATTACAGGGTAAGATAAGTTCTGATATTTAATTAGCTCTATTAGTTAACTTGAACATCATTCACCTACAAGGATACAAGTAAAATGTCTAACCAAAAATAGTCTACTTGCAAGTAATGTGTAACTCGAGTTCAGATTTGATTGGTAAAGGTATGTCCTGATGTGAAATGGTTGTATAGGATTAGAGGCAAATTGTTTTTCTTTCAATCACTACAAATCAGCTACCTTTGCTAATTTGGTAAAAAAATAGTCCACTATTATTCAAACAAACATTACTAGGTTAGGTTAGGTTAACACGGTGGTCCGGGGTGGAACCCACATAGGCCAGAGGCCCGTTGTGATGCCGTATGGGGTGGTTACCACCCCCACCATTATCGTGAAAACCAGTAGCTGCTGTTAATAAACTGCATGAGGCTTTTGATACCAACCGACTGAAGATCGGATAGGTTGTCAAAAAGGGGCTGTCCCATAGCAGAAAATCTTTTTCTGGATAGGGCAGGGCAGTGACAGAGTAGGTGGACCATCGTCTCTTCCTCCTCCTCATCTCGACAGCTTCTGCAGAAGTCATTTTGTTCTAGGATTCCCATACGTGCAGCATGGCATCCTCCAAGCCAGTGTCCAGTAATGGCCGCAATCGCGTTTCCAATGGAGTTTCTGGAAAGAGATAAAATATCTTTTGTGCGTCGCAGGTTAAGCTCCGGCCATACCTGTCTTGACAAGGTGCAAGAACGCTCCTCCCGCCACCTAAGGTTGGTTAGGCGGAGTATTTCCTTCCGGAGGAGCGACCTTCGTTCAGCGATAGGTGCCCCTGGTATAGTATTAGCGGATATAGCCGCGAGCTTTGTACCAGCTCTTGCTAATTCGTCCGCCATGCAGTTGCCAAACATTACTAAGACAAAGTTGTTTCTAGCATTAGCTTGTGTGGTGAAAGGCTCAATCTGTAGAACAATCATTGTTTATGTGGTAAGACCAGTTTTCTTTGCCACCTATTGTACCTAATCTTTTCACTTGAAGAAAATGTATAGTTTCCTTACTATAAAGGGACAACCACAAAGAGGCCAAATACTTCCTTCAAAAAAGATGTGATTTAGCTTCAATGTGCTTAACTTCATGGACTATCATCAGTGAGGATCTTCATCAGTCTTGTAACTAAAACTTAAAGTGATTCAGTGTTGATATCTGACATAATCTGACTTAAATCTCATAAATTGATCTGACTGTGAAGTGTGAAGAATCTTAATTAAACTGGCTATAAAACCTCTGAGAAACCCCTTGTAGCGACAGAATATGGACTTACAGTCAAATTATCAGTAGAATGGCAAACATTTTGTATGGTGTAGGTATAATCGAAAAACAAACTTTTCAATTGAGCTATCTACATGAGCTGTCCTATTCTAGGTTTATCAACAAAAATGTGCATCAGAGACTTTAGTGACATGTAGGCTAATTGGTAATAAGCCAAATTTGTTTATTTTATAATTGTGTTCTTCAAGTCAGTTGTCTAATGGTTGTTGAGGGTAGACTGTGAATGACAACCTATACCCTGATTATTATAACTTTAGTTGCACGTCATCAAGGTGAAAATGGGCGGCGTTGTCAATGATAAAAAAACGAACCAAAATTGAAGGATATGATTTTACTTTCAAATGTGACATCTAATGTCAGAACCGTGTTTGTTTACATTTTGAACAGAAAGGTCTGAGTGGTTTTTACTGTTTTAATTAAACTTTTGGGGTATTGGGAGTGAAGGAAGCTTAGTTTAAGCATGTTTGTTGTTGCTCACAACCGGCATAGATCTATTCCGCAAATGTTCTAGTCTGCATATTTGATACTTTTGAGCTATTCTACTTCTGTTGGGACTACATTGGTCGCTGGATTTCACTCGTTCGTTGTCAATCTGTGCCAAATTGTATTATTTCGTCTCAAAACCGGCATAGATCTATTCCGCTAATGTTCTAGTTTGCATGTTTGATACTTTTGAGCTAATCTACGTCTGTTGGGATTACTTTGGTTGCTGGATTTCACTCGTTGTATTATTTCGTCTCAAAACCGGCATAGATCGATTCCGCCGCAAAACCGGCATTTATCTATTCCGCAAATGTTCTAGTCTGCATATTTGATACTTTTGAGCTATTCTACGTCTGTTGGGACTACATTGGTCGCTGGATTTCACTCGTTCGTGGTCAATCTGTGCCACATTGTATTATTTCGTCTCAAAACCGGCATAGATCGATTCTGCAGATGTTCTAGTCTGCATAATTGTTACTTTTGAGCCATTCTACGTCTGATGGGACCACATTGGACGCTGAATTTGGCTCGTTCGTGGTCAATCTGTGCCAAATTTTATTCTTTCATCTCAAAACTGGCATAGATCGATTCCGCCTCAAAACCGGCATAGATCTATTCCGCTAATGTTCTAGTCTGCATATTTGTTACTTTTGAGCTATTATACGTCTGTTGGGACTACATTGGTCGCTGGATTTCACTCGTTCGTGGTCAATCTGTGCCAAATTGTATTATTTCGTCTCAAAACCGGCATAGATCGATTCTGCTGATGTTCTAGTCTGCATAATTGTTACTTTTGAGCCATTCTACGTCTGATGGGACCACATTGGACGCTGAATTTGGCTCGTTCGTGGTCAATCTGTGCCAAATTTTATTCTTTCATCTCAAAACCGGCATAGATCGATTCCGCCTCAAAACCGGCATAGATCTATTCCGCGTGGTCAATGTTCTAGTAGATCGATGCATGTTTTAGTCTGCATAATTGTTACTTTTGAGCCATTCTACGTCTGATGGGACCACATTGGACGCTGAATTTGGCTCGTTCGTGGTCAATCTGTGCCAAATTTTATTCTTTCGTCTCAATTCCGCCTCAAAACCGGCATAGATCTATTCCGCTAATGTTCTAGTCTGCATATTTGTACTTTTGAGCTATTCTACGTCTGTTGGGACTACATTGGTCGCTGAATTTGGCTCGTTCGTGGTCAATCTGTGCCAAATTTTATTCTTTCGTCTCAATTCCGCCTCAAAACCGGCATAGATCTATTCCGCTAATGTTCTAGTCTGCATATTTGATACTTTTGAGCTATTCTACGTCTGTTGGGACTACATTGGTCGCTGGATTTCACTCGTTCGTGGTCAATCTGTGCCAAATTGTATTATTTCGTCTCAAAACCGGCATAGATCGATTCCGCCTCAAAACCGGCATAGATCTATTCCGCTAATGTTCTAGTTTGCATATTTGATACTTTTGAGCTAATCTACGTCTGTTGGGATTACTTTGGTTGCTGGATTTCACTCGTTGTATTATTTCGTCTCAAAACCGGCATAGATCGATTCCGCCGCAAAACCGGCATTTAGATCTATTCCGCTAATGTTCTAGTCTGCATATTTGTTACTTTTGAGCTATTATACGTCTGTTGGGACTACATTGGTCGCTGGATTTCACTCGTTCGTGGTCAATCTGTGCCACATTGTATTATTTCGTCTCAAAACCGGCATAGATCGATTCTGCAGATGTTCTAGTCTGCATAATTGTTACTTTTGAGCCATTCTACGTCTGATGGGACCACATTGGACGCTGAATTTGGCTCGTTCGTGGTCAATCTGTGCCAAATTTTATTCTTTCGTCTCAATTCCGCCTCAAAACCGGCATAGATCTATTCCGCTAATGTTCTAGTCTGCATATTTGATACTTTTGAGCTATTCTACGTCTGTTGGGACTACTTTGGTCGCTGGATTTCACTCGTTCGTTGTCAATCTGTGCCAAATTGTATTATTTCGTCTCAAAACTGGCATAGATTGATTCCGCCTCAAAACCGGCATAGATCTATTCCGCTAATGTTCTAGTCTGCATATTTGTTACTTTTGAGCTATTATACCTGTTGGGACTACATTGGTCGCTAGATTTCACTCGTTCGTGGTCAATCTGTGCCAAATTGTATCATTCCGCTTATGTTCTAGTCTGGATATTTGTTACTTTTGAGCTATTATATCTGTTGGGACCACATTGGACGCTGCCAATTTGTATTCTTTCGTCTCAAAACCGGCATAGATCGATTCCGCTGATGTTCTAGTCTACATATTTGATACTTTTGAGCTATTCTACGTCTGTTGGGACTACTTTGGTCGCTGGATTTTACTCGTTCGTGGTCAATCTGTGCCAAATTGTATTATTTCGTCTCAAAACCGGCATAGATCTATTCCGCTAATGTTCTAGTCTGCATATTTGATACTTTTGAGCTATTCTACGTCTGTTGGGACTACATTGGACGCTGGATTTGGCTCGTTTGTGGTCAATCTGTGCCAATTTGTATTCTTTCGTCTCAAAACCAGCATAGATCGATTCCGCTGATGTTCTAGTCTGCATATTTGATACTTTTGAGCTATTCTACGTCTGTTGGGACTACTTTGGTCGCTGGATTTCACTCGTTTGTGGTCAATCTGTGCCAAATTGTATTATTTTGTCTCAAAACCGGCATAGATCGATTCCGCTAATGTTCTAGTCTGCATATTTGTTACTTTTGAGCTATTATACGTCTGTTGGGACCACATTGGACGCTGAATTTGGATCGTTTGTGGTCAATCTGTGCCAAATGGTATTATTTTGTCTCAAAACCGGCATAGATCTATTCCGCTAATGTTCTAGTCTGCATATTTGTTACTTTTGAGCTATTATACGTCTGTTGGGACCACATTGGTCGCTGGATTTCACTCGTTCGTGGTCAATCTGTGCCAAATTGTATTATTTCGTCTCAAAACCGGCATAGATCGATTCCGCTAATGTTCTAGTCTGCATATTTGTTACTTTTGAGCTATTCTACGTCTGTTGGGACCACATTGGACGCTGAATTTGGCTCGTTCGTGGTCAATCTGTGCCAAATTTTATTCTTTCGTCTCAATTCCGCCTCAAAACCGGCATAGATCTATTCCGCTAATGTTCTAGTCTGCATATTTGATACTTTTGAGCTATTCTACTTCTGTTGGGACTACATTGGTCGCTGGATTTCACTCGTTCGTTGTCAATCTGTGCCAAATTGTATTATTTCGTCTCAAAACCGGCATAGATCGATTCCGCCTCAAAACCGGCATAGATCTATTCCGCTAATGTTCTAGTCTGCATATTTGATACTTTTGAGCTATTCTACGTCTGTTGGGACTACTTTGGTCGCTGGATTTCACTCGTTTGTGGTCAATCTGTGCCAAATGGTATTATTTTGTCTCAAAACCGGCATAGATCGATTCCGCCTCAAAACCGGCATAGAACGATTCCGCTAATGTTCTAGTCTGCATATTGGATACTTTTGAGCTATTCTACTTCTGTTGGGACTACATTGGTCGCTGGATTTCACTCGTTCGTGGTCAATCTGTGCCAAATTGTATTATTTCGTCTCAAAACCGGCATAGATCGATTCCGCAAATGTTCTAGTCTGCATATTTGATACTTTTGAGCTATTCTACGTCTGTTGGGACTACATTGGTCGCTGGATTTCACTCGTTCGTTGTCAATCTGTGCCAAATTTTATTATTTCGTCTCAAAACCGGCATAGATCGATTCCGCCTCAAAACCGGCATAGATCGATTCCGCTAATGTTCTAGTCTGCATATTTGATACTTTTGAGCTATTCTACGTCTGTTGGGACTACATTGGTCGCTGGATTTCACTCGTTCGTGGTCAATCTGTGCCAAATTGTATTATTTCGTCTCAAAACCGGCATAGATCGATTCTCAAAACCGCATAGATCTATTCCGCTTGTTCTAGTCTGCATAATTGATACTTTTGAGCTATTCTACGTCTGTTGGGACCACATTGGTCGCTGGATTTCACTCGTTCGTGGTCAATCTGTGCCAAATTTTATTCTTTCGTCTCAAAACCGGCATAGATCGATTCCGCCTCAAAACCGGCATAGATCTATTCCGCAAATGTTCTAGTCTGCATATTTGATACTTTTGAGCTATTCTACGTCTGTTGGGACTACATTGGTCGCTGGATTTCACTCGTTCGTTGTCAATCTGTGCCAAATTGTATTATTTCGTCTCAAAACCGGCATAGATCGATTCCGCCTCAAAACCGGCATATATCTATTCCGCTAATGTTCTAGTCTGCATATTTGATACTTTTGAGCTATTCTACGTCTGTTGGGACTACTTTGGTCGCTGGATTTCACTCGTTCGTGGTCAATCTGTGCCAAATTGTATTATTTCGTCTCAAAACCGGCATAGATCTATTCCGCCGCAAAACCGGCATAGATCTATTCCGCAAATGTTCTAGTCTGCATATTTGATACTTTTGAGCTATTCTACTTCTGTTGGGACTACATTGGTCGCTGGATTTCACTCGTTCGTGGTCAATCTGTGCCAAATTGTATTATTTCGTCTCAAAACCGGCATAGATCGATTCCGCCTCAAAACCGGCATAGATCTATTCCGCTAATGTTCTAGTCTGCATATTTGATACTTTTGAGCTATTCTACGTCTGTTGGGACTACTTTGGTCGCTGGATTTCACTCGTTTGTGGTCAATCTGTGCCAAATGGTATTATTTTGTCTCAAAACCGGCATAGATCGATTCCGCCTCAAAACCGGCATAGATCTATTCCGCTAATGTTCTAGTCTGCATATTTGTTACTTTTGAGCTATTATACGTCTGTTGGGACCACATTGGACGCTGAATTTGGATCGTTTGTGGTCAATCTGTGCCAAATTGTATTATTTTGTCTTAAAACCGGCATAGATCGATTCCGCGCCAAAACCGGCATAGAACGATTCCGCTAATGTTCTAGTCTGCATATTTGTTACTTTTGAGCTATTCTACTTCTGTTGGGACTACATTGGTCGCTGGATTTCACTCGTTCGTGGTCAATCTGTGCCAAATTGTATTATTTCGTCTCAAAACCGGCATAGATCGATTCCGCAAATGTTCTAGTCTGCATATTTGATACTTTTGAGCTATTCTACTTCTGTTGGGACTACATTGGTTGCTGGATTTCACTCGTTCGTTGTCAATCTGTGCCAAATTTTATTATTTCGTCTCAAAACCGGCATAGATCGATTCCGCCTCAAAACCGGCATAGATCTATTCCGCTAATGTTCTAGTCTGCATATTTGATACTTTTGAGCTATTCTACGTCTGTTGGGACTACATTGGTTGCTGGATTTCACTCGTTCGTGGTCAATCTGTGCCAAATTGTATTATTTCGTCTCAAAACCGGCATAGATCGATTCCGCCTCAAAACCGGCATAGAACGATTCCGCTAATGTTCTAGTCTGCATATTTGATACTTTTGAGCTATTCTACGTCTGTTGGGACTACATTGGTCGCTGGATTTCACTCGTTCGTGGTCAATCTGTGCCAAATTGTATTATTTCGTCTCAAAACCGGCATAGATCGATTCTCAAAACCGGCATAGATGCTAATGTTCTAGTCTGCATAATTGTTACTTTTGAGCTATTCTACGTCTGTTGGGACCACATTGGACGCTGGATTTCACTCGTTCGTGGTCAATCTGTGCCAAATTGTATTATTTCGTCTCAATTCCGCCTCAACCGGCATAGATCTATTCCGCAAATGTTCTAGTCTGCATATTTGATACTTTTGAGCTATTCTACGTCTGTTGGGACTACATTGGTCGCTGGATTTTACTCGTTCGTGGTCAATCTGTGCCAATTTGTATAGATCGATTTCGTCTCAAAACCAGCATAGATCGATTCCGCTCTGTGCCAAATGGTATTATTTCGCCTCATAGATCTATTCCGCAAATGTTCTAGTCTGCATATTTGATACTTTTGAGCTATTCTACGTCTGTTGGGACTACTTTGGTCGCTGGATTTCACTCGTTCGTGGTCAATCTGTGCCAAATTGTATTATTTCGTCTCAAAACCGGCATAGATCGATTCCGCTAATGTTCTAGTCTGCATATTTGTTACTTTTGAGCTATTATACGTCTGTTGGGACCACATTGGACGCTGAATTTCACTCGTTTGTGGTCAATCTGTGCCAAATGGTATTATTTTGTCTCAAAACCGGCATAGATCGATTCCGCCTCAAAACCGGCATAGAACGATTCCGCTAATGTTCTAGTCTGCATATTTGATACTTTTGAGCTATTATACGTCTGTTGGGACTACATTGGTCGCTGGATTTCACTCGTTCGTGGTCAATCTGTGCCAAATTGTATTATTTCGTCTCAAAACCGGCATAGATCGATTCCGCTGATGTTCTAGTCTGCATATTTGATACTTTTGAGCCATTCTACGTCTGATGGGACCACATTGGACGCTGAATTTGGCTCGTTCGTGGTCAATCTGTGCCAAATTTTATTCTTTCGTCTCAATTCCGCCTCAAAACCGGCATAGATCTATTCCGCAAATGTTCTAGTCTGCATATTTGATACTTTTGAGCTATTCTACTTCTGTTGGGACTACATTGGTCGCTGGATTTCACTCGTTCGTTGTCAATCTGTGTCAAATTGTATTATTTCGTCTCAAAACCGGCATAGATCTATTCCGCTAATGTTCTAGTTTGCATGTTTGATACATCTATTCCGCTAATGTTCTAGTTTGCATGTTTGATACTTTTGAGCTAATCTACGTCTGTTGGGATTACTTTGGTCGCTGGATTTCACTCGTTTGTGGTCAATCTGTGCCAAATGGTATTATTTTGTCTCAAAACCGGCATAGATCGATTCCGCCTCAAAACCGGCATAGAACGATTCCGCTAATGTTCTAGTCTGCATATTGGATACTTTTGAGCTATTCTACTTCTGTTGGGACTACATTGGTCGCTGGATTTCACTCGTTCGTTGTCAATCTGTGCCAAATTGTATTATTTCGTCTCAAAACCGGCATAGATCGATTCCGCCTCAAAACCGGCATAGATCTATTCCGCTAATGTTCTAGTTTGCATGTTTGATACTTTTGAGCTAATCTACGTCTGTTGGGATTACTTTGGTTGCTGGATTTCACTCGTTGTATTATTTCGTCTCAAAACCGGCATAGATCGATTCCGCCGCAAAACCGGCATAGATCTATTCCGCAAATGTTCTAGTCTGCATATTTGATACTTTTGAGCTATTCTACTTTTGTTGGGACTACATTGGTAGCTGGATTTCACTCGTTCGTTGTCAATCTGTGCCAAATTGTATTATTTCGTCTCAAAACCGGTATAGATCGATTCCGCCTCAAAACCGGCATAGATCTATTCCGCTAATGTTCTAGTTTGCATGTTTGATACTTTTGAGCTAATCTACGTCTGTTGGGATTACTTTGGTTGCTGGATTTCACTCGTTGTATTATTTCGTCTCAAAACCGGCATAGATCGATTCCGCCGCAAAACCGGCATTTATCTATTCCGCAAATGTTCTAGTCTGCATATTTGATACTTTTGAGCTATTCTACTTTTGTTGGGACTACATTGGTAGCTGGATTTCACTCGTTCGTGGTCAATCTGTGCCAAATTGTATTATTTCGTCTCAAAACCGGCATAGATCGATTCCGCTGATGTTCTAGTCTGCATATTTGTTACTTTTGAGCTATTCTACGTCTGTTGGGACCACATTGGACGCTGAATTTGGCTTGTTTGTGGTCAATCTGTGCCAATTTGTATTCTTTCGTCTCAAAACCGGCATAGATCGATTCCGCTGATGTTCTAGTCTGCATATTTGTTACTTTTGAGCTATTCTACGTCTGTTGGGACCACATTGGACGCTGAATTTGGCTCGTTTGTGGTCAATCTGTGCCAAATTGTATTATTTTGTCTTAAAACCGGCATAGATCGATTCCGCCTCAAAACCGGCATAGATCTATTCCGCTAATGTTCTAGTCTGCATATTTGTTACTTTTGAGCTATTATACGTCTGTTGGGACCACATTGGACGCTGAATTTGGATCGTTTGTGGTCAATCTGTGCCAAATTGTATTATTTTGTCTTAAAACCGGCATAGATCGATTCCGCGCCAAAACCGGCATAGAACGATTCCGCTAATGTTCTAGTCTGCATATTTGATACTTTTGAGCTATTCTACGTCTGTTGGGACTACTTTGGTCGCTGGATTTCACTCGTTCGTTGTCAATCTGTGCCAAATGGTATTATTTTGTCTCAAAACCGGCATAGATCGATTCCGCCTCAAAACCGGCATAGATCTATTCCGCTAATGTTCTAGTCTGCATATTTGTTACTTTTGAGCTATTATACGTCTGTTGGGACTACATTGGTCGCTGGATTTGGACTCGTTCGTGGTCAATCTGTGCCAAATTGTATTATTTCGTCTCAAAACTGGCATAGATTGATTCCGCCGCAAAACCGGCATAGATCTATTCCGCTAATGTTCTAGTCTGCATATTTGTTACTTTTGAGCTATTCTACGTCTGTTGGGACTACTTTGGTCGCTGGATTTCACTCGTTCGTGGTCAATCTGTGCCAAATTGTATTATTTCGTCTCAAAACCGGCATAGATCGATTCCGCCGCAAAACCGGCATAGATCTATTCCGGCTAGATCGATTTCTAGTCTGCATATTTGATACTTTTGAGCTATTCTACGTCTGTTGGGACTACTTTGGTCGCTGGATTTTACTCGTTCGTGGTCAATCTGTGCCAAATTGTATTATTTCGTCTCAAAACCGGCATAGATCGATTCCGCTAATGTTCTAGCCTGCATATTGGTTACTTTTGAGCTATTCTACGTCTATTGGCACTACATTGGACGCTGAATTTGGCTTGTTTGTGGTCAATCTGTGCCAATTTGTAATCTTTCGTCTCAAAACCAGCATAGATCGATTCCGCCTCAAAACCGGCATAGATCTATTCCGCTGATGTTCTAGTCTGCATATTTGATACTTTTGAGCTATTCTACGTCTGTTGGGACTACTTTGGTCGCTGGATTTCACTCGTTTGTGGTCAATCTGTGCCAAATGGTATTATTTTGTCTCAAAACCGGCATAGATCGATTCCGCCTCAAAACCGGCATAGATCTATTCCGCTAATGTTCTAGTCTGCATATTTGATACTTTTGAGCTATTATACGTCTGTTGGGACTACTTTGGTCGCTGGATTTCACTCGTTCGTTGTCAATCTGTGCCAAATTGTATTTTTTGTCTCAAACGGCATAAATCTATTCCGCCTCAAAACCTGGGGCATACAACGGATTGCCGCTAATGTTCTAGTCTACATATTGGTTACTTTTGAGCTATTATACGTCTGTTGGGACCACATTGGACGCTGGATTTGGACTCGTTTGTTGTCAATCTGTGCCAAATTTTATTATTTCGTCTCAAAACCGGCATAGATCGATTCCGCCTCAAAACCGGCATAGATCTATTCCGCTAATGTTCTAGTTTGCATGTTTGATACTTTTGAGCTAATCTACGTCTGTTGGGATTACTTTGGTTGCTGGATTTCACTCGTTTGTGGTCAATCTGTGCCAAATGGTATTATTTTGTCTCAAAACCGGCATAGATCGATTCCGCCTCAAAACCGGCATAGAACGATTCCGCTAATCTTCTAGTCTGCATATTGGATACTTTTGAGCTATTATACGTCTGTTGGGACTACATTGGTCGCTGGATTTCACTCGTTCGTGGTCAATCTGTGCCAAATTGTATTATTTCGTCTCAAAACCGGCATAGATCGATTCCGCCTCAAAACCGGCATAGATCTATTCCGCTAATGTTCTAGTCTGCATATTTGATACTTTTGAGCTATTCTACGTCTGTTGGGATTACTTTGGTTGCTGATTTCACTTGTTGTATTATTTCGTTTAAAAACGGCATAGATCGATTCCGCCGCAAAACCGGCATTGATCTATTCCGCTAATGTTCTAGTCTGCATATTTGATACTTTTGAGCTATTCTACGTCTGTTGGGACTACATTGGTCGCTGGATTTCACTCGTTCGTGGTCAATCTGTGCCAAATTGTATTATTTCGTCTCAAAACCGGCATAGATCGATTCCGCCTCAAAACCGGCATAGATCTATTCCGCTAATGTTCTAGTCTGCATATTTGATACTTTTGAGCTATTCTACGTCTGTTGGGACTACATTGGTCGCTGGATTTCACTCGTTCGTGGTCAATCTGTGCCAAATTGTATTATTTCGTCTCAAAACCGGCATAGATCGATTCCGCCTCAAAACCGGCATAGATCTATTCCGCTAATGTTCTAGTCTGCATATTTGATACTTTTGAGCTATTCTACGTCTGTTGGGACTACATTGGTCGCTGGATTTCACTCGTTCGTGGTCAATCTGTGCCAAATTGTATTATTTCGTCTCAAAACCGGCATAGATCGATTCCGCCTCAAAACCGGCATAGATCTATTCCGCTAATGTTCTAGTCTGCATATTTGATACTTTTGAGCTATTCTACGTCTGTTGGGACTACATTGGTCGCTGGATTTCACTCGTTCGTGGTCAATCTGTGCCAAATTGTATTATTTCGTCTCAAAACCGGCATAGATCGATTCCGCCTCAAAACCGGCATAGATCTATTCCGCTAATGTTCTAGTCTGCATATTTGATACTTTTGAGCTATTCTACGTCTGTTGGGACTACATTGGTCGCTGGATTTCACTCGTTCGTGGTCAATCTGTGCCAAATTGTATTATTTCGTCTCAAAACCGGCATAGATCGATTCCGCCTCAAAACCGGCATAGATCTATTCCGCTAATGTTCTAGTCTGCATATTTGATACTTTTGAGCTATTCTACGTCTGTTGGGACTACATTGGTCGCTGGATTTCACTCGTTCGTGGTCAATCTGTGCCAAATTGTATTATTTCGTCTCAAAACCGGCATAGATCGATTCCGCCTCAAAACCGGCATAGATCTATTCCGCTAATGTTCTAGTCTGCATATTTGATACTTTTGAGCTATTCTACGTCTGTTGGGACTACATTGGTCGCTGGATTTCACTCGTTCGTGGTCAATCTGTGCCAAATTGTATTATTTCGTCTCAAAACCGGCATAGATCGATTCCGCCTCAAAACCGGCATAGATCTATTCCGCTAATGTTCTAGTCTGCATATTTGATACTTTTGAGCTATTCTACGTCTGTTGGGACTACATTGGTCGCTGGATTTCACTCGTTCGTGGTCAATCTGTGCCAAATTGTATTATTTCGTCTCAAAACCGGCATAGATCGATTCCGCCTCAAAACCGGCATAGATCTATTCCGCTAATGTTCTAGTCTGCATATTTGATACTTTTGAGCTATTCTACGTCTGTTGGGACTACATTGGTCGCTGGATTTCACTCGTTCGTGGTCAATCTGTGCCAAATTGTATTATTTCGTCTCAAAACCGGCATAGATCGATTCCGCCTCAAAACCGGCATAGATCTATTCCGCTAATGTTCTAGTCTGCATATTTGATACTTTTGAGCTATTCTACTTCTGTTGGGACTACATTGGTCGCTGGATTTCACTCGTTCGTGGTCAATCTGTGCCAAATTGTATTATTTCGTCTCAAAACCGGCATAGATCGATTCCGCCTCAAAACCGGCATAGATCTATTCCGCTAATGTTCTAGTCTGCATATTTGATACTTTTGAGCTATTCTACGTCTGTTGGGACTACATTGGTCGCTGGATTTCACTCGTTCGTGGTCAATCTGTGCCAAATTGTATTATTTCGTCTCAAAACCGGCATAGATCGATTCCGCCTCAAAACCGGCATAGATCTATTCCGCTAATGTTCTAGTCTGCATATTTGATACTTTTGAGCTATTCTACGTCTGTTGGGACTACATTGGTCGCTGGATTTCACTCGTTCGTGGTCAATCTGTGCCAAATTGTATTATTTCGTCTCAAAACCGGCATAGATCGATTCCGCCTCAAAACCGGCATAGATCTATTCCGCTAATGTTCTAGTCTGCATATTTGATACTTTTGAGCTATTCTACGTCTGTTGGGACTACATTGGTCGCTGGATTTCACTCGTTCGTGGTCAATCTGTGCCAAATTGTATTATTTCGTCTCAAAACCGGCATAGATCGATTCCGCCTCAAAACCGGCATAGATCTATTCCGCTAATGTTCTAGTCTGCATATTTGATACTTTTGAGCTATTCTACGTCTGTTGGGACTACATTGGTCGCTGGATTTCACTCGTTCGTGGTCAATCTGTGCCAAATTGTATTATTTCGTCTCAAAACCGGCATAGATCGATTCCGCCTCAAAACCGGCATAGATCTATTCCGCTAATGTTCTAGTCTGCATATTTGATACTTTTGAGCTATTCTACGTCTGTTGGGACTACATTGGTCGCTGGATTTCACTCGTTCGTGGTCAATCTGTGCCAAATTGTATTATTTCGTCTCAAAACCGGCATAGATCGATTCCGCCTCAAAACCGGCATAGATCTATTCCGCTAATGTTCTAGTCTGCATATTTGATACTTTTGAGCTATTCTACGTCTGTTGGGACTACATTGGTCGCTGGATTTCACTCGTTCGTGGTCAATCTGTGCCAAATTGTATTATTTCGTCTCAAAACCGGCATAGATCGATTCCGCCTCAAAACCGGCATAGATCTATTCCGCTAATGTTCTAGTCTGCATATTTGATACTTTTGAGCTATTCTACGTCTGTTGGGACTACATTGGTCGCTGGATTTCACTCGTTCGTGGTCAATCTGTGCCAAATTGTATTATTTCGTCTCAAAACCGGCATAGATCGATTCCGCCTCAAAACCGGCATAGATCTATTCCGCTAATGTTCTAGTCTGCATATTTGATACTTTTGAGCTATTCTACGTCTGTTGGGACTACATTGGTCGCTGGTTTCACTCGTTCGTGGTCAATCTGTGCCAAATTGTATTATTTCGTCTCAAAACCGGCATAGATCGATTCCGCCTCAAAACCGGCATAGATCTATTCCGCTAATGTTCTAGTCTGCATATTTGATACTTTTGAGCTATTCTACGTCTGTTGGGACTACATTGGTCGCTGGATTTCACTCGTTCGTGGTCAATCTGTGCCAAATTGTATTATTTCGTCTCAAAACCGGCATAGATCGATTCCGCCTCAAAACCGGCATAGATCTATTCCGCTAATGTTCTAGTCTGCATATTTGATACTTTTGAGCTATTCTACGTCTGTTGGGACTACATTGGTCGCTGGATTTCACTCGTTCGTGGTCAATCTGTGCCAAATTGTATTATTTCGTCTCAAAACCGGCATAGATCGATTCCGCCTCAAAACCGGCATAGATCTATTCCGCTAATGTTCTAGTCTGCATATTTGATACTTTTGAGCTATTCTACGTCTGTTGGGACTACATTGGTCGCTGGATTTCACTCGTTCGTGGTCAATCTGTGCCAAATTGTATTATTTCGTCTCAAAACCGGCATAGATCGATTCCGCCTCAAAACCGGCATAGATCTATTCCGCTAATGTTCTAGTCTGCATATTTGATACTTTTGAGCTATTCTACGTCTGTTGGGACTACATTGGTCGCTGGATTTCACTCGTTCGTGGTCAATCTGTGCCAAATTGTATTATTTCGTCTCAAAACCGGCATAGATCGATTCCGCCTCAAAACCGGCATAGATCTATTCCGCTAATGTTCTAGTCTGCATATTTGATACTTTTGAGCTATTCTACGTCTGTTGGGACTACATTGGTCGCTGGATTTCACTCGTTCGTGGTCAATCTGTGCCAAATTGTATTATTTCGTCTCAAAACCGGCATAGATCGATTCCGCCTCAAAACCGGCATAGATCTATTCCGCTAATGTTCTAGTCTGCATATTTGATACTTTTGAGCTATTCTACGTCTGTTGGGACTACATTGGTCGCTGGATTTCACTCGTTCGTGGTCAATCTGTGCCAAATTGTATTATTTCGTCTCAAAACCGGCATAGATCGATTCCGCCTCAAAACCGGCATAGATCTATTCCGCTAATGTTCTAGTCTGCATATTTGATACTTTTGAGCTATTCTACGTCTGTTGGGACTACATTGGTCGCTGGATTTCACTCGTTCGTGGTCAATCTGTGCCAAATTGTATTATTTCGTCTCAAAACCGGCATAGATCGATTCCGCCTCAAAACCGGCATAGATCTATTCCGCTAATGTTCTAGTCTGCATATTTGATACTTTTGAGCTATTCTACGTCTGTTGGGACTACATTGGTCGCTGGATTTCACTCGTTCGTGGTCAATCTGTGCCAAATTGTATTATTTCGTCTCAAAACCGGCATAGATCGATTCCGCCTCAAAACCGGCATAGATCTATTCCGCTAATGTTCTAGTCTGCATATTTGATACTTTTGAGCTATTCTACGTCTGTTGGGACTACATTGGTCGCTGGATTTCACTCGTTCGTGGTCAATCTGTGCCAAATTGTATTATTTCGTCTCAAAACCGGCATAGATCGATTCCGCCTCAAAACCGGCATAGATCTATTCCGCTAATGTTCTAGTCTGCATATTTGATACTTTTGAGCTATTCTACGTCTGTTGGGACTACATTGGTCGCTGGATTTCACTCGTTCGTGGTCAATCTGTGCCAAATTGTATTATTTCGTCTCAAAACCGGCATAGATCGATTCCGCCTCAAAACCGGCATAGATCTATTCCGCTAATGTTCTAGTCTGCATATTTGATACTTTTGAGCTATTCTACGTCTGTTGGGACTACATTGGTCGCTGGATTTCACTCGTTCGTGGTCAATCTGTGCCAAATTGTATTATTTCGTCTCAAAACCGGCATAGATCGATTCCGCCTCAAAACCGGCATAGATCTATTCCGCTAATGTTCTAGTCTGCATATTTGATACTTTTGAGCTATTCTACGTCTGTTGGGACTACATTGGTCGCTGGATTTCACTCGTTCGTGGTCAATCTGTGCCAAATTGTATTATTTCGTCTCAAAACCGGCATAGATCGATTCCGCCTCAAAACCGGCATAGATCTATTCCGCTAATGTTCTAGTCTGCATATTTGATACTTTTGAGCTATTCTACGTCTGTTGGGACTACATTGGTCGCTGGATTTCACTCGTTCGTGGTCAATCTGTGCCAAATTGTATTATTTCGTCTCAAAACCGGCATAGATCGATTCCGCCTCAAAACCGGCATAGATCTATTCCGCTAATGTTCTAGTCTGCATATTTGATACTTTTGAGCTATTCTACGTCTGTTGGGACTACATTGGTCGCTGGATTTCACTCGTTCGTGGTCAATCTGTGCCAAATTGTATTATTTCGTCTCAAAACCGGCATAGATCGATTCCGCCTCAAAACCGGCATAGATCTATTCCGCTAATGTTCTAGTCTGCATATTTGATACTTTTGAGCTATTCTACGTCTGTTGGGACTACATTGGTCGCTGGATTTCACTCGTTCGTGGTCAATCTGTGCCAAATTGTATTATTTCGTCTCAAAACCGGCATAGATCGATTCCGCCGCAAAACCGGCATAGATCTATTCCGCTAATGTTCTAGTCTGCATATTTGATACTTTTGAGCTATTCTACGTCTGTTGGGACTACATTGGTCGCTGGATTTCACTCGTTCGTGGTCAATCTGTGCCAAATTGTATTATTTCGTCTCAAAACCGGCATAGATCGATTCCGCCTCAAAACCGGCATAGATCTATTCCGCTAATGTTCTAGTCTGCATATTTGATACTTTTGAGCTATTCTACGTCTGTTGGGACTACATTGGTCGCTGGATTTCACTCGTTCGTGGTCAATCTGTGCCAAATTGTATTATTTCGTCTCAAAACCGGCATAGATCGATTCCGCCTCAAAACCGGCATAGATCTATTCCGCTAATGTTCTAGTCTGCATATTTGATACTTTTGAGCTATTCTACGTCTGTTGGGACTACATTGGTCGCTGGATTTCACTCGTTCGTGGTCAATCTGTGCCAAATTGTATTATTTCGTCTCAAAACCGGCATAGATCGATTCCGCCTCAAAACCGGCATAGATCTATTCCGCTAATGTTCTAGTCTGCATATTTGATACTTTTGAGCTATTCTACGTCTGTTGGGACTACATTGGTCGCTGGATTTCACTCGTTCGTGGTCAATCTGTGCCAAATTGTATTATTTCGTCTCAAAACCGGCATAGATCGATTCCGCCTCAAAACCGGCATAGATCTATTCCGCTAATGTTCTAGTCTGCATATTTGATACTTTTGAGCTATTCTACGTCTGTTGGGACTACATTGGTCGCTGGATTTCACTCGTTCGTGGTCAATCTGTGCCAAATTGTATTATTTCGTCTCAAAACCGGCATAGATCGATTCCGCCTCAAAACCGGCATAGATCTATTCCGCTAATGTTCTAGTCTGCATATTTGATACTTTTGAGCTATTCTACGTCTGTTGGGACTACATTGGTCGCTGGATTTCACTCGTTCGTGGTCAATCTGTGCCAAATTGTATTATTTCGTCTCAAAACCGGCATAGATCGATTCCGCCTCAAAACCGGCATAGATCTATTCCGCTAATGTTCTAGTCTGCATATTTGATACTTTTGAGCTATTCTACGTCTGTTGGGACTACATTGGTCGCTGGATTTCACTCGTTCGTGGTCAATCTGTGCCAAATTGTATTATTTCGTCTCAAAACCGGCATAGATCGATTCCGCCTCAAAACCGGCATAGATCTATTCCGCTAATGTTCTAGTCTGCATATTTGATACTTTTGAGCTATTCTACGTCTGTTGGGACTACATTGGTCGCTGGATTTCACTCGTTCGTGGTCAATCTGTGCCAAATTGTATTATTTCGTCTCAAAACCGGCATAGATCGATTCCGCCTCAAAACCGGCATAGATCTATTCCGCTAATGTTCTAGTCTGCATATTTGATACTTTTGAGCTATTCTACGTCTGTTGGGACTACATTGGTCGCTGGATTTCACTCGTTCGTGGTCAATCTGTGCCAAATTGTATTATTTCGTCTCAAAACCGGCATAGATCGATTCCGCCTCAAAACCGGCATAGATCTATTCCGCTAATGTTCTAGTCTGCATATTTGATACTTTTGAGCTATTCTACGTCTGTTGGGACTACATTGGTCGCTGGATTTCACTCGTTCGTGGTCAATCTGTGCCAAATTGTATTATTTCGTCTCAAAACCGGCATAGATCGATTCCGCCTCAAAACCGGCATAGATCTATTCCGCTAATGTTCTAGTCTGCATATTTGATACTTTTGAGCTATTCTACGTCTGTTGGGACTACATTGGTCGCTGGATTTCACTCGTTCGTGGTCAATCTGTGCCAAATTGTATTATTTCGTCTCAAAACCGGCATAGATCGATTCCGCCTCAAAACCGGCATAGATCTATTCCGCTAATGTTCTAGTCTGCATATTTGATACTTTTGAGCTATTCTACGTCTGTTGGGACTACATTGGTCGCTGGATTTCACTCGTTCGTGGTCAATCTGTGCCAAATTGTATTATTTCGTCTCAAAACCGGCATAGATCGATTCCGCCTCAAAACCGGCATAGATCTATTCCGCTAATGTTCTAGTCTGCATATTTGATACTTTTGAGCTATTCTACGTCTGTTGGGACTACATTGGTCGCTGGATTTCACTCGTTCGTGGTCAATCTGTGCCAAATTGTATTATTTCGTCTCAAAACCGGCATAGATCGATTCCGCCTCAAAACCGGCATAGATCTATTCCGCTAATGTTCTAGTCTGCATATTTGATACTTTTGAGCTATTCTACGTCTGTTGGGACTACATTGGTCGCTGGATTTCACTCGTTCGTGGTCAATCTGTGCCAAATTGTATTATTTCGTCTCAAAACCGGCATAGATCGATTCCGCCTCAAAACCGGCATAGATCTATTCCGCTAATGTTCTAGTCTGCATATTTGATACTTTTGAGCTATTCTACGTCTGTTGGGACTACATTGGTCGCTGGATTTCACTCGTTCGTGGTCAATCTGTGCCAAATTGTATTATTTCGTCTCAAAACCGGCATAGATCGATTCCGCCTCAAAACCGGCATAGATCTATTCCGCTAATGTTCTAGTCTGCATATTTGATACTTTTGAGCTATTCTACTTCTGTTGGGACTACATTGGTCGCTGGATTTCACTCGTTCGTGGTCAATCTGTGCCAAATTGTATTATTTCGTCTCAAAACCGGCATAGATCGATTCCGCCTCAAAACCGGCATAGATCTATTCCGCTAATGTTCTAGTCTGCATATTTGATACTTTTGAGCTATTCTACGTCTGTTGGGACTACATTGGTCGCTGGATTTCACTCGTTCGTGGTCAATCTGTGCCAAATTGTATTATTTCGTCTCAAAACCGGCATAGATCGATTCCGCCTCAAAACCGGCATAGATCTATTCCGCTAATGTTCTAGTCTGCATATTTGATACTTTTGAGCTATTCTACGTCTGTTGGGACTACATTGGTCGCTGGATTTCACTCGTTCGTGGTCAATCTGTGCCAAATTGTATTATTTCGTCTCAAAACCGGCATAGATCGATTCCGCCTCAAAACCGGCATAGATCTATTCCGCTAATGTTCTAGTCTGCATATTTGATACTTTTGAGCTATTCTACGTCTGTTGGGACTACATTGGTCGCTGGATTTCACTCGTTCGTGGTCAATCTGTGCCAAATTGTATTATTTCGTCTCAAAACCGGCATAGATCGATTCCGCCGCAAAACCGGCATAGATCTATTCCGCTAATGTTCTAGTCTGCATATTTGATACTTTTGAGCTATTCTACGTCTGTTGGGACTACATTGGACGCTGGATTTCACTCGTTCGTGGTCAATCTGTGCCAAATTGTATTATTTCGTCTCAAAACCGGCATAGATCGATTCCGCCTCAAAACCGGCATAGATCTATTCCGCTAATGTTCTAGTCTGCATATTTGATACTTTTGAGCTATTCTACGTCTGTTGGGACTACATTGGTCGCTGGATTTCACTCGTTCGTGGTCAATCTGTGCCAAATTGTATTATTTCGTCTCAAAACCGGCATAGATCGATTCCGCCTCAAAACCGGCATAGATCTATTCCGCTAATGTTCTAGTCTGCATATTTGATACTTTTGAGCTATTCTACGTCTGTTGGGACTACATTGGTCGCTGGATTTCACTCGTTCGTGGTCAATCTGTGCCAAATTGTATTATTTCGTCTCAAAACCGGCATAGATCGATTCCGCCTCAAAACCGGCATAGATCTATTCCGCTAATGTTCTAGTCTGCATATTTGATACTTTTGAGCTATTCTACGTCTGTTGGGACTACATTGGTCGCTGGATTTCACTCGTTCGTGGTCAATCTGTGCCAAATTGTATTATTTCGTCTCAAAACCGGCATAGATCGATTCCGCCGCAAAACCGGCATAGATCTATTCCGCTAATGTTCTAGTCTGCATATTTGATACTTTTGAGCTATTCTACGTCTGTTGGGACTACATTGGTCGCTGGATTTCACTCGTTCGTGGTCAATCTGTGCCAAATTGTATTATTTCGTCTCAAAACCGGCATAGATCGATTCCGCCTCAAAACCGGCATAGATCTATTCCGCTAATGTTCTAGTCTGCATATTTGATACTTTTGAGCTATTCTACGTCTGTTGGGACTACATTGGTCGCTGGATTTCACTCGTTCGTGGTCAATCTGTGCCAAATTGTATTATTTCGTCTCAAAACCGGCATAGATCGATTCCGCCTCAAAACCGGCATAGATCTATTCCGCTAATGTTCTAGTCTGCATATTTGATACTTTTGAGCTATTCTACGTCTGTTGGGACTACATTGGTCGCTGGATTTCACTCGTTCGTGGTCAATCTGTGCCAAATTGTATTATTTCGTCTCAAAACCGGCATAGATCGATTCCGCCTCAAAACCGGCATAGATCTATTCCGCTAATGTTCTAGTCTGCATATTTGATACTTTTGAGCTATTCTACGTCTGTTGGGACTACATTGGTCGCTGGATTTCACTCGTTCGTGGTCAATCTGTGCCAAATTGTATTATTTCGTCTCAAAACCGGCATAGATCGATTCCGCCTCAAAACCGGCATAGATCTATTCCGCTAATGTTCTAGTCTGCATATTTGATACTTTTGAGCTATTCTACGTCTGTTGGGACTACATTGGTCGCTGGATTTCACTCGTTCGTGGTCAATCTGTGCCAAATTGTATTATTTCGTCTCAAAACCGGCATAGATCGATTCCGCCTCAAAACCGGCATAGATCTATTCCGCTAATGTTCTAGTCTGCATATTTGATACTTTTGAGCTATTCTACGTCTGTTGGGACTACATTGGTCGCTGGATTTCACTCGTTCGTGGTCAATCTGTGCCAAATTGTATTATTTCGTCTCAAAACCGGCATAGATCGATTCCGCCTCAAAACCGGCATAGATCTATTCCGCTAATGTTCTAGTCTGCATATTTGATACTTTTGAGCTATTCTACGTCTGTTGGGACTACATTGGTCGCTGGATTTCACTCGTTCGTGGTCAATCTGTGCCAAATTGTATTATTTCGTCTCAAAACCGGCATAGATCGATTCCGCCTCAAAACCGGCATAGATCTATTCCGCTAATGTTCTAGTCTGCATATTTGATACTTTTGAGCTATTCTACGTCTGTTGGGACTACATTGGTCGCTGGATTTCACTCGTTCGTGGTCAATCTGTGCCAAATTGTATTATTTCGTCTCAAAACCGGCATAGATCGATTCCGCCTCAAAACCGGCATAGATCTATTCCGCTAATGTTCTAGTCTGCATATTTGATACTTTTGAGCTATTCTACGTCTGTTGGGACTACATTGGTCGCTGGATTTCACTCGTTCGTGGTCAATCTGTGCCAAATTGTATTATTTCGTCTCAAAACCGGCATAGATCGATTCCGCCTCAAAACCGGCATAGATCTATTCCGCAAATGTTCTAGTCTGCATATTTGATACTTTTGAGCTATTCTACGTCTGTTGGGACTACATTGGTCGCTGGATTTCACTCGTTCGTGGTCAATCTGTGCCAAATTGTATTATTTCGTCTCAAAACCGGCATAGATCGATTCCGCCTCAAAACCGGCATAGATCTATTCCGCTAAATGTTCTAGTCTGCATATTTGATACTTTTGAGCTATTCTACGTCTGTTGGGACTACATTGGTCGCTGGATTTCACTCGTTCGTGGTCAATCTGTGCCAAATTGTATTATTTCGTCTCAAAACCGGCATAGATCGATTCCGCCTCAAAACCGGCATAGATCTATTCCGCTAATGTTCTAGTCTGCATATTTGATACTTTTGAGCTATTCTACGTCTGTTGGGACTACATTGGTCGCTGGATTTCACTCGTTCGTGGTCAATCTGTGCCAAATTGTATTATTTCGTCTCAAAACCGGCATAGATCGATTCCGCCTCAAAACCGGCATAGATCTATTCCGCTAATGTTCTAGTCTGCATATTTGATACTTTTGAGCTATTCTACGTCTGTTGGGACTACATTGGTCGCTGGATTTCACTCGTTCGTGGTCAATCTGTGCCAAATTGTATTATTTCGTCTCAAAACCGGCATAGATCGATTCCGCCTCAAAACCGGCATAGATCTATTCCGCTAATGTTCTAGTCTGCATATTTGATACTTTTGAGCTATTCTACGTCTGTTGGGACTACATTGGTCGCTGGATTTCACTCGTTCGTGGTCAATCTGTGCCAAATTGTATTATTTCGTCTCAAAACCGGCATAGATCGATTCCGCCTCAAAACCGGCATAGATCTATTCCGCTAATGTTCTAGTCTGCATATTTGATACTTTTGAGCTATTCTACGTCTGTTGGGACTACATTGGTCGCTGGATTTCACTCGTTCGTGGTCAATCTGTGCCAAATTGTATTATTTCGTCTCAAAACCGGCATAGATCGATTCCGCCTCAAAACCGGCATAGATCTATTCCGCTAATGTTCTAGTCTGCATATTTGATACTTTTGAGCTATTCTACGTCTGTTGGGACTACATTGGTCGCTGGATTTCACTCGTTCGTGGTCAATCTGTGCCAAATTGTATTATTTCGTCTCAAAACCGGCATAGATCGATTCCGCCTCAAAACCGGCATAGATCTATTCCGCTAATGTTCTAGTCTGCATATTTGATACTTTTGAGCTATTCTACGTCTGTTGGGACTACATTGGTCGCTGGATTTCACTCGTTCGTGGTCAATCTGTGCCAAATTGTATTATTTCGTCTCAAAACCGGCATAGATCGATTCCGCCTCAAAACCGGCATAGATCTATTCCGCTAATGTTCTAGTCTGCATATTTGATACTTTTGAGCTATTCTACGTCTGTTGGGACTACATTGGTCGCTGGATTTCACTCGTCTCAAAACCGGCATAGATCGATTCCGCCTCAAAACCGGCATAGATCTATTCCGCTAATGTTCTAGTCTGCATATTTGATACTTTTGAGCTATTCTACGTCTGTTGGGACTACTGTATTATTTCGTCTCAAAACCGGCATAGATCGATTCCGCCGCAAAACCGGCATAGATCTATTCCGCAAATGTTCTAGTCTGCATATTTGATACTTTTGAGCTATTCTACTTCTGTTGGGACTACATTGGTCGCTGGATTTCACTCGTTCGTGGTCAATCTGTGCCAAATTGTATTATTTCGTCTCAAAACCGGCATAGATCGATTCCGCCGCAAAACCGGCATAGATCTATTCCGCAAATGTTCTAGTCTGCATATTTGATACTTTTGAGCTATTCTACTTCTGTTGGGACTACATTGGACGCTGGAACTCGTTCGTGGTCAATCTGTGCCAAATTGTATTATTTCGTCTCAAAACCGGCATAGATCGATTCCGCCGCAAAACCGGCATAGATCTATTCCGCAAATGTTCTAGTCTGCATATTTGATACTTTTGAGCTATTCTACTTCTGTTGGGACTACATTGGACGCTGGATTTCACTCGTTCGTGGTCAATCTGTGCCAAATTGTATTATTTCGTCTCAAAACCGGCATAGATCGATTCCGCCGCAAAACCGGCATAGATCTATTCCGCAAATGTTCTAGTCTGCATATTTGATACTTTTGAGCTATTCTACTTCTGTTGGGACTACATTGGACGCTGGAACTCGTTCGTGGTCAATCTGTGCCAAATTGTATTATTTCGTCTCAAAACCGGCATAGATCGATTCCGCCGCAAAACCGGCATAGATCTATTCCGCAAATGTTCTAGTCTGCATATTTGATACTTTTGAGCTATTCTACTTCTGTTGGGACTACATTGGACGCTGGATTTCACTCGTTCGTGGTCAATCTGTGCCAAATTGTATTATTTCGTCTCAAAACCGGCATAGATCGATTCCGCCGCAAAACCGGCATAGATCTATTCCGCAAATGTTCTAGTCTGCATATTTGATACTTTTGAGCTATTCTACTTCTGTTGGGACTACATTGGACGCTGGATTTCACTCGTTCGTGGTCAATCTGTGCCAAATTGTATTATTTCGTCTCAAAACCGGCATAGATCGATTCCGCCGCAAAACCGGCATAGATCTATTCCGCAAATGTTCTAGTCTGCATATTTGATACTTTTGAGCTATTCTACTTCTGTTGGGACTACATTGGACGCTGGAACTCGTTCGTGGTCAATCTGTGCCAAATTGTATTATTTCGTCTCAAAACCGGCATAGATCGATTCCGCCGCAAAACCGGCATAGATCTATTCCGCAAATGTTCTAGTCTGCATATTTGATACTTTTGAGCTATTCTACTTCTGTTGGGACTACATTGGACGCTGGATTTCACTCGTTCGTGGTCAATCTGTGCCAAATTGTATTATTTCGTCTCAAAACCGGCATAGATCGATTCCGCCGCAAAACCGGCATAGATCTATTCCGCAAATGTTCTAGTCTGCATATTTGATACTTTTGAGCTATTCTACTTCTGTTGGGACTACATTGGACGCTGGATTTCACTCGTTCGTGGTCAATCTGTGCCAAATTGTATTATTTCGTCTCAAAACCGGCATAGATCGATTCCGCCGCAAAACCGGCATAGATCTATTCCGCAAATGTTCTAGTCTGCATATTTGATACTTTTGAGCTATTCTACTTCTGTTGGGACTACATTGGACGCTGGATTTCACTCGTTCGTGGTCAATCTGTGCCAAATTGTATTATTTCGTCTCAAAACCGGCATAGATCGATTCCGCCGCAAAACCGGCATAGATCTATTCCGCAAATGTTCTAGTCTGCATATTTGTTACTTTTGAGCTATTCTACTTCTGTTGGGACTACATTGGACGCTGGAACTCGTTCGTGGTCAATCTGTGCCAAATTGTATTATTTCGTCTCAAAACCGGCATAGATCGATTCCGCCGCAAAACCGGCATAGATCTATTCCGCAAATGTTCTAGTCTGCATATTTGATACTTTTGAGCTATTCTACTTCTGTTGGGACTACATTGGACGCTGGATTTCACTCGTTCGTGGTCAATCTGTGCCAAATTGTATTATTTCGTCTCAAAACCGGCATAGATCGATTCCGCCGCAAAACCGGCATAGATCTATTCCGCAAATGTTCTAGTCTGCATATTTGATACTTTTGAGCTATTCTACTTCTGTTGGGACTACATTGGACGCTGGATTTCACTCGTTCGTGGTCAATCTGTGCCAAATTGTATTATTTCGTCTCAAAACCGGCATAGATCGATTCCGCCGCAAAACCGGCATAGATCTATTCCGCAAATGTTCTAGTCTGCATATTTGATACTTTTGAGCTATTCTACTTCTGTTGGGACTACATTGGACGCTGGATTTCACTCGTTCGTGGTCAATCTGTGCCAAATTGTATTATTTCGTCTCAAAACCGGCATAGATCGATTCCGCCGCAAAACCGGCATAGATCTATTCCGCAAATGTTCTAGTCTGCATATTTGATACTTTTGAGCTATTCTACTTCTGTTGGGACTACATTGGACGCTGGAACTCGTTCGTGGTCAATCTGTGCCAAATTGTATTATTTCGTCTCAAAACCGGCATAGATCGATTCCGCCGCAAAACCGGCATAGATCTATTCCGCAAATGTTCTAGTCTGCATATTTGATACTTTTGAGCTATTCTACTTCTGTTGGGACTACATTGGACGCTGGATTTCACTCGTTCGTGGTCAATCTGTGCCAAATTGTATTATTTCGTCTCAAAACCGGCATAGATCGATTCCGCCGCAAAACCGGCATAGATCTATTCCGCAAATGTTCTAGTCTGCATATTTGTTACTTTTGAGCTATTCTACTTCTGTTGGGACCACATTGGACGCTGGAACTCGTTCGTGGTCAATCTGTGCCAAATTGTATTATTTCGTCTCAAAACCGGCATAGATCGATTCCGCCGCAAAACCGGCATAGATCTATTCCGCAAATGTTCTAGTCTGCATATTTGATACTTTTGAGCTATTCTACTTCTGTTGGGACTACATTGGACGCTGGATTTCACTCGTTCGTGGTCAATCTGTGCCAAATTGTATTATTTCGTCTCAAAACCGGCATAGATCGATTCCGCCGCAAAACCGGCATAGATCTATTCCGCAAATGTTCTAGTCTGCATATTTGATACTTTTGAGCTATTCTACTTCTGTTGGGACTACATTGGACGCTGGATTTCACTCGTTCGTGGTCAATCTGTGCCAAATTGTATTATTTCGTCTCAAAACCGGCATAGATCGATTCCGCCGCAAAACCGGCATAGATCTATTCCGCAAATGTTCTAGTCTGCATATTTGTTACTTTTGAGCTATTCTACTTCTGTTGGGACCACATTGGACGCTGGAACTCGTTCGTGGTCAATCTGTGCCAAATTGTATTATTTCGTCTCAAAACCGGCATAGATCGATTCCGCCGCAAAACCGGCATAGATCTATTCCGCAAATGTTCTAGTCTGCATATTTGATACTTTTGAGCTATTCTACTTCTGTTGGGACTACATTGGACGCTGGATTTCACTCGTTCGTGGTCAATCTGTGCCAAATTGTATTATTTCGTCTCAAAACCGGCATAGATCGATTCCGCCGCAAAACCGGCATAGATCTATTCCGCAAATGTTCTAGTCTGCATATTTGATACTTTTGAGCTATTCTACTTCTGTTGGGACTACATTGGACGCTGGATTTCACTCGTTCGTGGTCAATCTGTGCCAAATTGTATTATTTCGTCTCAAAACCGGCATAGATCGATTCCGCCGCAAAACCGGCATAGATCTATTCCGCAAATGTTCTAGTCTGCATATTTGTTACTTTTGAGCTATTCTACTTCTGTTGGGACTACATTGGACGCTGGAACTCGTTCGTGGTCAATCTGTGCCAAATTGTATTATTTCGTCTCAAAACCGGCATAGATCGATTCCGCCGCAAAACCGGCATAGATCTATTCCGCAAATGTTCTAGTCTGCATATTTGATACTTTTGAGCTATTCTACTTCTGTTGGGACTACATTGGACGCTGGATTTCACTCGTTCGTGGTCAATCTGTGCCAAATTGTATTATTTCGTCTCAAAACCGGCATAGATCGATTCCGCCGCAAAACCGGCATAGATCTATTCCGCAAATGTTCTAGTCTGCATATTTGATACTTTTGAGCTATTCTACTTCTGTTGGGACTACATTGGACGCTGGATTTCACTCGTTCGTGGTCAATCTGTGCCAAATTGTATTATTTCGTCTCAAAACCGGCATAGATCGATTCCGCCGCAAAACCGGCATAGATCTATTCCGCAAATGTTCTAGTCTGCATATTTGATACTTTTGAGCTATTCTACTTCTGTTGGGACTACATTGGACGCTGGATTTCACTCGTTCGTGGTCAATCTGTGCCAAATTGTATTATTTCGTCTCAAAACCGGCATAGATCGATTCCGCCGCAAAACCGGCATAGATCTATTCCGCAAATGTTCTAGTCTGCATATTTGATACTTTTGAGCTATTCTACTTCTGTTGGGACTACATTGGACGCTGGATTTCACTCGTTCGTGGTCAATCTGTGCCAAATTGTATTATTTCGTCTCAAAACCGGCATAGATCGATTCCGCCGCAAAACCGGCATAGATCTATTCCGCAAATGTTCTAGTCTGCATATTTGTTACTTTTGAGCTATTCTACTTCTGTTGGGACTACATTGGACGCTGGAACTCGTTCGTGGTCAATCTGTGCCAAATTGTATTATTTCGTCTCAAAACCGGCATAGATCGATTCCGCCGCAAAACCGGCATAGATCTATTCCGCAAATGTTCTAGTCTGCATATTTGTTACTTTTGAGCTATTCTACTTCTGTTGGGACTACATTGGACGCTGGAACTCGTTCGTGGTCAATCTGTGCCAAATTGTATTATTTCGTCTCAAAACCGGCATAGATCGATTCCGCCGCAAAACCGGCATAGATCTATTCCGCAAATGTTCTAGTCTGCATATTTGATACTTTTGAGCTATTCTACTTCTGTTGGGACTACATTGGACGCTGGAACTCGTTCGTGGTCAATCTGTGCCAAATTGTATTATTTCGTCTCAAAACCGGCATAGATCGATTCCGCCGCAAAACCGGCATAGATCTATTCCGCAAATGTTCTAGTCTGCATATTTGATACTTTTGAGCTATTCTACTTCTGTTGGGACTACATTGGACGCTGGATTTCACTCGTTCGTGGTCAATCTGTGCCAAATTGTATTATTTCGTCTCAAAACCGGCATAGATCGATTCCGCCGCAAAACCGGCATAGATCTATTCCGCAAATGTTCTAGTCTGCATATTTGTTACTTTTGAGCTATTCTACTTCTGTTGGGACTACATTGGACGCTGGATTTCACTCGTTCGTGGTCAATCTGTGCCAAATTGTATTATTTCGTCTCAAAACCGGCATAGATCGATTCCGCCGCAAAACCGGCATAGATCTATTCCGCAAATGTTCTAGTCTGCATATTTGTTACTTTTGAGCTATTCTACTTCTGTTGGGACTACATTGGACGCTGGATTTCACTCGTTCGTGGTCAATCTGTGCCAAATTGTATTATTTCGTCTCAAAACCGGCATAGATCGATTCCGCCGCAAAACCGGCATAGATCTATTCCGCAAATGTTCTAGTCTGCATATTTGATACTTTTGAGCTATTCTACTTCTGTTGGGACTACATTGGACGCTGGAACTCGTTCGTGGTCAATCTGTGCCAAATTGTATTATTTCGTCTCAAAACCGGCATAGATCGATTCCGCCGCAAAACCGGCATAGATCTATTCCGCAAATGTTCTAGTCTGCATATTTGATACTTTTGAGCTATTCTACTTCTGTTGGGACTACATTGGACGCTGGATTTCACTCGTTCGTGGTCAATCTGTGCCAAATTGTATTATTTCGTCTCAAAACCGGCATAGATCGATTCCGCCGCAAAACCGGCATAGATCTATTCCGCAAATGTTCTAGTCTGCATATTTGATACTTTTGAGCTATTCTACTTCTGTTGGGACTACATTGGACGCTGGATTTCACTCGTTCGTGGTCAATCTGTGCCAAATTGTATTATTTCGTCTCAAAACCGGCATAGATCGATTCCGCCGCAAAACCGGCATAGATCTATTCCGCAAATGTTCTAGTCTGCATATTTGATACTTTTGAGCTATTCTACTTCTGTTGGGACTACATTGGACGCTGGAACTCGTTCGTGGTCAATCTGTGCCAAATTGTATTATTTCGTCTCAAAACCGGCATAGATCGATTCCGCCGCAAAACCGGCATAGATCTATTCCGCAAATGTTCTAGTCTGCATATTTGATACTTTTGAGCTATTCTACTTCTGTTGGGACTACATTGGACGCTGGATTTCACTCGTTCGTGGTCAATCTGTGCCAAATTGTATTATTTCGTCTCAAAACCGGCATAGATCGATTCCGCCGCAAAACCGGCATAGATCTATTCCGCAAATGTTCTAGTCTGCATATTTGATACTTTTGAGCTATTCTACTTCTGTTGGGACTACATTGGACGCTGGAACTCGTTCGTGGTCAATCTGTGCCAAATTGTATTATTTCGTCTCAAAACCGGCATAGATCGATTCCGCCGCAAAACCGGCATAGATCTATTCCGCAAATGTTCTAGTCTGCATATTTGATACTTTTGAGCTATTCTACTTCTGTTGGGACTACATTGGACGCTGGATTTCACTCGTTCGTGGTCAATCTGTGCCAAATTGTATTATTTCGTCTCAAAACCGGCATAGATCGATTCCGCCGCAAAACCGGCATAGATCTATTCCGCAAATGTTCTAGTCTGCATATTTGATACTTTTGAGCTATTCTACTTCTGTTGGGACTACATTGGACGCTGGATTTCACTCGTTCGTGGTCAATCTGTGCCAAATTGTATTATTTCGTCTCAAAACCGGCATAGATCGATTCCGCCGCAAAACCGGCATAGATCTATTCCGCAAATGTTCTAGTCTGCATATTTGTTACTTTTGAGCTATTCTACTTCTGTTGGGACTACATTGGACGCTGGAACTCGTTCGTGGTCAATCTGTGCCAAATTGTATTATTTCGTCTCAAAACCGGCATAGATCGATTCCGCCTCAAAACCGGCATAGATCTATTCCGCAAATGTTCTAGTCTGCATATTTGATACTTTTGAGCTATTCTACTTCTGTTGGGACTACATTGGACGCTGGATTTCACTCGTTCGTGGTCAATCTGTGCCAAATTGTATTATTTCGTCTCAAAACCGGCATAGATCGATTCCGCCGCAAAACCGGCATAGATCTATTCCGCAAATGTTCTAGTCTGCATATTTGATACTTTTGAGCTATTCTACTTCTGTTGGGACTACATTGGACGCTGGAACTCGTTCGTGGTCAATCTGTGCCAAATTGTATTATTTCGTCTCAAAACCGGCATAGATCGATTCCGCCGCAAAACCGGCATAGATCTATTCCGCAAATGTTCTAGTCTGCATATTTGATACTTTTGAGCTATTCTACTTCTGTTGGGACTACATTGGACGCTGGATTTCACTCGTTCGTGGTCAATCTGTGCCAAATTGTATTATTTCGTCTCAAAACCGGCATAGATCGATTCCGCCGCAAAACCGGCATAGATCTATTCCGCAAATGTTCTAGTCTGCATATTTGTTACTTTTGAGCTATTCTACTTCTGTTGGGACCACATTGGACGCTGGAACTCGTTCGTGGTCAATCTGTGCCAAATTGTATTATTTCGTCTCAAAACCGGCATAGATCGATTCCGCCGCAAAACCGGCATAGATCTATTCCGCAAATGTTCTAGTCTGCATATTTGATACTTTTGAGCTATTCTACTTCTGTTGGGACTACATTGGACGCTGGATTTCACTCGTTCGTGGTCAATCTGTGCCAAATTGTATTATTTCGTCTCAAAACCGGCATAGATCGATTCCGCCGCAAAACCGGCATAGATCTATTCCGCAAATGTTCTAGTCTGCATATTTGTTACTTTTGAGCTATTCTACTTCTGTTGGGACCACATTGGACGCTGGAACTCGTTCGTGGTCAATCTGTGCCAAATTGTATTATTTCGTCTCAAAACCGGCATAGATCGATTCCGCCGCAAAACCGGCATAGATCTATTCCGCAAATGTTCTAGTCTGCATATTTGTTACTTTTGAGCTATTCTACTTCTGTTGGGACCACATTGGACGCTGGAACTCGTTCGTGGTCAATCTGTGCCAAATTGTATTATTTCGTCTCAAAACCGGCATAGATCGATTCCGCCGCAAAACCGGCATAGATCTATTCCGCAAATGTTCTAGTCTGCATATTTGTTACTTTTGAGCTATTCTACTTCTGTTGGGACTACATTGGACGCTGGATTTCACTCGTTCGTGGTCAATCTGTGCCAAATTGTATTATTTCGTCTCAAAACCGGCATAGATCGATTCCGCCGCAAAACCGGCATAGATCTATTCCGCAAATGTTCTAGTCTGCATATTTGATACTTTTGAGCTATTCTACTTCTGTTGGGACTACATTGGACGCTGGATTTCACTCGTTCGTGGTCAATCTGTGCCAAATTGTATTATTTCGTCTCAAAACCGGCATAGATCGATTCCGCCGCAAAACCGGCATAGATCTATTCCGCAAATGTTCTAGTCTGCATATTTGTTACTTTTGAGCTATTCTACTTCTGTTGGGACCACATTGGACGCTGGAACTCGTTCGTGGTCAATCTGTGCCAAATTGTATTATTTCGTCTCAAAACCGGCATAGATCGATTCCGCCTCAAAACCGGCATAGATCTATTCCGCAAATGTTCTAGTCTGCATATTTGATACTTTTGAGCTATTCTACTTCTGTTGGGACTACATTGGACGCTGGATTTCACTCGTTCGTGGTCAATCTGTGCCAAATTGTATTATTTCGTCTCAAAACCGGCATAGATCGATTCCGCCGCAAAACCGGCATAGATCTATTCCGCAAATGTTCTAGTCTGCATATTTGTTACTTTTGAGCTATTCTACTTCTGTTGGGACCACATTGGACGCTGGAACTCGTTCGTGGTCAATCTGTGCCAAATTGTATTATTTCGTCTCAAAACCGGCATAGATCGATTCCGCCGCAAAACCGGCATAGATCTATTCCGCAAATGTTCTAGTCTGCATATTTGATACTTTTGAGCTATTCTACTTCTGTTGGGACTACATTGGTCGCTGGATTTCTCTCGTTCGTGGTCAATCTGTGCCAAATTGTATTATTTCGTCTCAAAACCGGCATAGATCGATTCCGCCGCAAAACCGGCATAGATCTATTCCGCAAATGTTCTAGTCTGCATATTTGATACTTTTGAGCTATTCTACTTCTGTTGGGACTACTTTGGACGCTGGATTTCACTCGTTCGTGGTCAATCTGTGCCAAATTGTATTATTTCGTCTCAAAACCGGCATAGATCGATTCCGCCGCAAAACCGGCATAGATCTATTCCGCAAATGTTCTAGTCTGCATATTTGATACTTTTGAGCTATTCTACTTCTGTTGGGACTACATTGGTCGCTGGATTTCACTCGTTCGTGGTCAATCTGTGCCAAATTGTATTATTTCGTCTCAAAACCGGCATAGATCGATTCCGCCGCAAAACCGGCATAGATCTATTCCGCAAATGTTCTAGTCTGCATATTTGTTACTTTTGAGCTATTCTACTTCTGTTGGGACCACATTGGACGCTGGAACTCGTTCGTGGTCAATCTGTGCCAAATTGTATTATTTCGTCTCAAAACCGGCATAGATCGATTCCGCCTCAAAACCGGCATAGATCTATTCCGCAAATGTTCTAGTCTGCATATTTGATACTTTTGAGCTATTCTACTTCTGTTGGGACTACATTGGACGCTGGATTTCACTCGTTCGTGGTCAATCTGTGCCAAATTGTATTATTTCGTCTCAAAACCGGCATAGATCGATTCCGCCGCAAAACCGGCATAGATCTATTCCGCAAATGTTCTAGTCTGCATATTTGATACTTTTGAGCTATTCTACTTCTGTTGGGACTACATTGGACGCTGGAACTCGTTCGTGGTCAATCTGTGCCAAATTGTATTATTTCGTCTCAAAACCGGCATAGATCGATTCCGCCGCAAAACCGGCATAGATCTATTCCGCAAATGTTCTAGTCTGCATATTTGATACTTTTGAGCTATTCTACTTCTGTTGGGACTACATTGGACGCTGGATTTCACTCGTTCGTGGTCAATCTGTGCCAAATTGTATTATTTCGTCTCAAAACCGGCATAGATCGATTCCGCCGCAAAACCGGCATAGATCTATTCCGCAAATGTTCTAGTCTGCATATTTGTTACTTTTGAGCTATTCTACTTCTGTTGGGACTACATTGGACGCTGGAACTCGTTCGTGGTCAATCTGTGCCAAATTGTATTATTTCGTCTCAAAACCGGCATAGATCGATTCCGCCGCAAAACCGGCATAGATCTATTCCGCAAATGTTCTAGTCTGCATATTTGATACTTTTGAGCTATTCTACTTCTGTTGGGACTACATTGGACGCTGGATTTCACTCGTTCGTGGTCAATCTGTGCCAAATTGTATTATTTCGTCTCAAAACCGGCATAGATCGATTCCGCCGCAAAACCGGCATAGATCTATTCCGCAAATGTTCTAGTCTGCATATTTGATACTTTTGAGCTATTCTACTTCTGTTGGGACTACATTGGACGCTGGATTTCACTCGTTCGTGGTCAATCTGTGCCAAATTGTATTATTTCGTCTCAAAACCGGCATAGATCGATTCCGCCGCAAAACCGGCATAGATCTATTCCGCAAATGTTCTAGTCTGCATATTTGATACTTTTGAGCTATTCTACTTCTGTTGGGACTACATTGGACGCTGGATTTCACTCGTTCGTGGTCAATCTGTGCCAAATTGTATTATTTCGTCTCAAAACCGGCATAGATCGATTCCGCCGCAAAACCGGCATAGATCTATTCCGCAAATGTTCTAGTCTGCATATTTGATACTTTTGAGCTATTCTACTTCTGTTGGGACTACATTGGACGCTGGAACTCGTTCGTGGTCAATCTGTGCCAAATTGTATTATTTCGTCTCAAAACCGGCATAGATCGATTCCGCCGCAAAACCGGCATAGATCTATTCCGCAAATGTTCTAGTCTGCATATTTGTTACTTTTGAGCTATTCTACTTCTGTTGGGACTACATTGGACGCTGGATTTCACTCGTTCGTGGTCAATCTGTGCCAAATTGTATTATTTCGTCTCAAAACCGGCATAGATCGATTCCGCCGCAAAACCGGCATAGATCTATTCCGCAAATGTTCTAGTCTGCATATTTGTTACTTTTGAGCTATTCTACTTCTGTTGGGACTACATTGGACGCTGGATTTCACTCGTTCGTGGTCAATCTGTGCCAAATTGTATTATTTCGTCTCAAAACCGGCATAGATCGATTCCGCCGCAAAACCGGCATAGATCTATTCCGCAAATGTTCTAGTCTGCATATTTGATACTTTTGAGCTATTCTACTTCTGTTGGGACTACATTGGACGCTGGATTTCACTCGTTCGTGGTCAATCTGTGCCAAATTGTATTATTTCGTCTCAAAACCGGCATAGATCGATTCCGCCGCAAAACCGGCATAGATCTATTCCGCAAATGTTCTAGTCTGCATATTTGATACTTTTGAGCTATTCTACTTCTGTTGGGACTACATTGGACGCTGGATTTCACTCGTTCGTGGTCAATCTGTGCCAAATTGTATTATTTCGTCTCAAAACCGGCATAGATCGATTCCGCCGCAAAACCGGCATAGATCTATTCCGCAAATGTTCTAGTCTGCATATTTGATACTTTTGAGCTATTCTACTTCTGTTGGGACTACATTGGACGCTGGAACTCGTTCGTGGTCAATCTGTGCCAAATTGTATTATTTCGTCTCAAAACCGGCATAGATCGATTCCGCCGCAAAACCGGCATAGATCTATTCCGCAAATGTTCTAGTCTGCATATTTGATACTTTTGAGCTATTCTACTTCTGTTGGGACTACATTGGACGCTGGAACTCGTTCGTGGTCAATCTGTGCCAAATTGTATTATTTCGTCTCAAAACCGGCATAGATCGATTCCGCCGCAAAACCGGCATAGATCTATTCCGCAAATGTTCTAGTCTGCATATTTGATACTTTTGAGCTATTCTACTTCTGTTGGGACTACATTGGACGCTGGATTTCACTCGTTCGTGGTCAATCTGTGCCAAATTGTATTATTTCGTCTCAAAACCGGCATAGATCGATTCCGCCGCAAAACCGGCATAGATCTATTCCGCAAATGTTCTAGTCTGCATATTTGTTACTTTTGAGCTATTCTACTTCTGTTGGGACTACATTGGACGCTGGAACTCGTTCGTGGTCAATCTGTGCCAAATTGTATTATTTCGTCTCAAAACCGGCATAGATCGATTCCGCCGCAAAACCGGCATAGATCTATTCCGCAAATGTTCTAGTCTGCATATTTGATACTTTTGAGCTATTCTACTTCTGTTGGGACTACATTGGACGCTGGATTTCACTCGTTCGTGGTCAATCTGTGCCAAATTGTATTATTTCGTCTCAAAACCGGCATAGATCGATTCCGCCGCAAAACCGGCATAGATCTATTCCGCAAATGTTCTAGTCTGCATATTTGATACTTTTGAGCTATTCTACTTCTGTTGGGACTACATTGGACGCTGGATTTCACTCGTTCGTGGTCAATCTGTGCCAAATTGTATTATTTCGTCTCAAAACCGGCATAGATCGATTCCGCCGCAAAACCGGCATAGATCTATTCCGCAAATGTTCTAGTCTGCATATTTGTTACTTTTGAGCTATTCTACTTCTGTTGGGACTACATTGGACGCTGGAACTCGTTCGTGGTCAATCTGTGCCAAATTGTATTATTTCGTCTCAAAACCGGCATAGATCGATTCCGCCGCAAAACCGGCATAGATCTATTCCGCAAATGTTCTAGTCTGCATATTTGATACTTTTGAGCTATTCTACTTCTGTTGGGACTACATTGGACGCTGGATTTCACTCGTTCGTGGTCAATCTGTGCCAAATTGTATTATTTCGTCTCAAAACCGGCATAGATCGATTCCGCCGCAAAACCGGCATAGATCTATTCCGCAAATGTTCTAGTCTGCATATTTGATACTTTTGAGCTATTCTACTTCTGTTGGGACTACATTGGACGCTGGATTTCACTCGTTCGTGGTCAATCTGTGCCAAATTGTATTATTTCGTCTCAAAACCGGCATAGATCGATTCCGCCGCAAAACCGGCATAGATCTATTCCGCAAATGTTCTAGTCTGCATATTTGTTACTTTTGAGCTATTCTACTTCTGTTGGGACTACATTGGACGCTGGAACTCGTTCGTTGTCAATCTGTGCCAAATTGTATTATTTCGTCTCAAAACCGGCATAGATCGATTCCGCCGCAAAACCGGCATAGATCTATTCCGCAAATGTTCTAGTCTGCATATTTGATACTTTTGAGCTATTCTACTTCTGTTGGGACTACATTGGACGCTGGATTTCACTCGTTCGTGGTCAATCTGTGCCAAATTGTATTATTTCGTCTCAAAACCGGCATAGATCGATTCCGCCTCAAAACCGGCATAGATCTATTCCGCAAATGTTCTAGTCTGCATATTTGTTACTTTTGAGCTATTCTACTTCTGTTGGGACTACATTGGACGCTGGAACTCGTTCGTGGTCAATCTGTGCCAAATTGTATTATTTCGTCTCAAAACCGGCATAGATCGATTCCGCCGCAAAACCGGCATAGATCTATTCCGCAAATGTTCTAGTCTGCATATTTGTTACTTTTGAGCTATTCTACTTCTGTTGGGACTACATTGGACGCTGGATTTCACTCGTTCGTGGTCAATCTGTGCCAAATTGTATTATTTCGTCTCAAAACCGGCATAGATCGATTCCGCAAAACCGGCATAGATCTATTCCGCAAATGTTCTAGTCTGCATATTTGATACTTTTGAGCTATTCTACTTCTGTTGGGACTACATTGGACGCTGGAACTCGTTCGTGGTCAATCTGTGCCAAATTGTATTATTTCGTCTCAAAACCGGCATAGATCGATTCCGCCGCAAAACCGGCATAGATCTATTCCGCAAATGTTCTAGTCTGCATATTTGATACTTTTGAGCTATTCTACTTCTGTTGGGACTACATTGGACGCTGGATTTCACTCGTTCGTGGTCAATCTGTGCCAAATTGTATTATTTCGTCTCAAAACCGGCATAGATCGATTCCGCCGCAAAACCGGCATAGATCTATTCCGCAAATGTTCTAGTCTGCATATTTGTTACTTTTGAGCTATTCTACTTCTGTTGGGACTACATTGGACGCTGGATTTCACTCGTTCGTGGTCAATCTGTGCCAAATTGTATTATTTCGTCTCAAAACCGGCATAGATCGATTCCGCCGCAAAACCGGCATAGATCTATTCCGCAAATGTTCTAGTCTGCATATTTGATACTTTTGAGCTATTCTACTTCTGTTGGGACTACATTGGACGCTGGATTTCACTCGTTCGTGGTCAATCTGTGCCAAATTGTATTATTTCGTCTCAAAACCGGCATAGATCGATTCCGCCGCAAAACCGGCATAGATCTATTCCGCAAATGTTCTAGTCTGCATATTTGTTACTTTTGAGCTATTCTACTTCTGTTGGGACTACATTGGACGCTGGAACTCGTTCGTGGTCAATCTGTGCCAAATTGTATTATTTCGTCTCAAAACCGGCATAGATCGATTCCGCCGCAAAACCGGCATAGATCTATTCCGCAAATGTTCTAGTCTGCATATTTGATACTTTTGAGCTATTCTACTTCTGTTGGGACTACATTGGACGCTGGATTTCACTCGTTCGTGGTCAATCTGTGCCAAATTGTATTATTTCGTCTCAAAACCGGCATAGATCGATTCCGCCGCAAAACCGGCATAGATCTATTCCGCAAATGTTCTAGTCTGCATATTTGATACTTTTGAGCTATTCTACTTCTGTTGGGACTACATTGGACGCTGGATTTCACTCGTTCGTGGTCAATCTGTGCCAAATTGTATTATTTCGTCTCAAAACCGGCATAGATCGATTCCGCCGCAAAACCGGCATAGATCTATTCCGCAAATGTTCTAGTCTGCATATTTGATACTTTTGAGCTATTCTACTTCTGTTGGGACTACATTGGACGCTGGATTTCACTCGTTCGTGGTCAATCTGTGCCAAATTGTATTATTTCGTCTCAAAACCGGCATAGATCGATTCCGCCGCAAAACCGGCATAGATCTATTCCGCAAATGTTCTAGTCTGCATATTTGTTACTTTTGAGCTATTCTACTTCTGTTGGGACTACATTGGACGCTGGATTTCACTCGTTCGTGGTCAATCTGTGCCAAATTGTATTATTTCGTCTCAAAACCGGCATAGATCGATTCCGCCGCAAAACCGGCATAGATCTATTCCGCAAATGTTCTAGTCTGCATATTTGATACTTTTGAGCTATTCTACTTCTGTTGGGACTACATTGGACGCTGGATTTCACTCGTTCGTGGTCAATCTGTGCCAAATTGTATTATTTCGTCTCAAAACCGGCATAGATCGATTCCGCCGCAAAACCGGCATAGATCTATTCCGCAAATGTTCTAGTCTGCATATTTGTTACTTTTGAGCTATTCTACTTCTGTTGGGACTACATTGGACGCTGGATTTCACTCGTTCGTGGTCAATCTGTGCCAAATTGTATTATTTCGTCTCAAAACCGGCATAGATCGATTCCGCCGCAAAACCGGCATAGATCTATTCCGCAAATGTTCTAGTCTGCATATTTGATACTTTTGAGCTATTCTACTTCTGTTGGGACTACATTGGACGCTGGATTTCACTCGTTCGTGGTCAATCTGTGCCAAATTGTATTATTTCGTCTCAAAACCGGCATAGATCGATTCCGCCGCAAAACCGGCATAGATCTATTCCGCAAATGTTCTAGTCTGCATATTTGTTACTTTTGAGCTATTCTACTTCTGTTGGGACTACATTGGACGCTGGAACTCGTTCGTGGTCAATCTGTGCCAAATTGTATTATTTCGTCTCAAAACCGGCATAGATCGATTCCGCCGCAAAACCGGCATAGATCTATTCCGCAAATGTTCTAGTCTGCATATTTGTTACTTTTGAGCTATTCTACTTCTGTTGGGACTACATTGGACGCTGGATTTCACTCGTTCGTGGTCAATCTGTGCCAAATTGTATTATTTCGTCTCAAAACCGGCATAGATCGATTCCGCCGCAAAACCGGCATAGATCTATTCCGCAAATGTTCTAGTCTGCATATTTGTTACTTTTGAGCTATTCTACTTCTGTTGGGACTACATTGGACGCTGGAACTCGTTCGTGGTCAATCTGTGCCAAATTGTATTATTTCGTCTCAAAACCGGCATAGATCGATTCCGCCGCAAAACCGGCATAGATCTATTCCGCAAATGTTCTAGTCTGCATATTTGATACTTTTGAGCTATTCTACTTCTGTTGGGACTACATTGGACGCTGGATTTCACTCGTTCGTGGTCAATCTGTGCCAAATTGTATTATTTCGTCTCAAAACCGGCATAGATCGATTCCGCCGCAAAACCGGCATAGATCTATTCCGCAAATGTTCTAGTCTGCATATTTGTTACTTTTGAGCTATTCTACTTCTGTTGGGACTACATTGGACGCTGGAACTCGTTCGTGGTCAATCTGTGCCAAATTGTATTATTTCGTCTCAAAACCGGCATAGATCGATTCCGCCGCAAAACCGGCATAGATCTATTCCGCAAATGTTCTAGTCTGCATATTTGTTACTTTTGAGCTATTCTACTTCTGTTGGGACTACATTGGACGCTGGATTTCACTCGTTCGTGGTCAATCTGTGCCAAATTGTATTATTTCGTCTCAAAACCGGCATAGATCGATTCCGCCGCAAAACCGGCATAGATCTATTCCGCAAATGTTCTAGTCTGCATATTTGTTACTTTTGAGCTATTCTACTTCTGTTGGGACTACATTGGACGCTGGAACTCGTTCGTGGTCAATCTGTGCCAAATTGTATTATTTCGTCTCAAAACCGGCATAGATCGATTCCGCCGCAAAACCGGCATAGATCTATTCCGCAAATGTTCTAGTCTGCATATTTGTTACTTTTGAGCTATTCTACTTCTGTTGGGACTACATTGGACGCTGGATTTCACTCGTTCGTGGTCAATCTGTGCCAAATTGTATTATTTCGTCTCAAAACCGGCATAGATCGATTCCGCCTCAAAACCGGCATAGATCTATTCCGCAAATGTTCTAGTCTGCATATTTGTTACTTTTGAGCTATTCTACTTCTGTTGGGACTACATTGGACGCTGGATTTCACTCGTTCGTGGTCAATCTGTGCCAAATTGTATTATTTCGTCTCAAAACCGGCATGGATCGATTCCGCCGCAAAACCGGCATAGATCTATTCCGCAAATGTTCTAGTCTGCATATTTGATACTTTTGAGCTATTCTACTTCTGTTGGGACTACATTGGACGCTGGATTTCACTCGTTCGTGGTCAATCTGTGCCAAATTGTATTATTTCGTCTCAAAACCGGCATAGATTGATTCCGCCTTAAAACCGGCATGGATCGATTCCGCCGCAAAACCGGCATAGATCTATTCCGCAAATGTTCTAGTCTGCATATTTGATACTTTTGAGCTATTCTACTTCTGTTGGGACTACATTGGACGCTGGATTTCACTCGTTCGTGGTCAATCTGTGCCAAATTGTATTATTTCGTCTCAAAACCGGCATGGATCGATTCCGCCGCAAAACCGGCATAGATCTATTCCGCAAATGTTCTAGTCTGCATATTTGATACTTTTGAGCTATTCTACTTCTGTTGGGACCACATTGGACGCTGGAACTCGTTCGTGGTCAATCTGTGCCAAATTGTATTATTTCGTCTCAAAACCGGCATGGATCGATTCCGCCGCAAAACCGGCATAGATCTATTCCGCAAATGTTCTAGTCTGCATATTTGTTACTTTTGAGCTATTCTACTTCTGTTGGGACTACATTGGACGCTGGATTTCACTCGTTCGTGGTCAATCTGTGCCAAATTGTATTATTTCGTCTCAAAACCGGCATAGATCGATTCCGCCGCAAAACCGGCATAGATCTATTCCGCAAATGTTCTAGTCTGCATATTTGTTACTTTTGAGCTATTCTACTTCTGTTGGGACTACATTGGACGCTGGAACTCGTTCGTGGTCAATCTGTGCCAAATTGTATTATTTCGTCTCAAAACCGGCATAGATCGATTCCGCCGCAAAACCGGCATAGATCTATTCCGCAAATGTTCTAGTCTGCATATTTGATACTTTTGAGCTATTCTACTTCTGTTGGGACTACATTGGACGCTGGATTTCACTCGTTCGTGGTCAATCTGTGCCAAATTGTATTATTTCGTCTCAAAACCGGCATAGATCGATTCCGCCGCAAAACCGGCATAGATCTATTCCGCAAATGTTCTAGTCTGCATATTTGATACTTTTGAGCTATTCTACTTCTGTTGGGACTACATTGGACGCTGGAACTCGTTCGTGGTCAATCTGTGCCAAATTGTATTATTTCGTCTCAAAACCGGCATAGATCGATTCCGCCGCAAAACCGGCATAGATCTATTCCGCAAATGTTCTAGTCTGCATATTTGTTACTTTTGAGCTATTCTACTTCTGTTGGGACTACATTGGACGCTGGATTTCACTCGTTCGTGGTCAATCTGTGCCAAATTGTATTATTTCGTCTCAAAACCGGCATAGATCGATTCCGCCGCAAAACCGGCATAGATCTATTCCGCAAATGTTCTAGTCTGCATATTTGTTACTTTTGAGCTTCTGTTGGGACTACATTGGACGCTGGATTTCACTCGTTCGTGGTCAATCTGTGCCAAATTGTATTATTTCGTCTCAAAACCGGCATAGATTGATTCCGCCTTAAAACCGGAATAGATCTATTCCGCTAATGTTCTAGTCTGCATATTTGTTACTTTTGAGCTATTCTACTTCTGTTGGGACTACATTGGACGCTGGATTTCACTCGTTCGTGGTCAATCTGTGCCAAATTGTATTATTTCGTCTCAAAACCGGCATAGATCGATTCCGCCTCAAAACCGGCATAGATCTATTCCGCTAATGTTCTAGTCTGCATATTTGATACTTTTGAGCTATTCTACTTCTGTTGGGACTACATTGGACGCTGGATTTCACTCGTTCGTGGTCAATCTGTGCCAAATTGTATTATTTCGTCTCAAAACCGGCATAGATTGATTCGATTCCGCCTCAAAACCGGCATAGATCTATTCCGCTAATGTTCTAGTCTGCATATTTGTTACTTTTGAGCTATTCTACTTCTGTTGGGACCACATTGGACGCTGGAACTCGTTCGTGGTCAATCTGTGCCAAATTGTATTATTTCGTCTCAAAACCGGCATAGATCGATTCCGCCTTCAAAACCGGCATAGATCTATTCCGCTAATGTTCTAGTCTGCATATTTGTTACTTTTGAGCTATTCTACTTCTGTTGGGACCACATTGGACGCTGGAACTCGTTCGTGGTCAATCTGTGCCAAATTGTATTATTTCGTCTCAAAACCGGCATAGATCGATTCCGCCTCAAAACCGGCATAGATCTATTCCGCTAATGTTCTAGTCTGCATATTTGTTACTTTTGAGCTATTCTACTTCTGTTGGGACTACATTGGACGCTGGATTTCACTCGTTCGTGGTCAATCTGTGCCAAATTGTATTATTTCGTCTCAAAACCGGCATAGATTGATTCCGCCTTAAAACCGGAATAGATCTATTCCGCTAATGTTCTAGTCTGCATATTTGATACTTTTGAGCTATTCTACTTCTGTTGGGACTACATTGGACGCTGGATTTCACTCGTTCGTGGTCAATCTGTGCCAAATTGTATTATTTCGTCTCAAAACCGGCATAGATCGATTCCGCCTCAAAACCGGCATAGATCTATTCCGCTAATGTTCTAGTCTGCATATTTGTTACTTTTGAGCTATTCTACTTCTGTTGGGACTACATTGGACGCTGGAACTCGTTCGTGGTCAATCTGTGCCAAATTGTATTATTTCGTCTCAAAACCGGCATAGATCGATTCCGCCTCAAAACCGGAATAGATCTATTCCGCTAATGTTCTAGTCTGCATATTTGTTACTTTTGAGCTATTCTACTTCTGTTGGGACCACATTGGACGCTGGAACTCGTTCGTGGTCAATCTGTGCCAAATTGTATTATTTCGTCTCAAAACCGGCATAGATCGATTCCGCCTCAAAACCGGCATAGATCTATTCCGCTAATGTTCTAGTCTGCATATTTGTTACTTTTGAGCTATTCTACTTCTGTTGGGACTACATTGGACGCTGGATTTCACTCGTTCGTGGTCAATCTGTGCCAAATTGTATTATTTCGTCTCAAAACCGGCATAGATCGATTCCGCCTCAAAACCGGCATAGATCTATTCCGCTAATGTTCTAGTCTGCATATTTGTTACTTTTGAGCTATTCTACTTCTGTTGGGACTACATTGGACGCTGGATTTCACTCGTTCGTGGTCAATCTGTGCCAAATTGTATTATTTCGTCTCAAAACCGGCATAGATTGATTCCGCCTTAAAACCGGCATAGATCTATTCCGCTAAATGTTCTAGTCTGCATATTTGTTACTTTTGAGCTATTCTACTTCTGTTGGGACTACATTGGACGCTGGATTTCACTCGTTCGTGGTCAATCTGTGCCAAATTGTATTATTTCGTCTCAAAACCGGCATAGATTGATTCCGCCTCAAAACCGGCATAGATCTATTCCGCTAATGTTCTAGTGGGACTACATTGGACGCTGGATTTCACTCGTTCGTGGTCAATCTGTGCCAAATTGTATTATTTCGTCTCAAAACCGGCATAGATTGATTCCGCCTTAAAACCGGCATAGATCTATTCCGCTAATGTTCTAGTCTGCATATTTGTTACTTTTGAGCTATTCTACTTCTGTTGGGACTACATTGGACGCTGGATTTCACTCGTTCGTGGTCAATCTGTGCCAAATTGTATTATTTCGTCTCAAAACCGGCATAGATTGATTCCGCCTTAAAACCGGAATAGATCTATTCCGCTAATGTTCTAGTCTGCATATTTGTTACTTTTGAGCTATTCTACTTCTGTTGGGACTACATTGGACGCTGGATTTCACTCGTTCGTGGTCAATCTGTGCCAAATTGTATTATTTCGTCTCAAAACCGGCATAGATTGATTCCGCCTTAAAACCGGAATAGATCTATTCCGCTAATGTTCTAGTCTGCATATTTGTTACTTTTGAGCTATTCTACTTCTGTTGGGACTACATTGGACGCTGGATTTCACTCGTTCGTGGTCAATCTGTGCCAAATTGTATTATTTCGTCTCAAAACCGGCATAGATTGATTCCGCCTTAAAACCGGAATAGATCTATTCCGCTAATGTTCTAGTCTGCATATTTGTTACTTTTGAGCTATTCTACTTCTGTTGGGACTACATTGGACGCTGGATTTCACTCGTTCGTGGTCAATCTGTGCCAAATTGTATTATTTCGTCTCAAAACCGGCATAGATTGATTCCGCCTTAAAACCGGCATAGATCTATTCCGCTAATGTTCTAGTCTGCATATTTGTTACTTTTGAGCTATTCTACTTCTGTTGGGACTACATTGGACGCTGGATTTCACTCGTTCGTGGTCAATCTGTGCCAAATTGTATTATTTCGTCTCAAAACCGGCATAGATTGATTCCGCCTTAAAACCGGCATAGATCTATTCCGCTAATGTTCTAGTCTGCATATTTGTTACTTTTGAGCTATTCTACTTCTGTTGGGACTACATTGGACGCTGGATTTCACTCGTTCGTGGTCAATCTGTGCCAAATTGTATTATTTCGTCTCAAAACCGGCATAGATTGATTCCGCCTTAAAACCGGAATAGATCTATTCCGCTAATGTTCTAGTCTGCATATTTGTTACTTTTGAGCTATTCTACTTCTGTTGGGACTACATTGGACGCTGGATTTCACTCGTTCGTGGTCAATCTGTGCCAAATTGTATTATTTCGTCTCAAAACCGGCATAGATCGATTCCGCCTTAAAACCGGAATAGATCTATTCCGCTAATGTTCTAGTCTGCATATTTGTTACTTTTGAGCTATTCTACTTCTGTTGGGACTACATTGGACGCTGGATTTCACTCGTTCGTGGTCAATCTGTGCCAAATTGTATTATTTCGTCTCAAAACCGGCATAGATTGATTCCGCCTTAAAACCGGAATAGATCTATTCCGCTAATGTTCTAGTCTGCATATTTGTTACTTTTGAGCTATTCTACTTCTGTTGGGACTACATTGGACGCTGGATTTCACTCGTTCGTGGTCAATCTGTGCCAAATTGTATTATTTCGTCTCAAAACCGGCATAGATTGATTCCGCCTTAAAACCGGCATAGATCTATTCCGCTAATGTTCTAGTCTGCATATTTGTTACTTTTGAGCTATTCTACTTCTGTTGGGACTACATTGGACGCTGGATTTCACTCGTTCGTGGTCAATCTGTGCCAAATTGTATTATTTCGTCTCAAAACCGGCATAGATCGATTCCGCCTCAAAACCGGAATAGATCTATTCCGCTAATGTTCTAGTCTGCATATTTGTTACTTTTGAGCTATTCTACTTCTGTTGGGACTACATTGGACGCTGGATTTCACTCGTTCGTGGTCAATCTGTGCCAAATTGTATTATTTCGTCTCAAAACCGGCATAGATCGATTCCGCCTCAAAACCGGCATAGATCTATTCCGCTAATGTTCTAGTCTGCATATTTGTTACTTTTGAGCTATTCTACTTCTGTTGGGACTACATTGGACGCTGGATTTCACTCGTTCGTGGTCAATCTGTGCCAAATTGTATTATTTCGTCTCAAAACCGGCATAGATTGATTCCGCCTTAAAACCGGAATAGATCTATTCCGCTAATGTTCTAGTCTGCATATTTGTTACTTTTGAGCTATTCTACTTCTGTTGGGACTACATTGGACGCTGGATTTCACTCGTTCGTGGTCAATCTGTGCCAAATTGTATTATTTCGTCTCAAAACCGGCATAGATCGATTCCGCCTTAAAACCGGCATAGATCTATTCCGCTAATGTTCTAGTCTGCATATTTGTTACTTTTGAGCTATTCTACTTCTGTTGGGACTACATTGGACGCTGGATTTCACTCGTTCGTGGTCAATCTGTGCCAAATTGTATTATTTCGTCTCAAAACCGGCATAGATTGATTCCGCCTTAAAACCGGAATAGATCTATTCCGCTAATGTTCTAGTCTGCATATTTGTTACTTTTGAGCTATTCTACTTCTGTTGGGACTACATTGGACGCTGGATTTCACTCGTTCGTGGTCAATCTGTGCCAAATTGTATTATTTCGTCTCAAAACCGGCATAGATTGATTCCGCCTTAAAACCGGAATAGATCTATTCCGCTAATGTTCTAGTCTGCATATTTGTTACTTTTGAGCTATTCTACTTCTGTTGGGACTACATTGGACGCTGGATTTCACTCGTTCGTGGTCAATCTGTGCCAAATTGTATTATTTCGTCTCAAAACCGGCATAGATTGATTCCGCCTTAAAACCGGAATAGATCTATTCCGCTAATGTTCTAGTCTGCATATTTGTTACTTTTGAGCTATTCTACTTCTGTTGGGACTACATTGGACGCTGGAACTCGTTCGTTGTCAATCTGTGCCAAATTGTATTATTTCGTCTCAAAACCGGCATAGATCGATTCCGCCTCAAAACCGGCATAGATCTATTCCGCTAATGTTCTAGTCTGCATATTTGATACTTTTGAGCTATTCTACTTCTGTTGGGACTACATTGGACGCTGGATTTCACTCGTTCGTGGTCAATCTGTGCCAAATTGTATTATTTCGTCTCAAAACCGGCATAGATTGATTCCGCCTTAAAACCGGAATAGATCTATTCCGCTAATGTTCTAGTCTGCATATTTGTTACTTTTGAGCTATTCTACTTCTGTTGGGACTACATTGGACGCTGGAACTCGTTCGTTGTCAATCTGTGCCAAATTGTATTATTTCGTCTCAAAACCGGCATAGATCGATTCCGCCTCAAAACCGGCATAGATTGATTCCGCTAATGTTCTAGTCTGCATATTTGTTACTTTTGAGCTATTCTACTTCTGTTGGGACTACATTGGACGCTGGATTTCACTCGTTCGTGGTCAATCTGTGCCAAATTGTATTATTTCGTCTCAAAACCGGCATAGATTGATTCCGCCTTAAAACCGGAATAGATCTATTCCGCTAATGTTCTAGTCTGCATATTTGATACTTTTGAGCTATTCTACTTCTGTTGGGACCACATTGGACGCTGGATTTCATTCGTTCGTGGTCAATCTGTGCCAAATTGTATTATTTCGTCTCAAAACCGGCATAGATCGATTCCGCCTCAAAACCGGCATAGATCTATTCCGCTAATGTTCTAGTCTGCATATTTGTTACTTTTGAGCTATTCTACTTCTGTTGGGACCACATTGGACGCTGGAACTCGTTCGTTGTCAATCTGTGCCAAATTGTATTATTTCGTCTCAAAACCGGCATAGATCGATTCCGCCTCAAAACCGGCATAGATCTATTCCGCTAATGTTCTAGTCTGCATATTTGATACTTTTGAGCTATTCTACTTCTGTTGGGACCACATTGGACGCTGGATTTCACTCGTTCGTGGTCAATCTGTGCCAAATTGTATTATTTCGTCTCAAAACCGGCATAGATCGATTCCGCCTCAAAACCGGCATAGATCTATTCCGCTAATGTTCTAGTCTGCATATTTGATACTTTTGAGCTATTCTACTTCTGTTGGGACTACATTGGACGCTGGATTTCACTCGTTCGTGGTCAATCTGTGCCAAATTGTATTATTTCGTCTCAAAACCGGCATGGATCGATTCCGCCGCAAAACCGGCATAGATCTATTCCGCAAATGTTCTAGTCTGCATATTTGATACTTTTGAGCTATTCTACTTCTGTTGGGACCACATTGGACGCTGGATTTCACTCGTTCGTTGTCAATCTGTGCCAAATTGTATTATTTCGTCTCAAAACCGGCATAGATCTGATTCCGCCTCAAAAACCGGACATAGATCTATTCCTGCTAATGTTCTAGTCTGCATATTTGTTACTTTTGAGCTATTCTACTTCTGTTGGGACCACATTGGACGCTGGATTTCACTCGTTCGTGGTCAATCTGTGCCAAATTGTATTATTTCGTCTCAAAACCGGCATAGATCGATTCCGCCTCAAAACCGGCATAGATCTATTCCGCTAATGTTCTAGTCTGCATATTTGATACTTTTGAGCTATTCTACTTCTGTTGGGACTACATTGGACGCTGGATTTCACTCGTTCGTGGTCAATCTGTGCCAAATTGTATTATTTCGTCTCAAAACCGGCATAGATCTATTCCGCCTCAAAACCGACATAGATCTATTCCGCTAATGTTCTAGTCTGCATATTTGATACTTTTGAGCTATTCTACTTCTGTTGGGACCACATTGGACGCTGGAACTCGTTCGTTGTCAATCTGTGCCAAATTGTATTATTTCGTCTCAAAACCGGCATAGATCGATTCCGCCTCAAAACCGGCATAGATCTATTCCGCTAATGTTCTAGTCTGCATATTTGATACTTTTGAGCTATTCTACTTCTGTTGGGACCACATTGGACGCTGGAACTCGTTCGTTGTCAATCTGTGCCAAATTGTATTATTTCGTCTCAAAACCGGCATAGATCTATTCCGCAAATGTTCTAGTCTGCATATTTGATACTTTTGAGCTATTCTACTTCTGTTGGGACTACATTGGACGCTGGATTTCACTCGTTCGTGGTCAATCTGTGCCAAATTGTATTATTTCGTCTCAAAACCGGCATAGATCGATTCCGCCTCAAAACCGGCATAGATCTATTCCGCAAATGTTCTAGTCTGCATATTTGTTACTTTTGAGCTATTCTACTTCTGTTGGGACTACATTGGACGCTGGATTTCATTCGTTCGTGGTCAATCTGTGCCAAATTGTATTATTTCGTCTCAAAACCGGCATAGATCGATTCCGCCGCAAAACCGGAATAGATCTATTCCGCTAATGTTCTAGTCTGCATATTTGTTACTTTTGAGCTATTCTACTTCTGTTGGGACCACATTGGACGCTGGATTTCACTCGTTCGTGGTCAATCTGTGCCAAATTGTATTATTTCGTCTCAAAACCGGCATAGATTGATTCCGCCGCAAAACCGGCATAGATCTATTCCGCTAATGTTCTAGTCTGCATATTTGATACTTTTGAGCTATTCTACTTCTGTTGGGACTACATTGGACGCTGGATTTCACTCGTTCGTTGTCAATCTGTGCCAAATTGTATTATTTCGTCTCAAAACCGGCATAGATCGATTCCGCCTTAAAACCGGCATAGATCTATTCCGCTAATGTTCTAGTCTGCATATTTGATACTTTTGAGCTATTCTACTTCTGTTGGGACTACATTGGACGCTGGATTTCACTCGTTCGTGGTCAATCTGTGCCAAATTGTATTATTTCGTCTCAAAACCGGCATAGATTGATTCCGCCTTAAAACCGGCATAGATCTATTCCGCTAATGTTCTAGTCTGCATATTTGTTACTTTTGAGCTATTCTACTTCTGTTGGGACCACATTGGACGCTGGATTTCACTCGTTCGTGTGTCAATCTGTGCCAAATTGTATTATTTCGTCTCAAAACCGGCATAGATTGATTCCGCCTTAAAACCGAATAGATCTATTCCGCTAATGTTCTAGTCTGCATATTTGATACTTTTGAGCTATTCTACTTCTGTTGGGACCACATTGGACGCTGGATTTCACTCGTTCGTTGTCAATCTGTGCCAAATTGTATTATTTCGTCTCAAAACCGGCATAGATCGATTCCGCAAAACCGGAATAGATCTATTCCGCAAATGTTCTAGTCTGCATATTTGATACTTTTGAGCTATTCTACTTCTGTTGGGACCACATTGGACGCTGGATTTCACTCGTTCGTTGTCAATCTGTGCCAAATTGTATTATTTCGTCTCAAAACCGGCATAGATCGATTCCGCCGCAAAACCGGCATAGATCTATTCCGCTAATGTTCTAGTCTGCATATTTGATACTTTTGAGCTATTCTACTTCTGTTGGGACCACATTGGACGCTGGATTTCACTCGTTCGTGGTCAATCTGTGCCAAATTGTATTATTTCGTCTCAAAACCGGCATAGATCGATTCCGCCTCAAAACCGACATAGATCTATTCCGCTAATGTTCTAGTCTGCATATTTGATACTTTTGAGCTATTCTACTTCTGTTGGGACCACATTGTACGCTGAATTTCACTTCGTTCGTGGTCAATCTGTGCCAAATTGTATTATTTCGTCTCAAAACCGGCATAGATCGATTCCGCCTCAAAACCGGCATAGATCTATTCCGCAAATGTTCTAGTCTGCATATTTGATACTTTTGAGCTATTATACGTCTGTTGGGACTACATTGGACGCTGGATTTCACTCGTTCGTGGTCAATCTGTGCCAAATTGTATTATTTCGTCTCAAAACCGGCATAGATTGATTCCGCCTTAAAACCGGAATAGATCTATTCCGCTAATGTTCTAGTCTGCATATTTGATACTTTTGAGCTATTCTACTTCTGTTGGGACTACATTGGACGCTGGATTTCACTCGTTCGTGGTCAATCTGTGCCAAATTGTATTATTTCGTCTCAAAACCGGCATAGATCGATTCCGCCTCAAAACCGGCATAGATCTATTCCGCTAATGTTCTAGTCTGCATATTTGATACTTTTGAGCTATTCTACTTCTGTTGGGACTACATTGGACGCTGGATTTCACTCGTTCGTTGTCAATCTGTGCCAAATTGTATTATTTCGTCTCAAAACCGGCATAGATCGATTCCGCCTCAAAACCGGCATAGATCTATTCCGCAAATGTTCTAGTCTGCATATTTGATACTTTTGAGCTATTCTACTTCTGTTGGGACTACATTGGACGCTGGATTTCACTCGTTCGTGGTCAATCTGTGCCAAATTGTATTATTTCGTCTCAAAACCGGCATAGATTGATTCCGCCTTCAAACCGGCATAGATCTATTCCGCTAATGTTCTAGTCTGCATATTTATTACTTTTGAGCTATTCTACTTCTGTTGGGACTACATTGGACGCTGGATTTCACTCGTTCGTGGTCAATCTGTGCCAAATTGTATTATTTCGTCTCAAAACCGGCATAGATCTATTCCGCCTCAAAACCGGCATAGATCTATTCCGCTAATGTTCTAGTCTGCATATTTGATACTTTTGAGCTATTCTACTTCTGTTGGGACTACATTGGTCGCTGGATTTCACTCGTTCGTGGTCAATCTGTGCCAAATTGTATTATTTCGTCTCAAAACCGGCATAGATCGATTCCGCCGCAAAACCGGCATAGATCTATTCCGCTAATGTTCTAGTCTGCATATTTGTTACTTTTGAGCTATTCTACTATTCTACTTCTGTTGGACCACATTGGACGCTGGATTTCATTCGTTCGTGGTCAATCTGTGCCAAATTGTATTATTTCGTCTCAAAACCGGCATAGATCGATTCCGCCTCAAAACCGGCATAGATCTATTCCGCTAATGTTCTAGTCTGCATATTTGATACTTTTGAGCTATTCTACTTCTGTTGGGACTACATTGGACGCTGGATTTCATTCGTTCGTGGTCAATCTGTGCCAAATTGTATTATTTCGTCTCAAAACCGGCATAGATCGATTCCGCCTCAAAACCGGCATAGATCTATTCCGCTAATGTTCTAGTCTGCATATTTGTTACTTTTGAGCTATTCTACTTCTGTTGGGACCACATTGGACGCTGGAACTCGTTCGTTGTCAATCTGTGCCAAATTGTATTATTTCGTCTCAAAACCGGCATAGATTGATTCCGCCTTAAAACCGGAATAGATCTATTCCGCTAATGTTCTAGTCTGCATATTTGTTACTTTTGAGCTATTCTACTTCTGTTGGGACTACATTGGACGCTGGATTTCACTCGTTCGTGGTCAATCTGTGCCAAATTGTATTATTTCGTCTCAAAACCGGCATAGATCGATTCCGCCTCAAAACCGGCATAGATCTATTCCGCAAATGTTCTAGTCTGCATATTTGATACTTTTGAGCTATTCTACTTCTGTTGGGACCACATTGGACGCTGGATTTCACTCGTTCGTGGTCAATCTGTGCCAAATTGTATTATTTCGTCTCAAAACAAACACCGGCATAGATCTATTCCGCCTCAAAACCGACATAGATCTATTCCGCTAATGTTCTAGTCTGCATATTTGTTACTTTTGAGCTATTCTACTTCTGTTGGACACCACATTGGACGCTGGATTTCACTCGTTCGTGGTCAATCTGTGCCAAATTGTATTATTTCGTCTCAAAAAACCGGCATAGATCGATTCCGCCTCAAAACCGGCATAGATCTATTCCGCAAATGTTCTAGTCTGCATATTTGTTACTTTTGAGCTATTCTACTTCTGTTGGGACCACATTGGACGCTGGATTTCACTCGTTCGTGGTCAATCTGTGCCAAATTGTATTATTTCGTCTCAAAACCGGCATAGATTGATTCCGCCTCAAAACCGGAATAGATCTATTCCGCTAATGTTCTAGTCTGCATATTTGATACTTTTGAGCTATTCTACTTCTGTTGGGACTACATTGGTAGCTGGATTTCACTCGTTCGTGGTCAATCTGTGCCAAATTGTATTATTTCGTCTCAAAACCGGCATAGATCGATTCCGCCTCAAAACCGACATAGATCTATTCCGCTAATGTTCTAGTCTGCATATTTGATACTTTTGAGCTATTCTACTTCTGTTGGGACTACATTGGACGCTGGATTTCACTCGTTCGTGGTCAATCTGTGCCAAATTGTATTATTTCGTCTCAAAACCGGCATAGATTGATTCCGCCTTAAAACCGGAATAGATCTATTCCGCTAATGTTCTAGTCTGCATATTTGATACTTTTGAGCTATTCTACTTCTGTTGGGACCACATTGGACGCTGGATTTCACTCGTTTCGTGTGTCAATCTGTGCCAAATTGTATTATTTCGTCTCAAAACCGGCATAGATCGATTCCGCCTCAAAACCGGCATAGATCTATTCCGCTAATGTTCTAGTCTGCATATTTGATACTTTTGAGCTATTCTACTTCTGTTGGGACTACATTGGACGCTGGATTTCACTCGTTCGTGGTCAATCTGTGCCAAATTGTATTATTTCGTCTCAAAACCGGCATAGATTGATTCCGCCTTAAAACCGGAATAGATCTATTCCGCTAATGTTCTAGTCTGCATATTTGATACTTTTGAGCTATTCTACTTCTGTTGGGACCACATTGGACGCTGGAACTCGTTCGTGGTCAATCTGTGCCAAATTGTATTATTTCGTCTCAAAACCGGCATAGATTGATTCCGCCTTAAAACCGGAATAGATCTATTCCGCTAATGTTCTAGTCTGCATATTTGATACTTTTGAGCTATTCTACTTCTGTTGGGACCACATTGGACGCTGGATTTCACTCGTTCGTGGTCAATCTGTGCCAAATTGTATTATTTCGTCTCAAAACCGGCATAGATCGATTCCGCCTTAAAACCGGCATAGATCTATTCCGCTAATGTTCTAGTCTGCATATTTGTTACTTTTGAGCTATTCTACTTCTGTTGGGACCACATTGGACGCTGGATTTCACTCGTTCGTTGTCAATCTGTGCCAAATTGTATTATTTCGTCTCAAAACCGGCATAGATCGATTCCGCCGCAAAACCGGCATAGATCTATTCCGCTAATGTTCTAGTCTGCATATTTGATACTTTTGAGCTATTCTACTTCTGTTGGGACTACATTGGACGCTGGATTTCACTCGTTCGTGGTCAATCTGTGCCAAATTGTATTATTTCGTCTCAAAACCGGCATAGATCTGATTCCGCCTCAAAACCGGACATAGATCTATTCCGCTAATGTTCTAGTCTGCATATTTGTTACTTTTGAGCTATTCTACGTCTGTTGGGACCACATTGGACGCTGGAACTCGTTCGTGGTCAATCTGTGCCAAATTGTATTATTTCGTCTCAAAACCGGCATAGATCGATTCCGCCTCAAAACCGGCATAGATCTATTCCGCTAATGTTCTAGTCTGCATATTTGATACTTTTGAGCTATTCTACTTCTGTTGGGACCACATTGGACGCTGGATTTCACTCGTTCGTGGTCAATCTGTGCCAAATTGTATTATTTCGTATCAAAACCGGCATAGATCGATTCCGCCTCAAAACCGGCATAGATCTATTCCGCTAATGTTCTAGTCTGCATATTTGATACTTTTGAGCTATTCTACTTCTGTTGGGACTACATTGGACGCTGAATTTCACTCGTTCGTGGTCAATCTGTGCCAAATTGTATTATTTCGTCTCAAAACCGGCATAGATCGATTCCGCCTCAAAACCGGCATAGATCTATTCCGCTAATGTTCTAGTCTGCATATTTGATACTTTTGAGCTATTCTACTTCTGTTGGGACTACATTGGTCGCTGGATTTCACTCGTTCGTGGTCAATCTGTGCCAAATTGTATTATTTCGTCTCAAAACCGGCATAGATCGATTCCGCCTCAAAACCGGCATAGATCTATTCCGCTAATGTTCTAGTCTGCATATTTGTTACTTTTGAGCTATTCTACTTCTGTTGGGACCACATTGGACGCTGGAACTCGTTCGTTGTCAATCTGTGCCAAATTGTATTATTTCGTCTCAAAACCGGCATAGATCGATTCCGCCTCAAAACCGGCATAGATCTATTCCGCAAATGTTCTAGTCTGCATATTTGATACTTTTGAGCTATTCTACTTCTGTTGGGACCACATTGGACGCTGGATTTCACTCGTTCGTGGTCAATCTGTGCCAAATTGTATTATTTCGTCTCAAAACCGGCATAGATCGATTCCGCCTTAAAACCGGCATAGATCTATTCCGCAAATGTTCTAGTCTGCATATTTATACTTTTGACTATTGAGCTATTCTACTTCTGTTGGGACTACATTGGACGCTGGATTTCACTCGTTCGTGGTCAATCTGTGCCAAATTGTATTATTTCGTCTCAAAACCGGCATAGATCTATTCCGCTAATGTTCTAGTCTGCATATTTGTTACTTTTGAGCTATTCTACTTCTGTTGGGACTACATTGGACGCTGGATTTCACTCGTTCGTGGTCAATCTGTGCCAAATTGTATTATTTCGTCTCAAAACCGGCATAGATTGATTCCGCCTTAAAACCGGAATAGATCTATTCCGCTAATGTTCTAGTCTGCATATTTGATACTTTTGAGCTATTCTACTTCTGTTGGGACTACATTGGACGCTGGATTTCACTCGTTCGTTGTCAATCTGTGCCAAATTGTATTATTTCGTCTCAAAACCGGCATAGATCGATTCCGCCTCAAAACCGGCATAGATCTATTCCGCAAATGTTCTAGTCTGCATATTTGATACTTTTGAGCTATTCTACTTCTGTTGGGACTACATTGGACGCTGGATTTCACTCGTTCGTTGTCAATCTGTGCCAAATTGTATTATTTCGTCTCAAAACCGGCATAGATTGATTCCGCCTTAAAACCGGAATAGATCTATTCCGCTAATGTTCTAGTCTGCATATTTGATACTTTTGAGCTATTCTACTTCTGTTGGGACTACATTGGACGCTGGATTTCACTCGTTCGTGGTCAATCTGTGCCAAATTGTATTATTTCGTCTCAAAACCGGCATAGATCGATTCCGCCTCAAAACCGGAATAGATCTATTCCGCTAATGTTCTAGTCTGCATATTTGTTACTTTTGAGCTATTCTACTTCTGTTGGGACCACATTGGACGCTGGAACTCGTTCGTTGTCAATCTGTGCCAAATTGTATTATTTCGTCTCAAAACCGGCATAGATCGATTCCGCCTCAAAACCGGCATAGATCTATTCCGCTAATGTTCTAGTCTGCATATTTGTTACTTTTGAGCTATTCTACGTCTGTTGGGACTACATTGGACGCTGGATTTCACTCGTTCGTTGTCAATCTGTGCCAAATTGTATTATTTCGTCTCAAAACCGGCATAGATCGATTCCGCCTCAAAACCGGCATAGATCTATTCCGCTAATGTTCTAGTCTGCATATTTGATACTTTTGAGCTATTCTACTTCTGTTGGGACTACATTGGACGCTGGATTTCACTCGTTCGTGGTCAATCTGTGCCAAATTGTATTATTTCGTCTCAAAACCGGCATGGATCGATTCCGCCGCAAAACCGGCATAGATCTATTCCGCAAATGTTCTAGTCTGCATATTTGATACTTTTGAGCTATTCTACTTCTGTTGGGACTACATTGGACGCTGGATTTCACTCGTTCGTGGTCAATCTGTGCCAAATTGTATTATTTCGTCTCAAAACCGGCATAGATCGATTCCGCCTCAAAACCGGCATAGATCTATTCCGCTAATGTTCTAGTCTGCATATTTGATACTTTTGAGCTATTCTACTTCTGTTGGGACTACATTGGACGCTGGATTTCACTCGTTCGTGGTCAATCTGTGCCAAATTGTATTATTTCGTCTCAAAACCGGCATAGATCTATTCCGCCTCAAAACCGACAGATCTATTCCGCTAATGTTCTAGTCTGCATATTTGTTACTTTTGAGCTATTATACGTCTGTTGGGACTACATTGGACGCTGGATTTCACTCGTTCGTTGTCAATCTGTGCCAAATTGTATTATTTCGTCTCAAAACCGGCATAGATCGATTCCGCCTCAAAACCGGCATAGATCTATTCCGCAAATGTTCTAGTCTGCATATTTGATACTTTTGAGCTATTCTACTTCTGTTGGGACTACATTGGACGCTGGATTTCACTCGTTCGTGGTCAATCTGTGCCAAATTGTATTATTTCGTCTCAAAACCGGCATAGGATTGATTCCGCCTTAAAACCGGAATAGATCTATTCCGCTAATGTTCTAGTCTGCATATTTGTTACTTTTGAGCTATTCTACGTCTGTTGGGACTACATTGGACGCTGGATTTCATTCGTTCGTGGTCAATCTGTGCCAAATTGTATTATTTCGTCTCAAAACCGGCATAGATCGATTCCGCCGCAAAACCGAATAGATCTATTCCGCAAATGTTCTAGTCTGCATATTTGATACTTTTGAGCTATTCTACTTCTGTTGGGACTACATTGGACGCTGGATTTCACTCGTTCGTGGTCAATCTGTGCCAAATTGTATTATTTCGTCTCAAAACCGGCATAGATCGATTCCGCAAATGTTCTAGTCTGCATATTTGTTACTTTTGAGCTATTCTACTTCTGTTGGGACTACATTGGACGCTGGAACTCGTTCGTTGTCAATCTGTGCCAAATTGTATTATTTCGTCTCAAAACCGGCATAGATCTATTCCGCTAATGTTCTAGTCTGCATATTTGTTACTTTTGAGCTATTCTACTTCTGTTGGGACCACATTGGACGCTGGATTTCACTCGTTCGTGGTCAATCTGTGCCAAATTGTATTATTTCGTCTCAAAACCGGCATGGATCGATTCCGCCGCAAAACCGGCATAGATCTATTCCGCAAATGTTCTAGTCTGCATATTTGATACTTTTGAGCTATTCTACTTCTGTTGGGACCACATTGGACGCTGGATTTCACTCGTTCGTGGTCAATCTGTGCCAAATTGTATTATTTCGTCTCAAAACCGGCATAGATCGATTCCGCCTCAAAACCGGCATAGATCTATTCCGCTAATGTTCTAGTCTGCATATTTGTTACTTTTGAGCTATTCTACTTCTGTTGGGACCACATTGGTACGCTGGATTTCACTCGTTCGTTGTCAATCTGTGCCAAATTGTATTATTTCGTCTCAAAACCGGCATAGATCTATTCCGCCGCAAAACCGACATAGATCTATTCCGCTAATGTTCTAGTCTGCATATTTGATACTTTTGAGCTATTCTACTTCTGTTGGGACCACATTGGACGCTGGATTTCACTCGTTCGTGGTCAATCTGTGCCAAATTGTATTATTTCGTCTCAAAACCGGCATAGATCGATTCCGCCTCAAAACCGAATAGATCTATTCCGCTAATGTTCTAGTCTGCATATTTGTTACTTTTGAGCTATTCTACTTCTGTTGGGACTACATTGGACGCTGGATTTCATTCGTTCGTGTCAATCTGTGCCAAATTGTATTATTTCGTCTCAAAACCGGCATAGATCGATTCCGCCTCAAAACCGGAATAGATCTATTCCGCTAATGTTCTAGTCTGCATATTTGATACTTTTGAGCTATTCTACTTCTGTTGGGACTACATTGGACGCTGGATTTCACTCGTTCGTTGTCAATCTGTGCCAAATTGTATTATTTCGTCTCAAAACCGGCATGGATCGATTCCGCCGCAAAACCGGCATAGATCTATTCCGCAAATGTTCTAGTCTGCATATTTGATACTTTTGAGCTATTCTACTTCTGTTGGGACTACATTGGACGCTGGATTTCACTCGTTCGTGGTCAATCTGTGCCAAATTGTATTATTTCGTCTCAAAACCGGCATAGATCTATTCCGCCTCAAAACCGACATAGATTGATTCTGCTGATGTTCTAGTCTGCATATTTGTTACTTTTGAGCTATTCTACTTCTGTTGGGACCACATTGGACGCTGGATTTCACTCGTTCGTGGTCAATCTGTGCCAAATTGTATTATTTCGTCTCAAAACCGGCATAGATCTATTCCGCCTCAAAACCGAATAGATCTGATTCCGCAAATGTTCTAGTCTGCATATTTGATACTTTTGAGCTATTCTACTTCTGTTGGGACCACATTGGACGCTGGATTTCACTCGTTCGTTGTCAATCTGTGCCAAATTGTATTATTTCGTCTCAAAACCGGCATAGATTGATTCCGCCTTAAAACCGGAATAGATCTATTCCGCTAATGTTCTAGTCTGCATATTTGATACTTTTGAGCTATTATACTTCTGTTGGGACCACATTGGACGCTGGATTTCATTCGTTCGTTGTCAATCTGTGCCAAATTGTATTATTTCGTCTCAAAACCGGCATAGATTGATTCCGCCTTAAAACCGGAATAGATCTATTCCGCTAATGTTCTAGTCTGCATATTTGATACTTTTGAGCTATTCTACTTCTGTTGGGACTACATTGGACGCTGGATTTCACTCGTTCGTGGTCAATCTGTGCCAAATTGTATTATTTCGTCTCAAAACCGGCATAGATCGATTCCGCCGCAAAACCGGAATAGATCTATTCCGCTAATGTTCTAGTCTGCATATTTGATACTTTTGAGCTATTCTACTTCTGTTGGGACTACATTGGTAGCTGGATTTCATTCGTTCGTGGTCAATCTGTGCCAAATTGTATTATTTCGTCTCAAAACCGGCATAGATCTGATTCCGCCTCAAAACCGGAATAGATCTATTCCGCTAATGTTCTAGTCTGCATATTTGATACTTTTGAGCTATTCTACTTCTGTTGGGACTACATTGGACGCTGGATTTCATTCGTTCGTGGTCAATCTGTGCCAAATTGTATTATTTCGTCTCAAAACCGGCATAGATTGATTCCGCCTTAAAACCGGAATAGATCTATTCCGCTAATGTTCTAGTCTGCATATTTGATACTTTTGAGCTATTCTACTTCTGTTGGGACCACATTGGTCGCTGGATTTCACTCGTTCGTGGTCAATCTGTGCCAAATTGTATTATTTCGTCTCAAAACCGGCATAGATCGATTCCGCCTTAAAACCGGCATAGATCTATTCCGCAAATGTTCTAGTCTGCATATTTGATACTTTTGAGCTATTCTACTTCTGTTGGGACTACATTGGTACGCTGGATTTCACTCGTTCGTGGTCAATCTGTGCCAAATTGTATTATTTCGTCTCAAAACCGGCATAGATCGATTCCGCTAATGTTCTAGTCTGCATATTTGTTACTTTTGAGCTATTCTACTTCTGTTGGGACTACATTGGACGCTGGATTTCACTCGTTCGTGGTCAATCTGTGCCAAATTGTATTATTTCGTCTCAAAACCGGCATAGATCTATTCCGCTAATGTTCTAGTCTGCATATTTGATACTTTTGAGCTATTCTACTTCTGTTGGGACCACATTGGACGCTGGATTTCACTCGTTCGTGGTCAATCTGTGCCAAATTGTATTATTTCGTCTCAAAACCGGCATAGATTGATTCCGCCTCAAAACCGGAATAGATCTATTCCGCAAATGTTCTAGTCTGCATATTTGTTACTTTTGAGCTATTCTACTTCTGTTGGGACCACATTGGACGCTGGAACTCGTTCGTTGTCAATCTGTGCCAAATTGTATTATTTCGTCTCAAAACCGGCATAGATCTATTCCGCCTCAAAACCGACATAGATCTATTCCGCAAATGTTCTAGTCTGCATATTTGATACTTTTGAGCTATTCTACTTCTGTTGGGACTACATTGGACGCTGGATTTCACTCGTTCGTGGTCAATCTGTGCCAAATTGTATTATTTCGTCTCAAAACCGGCATAGATCGATTCCGCCTCAAAACCGTCATAGATCTATTCCGCTAATGTTCTAGTCTGCATATTTGTTACTTTTGAGCTATTCTACTTCTGTTGGGACCACATTGGACGCTGAATTTCACTCGTTCGTGGTCAATCTGTGCCAAATTGTATTATTTCGTCTCAAAACCGGCATAGATCGATTCCGCCTCAAAACCGGCATAGATCTATTCCGCTAATGTTCTAGTCTGCATATTTGTTACTTTTGAGCTATTCTACTTCTGTTGGGACTACATTGGTCGCTGGATTTCATTCGTTCGTGGTCAATCTGTGCCAAATTGTATTATTTCGTCTCAAAACCGGCATAGATCGATTCCGCCTCAAAACCGGCATAGATCTATTCCGCTAATGTTCTAGTCTGCATATTTGATACTTTTGAGCTATTCTACTTCTGTTGGGACCACATTGGACGCTGGATTTCACTCGTTTGTGGTCAATCTGTGCCAAATTGTATTATTTCGTCTCAAAACCGGCATAGATTGATTCCGCCTTAAAACCGGAATAGATCTATTCCGCTAATGTTCTAGTCTGCATATTTGATACTTTTGAGCTATTCTACTTCTGTTGGGACCACATTGGACGCTGGATTTCACTCGTTCGTTGTCAATCTGTGCCAAATTGTATTATTTCGTCTCAAAACCGGCATAGATCGATTCCGCCTCAAAACCGGCATAGATCTATTCCGCAAATGTTCTAGTCTGCATATTTGATACTTTTGAGCTATTCTACTTCTGTTGGGACTACATTGGACGCTGGATTTCACTCGTTCGTGGTCAATCTGTGCCAAATTGTATTATTTCGTCTCAAAACCGGCATAGATTGATTCCGCCTTAAAACCGGAATAGATCTATTCCGCAAATGTTCTAGTCTGCATATTTGATACTTTTGAGCTATTCTACTTCTGTTGGGACCACATTGGACGCTGGATTTCACTCGTTCGTTGTCAATCTGTGCCAAATTGTATTATTTCGTCTCAAAACCGGCATAGATTGATTCCGCCTTAAAACCGGAATAGATCTATTCCGCTAATGTTCTAGTCTGCATATTTGATACTTTTGAGCTATTCTACTTCTGTTGGGACTACATTGGACGCTGGATTTCACTCGTTCGTGGTCAATCTGTGCCAAATTGTATTATTTCGTCTCAAAACCGGCATAGATTGATTCCGCCTTAAAACCGGAATAGATCTATTCCGCTAATGTTCTAGTCTGCATATTTGTTACTTTTGAGCTATTCTACTTCTGTTGGGACCACATTGGACGCTGAAACTCGTTCGTTGTCAATCTGTGCCAAATTGTATTATTTCGTCTCAAAACCGGCATGGATCGATTCCGCCTCAAAACCGGCATAGATCTATTCCGCAAATGTTCTAGTCTGCATATTTGATACTTTTGAGCTATTATACTTCTGTTGGGACTACATTGGACGCTGGATTTCACTCGTTCGTGGTCAATCTGTGCCAAATTGTATTATTTCGTCTCAAAACCGGCATAGATTGATTCCGCCTCAAAACCGGCATAGATCTATTCCGCTAATGTTCTAGTCTGCATATTTGATACTTTTGAGCTATTCTACTTCTGTTGGGACTACATTGGACGCTGGATTTCACTCGTTCGTGGTCAATCTGTGCCAAATTGTATTATTTCGTCTCAAAACCGGCATAGATCTATTCCGCCTCAAAACCGACATAGATTGATTCTGCTGATGTTCTAGTCTGCATAGTTGTTACTTTTGAGCTATTCTACTTCTGTTGGGACTACATTGGACGCTGGATTTCACTCGTTCGTGGTCAATCTGTGCCAAATTGTATTATTTCGTCTCAAAACCGGCATAGATCGATTCCGCCTTAAAACCGACATAGATCTATTCCGCAAATGTTCTAGTCTGCATATTTGATACTTTTGAGCTATTCTACTTCTGTTGGGACCACATTGGACGCTGGAACTCGTTCGTTGTCAATCTGTGCCAAATTGTATTATTTCGTCTCAAAACCGGCATAGATCGATTCCGCCTCAAAACCGGAATAGATCTATTCCGCTAATGTTCTAGTCTGCATATTTGATACTTTTGAGCTATTCTACTTCTGTTGGGACTACATTGGTACGCTGGATTTCACTCGTTCGTGGTCAATCTGTGCCAAATTGTATTATTTCGTCTCAAAACCGGCATAGATCTGATTCCGCCTCAAAACCGACATAGATCTATTCCGCTAATGTTCTAGTCTGCATTATTTGTTACTTTTGAGCTATTCTACTTCTGTTGGGACCACATTGGACGCTGGATTTCACTCGTTCGTTGTCAATCTGTGCCAAATTGTATTATTTCGTCTCAAAACCGGCATAGATTGATTCCGCCTTAAAACCGGAATAGATCTATTCCGCTAATGTTCTAGTCTGCATATTTGATACTTTTGAGCTATTCTACTTCTGTTGGGACTACATTGGTCGCTGGATTTCATTCGTTCGTGGTCAATCTGTGCCAAATTGTATTATTTCGTCTCAAAACCGGCATAGATCTGATTCCGCCTCAAAACCGGCATAGATCTATTCCGCTAATGTTCTAGTCTGCATATTTGATACTTTTGAGCTATTCTACTTCTGTTGGGACTACATTGGACGCTGGATTTCACTCGTTCGTGGTCAATCTGTGCCAAATTGTATTATTTCGTCTCAAAACCGGCATAGATCGATTCCGCCTCAAAACCGGCATAGATCTATTCCGCAAATGTTCTAGTCTGCATATTTGATACTTTTGAGCTATTCTACTTCTGTTGGGACTACATTGGTCGCTGGATTTCACTCGTTCGTGGTCAATCTGTGCCAAATTGTATTATTTCGTCTCAAAACCGGCATAGATCGATTCCGCCTCAAAACCGGCATAGATCTATTCCGCTAATGTTCTAGTCTGCATATTTGTTACTTTTGAGCTATTCTACTTCTGTTGGGACCACATTGGACGCTGGAACTCGTTCGTGGTCAATCTGTGCCAAATTGTATTATTTCGTCTCAAAACCGGCATAGATCGATTCCGCCTCAAAACCGGCATAGATCTATTCCGCTAATGTTCTAGTCTGCATATTTGATACTTTTGAGCTATTCTACTTCTGTTGGGACCACATTGGACGCTGGAATTCACACGTTCGTTGTCAATCTGTGCCAAATTGTATTATTTCGTCTCAAAACCGGCATAGATCGATTCCGCCTCAAAACCGACATAGATCTATTCCGCTAATGTTCTAGTCTGCATATTTGTTACTTTTGAGCTATTCTACTTCTGTTGGGACTACATTGGACGCTGGATTTCACTCGTTCGTGGTCAATCTGTGCCAAATTGTATTAATTCGTCTCAAAACCGGCATAGATCGATTCCGCCGCAAAACCGGCATAGATCTATTCCGCAAATGTTCTAGTCTGCATATTTGATACTTTTGAGCTATTCTACTTCTGTTGGGACTACATTGGACGCTGGATTTCACTCGTTCGTGGTCAATCTGTGCCAAATTGTATTATTTCGTCTCAAAACCGGCATAGATTGATTCCGCCTTAAAACCGGCATAGATCTATTCCGCAAATGTTCTAGTCTGCATATTTGATACTTTTGAGCTATTCTACTTCTGTTGGGACTACATTGGTAGCTGGATTTCACTCGTTCGTGGTCAATCTGTGCCAAATTGTATTATTTCGTCTCAAAACCGGCATAGATCGATTCCGCCTCAAAACCGAATAGTTCTAGTCTGCATAATGTTCTAGTCTGCATATTTGTTACTTTTGAGCTATTCTACTTCTGTTGGGACCACATTGGACGCTGGAACTCGTTCGTTGTCAATCTGTGCCAAATTGTATTATTTCGTCTCAAAACCGGCATAGATTGATTCCGCCTTAAAACCGGAATAGATCTATTCCGCTAATGTTCTAGTCTGCATATTTGTTACTTTTGAGCTATTATACTTCTGTTGGGACTACATTGGACGCTGGATTTCATCGTTCGTGGTCAATCTGTGCCAAATTGTATTATTTCGTCTCAAAACCGGCATAGATCGATTCCGCCTCAAAACCGGCATAGATCTATTCCGCTAATGTTCTAGTCTGCATATTTGTTACTTTTGAGCTATTATACGTCTGTTGGGACCACATTGGACGCTGGATTTCACTCGTTCGTGGTCAATCTGTGCCAAATTGTATTATTTCGTCTCAAAACCGGCATAGATCGATTCCGCCTCAAAACCGAATAGATCTATTCCGCTAATGTTCTAAGTCTGCATATTTGATACTTTTGAGCTATTCTACTTCTGTTGGGACTACATTGGACGCTGGATTTCACTCGTTCGTGGTCAATCTGTGCCAAATTGTATTATTTCGTCTCAAAACCGGCATAGATCGATTCCCCCGCAAAACCGCAATAGATCTATTCCGCTAATGTTCTAGTCTGCATATTTGATACTTTTGAGCTATTCTACGTCTGTTGGGACTACATTGGACGCTGGATTTCACTCGTTCGTGGTCAATCTGTGCCAAATTGTAATATTTCGTCTCAAAACCGGCATAGATTGATTCCGCCTCAAAAACCGGCATAGATCTATTCCGCTAATGTTCTAGTCTGCATATTTGTTACTTTTGAGCTATTCTACTTCTGTTGGGACTACATTGGACGCTGGATTTCACTCGTTCGTTTGTCAATCTGTGCCAAATTGTATTATTTCGTCTCAAAACCGGCATAGATTGATTCCGCCTCAAAACCGGAATAGATCTATTCCGCTAATGTTCTAGTCTGCATATTTGATACTTTTGAGCTATTCTACTTCTGTTGGGACTACATTGGACGCTGGATTTCACTCGTTCGTTGTCAATCTGTGCCAAATTGTATTATTTCGTCTCAAAACCGGCATAGATCGATTCCGCCTCAAAACCGGACATAGATCTATTCCGCTAATGTTCTAGTCTGCATATTTATTACTTTTGAGCTATTCTACTTCTGTTGGGACCACATTGGTACGCTGGATTTCATTCGTTATCGTGGTCAATCTGTGCCAAATTGTATTATTTCGTCTCAAAACCGGCATAGATTGATTCCGCCTTAAAACCGGAATAGATCTATTCCGCAAATGTTCTAGTCTGCATATTTGTTACTTTTGAGCTATTCTACTTCTGTTGGGACTACATTGGACGCTGGATTTCACTCGTTCGTGGTCAATCTGTGCCAAATTGTATTATTTCGTCTCAAAACCGGCATACTGATCGATTCCGCCTCAAAACCGGCATAGATCTATTCCGCAAATGTTCTAGTCTGCATATTTGATACTTTTGAGCTATTCTACTTCTGTTGGGACTACATTGGACGCTGGATTTCACTCGTTCGTGGTCAATCTGTGCCAAATTGTATTATTTCGTCTCAAAACCGGCATAGATCGATTCCGCCTCAAAACCGGCATAGATCTATTCCGCTAATGTTCTAGTCTGCATATTTGTTACTTTTGAGCTATTCTACTTCTGTTGGGACCACATTGGACGCTGAATTTCACTCGTTCGTTGTCAATCTGTGCCAAATTGTATTATTTCGTCTCAAAACCGGCATAGATCTATTCCGCCTCAAAACCGGCATAGATCTATTCCGCAAATGTTCTAGTCTGCATATTTGATACTTTTGAGCTATTCTACTTCTGTTGGGACTACATTGGACGCTGGATTTCACTCGTTCGTGGTCAATCTGTGCCAAATTGTATTATTTCGTCTCAAAACCGGCATAGATCGATTCCGCCTCAAAACCGGCATAGATCTATTCCGCTAATGTTCTAGTCTGCATATTTGATACTTTTGAGCTATTCTACTTCTGTTGGGACCACATTGGACGCTGGAATTCACTCGTTCGTGGTCAATCTGTGCCAAATTGTATTATTTCGTCTCAAAACCGGCATAGATTGATTCCGCCTTAAAACCGGAATAGATCTATTCCGCTAATGTTCTAGTCTGCATATTTGATACTTTTGAGCTATTCTACTTCTGTTGGGACTACATTGGTAGCTGGATTTCATCGTTCGTTGTCAATCTGTGCCAAATTGTATTATTTCGTCTCAAAACCGGCATAGATTGATTCCGCCTCAAAACCGGCATAGATCTATTCCGCTAATGTTCTAGTCTGCATATTTGTTACTTTTGAGCTATTCTACTTCTGTTGGGACTACATTGGACGCTGGATTTCACTCGTTCGTGGTCAATCTGTGCCAAATTGTATTATTTCGTCTCAAAACCGGCATAGATTGATTCCGCCTTAAAACCGGAATAGATCTATTCCGCTAATGTTCTAGTCTGCATATTTGTTACTTTTGAGCTATTCTACTTCTGTTGGGACTACATTGGACGCTGGAACTCGTTCGTGGTCAATCTGTGCCAAATTGTATTATTTCGTCTCAAAACCGGCATAGATCGATTCCGCCTCAAAACCGGCATAGATCTATTCCGCTAATGTTCTAGTCTGCATATTTGTTACTTTTGAGCTATTCTACTTCTGTTGGGACTACATTGGACGCTGGATTTCACTCGTTCGTGGTCAATCTGTGCCAAATTGTATTATTTCGTCTCAAAACCGGCATAGATTGATTCCGCCTTAAAACCGGAATAGATCTATTCCGCTAATGTTCTAGTCTGCATATTTGTTACTTTTGAGCTATTCTACTTCTGTTGGGACTACATTGGACGCTGGATTTCACTCGTTCGTGGTCAATCTGTGCCAAATTGTATTATTTCGTCTCAAAACCGGCATAGATCGATTCCGCCTTAAAACCGGAATAGATCTATTCCGCTAATGTTCTAGTCTGCATATTTGTTACTTTTGAGCTATTCTACTTCTGTTGGGACTACATTGGACGCTGGATTTCACTCGTTCGTGGTCAATCTGTGCCAAATTGTATTATTTCGTCTCAAAACCGGCATAGATTGATTCCGCCTCAAAACCGGAATAGATCTATTCCGCTAATGTTCTAGTCTGCATATTTGTTACTTTTGAGCTATTCTACTTCTGTTGGGACTACATTGGACGCTGGATTTCACTCGTTCGTGGTCAATCTGTGCCAAATTGTATTATTTCGTCTCAAAACCGGCATAGATTGATTCCGCCTTAAAACCGGAATAGATCTATTCCGCTAATGTTCTAGTCTGCATATTTGTTACTTTTGAGCTATTCTACTTCTGTTGGGACTACATTGGACGCTGGATTTCACTCGTTCGTGGTCAATCTGTGCCAAATTGTATTATTTCGTCTCAAAACCGGCATAGATCGATTCCGCCTTAAAACCGGAATAGATCTATTCCGCTAATGTTCTAGTCTGCATATTTGTTACTTTTGAGCTATTCTACTTCTGTTGGGACTACATTGGACGCTGGATTTCACTCGTTCGTGGTCAATCTGTGCCAAATTGTATTATTTCGTCTCAAAACCGGCATAGATTGATTCCGCCTTAAAACCGGAATAGATCTATTCCGCTAATGTTCTAGTCTGCATATTTGTTACTTTTGAGCTATTCTACTTCTGTTGGGACTACATTGGACGCTGGATTTCACTCGTTCGTGGTCAATCTGTGCCAAATTGTATTATTTCGTCTCAAAACCGGCATAGATCGATTCCGCCTTAAAACCGGAATAGATCTATTCCGCTAATGTTCTAGTCTGCATATTTGTTACTTTTGAGCTATTCTACTTCTGTTGGGACTACATTGGACGCTGGATTTCACTCGTTCGTGGTCAATCTGTGCCAAATTGTATTATTTCGTCTCAAAACCGGCATAGATTGATTCCGCCTTAAAACCGGAATAGATCTATTCCGCTAATGTTCTAGTCTGCATATTTGTTACTTTTGAGCTATTCTACTTCTGTTGGGACTACATTGGACGCTGGATTTCACTCGTTCGTGGTCAATCTGTGCCAAATTGTATTATTTCGTCTCAAAACCGGCATAGATTGATTCCGCCTTAAAACCGGAATAGATCTATTCCGCTAATGTTCTAGTCTGCATATTTGTTACTTTTGAGCTATTCTACTTCTGTTGGGACTACATTGGACGCTGGATTTCACTCGTTCGTGGTCAATCTGTGCCAAATTGTATTATTTCGTCTCAAAACCGGCATAGATTGATTCCGCCTTAAAACCGGAATAGATCTATTCCGCTAATGTTCTAGTCTGCATATTTGTTACTTTTGAGCTATTCTACTTCTGTTGGGACTACATTGGACGCTGGATTTCACTCGTTCGTGGTCAATCTGTGCCAAATTGTATTATTTCGTCTCAAAACCGGCATAGATTGATTCCGCCTCAAAACCGGAATAGATCTATTCCGCTAATGTTCTAGTCTGCATATTTGTTACTTTTGAGCTATTCTACTTCTGTTGGGACTACATTGGACGCTGGATTTCACTCGTTCGTGGTCAATCTGTGCCAAATTGTATTATTTCGTCTCAAAACCGGCATAGATTGATTCCGCCTTAAAACCGGAATAGATCTATTCCGCTAATGTTCTAGTCTGCATATTTGTTACTTTTGAGCTATTCTACTTCTGTTGGGACTACATTGGACGCTGGATTTCACTCGTTCGTGGTCAATCTGTGCCAAATTGTATTATTTCGTCTCAAAACCGGCATAGATTGATTCCGCCTTAAAACCGGAATAGATCTATTCCGCTAATGTTCTAGTCTGCATATTTGTTACTTTTGAGCTATTCTACTTCTGTTGGGACTACATTGGACGCTGGATTTCACTCGTTCGTGGTCAATCTGTGCCAAATTGTATTATTTCGTCTCAAAACCGGCATAGATTGATTCCGCCTTAAAACCGGAATAGATCTATTCCGCTAATGTTCTAGTCTGCATATTTGTTACTTTTGAGCTATTCTACTTCTGTTGGGACTACATTGGACGCTGGATTTCACTCGTTCGTGGTCAATCTGTGCCAAATTGTATTATTTCGTCTCAAAACCGGCATAGATTGATTCCGCCTTAAAACCGGAATAGATCTATTCCGCTAATGTTCTAGTCTGCATATTTGTTACTTTTGAGCTATTCTACTTCTGTTGGGACTACATTGGACGCTGGATTTCACTCGTTCGTGGTCAATCTGTGCCAAATTGTATTATTTCGTCTCAAAACCGGCATAGATTGATTCCGCCTTAAAACCGGAATAGATCTATTCCGCTAATGTTCTAGTCTGCATATTTGTTACTTTTGAGCTATTCTACTTCTGTTGGGACTACATTGGACGCTGGATTTCACTCGTTCGTGGTCAATCTGTGCCAAATTGTATTATTTCGTCTCAAAACCGGCATAGATTGATTCCGCCTTAAAACCGGAATAGATCTATTCCGCTAATGTTCTAGTCTGCATATTTGTTACTTTTGAGCTATTCTACTTCTGTTGGGACTACATTGGACGCTGGATTTCACTCGTTCGTGGTCAATCTGTGCCAAATTGTATTATTTCGTCTCAAAACCGGCATAGATTGATTCCGCCTCAAAACCGGAATAGATCTATTCCGCTAATGTTCTAGTCTGCATATTTGTTACTTTTGAGCTATTCTACTTCTGTTGGGACTACATTGGACGCTGGATTTCACTCGTTCGTGGTCAATCTGTGCCAAATTGTATTATTTCGTCTCAAAACCGGCATAGATTGATTCCGCCTTAAAACCGGAATAGATCTATTCCGCTAATGTTCTAGTCTGCATATTTGTTACTTTTGAGCTATTCTACTTCTGTTGGGACTACATTGGACGCTGGATTTCACTCGTTCGTGGTCAATCTGTGCCAAATTGTATTATTTCGTCTCAAAACCGGCATAGATTGATTCCGCCTTAAAACCGGAATAGATCTATTCCGCTAATGTTCTAGTCTGCATATTTGTTACTTTTGAGCTATTCTACTTCTGTTGGGACTACATTGGACGCTGGATTTCACTCGTTCGTGGTCAATCTGTGCCAAATTGTATTATTTCGTCTCAAAACCGGCATAGATTGATTCCGCCTTAAAACCGGAATAGATCTATTCCGCTAATGTTCTAGTCTGCATATTTGTTACTTTTGAGCTATTCTACTTCTGTTGGGACTACATTGGACGCTGGATTTCACTCGTTCGTGGTCAATCTGTGCCAAATTGTATTATTTCGTCTCAAAACCGGCATAGATTGATTCCGCCTTAAAACCGGAATAGATCTATTCCGCTAATGTTCTAGTCTGCATATTTGTTACTTTTGAGCTATTCTACTTCTGTTGGGACTACATTGGACGCTGGATTTCACTCGTTCGTGGTCAATCTGTGCCAAATTGTATTATTTCGTCTCAAAACCGGCATAGATTGATTCCGCCTTAAAACCGGAATAGATCTATTCCGCTAATGTTCTAGTCTGCATATTTGTTACTTTTGAGCTATTCTACTTCTGTTGGGACTACATTGGACGCTGGATTTCACTCGTTCGTGGTCAATCTGTGCCAAATTGTATTATTTCGTCTCAAAACCGGCATAGATCGATTCCGCCTTAAAACCGGAATAGATCTATTCCGCTAATGTTCTAGTCTGCATATTTGTTACTTTTGAGCTATTCTACTTCTGTTGGGACTACATTGGACGCTGGATTTCACTCGTTCGTGGTCAATCTGTGCCAAATTGTATTATTTCGTCTCAAAACCGGCATAGATTGATTCCGCCTCAAAACCGGAATAGATCTATTCCGCTAATGTTCTAGTCTGCATATTTGTTACTTTTGAGCTATTCTACTTCTGTTGGGACTACATTGGACGCTGGATTTCACTCGTTCGTGGTCAATCTGTGCCAAATTGTATTATTTCGTCTCAAAACCGGCATAGATTGATTCCGCCTCAAAACCGGAATAGATCTATTCCGCTAATGTTCTAGTCTGCATATTTGTTACTTTTGAGCTATTCTACTTCTGTTGGGACTACATTGGACGCTGGATTTCACTCGTTCGTGGTCAATCTGTGCCAAATTGTATTATTTCGTCTCAAAACCGGCATAGATTGATTCCGCCTTAAAACCGGAATAGATCTATTCCGCTAATGTTCTAGTCTGCATATTTGTTACTTTTGAGCTATTCTACTTCTGTTGGGACTACATTGGACGCTGGATTTCACTCGTTCGTGGTCAATCTGTGCCAAATTGTATTATTTCGTCTCAAAACCGGCATAGATCGATTCCGCCTCAAAACCGGCATAGATCTATTCCGCTAATGTTCTAGTCTGCATATTTGTTACTTTTGAGCTATTCTACTTCTGTTGGGACTACATTGGACGCTGGATTTCACTCGTTCGTGGTCAATCTGTGCCAAATTGTATTATTTCGTCTCAAAACCGGCATAGATTGATTCCGCCTTAAAACCGGAATAGATCTATTCCGCTAATGTTCTAGTCTGCATATTTGTTACTTTTGAGCTATTCTACTTCTGTTGGGACTACATTGGACGCTGGATTTCACTCGTTCGTGGTCAATCTGTGCCAAATTGTATTATTTCGTCTCAAAACCGGCATAGATTGATTCCGCCTTAAAACCGGAATAGATCTATTCCGCTAATGTTCTAGTCTGCATATTTGTTACTTTTGAGCTATTCTACTTCTGTTGGGACTACATTGGACGCTGGATTTCACTCGTTCGTGGTCAATCTGTGCCAAATTGTATTATTTCGTCTCAAAACCGGCATAGATTGATTCCGCCTTAAAACCGGAATAGATCTATTCCGCTAATGTTCTAGTCTGCATATTTGTTACTTTTGAGCTATTCTACTTCTGTTGGGACTACATTGGACGCTGGATTTCACTCGTTCGTGGTCAATCTGTGCCAAATTGTATTATTTCGTCTCAAAACCGGCATAGATTGATTCCGCCTTAAAACCGGAATAGATCTATTCCGCTAATGTTCTAGTCTGCATATTTGTTACTTTTGAGCTATTCTACTTCTGTTGGGATGTATGTGCTGTCTTATAAAACATGCTCGTAAAAGGGTTAAAGTTCTTTCTTTCATTTGTCGTTATTACTGCTCATAAATAGTTAAATCATTATTTAAACTAGGTTCATTGAAATACGGACCGTACAAGATTGAAAAAGGTGAATGTCCAGTTGTTGAATGAATGTTTTGATTGTAAATTAAGATTGCTGATATCATGAGATTTTGAGGTGTTTCATCTGGATTTTGCATTTTTAGTACTCTTAATTTCTCAAGTATTGTTGAATGCAATCTTTCTATTGGACTGTTTGATGATGAATTTCCTGGTGTAGTGTAATGAATTTCTATATTAAAATAATTGACAAAATTCTTTGAAGGTGTTATTCTGAAATTCTTTACCTTGATCCGAAACTATTTTTTGAGGAGTGTTATGATGAGCAAAGTAATGTCTAAGTTTATTCAAAATTGTTACAGCGTTTTTGTCTGTAATGTAATATGCTTGGCGTATTTTGAAAAGGAATCAATGATGGTTAGGAATTGACAGTTCGAAAATTGGAAAATGTCTATGTGAAGAGTTTTAAAAGGTTTATCTGATAGTAGTGGACCTTCGAATGCAATTCTATACGGGTGTCTTTCGTATTTATTTTGTAAACATATTTCACATTTATTTATGTAATTGGTTATTGATTCTCTTAATTTTGGCCAGTAATATTTTTGTTTAAGGTGGTTATAGGTCTCAGTTATACCATTATGATTGTGTTGATGGTATTGTGAAATTATTTCTATCTGCTGTTCTGTATTCGTTACATCGGTTAAGTATATGTTTGATAACACAAGTTTAGCGGTGGTATTTAAATTTGCAGCGATTAATCTTTGAAATTCAATCCGTAACTCTGTATTTGGAATATGAACTGTAAAAGTCACGTCTGGTTTTAATTTATTTCTTTTAGGATTTTCAAAATATGTTCTTGTCTGTCTTCTTGAGAAAATGCGAACAAAGTGATGATTTTTATTAAAAGGTCTTGTGATTTGTGTTCGAAATTTTTGCCGTAATCGATAATTAATCGATTAGAAGCGTGATTTACTGGTAATTCGGAATAGGAAGGTATTTTCCTTCGGGGTCATTATTTGAGTGAACAGTGGTATCAGTCAAAGTTTCATTTCCTTTCCTTTGTTTATCAGTGGTAGACTGTGGTGTTGTGTTCGGATCATTTTCATTAAGGTATCCTTGATTTAACACATAGTCAGCTAAGTCAAAGTCTGCAAGATTTGCAACTGTCTCGTCGGTGTTAGGTACAATCGACTGCAACTCGTTATCAACGCAAGATCGAGTTTCTTTCGTATTAATGTCTATCCGAGACAATGCGTCGGCAATGACATTTTCTTTTCCTTTTTTGTACTTTATTTCAAAATTGAATTCTTCTAGTTTTAATTTCCAACGTATTAATCTTGAGTTTGGTTCTTTAATTTTTGAAAGCCAAACAAGAGGATTGTGGTCAGTTTCAATTACAAATTTAACACCATAGAGATAGCAACGAAAATGTTTAGTTGACTCTACGATTGAAAGAAGTTCTTTTTCTATAGTAGAGTAATTTTTTCAGCAGAATTGAGAGTTCGAGAGTAAAAAGCTATAGGATGGTCGTTTGAGATAAAAACACTACCTATTGCTATATTGGATGCATCAGTTGTCAATTTGAAAGGTTTGTTAAAATCTGGATATTGAAGAACAGGTGAATTACTAATAAGTTCCTTACATTTCTGGAAAGCTTCTTTAAATTCTTGATTTCCGATATAATTTTCACTTCCTTTACGAAGGCATTTTGTCATTGCAAAAGTAATCTTTGAAAGGTTTTTAATAAACCTGCGATAATAACCAACTAGTCCTAAGAAAGCCTTTATCTCTTTTGAGTTTTAGGAATTGGATATCGTTGGATTGCTTCGATTTTTAAAGGTTTGGTTTAATACCTTCGGACGTTATAAGATGTCCAAGAAAAGCAACTTCTTTACGCAAAAATTCGGATTTATCTAATTGAATTTTGAGATTTACTTCTTTGAACTTTTTGAATATAATTCTGATGTGATCAATATGTTCTGATAGAGATTTCGAAATATTACTACATCATCCATATACACAAAACAAAATCGGTAAAGATAATCACGTAAAATTTCATCCTCATCCTTTGAAAGGTCGCTGGCGCGTTTTTTAAGCCAAAATGGCATGCGCAGATACTCATAATGTCCATTATTTACTGAAAAAGCTGTTTTTTCAATAGATGAAGGATCCATTTCAATTTGATGAAAACCTTGAGCTAAGTCAAGTGTAGTAAAATAAGTACATTTACCAAGATTATCTAAAATTTCTTCTATTCTGGGTAATGGGTATTTTTCTTCAACAGTAACATCGTTTAGTCTTCGATAATCGATAACCATTCGAAATTTCCGTTTTCCAGATGCGTCTTGTTTTTTAGGAACTATCCAAACAGGGGCAGAATATGGTGATATTGAGGGTCGAATAATTTTGTTGTCAAGCAGTTTTTGAATCTGAGATTGAATTTCTTGATTCATGCTTGGGGGGTGTCTAAAGGATTTTACATAGACTGGTCTATCGTCTGTAGTTCGTATGAAGTGTTTTGTTTGACTTGTAAATGTCAGATCACAATCTTCATTGTACATTATATTTTTAAATTCATGACATAGTGGTATAATTTTTGATTTTTTCTAGATGGGTTAAATGATCAAGTCGTAATTGATGTTCAGGGTTAAATTTTATATTACTTGTTGGTGGGTCAAGTAAGTCGAATTGGTCTTGCGGGATTACTTTTATTCTTTGATGGAAATTAACTTGTACATTTGGTGTTGGATTAGGAACTTTACATAAACCATTATTTACTTCGACTAGTGAGTCTGGTATAATATGTTCATTTATGTTAAAAGATGGTAAAATTGCTGTACCTTTTTCATAGTTTACTGGTATGACTAAAAAGTTGTTGTTTAAATTTTCTATTGGTCTAGTTAGAGGTTTGTTGTATGCAAGAGAAAAGGGGATTTTTATGCCATTAAGGGTTAGAGTTTTAGTTTTATAGCATAAATTAGCATTTAAGTTCTTCAAATCTCGTGTGCCTATAAGAGCATCAAAATCATTATGCCAATTTAAAACACGAAGCTTAAATGTGTAGTTAATACCTAATTCTTCTAGCAAATTTAATTTTTAAATTCCTATTTTCTTGATGGATTTGTTTACAAGAAATTATTTCGAAAGGTTCAATGTACATATTATTTGAAAATAATTCTGCAAATTTTGGTGAAATTATAGAATCGGATGCTCCGGAGTCTATAAGAATTGTCATTTGTTTTCGGGGTAGTTGGAAGTAAGGCAACTCAATCATTTGAGCGATATTATTTAAGTCAAGGTATTTCCGAAGCTACTTTCTGAAAATTTTCATTATTTATTTCCTCTGTCTCTTGACAAGTTTCATAGTTTGTGTCACGATAATTTTGAAACGCAAGGTTTTGTTCAAAATCATTTTGAGGAAAAACGTCGTTTTGCTGTTGAAGGTAATTTTCATCAGATTGATTATACATAAAGGAGTCATCATATACTGGAGTCTGTGAGTTAACTTCAACGTTGGTAAGTTCTTGAGATATAAAAGTTACGTGGTCCTGTAGGAATAAACGTATTATGTCTCACTAGGGGTTGTCTTTGTTGATGTAAGAAACGAGAGGGACCGGCAGTTGAAATAGACATAGGTGTAGGTGTATCTTGTCTTGGTCTATTTTGTTGAGCTATTTGTCTTGACTTGCCAAAAACTTGTGAGTTTGTGGGATAAGTCTCGGAAAAATCTAGGCTGAACATTTATAGGTTGACTTGGAAAAGTTGAGGTCGAATTTGGTTAGTATTATGTTGATTAGTATGAGGGTTAATAAAATTATTATTAAACCTCTGTTATTGTGATTTAATGATTGGTGTGGTTTTTCCATATGATTTCGCATAGGAGAATGGTTGTTAGTAAAATTTACTTGAGATTCAATCATATTATAGTTAATGACATGTTGAAGAGCAGTATCTAATGTGTTAGGTCTTTGTATCATTAACATGGTTTTTAAAGTTTGCGGTGAATTTGCAGTTAGTAATAAAACAGATGTATTTTCTACTTGAGAAAGTAAAGTTGTCTTTGAAGTGACATCGGTAACTTCGCATTGAATTTTAGCAATAATTCGTTGCACAAAGGTTTTTAATCGGTCAACAAATTCTAACATTGATTCATTTCTATTAATTTTAATGTATTGCATTTGTTGCATTAAAACAAGATAAGTCACTGGATCGCCAAACTTTTGTCTAAGTGCTGCTCTAATAGCAAGCAATCATTTAAATCTGGTCTAGAAAGATAGAAATTTCTAGCATCATCAACTAACTTTGATTTAACTGCGGCTGTTACGAGTTGTTTTTGGGCTTCACTATTGCCGTAATATAATGCATAAAATTCGTCGATAGCTAGAATAAAGCTTTCAAGGTGCTCTTGTTTGCCAGAGAAAGTGGGCAAAAGAGAGGTATGGAATCTAATATTTTCCATTTTAAAGTTAATATTATTACTACTTTGTACCTCCTTACTTGTATGACTAGAGTTCTCTAAAATTAAGTTGTCAAATAAATCTACTAATTCCTTTTGTTGAGGATTTGAATCGTATCTTGTTTTCTCTTCGCTATCTGAGCTTTCGTTCTCACTTGAACTTGAATCTGAACTGTTTCGTTCTTTTACTAAACCTAAACGAGCCCTATTTCTATACAAAATTTCTTTTAGTCGTTTTGACGCTTGAGACATGAAAAACAATGGTCATTCAGCAAAAAACTTACAGTAGAGTCAAGGAAGAATCCATAAAGCCTGTACTGCAGCGGTTCACAACCATAGGGTCCTATAAAGGCGTGGCTGATGTCCTGGGGTTTTTGTTTGTCTTGGAACGTCAATCTTCGTCTTTTCGGGGTGACTTCTTGGTACTCTTCTTACTTGGAATAGTACGACGTCGCGACGAATACCGTTTGGTGTAGCACGTTACACGTACAACAAAAATGTCCCGAAAAATTGGTTACAGATAGTGCACTAAGATTTAAAAACCACTTTCGCACAACGGAATCCGATAAAGGGCGAAACTGCACTATCCTACCGGCTGCGCCAATTAAATGAGAAGTCAGACGGAGTAACTTTTAAAAAAAAAGACTTTATTTGTTGAAATAGGACGTTTACTAAACTAAAAACTTAAAATTATGGTGAACAATTAAGCCGAACAGCCTGAAGCTTTGACACGGTCTTAATGATTACGGTTGCAGCGTTACAATCGCCTTTATAAAACTTAATACTAGCGTCAGCAGAAATATGGGTGCATCAGCATAAATACTAGGTGCATATATGGTTTAGGGATATATCTAGCGAATTTGACAATGATGTTGATGATGAGTTATTAGACATTTCTGAATCCAATCCTGTTGTGCCTTCCACTAATAACAACAAAAAAAAACCATAAAGAGCCTACCTCTACAGTGACAGCAAGTGTTGCTAATGCAATTGGCGATTTCGTTATCATACGGTATGAACAACAATATTTTCCGGGTATAATAACAAAATTTGTTACCGACGGATTGTATGTAAGTGCAATGCAAAGCTGTGGCAAATATTGGAAGTGGCCGGAGAAAAAAGATGAACTTTTTTACGAATTCAACGACGTTATCGAACAGAAAATTAGTCCACCTACACAGATTTCACGGAGACAAATTTTTTATTTTCCTGAAATGGACAAATTTCTTATTTAGATTATCTGCTTAGGTACCATTAGAATTAATATTTATTTTTGAATATGTAGCATAGAAACTAAATTTGATTTGTTCTGGTCCCGGCGGTTGAAAGTAAGCATCTTTTTAAACTTTTTGTCACAATCTCGCTCTCTTGGGCGCGGAGAAAGTGTTTCTATTTGGATTGTTCGGTGTCATAATCTCACCCGTCGCATGCCAATGCAATGCAAATTGTGACAATTGTGAAATTGTGGGCTTGGGTGCGGCCGGACATGGAGTGACTCCATGTCCGGCCGCCATGAAGCCCCGCACGGTCACACTTCCACAGTGACAAAAAAGGGAAAGTCGCCCCTATTTTAATCTGTTCAATGTCCAACTTGTGAATGTCCACCGCGGTTTTTGTTGTGTGACGTCCCTTTCGTGTCTATTTGGTCTCCTTCAGATAAACATGCAGCTTTTACATCATTCAACTTCCTTGGGTTTTGATTAAGTTTTTTCCCCCTTCAAGAATAAAAAACCAGCAACTAACTTCTTCTCTTTGACATCAACACTGGGTTTTGATTAAGTTTTTTCCCCTTTGAGAATAAAAAACCAAGCAACCTGTCACCTCAGAACCAGAACTGGCTTTTTTGATCAAATGTGTCTGAATACACCCGAAACATGTTAGGCAGATAACAACTTATTATTAATATATATTTGTGGAGATCGACTCTGAGTTTTGCTTTCACTTACACTCACTACTCCACTGCGTGCATATGGACTACTACTTTTCGATACTAATCAAAATGTCCAAAGATCTCTCTCTGAACCAATGGACGTCTCTTCTGGTAATACCATCATAAACAGAGCCATAAATCAACAAAATCAAAATCGCAATTTTACGAGTCAAGAATGGTTTAATCATTCGGTTACAAGTCTAAAAGATCAAACCGAAAAAAAATATCTTGAAGAAAGAAATGCTTATATTCCAGTTAACAATCAATTTGATGACATAAATCATTCGAATGATGATTTTTGTTGTGAAAATTATCAATTCGAACGACCAGGAAATTTTGATGAGTAAAATTTTCAGATTTCTCATTCAAACAATCCCCCAATATAGTAGTTAACGTGAACAACTATATTAATACTGATTTACCAAAAATATTTTTAGCCGAAATTAGTTCTTACATTCTAATCGACACTGGGAGTGGAAAAAGTTTTATAAAACCTGAATTAGCTTATGAAATGTATCCACATTCAATCTCAAATGAACCTTTTGCTGTTCGATCAGCTCACGCTAAGTCAATTCACAACGAAGTTGCTGAAATTCCAATTTTTCCATCTTTCGATTCCCCAGGAAATCATAAATTTTATCTCTTTGATTTTTCGCCGGAATACGATGGTCTTTTAGGAATTGATTTTTTTAAAAACACAACGTAGACTTGAAAAATCTTCTATTAGAGACACCAAATGCTATCATACCTTTGCCAATTAAAAATAAATCAGTAAATATGAGTCATTTTGACTTTGCTGAATTAATAATACCACCAAGAACTTGCCAAAAAGTTGAAATACCTGTAAAGCAATGTAATGGCATTGGTATTCTAAATTATCAAAATTTTGGAAATGGAGAAATGCCAAATGCATTAGTGTCAATTAACAATTTTCACGCATTAGCAACTATTGTTAATCCTTGTGACAATCCAATAAAAATTCAAATTTTTGAACCTTTTGATGTAGAAACAATTAATGAAACTGAAATAATTTTTTTTTAAAAAATGGAAACAGACACAGAAATTAACAGGCACTTTGACAACGCCCAAAAACAAAATTTAAAAAATTTGAGACTCTCACACTGTAACAAAGAAGAATACAAAGCTATTAGAGATCTTTGTTATGAATTTAGAGACATTTTCTATTGTAAAAGAACTACATTAACCTTTACAAATCAAATCAAACACAAAATTAATTTGACTGACGAAACTCCACTTTTTACAAAAACTTATCGATATACCGCCGTGCATAAGCAGGAAGTCCATTCTCAAATAACTAAAATGCTAAATGATGGAATAATACAACATTCAAATTCACTATGGACTAGCCCCATTTGAGTAGTACCAAAGAAAACGGACGCATCTGGTAAAAGAAAATGGCGCATAGTTATCGATTATAGGAAATTAAACGAGAAAACTATTGATGATAAATTTCCATTGCCAAATATCTCTGATATACTTGACAAGTTAGGAAAAGCACATTACTTTTCGACACTCGATCTAGCCAATGGTTTTCACCAAATCGAACTACATCCACCTGACATTCCTAAGACAGCCTTTTCAAGAGACACGGGACACTACGAATTTAAACGTATATGGTTTATCTTGATGATATAATAATTTTTAGCGTTTCTTTACAGGAACATAGAGAACGATACGTCGTTCATCGATTTTGTGTAACGAATGAATGTTTGTAGGGCGAGCGCAGCGAGGTCCTACAATTTGAATGAGTTACAGAATAAGACGTTTTCGAAACGTGTTGCATACATAATTTTTTTCTAATTTTGACCAAAAAGCTGTGAAAACCATCTTTTAAAGTGATTTAACACAAATATTCACTTTCATAGCACCTTGTATAAACTGTGACAACGACATGTTATGATGGATGTCGCCCATATGTTTCTACGGAAATGCATAAAAACAGGGAGTGATGAAATGAACTTTTCATAACTAGTTACATAAAGTGATACTTTTCCTAACTAGTTACGAAAAGTAAAACGTTTTGTCACTCTAATCAGTTTTGAAAAGTGTCACTTATGCCAAAATTAGAAAAAATACTTATATCTATTTTCATTCCAAAAATCTGTTTACTTTCAAAGATGTATGAGTAATTATTTTAGAAACTTATACTTATTGAATGTTCTAAACTGGTCAATAATGTTCAGCCTGACGAAAGGGAACTCATGATCAAATATCGACACGAAAGTAAAACAAATCATAGAGGAATTGAAGAGACATTAAACTTTTTAAAAGCAAATTATTATTGGATGTCATTAAAAACCGATGTTACCCATTACATCAATAACTGTCCAATATGCCAACGCGCAAAGTTTGATAGGAAACCTCCGAATCAACCTTTGGTATTAACCCAGACTCCAAAAAAGTCCTTTGAAATAATTCACATCGATACTTTTCTAATTGGAACACACAAATTTTCTCACAATCATTGACAAATTTTCCAAACTTGCACAAGCGTTACTTTATGATGGAAATGCAGTATCATGTGCGGACAAATTAATATGTATAATGCATAATTCGATGGTGGATCTTAAAGCGTTCTTAAAAAAGGTTCAGTCAATTGAAAATCTTGTAACTGACAAAAAATACCAATTTCTGCAAATATAGAAAATATTCTATTAATCGAGAAAGTAGTAAAGATTAAAGGCTATCAAAAGAATACCAATTTGACTTTTATAATTGAGCTTCCACTTGTTGAACTGGATGTATACCAATACTTCAGCGTGCATCCTGTTCCTGTGCCTAATGGTCAAGAATTAATTGTCAATATTCCACATAAACCGTATTTAGCCCTCAACGACCGGAGATACCTTTACTTGGAGGAGAAATGCGAATAAATGATTGACAACAATTACTTATATCAGAACACTCATATGAATACATTAGAAAACTTTTCACCTTGTGAAGTTCAACTAATCAGCCACAGTCAGAACGTTACTTCATGTCATTCATTCCAGTTGAAGTTATCAACGCCTCAGGTTACCAAAGTTATCGATGGAAAATCGATCGTGACCATACCAAAACGACTTGTTAGCACCGCTGATTGTAATCAGGACAAACAACAATTCCATTATTTGGATGCTATTGAATTAAAGTACCTATCGTGTTGATATACAGGGTGCCCACGACGAAAGACATCGATTGATATTGGAAAAAGTATAAATAGGAGAGTTTTTGAAAATTTGGCGGATACTGATGTGGGCATGCCCAATCCAACTAAAATATTTTCAAGATGGTTCCACTTCCGTTTATACCGGAAGTCAATCACAACTTTCTTATTTAAATAGAACACCCTATATATTAATTACATATTTGGATTCCTCACAAAATTCTGACCAACTTTTGTATAGAATGCCCTATGTCTATCTCTAGCCGTTTTCGAAATATTTGATGTTTTTCCAAAAAAGTGACAGTTGCAAAGCTCAACATATTTTTGTACTATGTTAAAACCGTATTTCATTTTGCAATGAAACTTTGGGTTATTGTAAATAAAGGATCGTTTTATTAAACTGAGGGTGCGTAACGACTCATTTGTATACAGGGTCGTCAAAAAAAAATCATAAACTTGCCACTAAAAAAAAATGAAAAATTTCAAGTTTTTTTAAATGGAAACCCCCATTTTTTATGACGGAATCATTTTGAGCATTAAAAATTACTATAAGTTTCAATTTACTTGCCTATACCTAAATCCAACCCATTTCGTTTTTTTGAGAATAAACATTTTTTTTATTAGGCTGCATGCTCGGCTGCATGGTTGGAATTAGCTGGTACTCTAGTTGGCCATGCTTTTGACACACGGTGATATTGGAGACCTGCAGGGCATGTTAATAACACTAGTTTTCAGTGTTTTGACAACTGCAAATATGCCGTCGCGGTTACGTTATTCAAACCAAGATTACTTAAATCTGTTTATTATTTACGGAGAATGTGATAAAGTTGTGAGTAGAACATGTGAGGTATTTGCCGCTCGTTATCCAGAAAAACCAAAGCCATCACGAAAAAGCTGTCAAGCAAATAATTGGAAAATTTTAAAAATACGGGATCTGTGAGATAAAAGCTATTAAAACAAAACCAATCCTTAATAATACAAATGTAGAATTTGCAATTTCTAACCAACTTTTGTGTACAATGCCCTATTCCTATCTCTAGCCGTTTTCGAAATATTTGATGTTTTATCAATCAGTTAAAATTCGTATTAATGCGTTTAAACGCATCAGAAATTTCGAATAAGCAGGTTCCAGAAAATAACATAATGGAGTTGTCGCTGCCAATAAAACTACCTGTATCTTCAATAACTCTCCTTTTAGAAGCAGAAAATGAGATAATAAAAACGGAAGAGAATAAAAAGCAAATGGTAGGTAACATCGAATTTACAATGAAAGTTTGTGGCAGTATGTTATCACTTGTAAACATTTCAGATGCATAAGTTCCTGCAAGTATCGGGACAAAAACGCAGCCGATTTCACTAGAAGAGGATTAGCGACAATTTTTACCAATGAATTGGCGGTTCAGTGTTCTTAGACAGGCCAACAAAATAATTTCAGAGTAAAAGACTCTGAATTTGTTCGGATATTAAAAGGCATTTTTTTTTTTTGTATAAAATGTATTATGTTTTACATTTATTATGTATCTACTTCACAGAAGCCGTACAGCACGTCTTCAAGTCAGCCACGGATAAAGAGATTGAAACGTATATGATGGATTGGTTCCGACATGGGAACCGAAGATTGAAAAGGTCCTTAAATTAATTTCATCGCGTTCAGAGCAGTCATAAATAAGAAATCGAAATTTCAAATTGATATTTTTAAATGGATTATTTAATGCAATACATTAATAAAATATATGTTAAACTTTCAGGTGAACAAGATTTATCATTAGGTTAGGCGTAGTTATTTTTTATTATTATACTCATAAGATATATGATATACTAAATATAAGTTAAGTATACAGGGTGTCCCGTGACTCGACCGACAATAACTTTGCCATGTCTAGGTGTTCTATGAGTCATTCTGATGGACAAAAGGTCAGATCCACTATACATATAGGTAAATTCATTTTTGCTTTGGAAAAATTAGATATGCAACAAACAACTTTTACTATTCATTATTAGGCTTTTCATATTTTCTTGAATATCTCTGATACAAAAACGAATTGACCTATGGTTGCTATAATTTTGTTCATCAGAATAACTCTTTAGAACCCTTTGTCCTGGTATACCTTTGTCTGTCGCGTCACGGGACACCCTGTATATTTGTAGTTAGTAAAAGTTAAGATTTGTTTTTATTTAGAATCTGTTCATTAATTTATTTTAGATGTATTTTTTAAATACATATTTTTTTCCCTGCATTTTATATGCAAATAATGTGAAATACTAAAAGATCTGTTTTAACAGGAATATGTTTTATTATACCATAAATAATAATTTAAAATTAGTGGTTTAATAATATTTTTTATACCTTTACTGCTACGGCACTAAGTCGTATTCGTAAGGCAGAACCATTTTGTTGAACGCTCTCGACAAGGATTTTGATGAATTTTTGAACAAAACTTTTTACTTTACGTTTAACTTTACTTAACGCAGTTACTTTTCATAATGTGACAAGCTGTGGTGCCTTTATTTTTGAGTTTAGAATAAAATTTCTTATATGAAAGTTATAGGTATTTTGTATACATGCTGTCTGACAAAAACACCAAGAACAATGAAATTAACAAAATCTACATTTTTAAATGACACTGGAAAATGTTATTACATAAATAAACCGCTTTCCTGCATTTCTTCCGTTTCAAAGACGAAAATGTCAGTGCTTTACCTATGTATTTTTGAAATGACAAAATGCAGCCAATTTATTTATGTAAAATATATGCAGAGTGTTCGTTTGGAAAAACGTATATTCAGGCGAATTTCTTGATTTGCCATCTACGTTTATTTTTTTATTGACAGCACGTATAAAATATTTATGCAAATATCTTAACTTTTGTATAAGTTTTTTTTCTAAATTGAAAAATAAATAATAAACAACCTCAGCTTGTCACATTATAGAAACTAACCCTGTAGAAATAGAAACGATGCTGGAACGATTTTTACACCAGCATGTGTCGATACTGGTTAGACACAGTTTCGGTTTAATGTCGTAGCCAAAACGAAAATGTTCTATAAAGAAACGTTAGGAAAACGTCCTAGATCAAACATAACCGTTTCATAATCGGTTGTACGTTTCTAAGTTGACACAGGTTTGTTGCAGATTCGTAACGGAGTCAAAACTAAAAAGGAACATTTTTAACGTAACAGGGAGAATGTTGAGTTGCGGGACATATAACGAACGTTTAAACTTAAAAAAGATGTAAATGTGTCAAATAAATAACGAAACAAAGAAACATAGAAACTAAATTGTATTGAAACAACGACGTTATTTTGTTTAGTGGGTAATCTAATAATAAATATTGATAAAAAAGTGGAATCAGCTGGGTTTACTTGACCCTGCCGGCTGCCCCCCTGAACGGTGTTATTTAATTTATTATTATTGTAACATTTGTTCCTGTATAGCTGTGATTAATAATTTATTGATGGGTAACCAAATTAAAGTCTGACAAATGGGTAAGAAAATCTACTTTTACGTTAATTTATTGTTATAATGTGTTATGTTTATAGATTTAAAAACTAAAAGTTCTCCGATGACGGAAGAACAAAAGTGAATTATGATGGAATTTATAGGATGGAGTTCTGTCCCAGTGCCACGTAAGGAATGGAAGGATTGGAGAAAAGCAAGTAAAAATTTATATAATTTTTCTAAAAAAGCCATAAAAATCAAATACAACTTTTTGTTGTGCTTAATCAAATTACCCACCACAGCAGGGTACTACGTTGTGATACAAGGTGTTTTATATTCAACATATGTTTATGTCATAATTAAAAAACGAAAGATTTCAGCAAAAAATAAACTACGTCACTGGATTCTACGGAAAAATATCTATAAGAATCCGTTTTCACCTCTTGTGTGTGTTTTTTCACGTCATCTGTTACGTCACTATCACGTATCAATGATCACGTCAGTGGGCTGTGACTTACACCCGTCTCAGCGACGTTACTGCGACGTCATTTTATTGGTGATTTCGACGTAACAGATGACGGTAAAATCACGTCAAATTCACGACAGCTTGCTATTGGGGGAAATGGGTTATGACAATTCTGCTGACGCCATGTTAAATTTCACAAAAAAGTAACACACTGTCGCAAAAACCGCAACCCCGTATCTTTAAAAATAAGTGAGATACCTTACAAAAGTGTCGAAAATGGGACACCCTGTACACCAACATTCCTTTAGCTATGCGATTAATCGATTCAGATACTCACTTAGTAGGTACGGTACGGAAAAAACGATGTGGTTTGCCAAAAGCAGTTGTATTAAAGAAACTTCAAAAAGGTCAAATATTTGCGCAGCAGAGTAGGGAGGGTCTAATTTTTATAAATTGGAAAGACAACATAAATGTTTTTATGCTGTCAAGTAAACATACTGACAAAATGATCGAGGTGAGGGGCACAATAGGGGTAAAACTAAAACCTGAAGCTGTTTGGGATTATATCAGGGCTAACGAATCTGTCGATCTATCTGATAAGATAGTCGCCTTCGAGTTACTTTTGATCACATCTATGGCGAACGCATACATATATGTTGTACAAACAAAATGAACAAGAAACCATCTCGATCACAGATTTCAAAAAATCCGTCATACAATATTTGACATCTAATAAACTTCAAACTGAAATTTTATAAAAAGGCGTAGTAGCAAAGAAAAGAAGTTTTACTCAAAGAGATTAATCGCAAGGAAGGTACAAAATAAAACAATGTGTAAACTTTTGAGTGAAGTTCTAATAATAAACATTCTGGCTCGTTCTTAGAAAACCCACTTGATAAAAGGTTGATTCTTCGATGTAAATCGAAGCTGAGCAGACACAAAAAGTTAATTTTGCTGTAGGATGTTGATCAGTCAGGAAAATAAATTGTACGTTTGATAGATATTAATGACTGATTGCTGGTGTGGTTCAATTCCAATGTCAACTTCTGCACAGTTACTCAGTTCGCCATGCGTAGATTGACATTTAAAGGAATGATAATTCTTGTAATACATCCCCATTTAGTCGGACATTAAATAAAAAATTATGCGGCCAAATATTGTGGATAGGAAAATGTTGCATATGACATAACAGCAAATCGAAATAGCAAATAAAACTACACACAACCCGGCCCCAATCTTTAGTATATTAGTAAAATAAATAAGAATTCCAGCGTTCCCCTGTACGACTTTTTATACATCTCGCTTCAACGGGAGAATATCTGAAACAAAGAAAATAATATTACGACAAGAACATAAAAAACGTCAACGTGTTTTAACCGATTTCAGCTGAATATCTAAAAAAAAAATTTAAATTAACTTTTTATAGCATCCGGAGATTTCCGACAAAAACCGAAAAAGTCAAATTTCTATTTGTTTTTTACCACTTTATTAATGATTATTGTGGAATTTACTCCGCATGTAATAAAATGTTTTGAATTTTTTTTACCAAATTATTTAGCAATAAAATACGCAACTTCTCCATTGAACTAAAGCTCTTACCACAATAGTTTCTGAGATAGCAATACTAATGCATCGAATTTGTAACACCCTGTATACAGGGTAATTCAAATTCGACCCTCACCATTGGGATCTCAGAAACCATAAGAAATACGAGAAAGTTTAAATTGGGGCAAAGTTGCACAATTTAAAGCTCAACCAAATGCTGTTTTAAAAATTTTGATTTTCCGAGTACGTCCGAATTATCGTGTATGACAAGTACTGTCAAATAATGACATTTTATAAAACGGCCCATTAACTCAAAGCCAATAACTAAAGTAAAAATAGTTTTTATTGAATTATTTTGTTATTTATGAAGCAAATCATAAGTTATTATACATCACTAAAATCAGAATAAAACGTACTATTTGGTGGGCTAAAAAGCCAATATGGCGCCCATAAGAAAAAAGAAAGTTGATGATGACTGACAGAAAACGAAACGTCGTGTGGCAAATTTGAATCCATCATCGAATAGCTGAGAAAAAGTGTCAATGAAAAGGTGCTTTTAGTTTTGGAATATCTCTTCAAATAAGATTAGAAATAAATAAAAACAAAAAATCAAATTTTCAGTTTTTTTCGGATATCTTCGGAAGTACTCGGAAAATCGAAATTTTTAAAACTGCATTTGGTTGAGCTTTACATTGCGCAACTTTGCCCCAATTTAAACTTTCTCGTATCTCTTATGGTTTCCGAGATCCCAATGGTGAGGGTCGAATTTGAATTACCCTGTATAAAGTAAAAGTTTAAGAATTAAGTGTAGAATTTAAAATGTATTAAAAAATGTGGTTCTATTTAAAAATACCCATATTTTATCTGCCACAAATTTATGCTCCACCCTGTATAGTCAAAACAAAAAGAAAACATTTCTAATTTTTGTTTTAAAAAAAATTGCCCAGCCTAAATTAAAACTGATATATATTATCACATAGCTTATAAAAAACACAAATCACAAAACGGTGCCCGCTAGATGTAACAAGTCTTCCTGATCAATCAATCAATAAATTCAAAAATTCAATAATATACAGGATGTTACATTATAAAACATAGAAAATTTGGACTGTCACAGTTTTACAAGATACTTTTTGTAGCTTCCCAAATAGTTTACTCTGATTAAAATAATCAAATCAACCTTAATGTTAATTCCTGTCTATCTGAGATATTATTTATAGAAAGGGAATAGCTTGAATAATGAAATTATCTAAAAATTCAGAAGAATTTACTTGGTTTTAAAAACACTGCAACTGCACAAAGGTGTTAGCTTTATAATCATAGTACTCATAAGATAGAAGATGTCTCATACAAGCGGTGTCTTGAGTTCATCATTTGTACTCACTGCAAACTACCTCATTATTACTATACTTTAAACATGCTTTTAGATTAGAGACACTAAATATAATACATATTGATTTGACGTTCAATAATGCAATTTAGCAAAGTAAATAATGATGATTATTGTTAAGATTATTGTGTTAACGTAAAACTGCAATGCTTTTCATTTTAATGTCAATTTCAACAACAACTTAAAAAATACCAGACGAGAAAAATGTGTAGTAATGATGCATCAGCAGGGTTAAATACCTAGGTTAGGTTTGAAATTGGTATTGTAATCTTACTAAGACCAGCAGGCTCTATGTCCTTCAAAAAATATACATTTACTTGATTTTATTGTCTAATTTTCAACTATTATTGAAATATTGTATTAAAATTACAAATATAACTATTTTAGCTGCATGGGAATCTATTTGACATAACATAAATAATAAAAACAAAAGCAAAGTGACAAATTCGAACTTTAGTTGACATAACAACAGATGGAGGATGGCTTAATCAGCAGAATTTGAACTGAAAAAAATTGAACTTAAGTATTGGATTGTTAAAAAAAAACATTGCAGCTGAACAAATACAGGGTGTTACAAATTAGATGCATTAGCATTGCTATCTCAGAAAGTATAGTTTGATAGAGCTTTAGTTAAATGGAGGCAAAGTTGCGCATTTTACTGCTAAATAATTCGGTAAAAATTTTTTTTTTTTAATTTTCATTACATCCGGAGATATCCAACAAAAACAACTAATCAAATTTCTATTTTATTTTTTTCCACTTTATTATTGATTATTTTGGAAAATCAATTGCACCTTCTGGAAGCAATAATTTATGCTATTTAAGAAAATAATGTTTGTATTTAGCTACAACGTTTTTAGATACCATCATCAACTTAATATTTTAAAATACGGACCGGGACTTTCGATTTCGTTTTTTTAGTAGCTACCAACCTCCCGAAAATAATGATGTGCCACACTTGTCAAAAAATTATACCTAGTGTACTTAGGTAATTGTTTTTTTCAAATATGCATTTGAAATTCATATGTTATCATAATGAGTAAATAATTTAGTTTGATATGATTAAGCTGATTCATCAAAACTCAACCGCGAATTCAAACATGTGAGTATCTGAAAAATAAATAACTAACGAAAAACATATTTTTTTTTTAAATAAATGAAAAGTACCATAAGAAACTCTCGCTCTTTTTCGAAGGAGCAATGAACCTATTTATTAAATTATATAAAACTAAATTATCTACTAATTATGACAACATATCAAATTCAATTGCTTATTTTTTTAAAAAATCTTAAAATACCAAGTACATAATACGAGTACACTAGGTATATTTTTTGACAAGTGTGACACATCATTAGTTTCAGAAGGTCTGTGGCTACTAAAAAATGAAATAAAAAGTTGAGGTCGGTATTTGAAAATTTGAAGTTGACGTTGGTATCTAAAAAAGTAATGTTTGAGCTGAAAACTAAAACTATTTTCTTGAAAAAAATGTGCCTCCAGAAGGTGCCATTGATTAAAGTGGTAAAAAAATAAAATAGAAATTTGACTTCTCCGGTTTTTGTCGGATATCTCCGGATGTAATGAAACTTTTTTGAATTTTTTTTTTTTACCAAATTATTTAGCAATAAAATGCGCAACTTTGCCTCCATTTAACTAAAGCTCTATCAACTATACTTTCTGAGATAGCAATGCTAATGCATCGAATTTGTAACACCCTGTATGTTTGGTTTAAAATCATGGTACTAGATAAGCAAATGTTGTATCATCTAAGTAATTTCGTAGACATCATTTGATCTGAAGAATTGACACGTATATGAATTAGATTATTACTGTTCCTTCAAACATGCATTTAGATAACACTACATACAGTGCTTTTGTAACATGCATGCTGCCTAAGTTCAATAAAATTAAAAAGACTAACTTTTCACAAAAATTTTCGAACCCTCATGTTTTTAATTTTATTAACCTCTGCTTGTGTTATATGAAATGGAATTATACAGGGCCCAAAAACTGGGTATTTAAAATATTTTTGATCTTTTAAATGGCAACACTTCTTTATTATTGTATAATTTGGATTCTAGAAACAAACAATTCTAAGTATTGTTCCATGCAACTTGTACCACAATTGTTCTGTAAATATTGATAATTTGAAACCAATAATTTTCCATAAATCAGATTAACATCCCCAAAATTGATTGATAACATTTTTAAAAAAAATGTAAAAAGATAATAGAAAGTCTTGTTATTGTAACAGCCCATAGAGTTCATTTTAAAAAGCTGATTTTAATTTTTTTCTATTTTTTTAAGTAAAAGGTGGGACCTATAATTTTGAAAAGTGTATTTGACATTTGTTTAAAAACATTTGAATATCAGTAAGGAGTATGTTGCATGAAATAAGAATTGTTTGTAGAATCCAAAACCTCCTATAAAAACAAGGTTCCAAGTGTTTTTGGAAAAAGTACAGCCCACTTTATAGAGTGGGTGTACCAATGGAGAAATTTAGTTCAAGCATTAGTATTCACTGTAAAAATTGAAGGTGATTATAAATGATAAGTGTATGGAGGTTATTACATAACATATAGACTGACAAGTGCCAGTACATAAATAGTAAATCGAGGGGTGTGACACTTCAATAATATTTGGGTCACTCACCAAATAATATTAATAATATGCAATAATCTTACTATCTTGATAATACGACATAATGCAATAATACTAATAATAATCTGAATAATACAAATAATACCCCATAATATAAATAATGCAGCATAATCTTGATAATACCACATAATCCAATAATATAGTAAATAATCTGAATAATACGAATAATACGGCATAATATGAAAAATCATAAAGAGGTGGGAATTGTTGGTTATTAAGAATAAATATAAACATTTTAAACCAACTAAACAACTGAAGATTGAAAAGTGTAGAAATAATTATGCAGGTATGTTTTTTTTTGCTTGATTATTATAAGGAGCTTTTTGCTCGGCTTGTGACAATAATAAACTGACAAAAAAATTTATTTTATTTATTTATTCTCTAAGTATTTTGCCAAAATGTATTTATTGTCTTTAAATTAATAATTTATGCAATTACATATTAAATTACTAGCTATTACTTATTACTAAAGAATAATCCTTAATAATAGGCTAATCAAGCAATAATACGTATAATATCAGTATTATTTGGAATAATACAATAATACTGACATAATATCAATAATATTGAATAATCCATAATAATCCTTATATTACTATATAATATCAATATTATTTGGAATAATACAATAATACGGGTATAATACCAATATTATCAATAATATCGCATAATCCTCGTATTATATAATATGGGCCCAAATTTAAGAGAGTGTCACACCCCTCGTAGTAAATAATATTAAATAAAAAGTTGTCGCTTGTAACTGCAAACCTTTTCTTTAAGCAGGAACCCAAAACAAAAATGAAAAAGTTAATAAAATCATGTCCTAAAAAAACTGTCATTTTTGTGATAATATTCATCTGTCAATGCCAGGTTAACCATACAACAGGTGTGAAAAAGCCAAGAAGATTTAATTTTTGGTATTAGCCCTAAAAAAAATTTGGTTTTTAAGTGAATTCAATTATTACTGATACTAAATTTAAATAATTTTTTTTTATGAACTCCTTTGGTCATAAGCATTGATTCTGTTCTTGGTGCTAATATTAATACTATTACTAAAATTAAATTTTGTTATATAAACTAGACTTAAGTCCCTTCCATTTCATCAAATTTATGCAGTACCTACTGTACAAAGACACTGTATAATACATATTAACTCAAAGTTTGAGCAATGCAGTGTATAATGATAATTTTTAAACATAAAACAATAATGAAAACTGCATTGGTTTTCATTTGAATGTTAATTTAAATAAAATCAATATACTGACCTTAAAACATGCTTTTTTATTCACTGTTCTAATGTAAATAGCCCCTGCACACAATTTCACTCTTCAACTTGATTAAGTTGTTGCAATCTTCTTAGTGGGTAATTTGCTCTTTGCTTAGTTCAATTTCTTCATAAAAGTTGTATTTTCTCATCCACATGGAAAAGTAGTGAAGTATTCAGCATATACAGGATACAGATCTGTAAAATAGGCCCAATTTGTTAGTTGAACCACCCTTAAAAAATTGTCAGACTAGACAAAATTTTTAGTAATGTATACAAAAGATGCATCAGCAGAGTTTTTTCAGGTTAGGTACGAAATTGCCATTGTAATCTTACTTGGGCTAGCAGGCGTTGTATGCATTATCACCATTGAAAAATATACATTTACTTGAATTTAGTGAATAATCTTCGCCAATTATTGGATTTATTGTAATAAAAATACAATAATTATTTCAGCTGAATGTAAATTTTTTTTTTTTTTTTTTTTTTTAACTTTCTTAACTTTCTTTATGGCATTTCACCACTAGGGTATTCAGCCAGGCCAAGTTAGGTTAGGTCGAGGGTGGCCTACGCCACGTCAGAGCTTAAGCTCCTCCTCTTAGGTCTGATTAAGAAGTTAGTAAGACAACACAACAAAGGTTTCAAACTCTTCACGCTCCCGGGCTCTGGAGGAGCTGTCACACTTTTGGAAGAGCCTCGGATGGAAAGGAAGGTGTCAGAGATCTGGAAATGATCCAATAATGTTCAAATCATAAATCAATATTGTTAACTTTCAAAAAATGACAAATGAGTTTAATTATGGTGGATGACGGCGAACCCATCACACCCCGCAGGCATACAGGAGCCTGGATTCCACTTTTAATTAATTCCTGGTACAAATCACCATTCATTCGGTCACATTGGAACAAAATATGCTCCAACGTGCCCTGCGAACCACAATGACATAATGAAGAGTCCGCTCTTCCTAACATAAACAAATGTTGAGGCACCAAACAATGCCCAGTCCTAATGCGAATAATGGTGGTAATATGCCTTCTATCTTTATAAGTCAGTCCAGAGAACCAAGGCTTAGAGGGAAACGCATCAGACTCGCAAGATATCTACGACCCTTGCTCAAAAATGTTCGCCTCCAAGCAGTTTGCCACCCAGCAAAATGCCTAAGCTTAACTTCCGGGTAAAACTCATCCCAGTCAAGTTGAATGGGCAAGGGTTACATTCAAATTCCTACCCAGGCAGGCGTAATTTTTTTGACACCACAAAAAAAACAAAACAACAGCAAAGGGACAAGTTGGCATTTGACATCATAACAGATCCAAGATGGTCTATCAGCAGAACTTCTTTCCTCAATGCGTTACGCCGGGTGACGTCACAGTGGATGCACGAGTGCACAATATGCACCCAAGGGATTACAGGCGTTGTCCGTGGTTTTGTATTACTATTTGATTCTCTCTCTTCATTAAGTAGTCCATCTTCACAGAGTGGAGGATTACATTCTTCTGAGATGGTATTTATAGGAAGGGGTAAGTTCTACGAAACGAAATATCTAAAAATTTAGATTCATTAAGTATTGGATTTATTGTTTAAAAAAAACATAGCAGCAGCACAAAGATGTTTTCTTTACAATCATAGTACTTGATACGTAGATATTCAGCCTTATGCCGTAAATCCATTGACTTAATATCAATATTGAAATAATTTCAATGAAAATTGACCACTATTTCAATTTTTGGTCACATTTGATTAAAAAAACTGTAGGTAACAATTGATTGATAAAATTTCAAGCTTTACTATGGCAACATTGCATTTGTGTTATGGCCAGACCAAACCAGACGGAGCAGTACCGACCTAACCTCACAAATTATGTAAATTTGAAACGGATTTTGATGTGCTGTGTGCGTTGGATATTGAGCACGTGACCATGTGGGGAACGGATGGTCGTCACTATCAATAAAACACCACCATTTTGCTTTTTGAATAAACCGAATTGCATTTATTCATTGCTTGTTGATAGTCTGCCATTAATGGAACATTTCCAGCATGCTTAAGACTAAATACACCGCCGTGATATGAGAAAAACCGAAAAACTAGGAACTAGCACGATAACCGACAACCATTTTGTTCACTTGCCCGACACTGTCTCTATTCTCAAATAACGGGGAAAAATGTGCAATGTCAAATAAAAAATAACCTAAGTCGTCTGTCATTATTATCTTGCCCAACACGGACAGATACTTCGACACTAACCTACTCCGAGTAAAGAAACGAACGAGACGGTAGGCAACACCGCCACAGGTGTTTTTCAGTTTTTTTTTTCCGGCAACGGTAAGTACTTAATTCAAAATTAGGATAAAGTACCAAAACTTAATTTTTAAGTCAATTTTAGAATATGTCTAAGAAAGCCGCAAGACAGCAATATATTCAACTTCTAACTGAGGTAGAAAGTTACTGATGTTTTAAAGTGGGAAAAGGTACCCCAGATTTAAAAAGACAATCTTGGGGAAAAGCTGCAAAGGCTATAATTTCTATTGGAGGTACCCAAAAAACTGGTGAACAATGGAAAAAGGTATATAATTTACAGTAGTTAAGACTTTTATTGCAATTTTACATGTACCTGTATTGTATTGTATCTGTCGGATTCATTTATATTATAGAGCTATTAGAAAAATAGACTATGAAATTTTAGGCCTTCATTGAATGGAAATCCCACATAAAAGCAAAAATTCGGAATAATGCGGAACTATCTGATGTAGAAAAAAAAATGTGTCAATTTAACTGGACTTTATATTTTCCCTGGTGGAATCCAGAAATACCCGAACTAGGTATTGCAGTGGCTGGTGAGTTTATAAGTTTTTGTTATTTAATGTTAGTAGTAGAATAAAATTTTTGTTTAATGCTGGATGTCATTACTAACATAGAGAATAAGTCATAGAGTCTATTTGATTTAAAGGGCTCAACACACTAGCCTGTCTCTTGAAGAATCAATTAGAATTAAGTTAACTTCTTTGCAATTTTGATATCAAGTCTTTATGATTTCCTAGAGGTTTTTTGCATTTTTTTAGGGATATTAAGAATTACCCTTTTTTGGTCAAGAGGGTCTGTTTGGTTAGTATGTTAAGCACTTTATAAATAATAGTATGACTTTGTAAAATGTGTACATGCATGATAGCTGAAAAATCCGCGGCACAATCAAAATTATTGTCCAAACGACTTTCTAGGGTGCACAAGCAAACAAACTACTTATACAGATTAATATGAAGAATGTCACTGTAAAAAATATAGGGTGATCTGTTTTATCATCCGTTCTGTACTAGTAAATGGTCTGCAGGGACAAGAAATAATAACACTAGTTTTAATTTACCAGTCAATAAATTTTATATTAACAAACAAAATTAATAAGTTGCTGATCTTACAACTTAACGTAGCAAAAAAACACAAAATAACACATAAATAAAAAAATACAACTATTTAGTTGTACAAATGTCGTAGCAACAACACGACAAAAAAACTTATAACTAAAAACAAGTCTTATTTTTTTTAACTAAACATGCAATCAAACATTCAACAAAACTATTTACATCATCGGTCATAAGAGTAGACAAGTACCAACGTTAATTATCACAATAACGCAGTATTAATCTTTAATAAAATGCTAAGCACCACGTTCAATTATAAGGAGCAAAATACCCAAAATTATTCTGAGATTGAAGTGCCAAAATAAAGCGAGAGATGCATATTGCACCTTTATTTCACTAACACTGACACGGGAATTTCACTGCGATTGCATCAAAACAAACAGTACAAATAATAGTCAAACAAACTTACAGTTTAGTCACAGCTTTACTGATCTTTCCGTCAGCCACCAGAGAAATTTTTATTTTACTAGTCCGGGCCTGTCTTTCCAAAATTCAACCAACCTGATTTGTCAAATTGGATTTAATCTGGGTTTGTGGTCCACTGTTTTACCGTACAACAATCCTGTATTGCGTTTAATAGGTTAACTTATTTTAACCAGGGCTCTCAGGGGGTCCTTTGGCCTAAAATAAAAAACACTTGGGGTTCGGATTGGCAATCCGAAGTACTTCACAAATCTGGGTGGCCGTTTTATCAGCCAAAACAAACGGTCTGGGTTTTGGATGTAACAATCCAAAAACAAAGTGATACCAAGAGTATGATACTAGTCAACAATCAAATTAGCAGCGTGTGTTTTTATGCGAGAGAGAGAAAAATGAGAACGACCTTTCTTGTTAAGAGTTCTCGGGGCACTGGAACGTTCCCGAACGAAGTTTAAACGGGTAGACGCTTGGCGACGAGAGAGAGAAATTTCGATGCAACATCGGTTTGCGTTGAGTTAGACGGAGAGGACAACACCTACAACAACGCTTCGAAGAAGGGCAGTTTTTTATTGCGCTTGGGCAAGTGACTATTTTTAAATTAATTTTCGTTTGTTGCACCGAAAGATCGCAACAATAGCGTTGCATAGTTCTACTAAACTTAAAACAAATTATTTTTGTTTTAGAAGGGAACAGGAGGGAAGACACCATTACATCAGAAGCGTTTGAAATGACTACAGAAATTATAAATAATTCAGTCAGTAATCAGATACTTGAAGATAAAGATAGAAATGAGGCTTCAGAGTATTTTGAAAATTCCTTAAATCCAATGAAAGAAGAAAATGGATCCAATGAAGGTAGAAGAAGAAAGATGTTTGGCAGCAAAAAGATATCTTCATCGTCTATAAAAAATACAAAATGTAAGTAGCTAGGCTGATAAAAAACAACTTAACCATTAAAACATTATTATTCAGGCTGCAGTAACACTTTCCTGTACATTTTTAAAATTATTTGCTAGTTTCTAACAGTTAGAATTTATTTAGAACAACACATTCAATCAACAAATACTAGATTAAAAGAAATATCAAACTCCATTCTGGCAGTAGCTGAATCGATAAACAATTTAGCTGATGCCATCCGAGAGAGTAAAATATAAAAACATAAATAAAATAAAGTTTCAATTAAGTTCAAAATAAAATATATAACATATTTGTTGCAGTTTCTATTCATTTTATTTCCAGTGCTTTTGCTTGATCTAATAACCCTTACTAAAAATAAATAAAAATTTTGCTTATCCAGGTTATTTTAAATGTAAGCACGTTTTGGAATAAATAAGTATTATGATACAGACTGTTACATTAAACTTTGTAGCAGACAAGAAAGCAAGGACCAGTCCTCTACAATTGGAAATGTACCTGCAGTATAAAAAACAGTTTTCACAAAATGAAGAAGCATTTAAAGATCTTTGTCTCCAATTAAATCAAGAAAATTGCGGTCCAAAAAGAACTGCGGAAAATTGAAAACGAGTAAATTTGTACTCTGTGTTTAGCAATATTTTCAGGGTCAGGATACCTTCTTTTATAGGTTTTTGAAGAATGGGAGTCCAGAGTCAAGGCAAAAGCAAGGAGAATTCACTTTGAGCAAGAGTTAACTGGGGGTGGACTTGCAGTCATGGAGATACTGACAAATCTTGAAAAGAGCCTGTTGGAAATCTTGTCAAAGATATTGATATATGGACATCCCAAAATTATTGAATTGGGCTTTAAAAAAAAGACAAAAAGTAAACCCAGATATCAAATTAAGAAACTTCAGTGTAGAAAAAGGCAAAAAAAATGTTTAGGTACCTATGTTTCCTTCAAGTTCTCCGATCACCCTAATAATAATAAGCTTTTTAGATGAAACACTTCAGGTAACTGAATTGTTAAGAAAAAACTTAGATATGTTACAGTGTAACTTTAAGAATATTATAAAGAATATAAATCTGTTAGTATTGCATTACAAAAGTTGTTAAACATAATTTTATAATTAAACAATTATTATATTGGTAAAAAAGTTTTTATTCAAAAAATATTTAATTATTGTTCACCTCTTCCACATTTCTGAAATAATTTTGTATTATCATGTCTATTACAATTCGCCCTTGCTGCAAATTATTTATCCTTTTATGATCTTCCACAGTTTCGTCACCTCATTATCATTGTTCAATATTTCTAAACAAAAAACAAGGATTAATCGTGTTTGGCTTAAGCTTTCTCTAATAAAGTTGCATACCAAAGTATAAGAATGCCAAAATGCACCATAAATGGTTGATTAGGAATAATAACCTTACTTTCGACCTCTGTCCAGCATATGTCCAGGAATACACGAATGTTGCATTGTGCTTTAAATGTTGTTTATTTGGTCATGTTGCCAAGTATTGCACATCAAATGAGTGCTGTCATAAGTGTGGGGAAGCACATAGTTACACTAAATGTGAGGTAACTACCTATGACTGTCCTAACTGTAAGCGCTACAAACTAACCAACAGAAATCACTCAGCTCGAGATCCAAATTGTCCCATCTATATTCAAAGAATTAAGCGAATGCAGCAGCACACAAATTACACAAGCTCAACTTTTTTATGTTAGATGCAGACAAAGGACCAACAGAAAACTCACTGACTGCTGAAAATTTAGTATCTACTGAAGTTTCTGACTTAACATTTCAAATTGTGTACCAGAATGTTCGCGGTCTAAATAGCAAAACAAAAGACTTTTATAATGCAGTGCATTCAACTGAAAATGAGTATGATGCAATAGCTGTGACCGAAACTTGGTTATCAAATAGTGTCTATGACAGTGAATTGTTCCAAAAGAATTTCAAGTTAATAAAAATCGAAATAGAAGTTGACAGCAAACGTGGAGGGGGTGTACTGATAGCGGTAAAACGATGTTTTAAATGCACTTTACTGGTATTAGATTTTGTGTGTCCAGACATAGACTTAGTAGGTATTAAGATATACACAAGTAGCGTTAGTTTCATGTATGTATTAATTATTTATATTACTCCTAGTTGTTCAGCTGATAACAGAGATACTTTTTTTTCATATATTGAAAGTCTTGAATAATTTCTTTATCAAAATAATTTTATAATACTTGGGGACTTTAATATTGCTGGCTTAAATAAATATTACTTAAATAACTACACAGACAATAATGTGGAGATGTTGCTAAATTTTATTAATTTTTTTGATTGTCAACAAGTAAATCGAGTAGCGAATTTTAATAATCATATATTAGACATTGCCATAACTACATCATTGTAATGTATGTGAGAGCTCTTATGGATTAGTGGAAGTAGACCGACATCATCCACCTTTAAGGATAGAAGTTTTACTCAATAACAATAAGACTAAAGACAAACCTCTTGTACATTACGATGTCAGTCATTACAATTTTAGAAAAGCAGATTATTGTGCCATGTATCAGTTGTGTCAGAATACAGAATGAAACGATTTAGAAACCTGTAAAGATGTCAATTTGGCTGTTGACATTTTTTTATGTAAAACTAAATAATATTTCTGATATATGCGTGCCCAAAAACAAGCCTTGTCCCAAATATATCCTGTATACTTCACCAAAAGCATTATCAAAAATATTAAATTCAAAGAAGAGTTAAGAATTAAAGCATGAAATATTTAATCCCGAAATTCGCCATGAGTATGCCCAACTACGCTCCCAAATTAAAAGGTATATTAGCGGAGCACATAAACAGTATCTGAATTAAAATACAATCTGACATTAGCCAAAATTCACGGTCATTTTGGCAGTACATAAAAAGTAAAAAAGAGGCGCCTGATATACCAAATAAGAAGATGTGCTTTGATAACGTTGAGTACACTGATGGAACATCTATAGCAAATGCATTTGCGGCATACTTTTAGTTCAGTCTACACAAAAGAAAATACAGATATACCAGAGAGCTCTCATATGCACGAGGCACCTGAAGTGCTATATATTAGCGATATCAACAATGAGGATGTCTGTGACGCTATAAAAAAAACTTAAAATAAATAAGGCCACTGGACCAGATAACATACCATCTTATGTATTTAAAGGAATGGTTGGTTTTCTTGCAGAACCGCTTAGAATTTTGTTTAATAAAATGTCTTAAAACAAATAATTTTCCAGTAAAATGGAAGGAGACCAAAGTGTGTCCAATATTCAAAAAAGGAGAAAACATCTGATGTTGCAGAATTATAGGCCTATTTCCTTACTATCATGTCCTGCCAAGTTATTTGAGTCCATTATATGCAGATATGTTTATAGTTTTGTACACAACAGAATCAGTGTGTATCGAGTATCGACATGGATTTCTTGCAAAAAATCTACAACTACAAATCTGTGTAATATTACCCAGTACATTGCTGAAAAATTAGATAACAAATACCAGGTCGATGTGATTTACACTGATTTTGCAAAAGCCTTTGATAAAGTGTCACATTCTATACTATTGAATAAATTGAAGAACGAATTTTTTTTTTTTCATGAGAACTTAGTAAAATTTTTTCAATCATATTTAAAAAATAGGCAACAAAAGGTAGTCCTAAAAGGATTTCAGTCAATGTATTATTTGACACTTCAGGTATTCCTCAATGTTCGAACCTTGGGCCTTTGCTTTTTCTTATGTTTGTTAATGGTATAGTGAATGAGATTACAAATTGTGGAGTATTGATGTTTGGCTTGATGATTTGAAATTATACTCCAGGGTACGTGATGAAAGAGATTGTCAAATTCTTCAAGAAACTTAACCAAAATACATAAATGGGACCATTATTAATGAACTTAATTATTAAATGTTAGTAAGAACTGTGTACTTCAGTTTTCTAGGAAAAAAGTCTAACTAACTTCACCTACAAAATAGGCGGAAACAGCACTGGCTCGTGTTTCGGAGATGCGGGATCTTGGAGTGACTTTGATTCACGGTTGACATTTAGGTCTCACATACACGAGATAACAAATAAATCTTTAAAAATGTATGGTTTTGTAGTTAGGAACAGTAAATTATTTGTGAATACCAATTGTATCCGTATGTTATATGTTTCATATGTAAGACCAATATTGGAATATTGTTCAATTGTATGGAGTCCATATTATAACAATCATAAATACACCATAGAAAGAGTGCAAAATAGATCTTAAGATAATATATTATAAGGAAACTGGTAGTTTGAAATCCATATACCCAAATTGATGTCATGAAAGCACATAAATCTCAAACCTCTAGAAGATCGTAGAAAAATCGCATCTATTGTCTTCTTGTATAAACTAATACACAATCTTATAAGTGATCCTGAACTATTTGCTAAATTAAATTTTTGTGTTTCAACTTACAGAACTAGAAAACCATCAACATTCTATGTCGATAATACTAGAACTAATTACTATTGCAATTCTCCTATCAATGTAATGTGTAGTCTATATAACCAAATTCAGGATAATATTGATATATTTAGTTTAGGCTTTAACTCATTTAAAAGAGAAACAAATTGAATTAATTTAAATGAAATTAGTTATAGGCAGTAGTTAGAACAAATGTATTTTTTTTGTCTTTGTTTTTTCGTTTTGCCTACTCTGTAATTGGATAGTTATATCTGTAGAGTTTGTAGTAAATAAATACCATTGTAGTCGTCTAAATTTTCATTCCTTAAAATACAAAGGTTATGTAAAATAGCACAGGAATAAATTATATTGGCTGCCTTCTCTGGTGAGTAATGTAGTGTTCGATGTTTTAAAATGCACCTAAATCTTTGTTTTAAGACACCATTAGTTCGCTCAATAACATTTCGAATTGATCTGTGGCGTATATTAAATTGACGTTCATTATCATTTTGTGGATGGAGAATAGGAGTTAACAGCCAAGGCTCAAGAGGGTATCCAGAATCACCTATAAAAGAGTCTAATTAGCACATGTAATATGATTGTATTTGAAAAAAAGGCAAAGCAAAACTAAAGCTTTCTTTTGTTGAGTTACCTAGTAAATAAGTCAACTCATTTCTATGTTCTCTAAAATTTCTTGCTAAATGTGTGCAAGACGATGTTAACAATTGATGTCTGCCAAATTGCAGAGACGTGCACAGATCTAGGAAAGCGGGCATTAATGTTCAAAATTTTTAATGATTCATTGCAAATCTGTATACATGTAAAAAATAATAAATGTTTTTAAAAATGATGATCTTTCACTCACTGACTTATTACTGTTTAAACTGGAAATTTATTATATACTCACTATTTGCACATTCAAACTGTAGAACTGCTTTCGACAATAAAATATTACCCCTGGCTCCTACAATAACAGCAGACGGTAATGTAACTACACCAAGCCCAGAAATAAAATACTTAGGGATAACACTTGACCAAAAACTCAAATTTACAAACATGCACAAAATGTGAGAACTGAAATTATTAAACGAACTAAACATTTCAGAGCCCTGACGTTATAAGCACAAAAACTGCAACTAAAATATACAAATCTATTTGCAGACCTCTACTCGACTACGGACACATACTAAGAGTTAATGCGACCAGCAAAACAAAAAAACACATACAAACTACTACATATACTCTGTTGGAACAATTCACCTAAAAAAAAACGGACTAAACTATTAATTTTAACCTTTTCTTTGTAAAACATTATTTATTTATTTTTTTTTAACAAATATTTATGTGGATACATTAAGCTTTTGTTTCTGTAAACATTGGCAGAAAGACCGGTAGGTCGATAGCCTTTTCCTCGAAAATAGAGATTGTTTGTGTGTGTGTATTATATTAATACTGTGCACCCGAGCACCCACTGTGACGTCACGCGAGGTAGCGTTTCGAGGAAACAGGTTGTGCTGATAGGGCCGCCCTCTTGGATCTGTTGTGTTGTCAAGTAAAATTTCCACTTGTCACTTTGCTTTTGTTTATTTGTTTTAGCATGCTGCTAAAATTAATTATATTTTTATGACAAAATCTAACAATTTAATTGGTGAAGATTATACACTAAAATCAAGTAAATGTATATTTTTTGATTGACATAATGGATACAACAGCTGCTGGCCCAGGTAAGATTACAATGACAATTTCATACCTAAGCTATGTAATAAACCATGCTATTGCTGATGCATCATTACTACACATTTTTGGGTAAGGGTAGGGCTCTCGTGGAAAACGCTATATTTTTCGTATTTTTAAAGATATGGATCTGAAACTTTCTGTATGTACAGTGTGTAGTGTTGGCTCGAATCTGACGTTATCAGATGCCGGTTCTGTGACCTTGGGGGCGACCTTGAGCTGTCAAACATGACAAATTTCAATTTTTTTTGGTTTTATTACCCAGAAATCGTGAAGAGCATCATCAAAACCCCTATACCAAATTTGAGCACTTAACTTCAATAATTTTCCCTCTACGTCAAGTTTAGATCTAGCAATTCCTATATGCAGAGTTCACGTAGGAAAACGCGATAATTTCATAATTTTTTGAGACAAAATTTTGAAATTTGGTATATGGGCAGGGTAATTAAAGGGCTTGAATTTACCAAAGTCTGTTTTTCGCTATTTGATCTCCAAGGTGACCTTGAACTGTCAAATATATGTCAAAATAAAGGTTTTTATAAATTTTGCTTTAGGAAACGATGAAAAGCACTATAGATAATTCACATACCAAATTTGAACCGTCTACGTAGCCCTGATAGCTTTCTACGTCAATATTTTAGTGCGGCTCCTCCTGTGAACAAAGCATTTTGTAAAAAACGCCTTAACTTTAACAGTTTTTATAATAAAAACTCGAAATTTGGTTCNGTGACATTAGATAAGTANTNANANCANTACGGTNNCCCAGCNGTACANGATCCGNTGGCGGGTGGGCNTTCCNNTGAANGNAGGTACTCNNGGGCCTNTACAGAANGGNCCNGATGACGGTTNNNTCCCTNNTGACAAGNTNANTACCTACGAAGNTTNTCTAANATNNCNNGNNGANAATCATGNATTCNTNGTTCNGANNCAAAACGCNCNTNCAACATCTNCNANGNAAANNCCCCNNTACTCCTNGGNCNNCANAAGGAANNGCANTAGGCACCAGNTGTNNCGTTTNNNGNNCGATTCGGTGCTCGTAGTCTTNAANCTTACAGAACNCCCGCNGGATCATACCNNGGNCCTCCCCAACGCGTTANNGCNTNGGNGTNCNNGNGTGNTTNATNCCACGGCTTAGTACNGGNNNCATTNTGCGNTAGTAATNGNTNTGCCCCANTANCTGTGGCCTCNCNNGCGTTAAGANTGAACNGATCANTCAGNGCTNACTCTGCACTAGACTTGACAATCACATTGACTTGTCCATTTACCATAAACCTACCAGCACTGATTCCATTATTCCTTTTGATTCCAACCATCCCTTTAATCAAAAAATTGCCGCCCTTAACTGCTTCTTCACCCGCCTGTACAACATCCCAATGTCTCAAGCCAATTTCAATAATGAACTATCCTGGATTAGAACTGTGGCCGTCAATTTCCCCCCTCCATAATCAATAAAACTTATTTCAACCATTTTAGAAAATGTATTAACAAAAATCTAATAGTACAAGAGGACAAAATAACCTCAAAATTCTTCTCTATCCCTTTCCTTGGTGGCATTTCCCTACAATTGAGGAATCTCTTTAGCCTACACAATGTCAACATTTGTTTCAAAGTCTCTCACACTTCCAGTCGATTCCTGTGCAACTCTAAAGACCCCACCCCCTCTTTTTAACAGATCCGGAGTGTATCAGTTAACTTGCTGTACTCCAAACTGCAATTCTCGTTACGTTGGCCAGACTGGTAGAAAATTCTCCACTAGAATCCATGAACACCTTAGAGAGTATGATAAGTTCCATAAAAAAACCTACTTTGGACGCCACCAACATGAGATCTAATTTTGCCCGCCACCTTCACTTCAACAACCATACCTTCACTACCGAAGAGGGCTTTAAATCCTTGCATTTTTGTGATAAGGGCAATCTTATGAGTCTGTTGGAGGTGTTGGAGATTGGCAGAGCAATAGAGGATGGAGAGCACCCCTGCCTCAATGACCAGCGTAACCACGCTGCTACAGCATTTTTCAAGTCCTTGACCTTTTAAATTATTATTTTTCATTCTTTTAACTTGTTTTAATTGTCGTATTTTTCCTTCTTCATTACACCACTCTAAACTTCCCCCTCCCCTTCCTACTTTAATCACCATCCGTCTTCTGTCAGCCGTCATTCTGTCCACCATGTTAGCCATTCCGGTGATTTTACACCTGTTAAGTGTCAGCTGCCAAACGCTGAGTTGGACACACCGGATCGGAGTGACACGAGTGGGGGGGTTTCTTGCTCTGCGGGTCACGGCGTGCCTTGTCTTGTGGGGTGCGGAACTCAATTTTTAATAATCAATAATTCTTCTTTGTTGCCCCCTCCCTCCCTCCCCACTTTTTTGTTTCCCTATGCGCACATTTAAATTAACTTTTTATAATAAATTGGTCTGCTTCGTCCATTTTGCCTTTGTTCTGCCTTCAGCAACATATAGTTGAAAAATTTTTTGCACTCCCCTGTACGTTTGGGCTCCCGCGCCTACGGGATGGAGTCCCCTGCCCTGTGGGCTAATTTTCATTCATTTTAAATATGTTATAAGTTACTTAGTGTAGTTAAGTGTTTTTTTCTCCAAGATGAGGTAATGAAACTATATTATACCTTAATTTTATATTCCAAATTCTATTTCAACCATTTTACAGTTTAGTTGCCTTCCATTAATGTTACTATAATTATTTTCCACTAATGGGTCTCGCTGTCTATCCCTGTATAGAAAGATAGCGTCTAATTTGTTAAGCAGCTTTAAAGGTATGTCCTTCGCCATTGTCCACATTTTAATTCTTTTAGCTCCTGATGATGGGCATGTCTATGCCCGAAACTAGTCGAGCGCGCCCCATTAACTGGTGGGTTAATAAATTTATAGTGGAGAAGACTGTGTGTTATTCCGCACCCTGTAAAATAATCACTGTTAAATTTTAGCAGCTACGGATTTATTCAGTATAAAACGGCTCTCAGTGGTCAAACTAGAAAGGTTCATTGAATTTTATTGGCTGTTAGTACAATGAGGGAAATAATCTGTTTTATTGAATGCAATGAAAACGTTGATGAGGCTTCTAGGGTATATTCTAACAGGTAAAATATGCTTTTTGTTACGTGACTATGTGCCTTTATTTTTCCGTTTAATAATGTTAGTTACGCACACAATTTGTTATATACAAATAAGGAGATTTGTATATATTTTGTATATATGCTCGTCTTAATTTATTAGATACCCGGATAGAAACCTGCCGGACAAGAGGACATTCTTGAGGCTAAAGTATTCTTTGATAACTTACGGATCTTTTAAAAAGCCACGACCAAAATCATATAATAAAGAAAATATATTCAGTTATTAAATCTAACCTACTAAATCTAACCTGTTCTTAAACTAATGTACAGTATATTTATTCTGTATAAAATCCTAAACAGGAAACTTCAACGACAAGTGCAAATAAAATCTTTTTGAGAAACACCACTAAATAGCCGCAAAATTATAAAGAGCAAAGTAAATAAAAAGCACTGGTTTGAGTTTCTTCAAATCACGAGTAAAAGTTCAAAGTTAGTTCCAATCAAAATTTAACATTTGACTTAGACAAAGTCATTAGAAATTACGGATCAACCACACAAAAGTTAATTATGACAATGGTTGTCTCACCAAATTCCAGCTTGAGTAGGTACTTTGTGTGTCGTTGTTTGTTTGAGTTTCATCACCCGGTTCAAATTTGTTCGAAAGGGATTTCGAACAGATGTAATAATTTCTGTTAAACGTGGTACCAATTGCATATTTTCAATAGATGGTTAGTTAAGTCAATATTTGTGAAGAAACAAAAAATTTTTCTTGAGTGTTCAGCATTTAGAGATGTTAAGCCTTTTATAACATATCCTACTGGTTAAGGAAAATTTATATCCGGCCGTGCTACCAACCTTTCAAAATCATAACAAATCGTCGTCAGTCATTCTGTAATCAAAACATTCAAAACAAGTTTATTTAGTAATAATTTTGAGTTACTACCCACATAATGCAAATAAAATAAAAATAAATCGTGATAAAAATACCTTATCAGTAGCCACAGCCCAAAAATCTGGTAAGTTGCATTTATAACCTCAATCAATGTCTCTACTCAACTTATTTACTTTGTAGCAAAGTTCTTTAAGAAAACACTGGTTTTGCTTGCAAATATTTAATGAGGACGACCGAATCACCTATCTCAAGCCTCTTCATAACACTACCAAACGATTTAAAGTGATGAAAACAGTGGACAAGGAAGCCAGATCTTTGAAGATAAGTTTATTTGACAATACACAATTTATACATTTAACCCAGTTTGATACACACTCCTGCGCATTATGGTTTCCAGTACATTTACCACATATTATTTTGTCTTTACAATCTTTTTGAAAATTACCATATTTATTACAATTATAGCACCTAATAATACCGTAGTCATTATATACAAAACATCTATTCCAACCTAAATTCAATTTTTGCTTATTTATAATAAAGTTATAAGGCCAAAAGAAGTAGTAGTCCATATTCTTTCAGTGGAGTTGTACAAGTACAAAAGGAAGGGAATTCTTGGTGTTTTCTTTGTTTGTGTGTGATTTCTGTTTGAAAATTATTTCTAAATTATTATTAAAACTTATTATTAACATTATGCCGCGTCAGTGGCATAATGGTCTGTACGTGTGTCAGATCAGATTTAGTACGGCACAAGTAAGTTCAAATTGTAAACAAAAAACAGTGGCTGCGAAATTAAATATTTGTTTAGTTACTTTTTTTTTCTTTTTGATCTGCTTGGTTTTTTGCTAATTAATGAACTTATGGAACATTACATAGCAGTAATATTTATAGGAATTCAGAAGCAAGTAGTCCATACAAAAATACAGTACTTATTAGTCTTATTACTGCCTGGATATTACAAATTTAAAAAATGAACTATAACTGACTTGTATCCCGAGTTCTTTATAAGCAAATACATTGTTATAAGCAGTTAATAAAGAGATGCATTTAAGGATGATTTTTGAATACTAGGAAAAAGGTTTATTTTAACTAAAAGTTTACTATAACTGAGTTCATTGTAAAAAGACCTCGGACTTTACTGTGTATTGTTCTGAAATGTTCCTGGGAGTGAGATCAGTCAGTAAACGTAAATTATGCTAAAGTTATTAGCCATTAAAAGGTATGTAAGTGGCATATTGTCAGGTTTAATTTATGAGCCCTTCTGGGTTCACCAATTAAACTGACTCACGACGTTAAACGTCGCGCCGGGATCTCAGTTTTAAGGATGGAATCAAACACTGAGGTTTCTGTTGAACACTTAAATCTATTAACCAAACATTTATAAATGGATCGGTACAATACAGTCATAAACACACTAAAAGTTGACAATTTAACAATTGTACTTACATAGATTCATAAGCTAAGGGCATTTTCAGGCGGCTGGCTTGGTCACTTTCACGTTGGAACAACTTTGGAGAATGGACTACTTAACTTAATCTTCTTGACCGAGGAGAGTCGACATCTCGACTTCCTGGTTCAGCTGGTCGCACTACTATCGATTGGTTCACACTCCTCCTATACTGCAGAAATCGACGTGTTTTATACCCAATTGGCTGACGTAGTTTGTTATTGTTCGTCGCCTATTTTTCATATACCTGCAAAGCAGGTGGTGGTGACTCATCACTGATATGGTGCACCCGGTGCATGATACATTCGGTGCATCATGGTGCAACCTTGCCTCGTGCGCTTAATATTTCGCAATCCTCGAATATTCTTATGTTTTTAAGTCAGTAAGTCCATCTCTTGAATTAATGGATTTTCCATTCGTGACAATATCAACATTGATCTAAAAAATTAAAAGTGAAGTTCTATATTCCAATGTGATAAAAATTTCTCTATACCTACACCTAAGTCAGGGTTATACTAATTATCACAACCTTTTCAGGTTTCCTGCCAATGGTGATAGGAGGAAGACTTGGTGTGCTGCATTGGCAATAGATCCTACTTCACCAGTGATGCCCAAATTTGCATTACTATATTCAAACCATTTTGATGAGTCCAGTTATTTTTATAAAAGGGATGGGAAAAAATACCTTTATCCAGATGCTGTACCAAAAGTTGTTGAAGCTGTTTCTGTGTTATCCAGGTAGTTCAGATTTAAAAGTTTTTCTTAAGTAGAAAAGTGTTATTATAAGATATTGCTTTCAGCATATCAAGCGCAAGCGCCCAACAGGAGTCCCAACAAGTTTTGGAAATTGCTGAAGAAAATGCCTTAAGTGGAGTTGACAGGTATATAAATAAATCACCATATTGCTCTAGTGATGGTTTTATTATAATTATAGAATTTACACGTTAAGAAAAGGGTGTTAAAAAAAAATTCTGCTGGTGAACCACAAATTGTTTATTGCCAAGACAGCTTTGTTCGGGTTTTTAATTCTGAACTGTTTCGAATATGGGTTTGGACCATTTGCACAATAACTTGTAGATAGTGCTGTAAATGAGTACACAGCAACACTTATCCCATCCATGCAGATGGCCCAAATTAGTTCGAGAACAGTTCCTGAACGGTTCATAAACATGAATTCGAATAAAGCTATTTATTGCATATTGTCGCAGATTCCAACATTTACATTCACCATACCTATCGTACTATACACTGAATAATCGTTTATGTCAGCAAGTCTGGTAGGAATCTGTCTCAATCGACGAGTATTTATTCCGCAAGGCTGGCCATCTAAAATCACTGGTCTCCGGGTTGGTCGGCGAGCAACATTCCCTAACTTGAAGTGGTGGGTCGGCTCGCTACCCTCTTAGGATCCCAGGTTGAAAAGAGAAGGGTTCTCTCGCAAGTTGAAGTGACCGTTAGAACCCTTAACCCTATCAGTTGACTACTTGGTCCTTTGGTCACACCGTACAAGAACACCTTGCGTGCCCCCCGTTACGGTGTAGCTGAAGGGCTGAACTAGACTCACCCTCCCCGTACTTTCATGAAGACGTCCGTGATTACGGCATTAGTGGCCCTACTATTCTGGGGGCATTCCTGTGACCTGAGTTGTTTCTCTACCATCCCTCACTACGCACCCCTAAACGTGACATGGTGGAGGCGCCGGGACAGTCGCAATAAGTCCGCAGCAGCACGCATAGTCAAATGTTCAGTAGTGTCCTAATACACATTGAATTAATATCGTCAGATTATATTAAAGTTATTATAAAAAGAGCAATAGAAGGAGAAGTGTTGTGACTTATAATTTCTGCCATTATAAGTCACAACACCATATAAAACAACAACATATATAAGTCACATGCCATTATAAGTCATGCCCAGTTAGAGTTTAATCTAACTATTCTCTATATTCTCGTATTCTCATAAAATCTTGTTATTTATAGACAAATTCCAGATTACTAATTTCGAAATCAATAAGGTTATTTATAATAATCAAGATTGGCATTGCCAGTCTTCTAGAAGAGTTAATTTCATTTGAATTAACAGACGAGATTCAAATAAGACATATCTTTAATAAGGCAATAGAGATATATAACAATTATAATGGCAGCACAGTCTACTACAATGCAATCTGCCCTTCAAACATTGGGTCTTAATCCTGCAGATAATGACAACACTATTAATTACACCACTGCTGGACAGACCCCTGCTTCGTTATTATCCCATACTGTGAAAAGGGACTATATTATCCTAGGAGTTACTCCTGAGGAATTTATTGACAAGCATCGGTCTGCAGCATTTGATTTTGACAACATAAGACGTCGCTTTGGCCAAATATGTGAAAACTTTGAAGAGGCTATGGAAAGGAAATCTAAGGCAGTCGAGTTCTGCTCGAAGATGATTTACGAAGTAGGACCAGAGGCCAGACAAGTCCGCAAAAAGACGGGGACAATCGAGGGGCAAAAAAGATGAGGACATGGAGGTTTATGTTCCTCTATAATAAAAAAAAAATTACAGACTAAGGTGGCTTTTGTAAGCACCTATAAGGCTGATGAAGCCCAATACAAAATATAGGTGGAGCAGACTAAACTCACTCTATCAGTCAAGACAGCTAGCTTGCTAGCTATTATTATACTCAACAGATTGAATGAAATCTGCATGACTAAGGAGCCCTCAGTGATCCTTTTCAGTCCTTTGGCAGGGTCAGTGTTCTCAAAGGATGATGTCAATAAAATTGCTGAGGCAATTGTAGCAACATCACTTAAAGTTGTCCAAGTCATCAATGCTAGCTGCCAAAGTGGTGGCCATTATTACTGTTGCAGCAGTGGCATCAATAGTAGCCACAAGAGGGGTAAAGGACCAAAAAATGAAGGATGCCATTATTGGTAAAACTGTGAAAAAGTACCTAAATGCTAAGAAGGCTTTTACTCCCAGATTGTATGAGGTCTATGCAGAATTTGGCCATGGTGGTGTGCCAAGCAATTTGTCACCTGCCAATTTGATCAAACTTTTTGAAGACATCCAAAAAGTTACCCCAATACAAGCTGTCATTGCTTCAAGAGCCACCACAGTTAGAACTCAGGTTTTAGAACCACAGAAGATAGAATTCACATGGTAGAACAATTCATCAAAAGGGAACAGAAAAGGGAGCAAATGGACAAGGAATTTTCGACAGAGCTTTTACAGGCTAATATGCAGGCCAACTTGAGGACGGCTACAAGAATCATCCTGGTAGTCAGGAGGATGCGTAGCCAAATGGCCATACAAGAATGTAGACAGAAACAGATATATCTATCTTTAATCCAGCCAGAGACATTGAAAAGTGATCTAATAAATATTAGGGATGAAATAAGGAAAAGTGAATATGAATTAGCTATACCGGTATCCGAACTGGCCTCTTACTTCCGCATACCTATAAGCGACTGTACTTTTTCCGAGGGACAGCTGATAGTACACATCAATGTACCAACTGTAACCAGGAATAACGATTGGCAGCTGTTTCAGCTCCTCACAAACCCATTTGCATGACAGGGTCAGACATGCACAATAAAACACGCGCCGCTTATGATGGCAGTAGCAACAAATCAGGGTAGGACAATCCTAAAAGAAATAACAGGTTTAGCACTGCACGAATGCAAGCCACATCAAGATCGACTGTGTTACCTACCTAGGTTCTCAGGAGATCAAACACAGGGGCCTTCATGTGCACGTAAGCTATTCCATGGAGCAACGGTGGAGGACATAGCAGAACACTGCCCCATGCATTGTCATCAGTCAAACTTGATAATCATTTCCGAAACAAGCTCAGAAGAGTTCCTGATCACTCACCCTAGAGCCAATACATCAGTCTCATGCCCAAAAGATACAACTACCCTTGGAGAACAACTGTTAAATCTGCCTGGGTCATTAAAAATAAACCTACCCTGCTAATGCCAATTGATAGTAGAGAAGGATGTAGTAATACAGAAGAGGTTTCCATGCAGAAACGAGGACGCCTAAGTATCTATACGTCACATACTGCCAGCAGCCTGGACTAACCTAAAAACATTTGTGTTAGAACCATCTAATGAGCAAGCCTTTTTACCCACCTTTCACAACCTATCAGAATGCCTCAACAGCAATTGGACCACCAATTTGCCACATTTTAACCTTACCTCCGAAAGGGACATTGTGCAAAATTTAGACGAAGCGTGGGAAAAAACGCGACACCCCCTGCACGTGGCTATCCAACAGGGTAACCATACTTTCATGTTCACATGGAATGTAATACTGTCAATAGCTGTAATATACCTACTATTAAGGAGACCAGCCATGATAGCTGTTGTACAAGCCGCTCACGTAGGGGCACTCTCCCCTCAGGCACCAAACGTAGATTCAGGGGATAATTAACTATGGTACGCTTCATGGCTAATCAGTGGTATAGTGATAGGAATCATATTATACAGTCTGATCAAACATTACTTTACCTCCAGAACACTCAAAGCACCTCATCGAGACACCGAAACAGAGGGATTAAGGCAAAACAACCCCCAAGCGGCAGGCGTGGCATCAGAAAATTACCATCGAAACTCAAGGAACTTAGTGGTAAAAGTCGACGAGTCATCAGATTTAGGAAAGGCTTTAACCGAAGGCGTGGTCTATTAACTGGAACGACACCTGTCAGAAAATACGCGCCCTCTAGACGGGCAATAGACTATGGAACCATTTTACATGAAGCAAATGACATACACTAGATAGAATACTGTTTTTTATTTTTTTTTAAATTAATATCTATTATAGGCTAGTAATACACATGGACAACGGGGCGGCGAAGTCGAGGAGTAAAAGTAAGCAGGAAAAGCTGCCCACAAAAGGGCCCCTCCCGCAGGGTCACATGACCGGTCGGCAGACTGGGAGGCCAATCCCCCGGAGCAACCCGGACAACATAAACCTCCACGGTGAAGCGCTGAAAGACAAATTCAACATCAGACTCAAAAAGAGAAAACGCTAGCAACCAACAGACCCTAGGCAAGTCCGGACGAACTTTCTGTAACAGGGAATTCACCCGACCCTTAACACGGCGTGGACTGCTGGGGAACCCTTGATAAGCTAGGAATAGAAGAAAAAGAAGATGAACACATAAGAGTAGGAAATTTGAAAAACTTACTGGCAGACTGCATTTTCGCATGTAGTACTCCTCGACGAACCAAATAAATATACGTAGGACGTAGCATAATAGGTAAAATAGGTGCACAATAGAAAGTAGGGTGCAAGCTAAGGGAAATTATATTTTAGTTGCATTTATTATTATTGTTTAAACATTACGAAATATGACAAAAATTCATTCTGCAGGCAGGCATAAAACCACACTGTACCACAAGCGCCTCTAGCAGCATAAACAAGGACTCCCCGGGAAACAACACAGCAAACTACCCGAGCATAGCTGGTAACTTCATGCAAATGAGCAGGCGAACCGTAAGATGGCAGGGTACCACCACCTGCGAACTGAGTAACAGGTACCCTAACTTGAAGTGGTGGGTCGGCTCGCTACCCTCTTAGGATCCCAGGCTGAAAAGAGAAGGGTTCTCTCGCAACTTGACTTAACCCTATCAGTTGACTACTTGGTCCTTTGGTCACACCGTACAAGAACACTTTGCGTGCCCCCCTTTACGGTGTAGCTGAAGGGCTGAACTAGACTCACCCTCCCCGTACTTTCATGAAGACGTCCGTGATTACGGCATTACCCTACTATTCTGGGGGCATTCCTGTGACCTGAGTTGTTTCTCTACCATCCCTCACTACGCACCCCTAAACGTGACAATATACATGTTGACCTTAAATTAAAAGGTACATCATTTAATATGATCAAGATGTAGGTTGATGCACTTCAACTGTTAAGTGACTTCTTTCATGGGTTACCTACTTGACCAGAATTTTTTTTTAACGCCATTAATTGTCAATACTTATTCAATAGTTTTTTGTAATTAACTTTAGCCTCCGAAAAGACAACCAAGATGATGAAAATATTGATGTGCTTTTACAATAATGTACTGTGGAAAATAAATGGTATAATATTTCATAATATTTTCTAAAACTTAATTAAAGGTTTTCTTAAATTTGATTTAGCCACACTTTTGAAATTTTAAAACCAGAAATGGAACTCCAGCCTGTGCCTCAAGCTGGGCCATCACAGGCAGTCAGCTCATCTTCAACAACAAATACAGCATCAAGTACAAGAAGACAAATAGTTGCCGAACTGAAAAAAAATCCAGCTAATCTCTGAAACTGCTTCAAACTCAACCCAAAAGGTAAAGATATTTCAATTTTCAATAATTTTTAATAAGCATTCAATTCATCAAGCATTTTTGTTTCTATTAAATATAAGATAGAAACAAGTGTGTCACATGATATATTGTCATATAATTTTGACTATTATTTACAGTAGAGTAAGTATCGGTGTACTACAATTAATATGTTTTAATTTACTTCCAGGAAAAAAGCATATATTGGAGAATTATCGAGTGATGATTTTGCAATTCTAAGGAAAAGAATAAGAAACTTAGCAAATGTCAAAGCTGCATTTAGGCAAAAAAATCGTAAAATCAAGACAATGCAAAGTCACATTCTACGTTTAAAAAAATCCGGAAAGAATTTGAAAGGACTGCTGGACTATTTCAAACAAAAGTCATTTTAAAATGATAATTCTGCATCGTTTGTTAAGGTATTTAGTTAAGTTAACCACACAATAAATTATTAAGCATATTTTTCTATTTAGGCATCTCTCGACCGTCCTGCCGCAAGACTCTTTGAGCGAATGTTAAAGGGTGCAACTTCAGAAAAATATGAAGAGCTTTTGCGTTGAGTTTAGCATTTTTTTCACCAAGGGCTTACGAATTAGTTCGAGCGACTTTTAAAAATTGCTTACCACATCTCTGCACTATATCTAGATGTTATACATCCATTGACGGACGCCCTGGATTGACAAAAGAATCCTTACTAGCATTAAAATATAGAGTGTCCATCAGTGAGGGCCCATTATTATTTAACCTTGTCATGGATGAAATGGCCATCAGCGAGTTGTGTTGTGAAATGGATGCAAATAGCATTTTGTCCTGACTGCCTGTGTGAACCGGTGGGAGTTGTCAAGGGCTGTAGTGCAAAATTAGGGGTCACCCTGACCAGGGCGAATGTAGCCCGGTCAATTTTATTTTTTTTTTAAGTAATGTAATTTAATGTAGTGTCAATTTATTTTTTCTTTTTTCTCCTCATAATAGGTTTATTAACTCTAAAATGTTTCACATAAATTCTTAATGTAATTTCACCACTTTTATAAATAATTCAGTTATGTGTAGAAAGGTGCACTTTATAAAATAACATAATTATAATAATATTGGTTTTAGTGCTGCGATAGGGTATGTGCAAATAAAGCGGGAAGCTAACATATGTACAGTCAAAGAAAAAATATGTCCAGAGCACAAAGTAAGAGGGAAATCTTACAGTCAAACCATCACTCTGGATGAGCAAGCAGAAAAAGTTATTAGCAGTGTTTTGTCATGACTGTGCTTTATCAAGTATTTACTTACAATTAAATTTTGTTTATTAGGAGGCTGTAAACATATGATTGCTTTCCTAATGTGGCTGCACCGACGAAGTGAAGAATCATCACCAACAGAAGTAAAATGTTACTGGAAAAAATCAACATTGGCCTCTGTTGGATCAAGCATTAAATTCATCACACTTGATGATTTTGGTGCCTCAGCTGGACAAGTAAATCCGAAATCAAATCCTGATGAGTTCTTGTCTTCAGTTATTCAGAAGGCTAAGGAAACAGGGTCTCAAATGCAGCTGCTCAAATACTACTCAGAAGAACCAACTGAAAAGCAACTTAGTATCCATAAATTGGTGGTACTTTTTTTACAGAAAAGTGGTAATAATGATGCAGATGCATTTTGCAACCTTGCAAGTACACAAATGTCAATTGATGTATGCCAAAAAGCCTGCATAATGACAACTGAGCAGTCAGATTCAAAGTTGTGGCATGACTTAAGATATGCTCGAGTTACTGCGTCAAAAATCTATGAATTTGCACAATGCAAAACAGTCCCTGGTTCACTTATAGAATCTGTAACAGGTGGAATTAAAAGTTAAGAGACCAATGCTATGAAAAGAGGAAAACTATTGGAAAAGAAAGTTTTGCAGACAGTTGAGAAACTAACAAAAATCAACTTTAAAGCAACAGGCTTGCTAATAACACCAGGACATCCACTTTTAGGGGCATCACCAGATGGAATTTCTGAACAATATGTGTTGGAAATAAAGGGTCCTTCAAAAGAAAAAACAGTGTGTACATTAAGAATAGAGAAATTGTGAATAAATGTAAAGCACAAATACAGTTGTAAATGCACCTTTTTGGAAAACAAAAAGGTATCTTTTTTGTTGCAGACCCATTTTTTGAAACTAATGGAAAAGTGAGTTTGTGGTACGTGGACTATGATCAAGAATTCACTGAAAATATAATAGACGCAGCAGAATCATTTTGGAAAGAGAATGTGTTTCCCTTTTTACTTAGTAGTTTTAAAAAACATTAGCTGGTTAGTTTTGTTGACTTTAGAGTATGATGTATATGTATACATGTTATATCATGGTCACCCACCAGAGACGGACACTGACCCATAGGATTGCCAAGTCAGCTAAACAGAAATCGTGTTCCAATTACAAAACCATAGCTATAGTAAATTTATAAATTAGAGGTGTAATGTAAAAATCGCGTCTATTAATATTAAACTTTTGCATAAGTAGTTAATAGTACCAGTATTTTATTATTCCAATATAATTAAGTGATTTCTTGAAATAAATAATTTTTAAAAAAGTGCTTCATAAGAAGAAGAACCCAACAAATTGGCGCAGTTAGTTAGTTAGTTTCCAAATATCGCATTTCCTTACACCAAACCATTAATACCCTATCCTATCTTTGGTTTAAGCTATAAGAAAGTAAACTTAAACTAAAAACAATTTTAATACTAGTTATAAAAAAAAAATTATCTTAACATATCAAAATGCCAGATACAACAGCAACAGTTGTAGAAGTAGAACCTTACAAACTATCTGAAATTTTTTCCATTATTCCTGAATTTGATGGTGATCAAATCTTTCTAGGAAATTTTATTGATGCTCGTGATTGTGCTTTTAATATGGCTACAACATAACAGAAAGTTTTTCTTTTAATTCACGCAATGAATACATTGCACGATCGCAATGTATTGGAAAAATACTAATAAAGTACTCGCAATTACGCACTGACCATTCGTGACGAATTAACAAAATTCACTCAAGCTCTCTCTGATAAGAAAGCTTCAAATGTTGCGAATACTTTATTAGTATTTTTCCAACACTAGGGAACTCCTTTAAGAATACATTGCGATCGTGGCAGAGAATTTGATAACGTCCTCTTAAAAGACCTTTGCCGTCTTTTTGAAATAAAATTAACTTTTTCAAGCGTTAGTCATCCTCAATCTAACGGTTCGTTAGAAAGATTTCATGCTACATTAAATGAAATGATAAATATCCACAAAACAGAACATCCCGATGAACATGCTTTTAATATTCTTCCATATGCTGTAATTTCTTATAACAACACAAAAATACGGTTAAAAATTATATACCAGGTGTCCAAGAGCACCCTGGACATACCCAATGAGCACGTACGTACGTCTAAAGTACTTTTTACATCGATACGTCCGGGACGAAAAGTGTACGTACCATGCACATAAATATTTGTACGTTGTTTGTACGTACATTTTTTATCGTAATTTAGAGTTAAATGTTTCGTCCCATTAAGAAGTATAGTTGACATTTTAGCAGATTCTCTACCTATTTCAAAACGTTCGAGACATGCGTTTCTAGCAAAATGAAAATACTTTTGGTAAATTCTCGTTTATTATGAAAGTTTGAAAGCATTTGCTACGTTACGTTTCCGTTTAATTGCCTTTTTTTCTGTGTTTTCTGGCGTTTCAAGATAGGAAATACGCCATCTGGTGATCAATTTTGGAAATAGGTTTGGGCAACCTAGCCGCCATTACTTCGTTTGTTTACATTTGATTTTAATTGCAAATTCAGTACTAGTGTCAAAATTTGCTGGTGTTTTTCGCCGTTAAATGTAGCTGCTGTACTGTATGTTATGAAGAAATGAGAAGTGACTTTGAGTTTTAGTTACTGTTGTGTCCCTCAGTGTCGTTCTTGGCCTAAAAAAGATTCAGAACGGAAACTTAGTTTTCATCATATTTCCAAGCCACATTCAGGTAAAATGTTCCTCTGAACCAAATTATGAACGGTTTTAGTGGTTTGATGAAAAGCCTGGAATATCAGATAAAACAATTGAATAAAATTGTTGTCAAAATAAACAGATCAACATAAACCAAAAATGTTAGGAACGTTAGGAACGGGTTGCCCGTTTTTAGTTTTAAATACGCTCCGATCTTAACTTGAAACGCCATTATATTTGTGACATATGACATGTGAATTGACATGTACAATGACATTTCACAGAAGGGAACCGAATAAGTGTGACTAGTGGGAGTGAATCCGTTGGTAAAACGCGGGAAGTGGCAATAATAAAATCACGAATAGGATAGGAAAACGGCTTTATTGTGAGCAGGTGCTTCTATAAGTGATGTATGCCCTAAAAACTAATCTGAACCTTCAAAGAAATAGTTGCAAAGGTAAGTTATCATGTCCAAAGTTTTGCTAATTTTTTTTCATAGTTTTGCTTTTATAGAGTTGTTTTATCGAAGTTTGTACTCGAAAATTATGTCTCAACGCGCCAGTCTAAAACGACATTACAAAAGTGCGTCAAGAGAATATCAGAAATTTAAAACACAGTGTAACGAAGTTACTATTTTTCTATTGAATTTGTTTAAATGCGCGTGACCTTCACTGCTTGGTGATAGACCGCGGCCGTCGTGGCGTCGATTTTGTCGGGGCCGTCCGGAGCCGTTCGAAATGGTTCGGTGGGCGCTGGGAGTGGGTACCGCCACTAACAGCCCGCACCGTGGGTTTTGTGTATAAAAGAAGGTCCCGCACCGGAAAACGGGGACTCTTCGATCATCAAAAGATCGAAACCAGCCAGCCTAGCCGTTCCGTACCGTTGATAACTCTTATCTCCGCGTATCTGTAAGTAGAAAAATAGGCACATACCGACCGTCCGGTATTTGTTCTGTTTGCTGTTTTAAACCCGTACCGTTAACTGTAGTTATTTTAACAAACTGTAAATTGGGGCATTTTCAGTATTTTTCCGGGTATTTCCGTTTGGGGCATTTACAATATCTTTCTGTGGTTTACCGTTTGAGGGTATTTCTGGTAAGACGGCGCCGGCTACAGTTACTTTACTTTGAAAACTGTTAGGTAATCCTTCTGGTCCTGTTCCTGTTTGTTTGACACCGGGGAAACGGTGCAGCAAGCGGGAACGGTGAATCCTGTAGCTCGTTTACTTGGCTCCGGGGAAACGGAGTAGTAAACGGGTTTGGGATACTGGAGGGATTGGCAGCTGTGTGACTGGCAACGTCACGAGACTGGAAACCTCTGTTGCATGATTCTGGGGAAACAGTGTGCAACGGAGGCTCTATTCGTCGAACCCCGGGGAATCGGGGCGGCATCTAGAGATTAGGTCGAGTGACGGGAACACCGCTGGTCACGTAGTCAGGCCTATTTGGGTTTTTGGAACAAACTCCGGCGCCGAGTAGCCAGTTTTACATAACCGTACCGTACCGCCGTACTTACACCGTGTCACAGACAGTCATAATCTACAGTAGTCAGGCTAAACAGTAGTGAAGGGTCCGTAGCTAGTTTTCATTACCGTTACACGCTTTCCCCGTACCACCGAACAAAGTAACTTTCGTTTCATTAGGTAACCGTTACCGTAAGTATTTACTGTAAGTACTGAGAGCCGCAATACAGTGCATGTAGAGGAAACAGTTGTTTTAATCTTGTTTACTTCCTACAACAGATAACCGAACCCAACTCAACAACCCCTCAATATGACCTCCTCAAACCCTCATCATCTGAAACATATTCAATTATTCCCTCGTCCCCGTGTAACAGTATCGAAACTACACGAAAAAGTGATAATTCTGCTGACAAAGACTCTTGTGAACAAGAAGTAAATTCATTATCAAATTATTGCTTTGAGGATCAATATGAATCATCATCAATTAATATTTCTTTAAGAGAACCAAATGATGCTAAATTTCAAAAGTGTAGTTCTGTAAATATTCAAGCCGAGTTGGCTGACTGGAGTTTGAGGCATAATATAACTCACAGAGCTATAAATGATCTTTTAAGCATTTTGTCTCATACGCATCCAGAGTTACCTCGTGATGCCAGAACTTTATTAGGTACTCATAGAGTTACTGAAATAAAAGCAGTAGATCCTGGAAGCTATGATCATTTTGGCTTAAAAAAATGTTTGAAAATGTTATTTCTAAGTTCTCATATAAAGGTCAGCAATACTGTAGAAATATTTATTAATATAGATGGGCTGCCTCTCGCAAAAAGCTCAAGCAGCCAGTTATACCCCATTTTATGTAGCTTGGCTGATAATACACTATCTTTTGTAGATATTATAGGGGTATATCATGGGCATGAAAAGCCAAAAAATTGCAATACATTTTTAGCTGATTTTGTTAATGATGCAATTGAGGTACTTAACAATGGTTTTGAGTATGAAGGAAAGATTTACCATATTAAAATTAGAGGTTTTGTCTGTGATGTGCCTGCAAAGGCTTACATAACATACACAAAAGGACATTCAGGTTATATGTCCTGCAGTAAGTGTCATACTGAAGGCACTTATCTCAAAAGTAGAGTGTGTTTTCCTCAAATAAAAAATCTTTCTTTGCGTACTGATCCAGGGTTTAGAAGAAAAGTGCAATTAGAACACCATACAGGAACGTCTTGTCTGGAAAATATTCCTGGCTTAAACATGGTTGATTCTTTTGTTATAGACCCAATGCATTTAATATATTTAGGCGTATTAAAAAAATTGTGTGTGTTTTTGTGGCTAAATGGCCTCCATAAATTGCCATATGCAAAAGTTTTGGAACTCTCAGACATCTTAACTCAGCTGGGCCCAAACATTCCTTTAGAATTTAATCGAAAGCCAAGAAGTTTTCTTGAAAGTCCTAGGTACAAGGCATCAGAATTTCGCACTCTTCTCTTTTATACAGGGCCAGTCGTTCTAAAAAATATCTTAACAATAGATAAATATGAAAACTTCCTGACTTTACATGTAGCCATAACTTTGCTATCAAGTGAAAATTTTGTAAGGGATGAAAACAACTTGAACTATGCTGAAAAATTGTTAGTCTATTTTGTGGAGACATTCGTTAGTATTTATGGACAGCACAACTCATCACATAATATTCATAATTTGCTCCATTTAACAAATGATGTACGAAAACTAGGGCCATTGGAATCATTTAGTGCATTTCGATTTGAAAATTACATGCAAACTTTGAAATCAATGGTCAGGACACATAGGAGACCTTTACAACAAATAATAAACCGAAAAGCAGAACTAAATTCAGTTATAACGAACAGAAATGTAGGAACAACAGATGAAGTCACAAAGAAAGTTATTCCTTTATGTGTTAAAACACACTGTGCTGGACCAATGACACCAAATAACCCCTTAAATTCAGTAGAATCCCAATTCAAAAAGATACAGTTTCATAATTATATTCTGACTGATAAACCACCTAATAATTGTTGTTATTTAAAAAACAGGGAAATAGTTATCCTTAGAAACTTTGCTTTACTAAAAACAGGAGATATTATAATCATAGGACAAAAATTTCTAATAAAAACAAATTTCTATGAGTCTCCATGTGTATCTTCTAATTTAAATATTTACTTTGCACAAGATGAGTTGGGTCCGCTTGAACCTTTCAGTATCAAAGATGTGATGTCAAAGGCAATTAAGTTAACTTATAGAAGTGGATATGTCATATTTCCATTACTTCATGCAAGCTAATAAATAATTAACTAAGTAATACCTCTTGCCTTAAATCAAGTTCATCAGTATTAGATACTTTATAATTATATATTTATTATTATATTAGATAATTTAAATTAAATTATCAGGATATGCATTTATAGTTATTGCTTGCCATCAGACAAACTACAACATTTTCTTTCATTTATGTGCATTTAGTTTTAAATAGTATATTTAATTGTATACAGTTTTATTTAATTTGTTTATATACATGCAAAATAACGTAGGATTTAAATAACATAATATGATTTTTATACCTGTATTTTCTTATGTTTTTGTTTGTCTCAATAGCAATTTCTGAATTGCTAAAATGGAGAAAACTTGGACCATTGTTAAATTTAATGGAACAAGCAATGAAAGAGACTCAGTCGGAGCTGTGCCAACTATTTGGATTGATGGAGAATTTGCTTTTTGGCCAAACCTTCCTGCCGATAAATGAAGAGTGGCTGTAAGGAACAACACAAAAAATCGATAAGTCCTGGCCAAAATATAAAGTTAGCGTTTTTCGTAATGCGACATATGGTAAGTTGCAATTAAAACCTTTAAATCCTGGTATTTATTAGATAGTTCTTGTTTACAAATTCTTATGAAACTGCTATCATGAAAGAACGGAAAACTGAAGAGACTAGCAATTTGAGTACAACAGATTTTGAAAATGATCATGTTTTCCAAAAGAATAAAAGAAAATTAAAGAGGAAAATGCCTTTTCATTCAGATTATGATGATTATGAGACTGACAATGAAGATGATAGAAGTGACATCCATACTCAAACTAAAAAAATGTTAGGCAGTGAAGCTCAGAAGCCAACCCCAATTAAAATTAATAACTGCTATTTAAACCGTATGTTTCATGTTGCTAACAATAGTGTTTTTGTATTTTTTAAAAACTTTTTTAGCTTGTATTGGTGAATACTCTGGCAGTCATCAAAGAGAAAGTCAAAATAGTGACCAGAATTTGACTGAAAAAGACTGTCAAAATGCGGGGTCCTTAAAACAAAATGGTAAGTTTGCGGATTTTATTAAGGTTGTTTTTTTAAAGGCTAATATCTTTTTGTAGCGCAAATAGATCACAGTAAAGCAGTTCCCACTACCGATGACGCAAGAATTGTTAAAGGTAAATTTAGGTTTGCTGCATTCCAGAGCATTAGTTACCTAATGTTTACCCTCAAATTTACTATTATTTTTACTGTTTAACCACAACATTTTTTGTTTGTTGTTAGACTCAGTATTAACTGAAGTTCTAAAACAAATATATTTTATTAAAAGTATTGCCATTAATCTGTCAAAGGATGTTAATGACTTGAAAAATACAATGGAAAGGGAAAAAACCACGCATATAATGGACCAAAGAGAGCCTCATCTACTGTCAAATTTCAAAACTCCTCTAGAAACTTCAGAAGAGTTTCTAAAAGTAGAAGAATTCTCAAAAGAAGACAATAATGGCCTTAAGTTGATAAGAAAAATTATATTAATTGGTAATCTAGATATCATTATTAATTAAATTCTCAAACTGATTTGAAAACGTTAGAGATAATAATTGTTAGTTTGAATAATTATCAAATATGTTTTTCTGCAAAAGTGGAAGACATAATCAATTAATTTTATTTTTATATCAACTTTCAGATATCTGAATTATGTTGCATTGGAGGAGGCAACTTGGGAGAATTTGTGCAAAGGACAATGCATTATTTAATTGACTATAAATTAGCTTCACAATATAGTTATTTGGGAAGAAGAACAAAGGAAAAGTTTTCCGATAAGAAAATTGCTGAAGTTGTAATATGCTGAAGAGATAATTTAATTATCTCTGTGCTATTTTCATTTCATTATTATCTTAATAAAGCATAAAATAAAAAAAAATAAAAAAAATAAAATAAATAAAGCAGCAATAAATGCATGTGTAAGTATGGGACCTCGAAGACAGACCTCGACACAGAGTTGGTCACGGGAGCAATGTTGCGCAAATTATCATCATCAGTACTATTCTGCTTTAAAATTTGAAATATTCCTATTACTTTCAAAAACGTCCGAATGAATACGACATTTTTTAGCTTTTCTTCAATTTAAATAACTTTGAATAATTTACTGTTTTTGAGATCCCCATACTTTTTTTGACACGAATTTGATGCACTTTGTAATGTTAATCACTACTAAATTAGACTAGTATTTTCAGATATACAGGTGTTGCATAAAAGCTGGACAAAGCGTTCGTCACTTTTTAAAAATGGAACACTTTTTATATTTATTAATGTTTAGCTTCTCGCTTTAATTAAAAGCAAATTTTGGGAAAAAATGCTGCTTAAAATTGAAATTTTAGAGTTTTAAAATGCGCTAAATTTTAAATTATTGAAGTTATAGGAAAATAGTTTGGACTTATTTTCAATCTTAGTATTTATAACCAAATTAAAGATGTCAATTCTGTTAAAAAAATTGTACTCTGGCTAAATGTGTCGTTCGTTTGACAAAATTTACTTACTATAAATAATGGGAGAATCTTAAAATAAAAAAATATACAAGGTGTTCAATTTAAAAAATGTAAAAAACCCTTTGACCCGCATTTATGCAACCCTCTATAGCCGAAGTACTTTAAAAGACCTGATGATCATAAGGAGGTTCCAAATAAGGTTTTTTTCAAAAAAAAAAATAAAAAATAACTGCAATAAAGGGACTTTTGTGACACCATTGCGTCACCCTGTATATTTTAACTTACTTTACTGACTAAATACACATTATTAGAATAAATTCTAGTGCAATAAAGTGCAGCAATTTGTACTGTGTGTGTGTAGCATTCTAATCTCAGAGTAATATACTCTCTGTACAATATAGCACTTTGTCATAAATATTTGGTTTTAGAGTCGGCAATCAGAGCAAAGAAGTGCACAGAGAAGAAAGATGCTGAAGCAGAACTTGCGCGATGGCTAAGAAGGGCTCCTGAAAAGAATAGAAAAAATAATTGATTTAAAGTATTTCATATTTGTATTTGTTGTTGTTTGTATGTCTTTTGTTTGTATCAATATTGGTATTTAACACGTTGACTGCCACGGGTCACGGGTCAAGGGCAACCCCAGGTGCCACTGCTCAAAATCCCACTAGTCGTATAGTATATGTATAAATTATGTTGAACAACGTTTTTCTTTAATTGTTTTATAGTATAGTCCTGTTTTTTGTTAAACATTTTTCGAGTTATCTCGTGGTTCGGCGTCTTTTGACAGACGTGACTATTGTGACGCCCAACCACGAGATTACTCGGGTAGCAACAAAACAGGTGGGAGGGAGCGTACGTGCCACGTCGAGCGTACGCGTCAGTCTTTCACACACACGTCCAAATATTATTATTTTGCAACTCGTGCTAACAGTATATACCGTAGTGTTGACCAATACAATGTCTAGAAAAAGGAAGCTGAATGCAGATGAACTCGAAAAATTTGCAGATATGAGTGATTCTGAATGGGACGAATTTCTAAAAGATAATTCGGATGAAGACAGAGATTACGTGGTTTCCAGTGACCAAAGTTCATCTAGCGACGAAGACAATGAGAATAATGTACCGCAAACCGTTCACATAGAGGAGGCCGGAACCAGTATGAATTCAAATACAGGAAGCAGACGAAGAGTGGTGTGATATAGAAGAGGAGCCTCCTATGTTTGATTTTTTGCCCCAAAAAGTTGGACTAAATATTCAGTTTTTTTCTGAAAATGTGGCTCAACAAACAAACTTGTATGCAAATCAGGAAATCCAAAAAACACCTGTCACAAGATCGTCTAGGAAAAAATAGTGGGTTGAAACAAATGCCAAGGAAATGCGAGTATTTCTTGGTACTTTATTGCACATGGGACCTTGTACTTTTCCTACAATTGATAAGGTGCACGTGACGTCAGAAATGTCATTTTTTCCACCCTGGAGGAAAAACATAACCTAAAACGCCATTTAGTTTGCATGTGAACATTGTGAATGTAAAGCGATCTTGTGGTTTTTCTAAGTTGATTTGCTATTTGAGTTGAGTTTTTAATCCTGATTAGAGTTTTTACTTAATTATATTAAGGATATAGTGTATCAGTCATCCAGGTATGTATTTGCATAGTCTAAATTCCAATGTGAGATTTGTTGCAGTCCACAGGACTTTTCTTTGTTAAACAGCATGTCTTATTTATTCTAGAAAAATGGAGTTTAGTACTTATTACTATACCCTTGACAACATTCACCAGCAAAGATATGTGGAGAAAGTGGCTTTAATTCAAATAGATCCATATTTATTGAAAGAGAAAGACTGCTCAATAGATCTGGCAGACTTTCCGAAGATATTTTACCCTGACATTGTTATGTATTTGGTCCATACAAAAAGTGCATTTACAATGGAGGAAATGAAGGCTTATAAAAGTCTTGAAGCCTATAATCAGGCATTATGTGGATGGGTGAAGAAAATATTTGTGAAGCAAGTTGCCTCCAAAGTTGTAGTTGTAGGAAAAGTAGGTTTTGTTTTACTTACCATTTCTGAGAACTGTTTTTTTTTAAATATGTCTTATTAATTTAAGGTAATGCATTCTCAAAGACTGAGTGAGAAATTATTAACCCCCTGGATAATTTGTGAAAAACAAGGCACCATAATCAGTGCACATTGTGACTGTATAGCAGGACTTGGGGAAGTCTGCACACATGTCGCTTCAGTGCTTTTTGCAATCGATGACTTTTTAAGAAAAGTTGAAGAACCAACTCCAACAGGTGTAAAAGCATATTGGATGCCACCAACAAATAAACCAATTGAGCCAAAAAGAGTCCATGAGATCGACTTTTCAACTTCCAAAAAAAAAATGTTTAGAAGAGGTGCCAATAAGGGAGCGAGAAGCAGAGAAACTGCACATTCCTCCACTTTCTAGTGTAGAAAAGCATAATTTATTGAAAAACTTAGAAGACAGTGGTTCAGTCCTGCATTTAATTACACCACCATTTTCTGGACAATTAATGGAAACAATGTATGGAAAGAAGTCACTGAAATTTGGTACATTATTTAAAGAGGAATATGCAAATTTCTCTCTTGCTGAACTTCATAAAATTGGTAAGTACATAAAGAATACTTGGTCTTGAATTGTTTTTGTTGTTTCAGTTCAATAAATATATTTTTTTAAAACTCTTTTTTATTTTTCTAGGTGAACAAATTGATATGGTTATTTCACTGCAAGAGTGTGAAACTATTGAAAAGGAGACAAGGGGACAGTCCAAGTGTAAGAGTTGGTTCTTATATAGATTGGGAAGAATTACAGCATCGAAGTTTAAGAGATCTTGTAGAACAAAAATTGACAAACCTTCTTTATCTCTTATTAAGGAGATTTGCTATCCAACCATGCATCAGTACAAAATAAAAGCAATAGATTATGGCTGTGAACATGAAAAAAATGCCATTAAAGATTTCTCCACCTTTATGGCAAAAACACATAAACATTTTATTGTAGCAAAGGTAGGATTGTGTATCAATCCAAAGTGGCCATATTTTGGCGCATCTCCTGATGGCATGTGTACTTGTGATTGCTGTGAAGCCACTCTTTTAGAAGTAAAGTGTCCATATTGTGTAAGAGACTCTGTGGTAGAAGAGTTGACATTTAAAAATTCGTTTTTGCAAACAGTTAATGGCCAGCTTTCATTAAAGACAGATCACGCCTATTATTACCAGATACAAATGCAGTTGGCATTGACTGAAAAAAAATTATGCTATTTGGTTATCTGGACAAAAAAAAATTTTGAACTCATTAAAGTTCAATTTAATGAGATCTTTTGGTCAGAAAAACAAAGAGAGGCAAAGGATTTTTTTCAAAAAGTACTTCTCCCTGAATTGCTAGGAAAATTCTACACTAGGGAAAAAGATTCTGCTTCTCCAGAAAATCCTTTGTGGGAAGGGGAAGTTTTTGAAGACCTAGATGTGTATGAGGAAACAGTTTTTACTGACGAGACCGAAATTTTACAGAAGGCGCAAGAAATTCCTGGTTCCAGTAAACCAACACTATACTGTTTATGCCAAAAAGAAGATGATTCCAAAACTCCAATGATTGCATGTGATTCCAAATCATGTGATATTATGTGGTACCATCTCCAATGTGTAGGGTCAAGTTTGGAGACAATTCCTGGAGGTGAATGGATATGTAAACAGTGTAAAAGCAAAAAATGATGTATTTATTCTACTCTTCTTTTAATATTAAGCTAGTAACTCCTAAATATTTAATAATAAATTAGTTATCATCGAAAATTCTTTTGTACTTTTTTAAAAATATAGATATATCTTGCACTTATGAGTATTCTTTATTCATGTAAAGTACATTCTCACATTTTACTCGCACAAGAATAATACAAACTATATGAATATTAATTAAAAAACTCACAACTACATCAAAATTGCACTCTCAGCACTTAAATAACTATTAAAACCATAAACTACTCTATTTATCATAAATTATATTATTTACAAAACAATTTAACACGGATTGACGTTCGCACTTAAAAAATCGTTGTCGTAAAAAGTCCTATATGTTTCTTTAACAATTAATTGCGTCATTCTATATGTACCAAAAGAAACCATGTCAGAGGTATATATAATTTAACTTTATGACAACGATTTACTAACCAGGAACTTACTTCCGCCTTAACCAGACAGAAAGATTAATCAAGCGGTATAATCCCTGGGCACAAATTGTACATTGCAGAACAAACCACCACAATGCGATCTATCAAGGCAAATTCATTATCTCCTTTTTTTAACGCAATCAATGGGAAAATGCCACATAATATTTTAAACTTCCTCCTTAATAATCCAATCACTCTCTCGACATGAATCCTTACACTTGCTAATTTTCGAGTTGTTTCTATTTCAACTGCACCTAACTGTTTTTTACCTCTTAAAAATGATGGGTACTGCACCTCTGCACAATAGATCCTTACAGAATCAGAAATTGAAAAACCTCTATCTGCTAATACCAAGTCACCTGGCTGCAAGTTATTTAAAAAGGTGGAATTCTCTGCTATGAATTTATCGCTAGCACGTCCACCATAAGCATTTGAGATAAACATAATAACTCCTTGGGGTGATATTCCAATCAAAAATTTAACTGTATGATGATGTTTATAGTTAGACCAAGTTCTGGCTGCAGCTTCCAGATTGGAAGGCTTCTCTATAAATAATTCAAAACAATCGATGATTACTGTTGTTCTATTGCCAAATACATTTTTAAAACAAGAAGGCATGTTAACTTGTAAATTTTCTCTTTCAGGCCACACAACTAAATTTTTAAATCTGCAATATAACACATGAATTGTGTTATCAAATATGCGAGCTGCTGTAGTTCTATGACAAAGAAATCTGTTTCCTAAATCTGTAAATTGGAGATTGAGTCTCAATTTCATTAAAGTGAGAATTAATTGTTGAAATTTGGATAATTTAGAATTTGGGATTAAATACAGCTCTATTAGTTGCAAAACATTATCTAAATATTTTATTTCAGGAAACCCAGTATAATATAAAACTGTCTTCCTATCATTCCTAAAATAGTTTTCATCTAAACTAAGTTTATGTATTTTTTCTCTTAAAGTGTATATTTCCTTGTTTGCATGTTGCAAAGCTACTTCCAAGTCTCCTTTAGTAACTTCTTTGTCACCACCATTTCCAGTTTGTGTCACCTCCACAACATCAGCTTGTCCAGCTAAAACTTCTTCAAGCAAATTTTGCTGATCCACTTCAATTTGTTGTGTTTCATTTGGAATTCTAGATTGCTATAATCATTTAATAATGTTATATAAACTACCTGTACTGCAAAAAAAAAACCTTCAAGCTCTACAAAAAAAAAATGCAATTCTTGCAAGTTTAAATAAAAATAAAATCTCTGCATATAAAATTATTGTTGCCTGTTTCGTATCATACCCTTTTTACTCTCTCCTGTAGCCTCTTAAACCTTTCCAAACCTTTTGACTGGGCTATCTTTGCTAGAGAAGTGTACCCCATATGTTTCGTTGGCACCCAATCAGGATTTCTTTGGTCATACAAATCAGCTGGTTTTCCTTTAATTTACATTAATTACATGTTTTTTAATAGGGTATTTACCTAGATGCTTAACATTCATTGTTTTATGTAGTTATGTACCTATACAAAAAAATCTGCAAAATTTATTAGATAAAAGAACTGAAGTGAAGAGACTGGATAAACTGAAAAGACTGGATATTTATAAAAACAAAATAATTACCTGTTATAAAGTGTTTTGAACACACTCTTGCATATTTGATTTTACTCTCTGTAAAATCATCCCTTTTGATTGCTATAATCCATGCTTGTCTACGACGTTGAGCTATTTCATTGACTTTTCTGTTGGCTCCTATCGCAGACGGTATTCTAAAAGGTTCTTTTGAGTTATGTATGAAGTTCTCAAGTGTTCTGAAGATCCATAGTTTTACCTAAAAAATTGAACTCCTACATCCCGCGCAGCATTACTTCCACAGTTCACTACCGAACAGAACGATGGCATTGCGGCTAAAATGTTATGTGGGTACCTATATGAGTTTGCTTTGTATACCGATATTTTTACGTCGATAAAACCTCTAAAACTAAATTTTAATCGCTTATTTCCAGAATATTAGAAGTGAAACATTAGTAATTATATGGCTCTCTTGGTTATGTTTTTCCCTCAGGGTTATCAGCTGATCGTCATCTGTCAAACGGTGCACCACGTCAATTGAGCATTATTGGTCGCAAAACATTATGTACCAGATGCCATTTTGGGGACAAGTAATTAGCAGAAACCGATTTCAATTATTATTGCGCTTTTTGCAATTTGCCGATAACTCGTTGAATGCCACCACCGAAGATCGACTGTTCAAAATTCGACCGGTTTTGAACCATTTCAATAAACTTATGCAGGAGCAATATGTTCCAAATAAACACCTATGCATCGATGAAAGCATGGTCCTTTGGCGCGGCAGACTATTTTTCCGCCAATATATAAAAAATAAAAAACACAAATACGGAGTGAAACTGTATGAACTGTGTGAATCCAATGGAATGGAAGTCACCGAAAGTGCAAATGGGTTTGGCCATGCTTCAAACGTTGTCCTTCACTTAATGGAAAGTTATTTAGACAAAGGATATGTTCTGTTCACAGACAATTTTTATAATTAAGTGTCTATCACTCACATGATGACATCCAGAAAAACGTACATCTGCGGTACTCTACGAGCTAACCGAAAAAAAAATCCTAAATATGTGACTTCTAAAAAACTAAAAAAGGATGAATTTGTGTGGCAGAGAAATAAATCCGTTGTTGTGTGCAAGTGGAAAGACAAACGGGAAGTCTTAACAATATAGAACATGCACAAAGTGGGAATAGTCGAGGTTCAAAATAGAAATAGAAAGGTCCCTAAAACCAAATATTGTCAAGGATTACAACGCTGGAATGTCAGGAGTCGACCAATCAGACCAGATGCTCAGCTATTACAGTGCTCTAAGAAAAACTGTAAGGTGGCCGAAGAAGATAGTTTTACACATTTTCGAAATATATATACATAATGCATATTTGCTGTATCGCAAGTCCAATGGAAACCAAATGAAATCATTAAAATTTCGAGAATTATTTGTTGCGTCACTTATTGGCAATAAAATGCCAGTAAATGACCAAAAGTCCAAAAGCCAGCAAAATAATTTTCACTATTTAGAAGCTATTCCACCAACTGAAAAAAAACAGCGACCAACTAGGGCCTGTCGTTTCTGTACCACCCAAAACCGCCGTCGAGAAATACAGGTTATTTTTGTCCTATTTGTGTAGAGAAGCCTCCATTGTGTGTGGAAAATTGTTTTAAACAATACCACCAAAATTAGAATCTCAATGAATAATGTGAATTTAGTTTTTTTGTTGTAAACAAACCTTAGACTTTGTTTCTTGATTTACAGTGTTGAACTATAATAAGAAAAATAAAACTGTATTCTAGTGCCACTCCAGTATTTACTGATCCCTTATGGACGCCCCAATACTAAAATTTCAACGAATTTAGCACCGTCAAATTAACCTTTGAAAACGAGATAACTCGTGGTAGGCGTTTCTGAGGGGAGGCCTTACCACGAGTTATCTCGTGTTTGGCAGTCAACGTGTTAAGTGCATTTAAGTTGCGACATACACCTAATTAAAGTCGTTTGCAATATTTTAACATTTGTTGTTTTTTATTCAGCTTTTTTTTAATATACACGTACTTTTTACTGTACGTGGATACGTACACCGTACATCTCTACTGTACGTTTAATGGACGTCCGTTTTTGTAGACAATGAACTTAAAAAGTACGTACATAATACGTACAGCGGTGGGAGATGGACGTACTTTGGTCGTACGCTACATCCACTATGTACGTACTAAAAACGTAATTGAAATGTACTTGTGCTCATTTAGGAGATTATTATTAGGTAGGAGATTAACATGGGAAAACGGTTTTGATTTTTTTGCGCCTGTATGGTTGATTTGATTGAAAAATCGTAATAATGAAAGTTGTAGTACCTATCACGTACTAGTTTTTTGTATTTTTTTCGGATCTCTAACTTGAGCCCATTCGTCGTAAAACACGAACAAAAATGAGAAAATTTAAACTTTTGGCCTGCACTGTATAGGCGGTTGTCGGGCAACGGGTAAACAGATCATTGTTGCTGGTACGGTTCCTCGACAACCGCTTATACAGTGCAGGTAAAAAGTTATATATATATATTCATTTCGACATATACCTCCGACTCGCATAGTATAACATTCGCACACGCCTCCAAAACGGAGGCGAATTTGAAAATTGTCTCTCTGGCCTCCTGGAGGCCGTACGCAAAATTTATGTCGGAGGCCATTTTAGCAATACACATATACAGTTATACAATGTAGTTCACGAAAATTCCACCACGTGGCGGAGCGATCTCATACGTTTATACAAACGACACATGGCCTGTGCGGCATCAACTCCGCATAAAATACCGCTAATCCCACTCAAAAAAGCGGCAACACCGCGGCATAACTCACTGCCAGTTGATCGAGAGCATATACCAAATTTTGTAGTTGCATATAAGAGTGAGGGGGTTGGAGGCCAAATGATCAAGAGTACATAACGAATTTGATGGCCACTCAACTTATATTAATATTGTTACGGTCTGGGCCTACTATGCTCGATACTTCTTAACGAGCGCTCGCCTCGGGATGAAACCGATGCGCCGCAATATCTGGCCGGGCGCGTATTAAAGTAGGCCACAGTTAGGAAACGCTACCTGGAAGATTCTTGAATGATCAAGGCAACCCGCGAAGCGTTTCGCGGTCATTCTAGAACGTGGTTTGCGAATATAAAAGACGCGGTCTCGACCGCAGTAGTAGTGAATTTGGGAACGCGGTAAAGTTTAAATAGTGGAATAATTGTGGAATTGTAGTAGTGTTTTTAGTAGTTGAGTTAATTATTGTTCGGAGTGTTTTAAAGTGTTAATAAATTTATTAATTGTTAAGTTAAACTGACTTTGTGTGAACCCACGGGAAAATCGTAACAATTGGTGTCAGAAGTGGGATCAGACTTTAGTGTGACGTGAATTTGAACTAAACTTCGGGTTAAAGACTTATGTTCAGAACCGGACTAGAGATTTTCGGAACAGTGGTGTGTTAAATTTATTTTATGCCAATAACAAGACAAAGAAGAACAAGAAAGGATTCGACAACAAACAGAAAAGATTCGACAACAAGAGAAGGAAGAACAAGAAAGGATTCGACAACAAGAGAAGGAAGAACAAGAAAGGATTCGACAACAAGAGAAGGAAGAACAAGAAAGGATTCGACAACAACAAGAAAGAATGCTACAACAAGATATAGAAATGCGTCAAGAAGATAGAGAGCGGCAAGAAAAACGTAACGTAGAAATATTGAACGTTCTAGCACGGAACAAGACAGAAATCCAAGAGTATGTATCCGATAGTCTTAAAAAGATGGAGTGTGATGTTGAGGAAAAATTAAAGGATGTTCGGGAAGACATTAATGATGTTCGGGACGACATTAATAAAATTCAGAATGATGTTGAGATAAAGCAACGCGACTTAGAGCAGAAAATTGACAGCAGAGGACCCAACTCTACAGTGATCACCGGAAACGGGCTCAACAAGATCAAGCCCCCCACATATGATGGTCAAACTTCATGGGCAACGTATCAACTCCAATTTGAGGCCGCTGCAAATGCAAATCGATGGAGTAACGAGGAAATGGCTGTAGCACTGGTGGTGGCATTACGAGGACCTGCATTGGAGCTGTTACAGACTCTGCCTATCGCCCAACAAAGCAACTATGACGCATTAGTAGCTGCATTAGAACGACGTTATGGGGATCAGCATAGGAAAGGAGTGTACCAAACACAATTAAAGGCAAGACTGCAGAAACCTGGTGAAAATTTACAAGAGTTTGAAGCCGAAATTCGTCGCCTTGTGCATCTGGCTTACCCAGCCGTCCCGGATGAAATCCAAGAAGAACTTGTGGCACAGTATTTTGTAGATGGGATTCGAGACCCGGAGGTAAAGAAAATGCTGAAGATGTTCAAAGGGACCAACAGCAGCGAATTACTGATTCGAGCGCTGGAAGTTGAAGCTGCGTGCAACGACTTAAAGCCAAAAATCAGGGCCGTGACTATTCAAGAGGAGAGAGAACCGCCAGCCGATCATGTTGCTACATCAATAGATAAAATTGAATCAATGGTCGGCCAAATAGTGCAACAAGTGGCAGCATTAGGAAATGGTCTTTCCACACAGTTAGAACGATCACGCCCGATCACGAGAGTGGAGTGTTATCGATGCGGACGTACGGGACACATCAAACGAGATTGTCGAGTAAGGATACCGTCCCGCTCTCCAACGAGGGACGTACAACCATCCAGAAGGGACCAGGAAAACTCCCAACAGTCAACATTACGGGGCGAATGTTGACTAGCGAAAACAAAGCCCCCAGAATTATCTCCATCAGAAGCCTGGGTAGATCAATGGGAAGCCTGAACGTAGATGGAAAGGTGGATGCGATGAACGTTACTTTTACTTTGGATACCGGTGCGGCAGTATCTTTGATCCGGTCAAACCTTGTGGATAAAAGTCAAGTTAAGCCTTTACGAAGAAGTATTCTCCTGCGCACTGTGACTGGAGAATCGGCTAAAGTTTTAGGAGAAATAACAGTCAAGATTTGCCTTGGAAGGATTACGTTTTACCACACTGTGCTAGTAGCAAATATTGAAGATGAATTTATTCTGGGAATGGACCTGATTCGTCAACATGGATTTTCTTTTAATCCCGAGCAAAATATCCTAAGGTTTGGAAGTGAAGAGTTCATCCTGTCAACCAATCACCGCTATGAGTCACCCATTAATGTTTTGGCATCTCAGACAGTAAAAATAAGCGGCAATTCCGAGCAAATAATCATTGGACATTTGGAGCAGAATTCTGGGAGCTGTGTTGGACTTGTACGAAACCCGGACCGACAAGGAAGATGCCTCATTGGGAAATCACTTGTAAATGGAGGAAGTGAAGTCCCAATTAGAGTTGCAAACATTTTTCCAGACGACGTCAAAATCAACAAAGGCGAAATTATTGCGGTATTCGAGCCTGTAGTCAAAATAACCAATTGCGATGGGTAACCAGAACAGGAGGAGCAGTTGGGGGAAAACAAGCTCTTAAATGAACTTGAAAAGATCTGGAAAAATCTGTCAACACCGCAACTGAAGAAGGCTCGGAAACTGATTTTGGACCATGCTAGCATATTTGGAACACCGAACAATATGGGAAAAACTACCATTGTAAAACACCGAATTAACACCGGCAATGCACAACCGATTCGACAACCACCTAGGAGACTACCAATAGCCAAACAACAGGAAGTGCAGGAATTAGTGGACAGAATGCTTGACGACGGAGTTATAGAAGAATCCTGCAGCCCTTGGTCATCACCTGTTGTTCTGGTCACTAAGAAAGATGGATCAAGCAGATTTTGTGTAGATTACCGAAAACTGAATGACGTGACCAAAAAGGACAACTATCCACTTCCCCGTATCGACGACACACTGACGACTTTGGCAGGATCCTGTTGGTTTTCCACTTTAGATTTGAAGAGTGGGTACTGGCAAGTTGGCATTGAGGAGCAAGATAAAGAGAAGACTGCTTTTTCTGCTGGAAATGGGCTGTACCAATTCAATGTGATGCCCTTCGGACTTTGTAATGCTCCTGCTACGTTTGAAAGACTAATGGAAATTGTGCTTCGTGGCCTTAACTGGAAAACTTGCTTGGTTTATCTGGACGATATCATGGTGATGGGAAAAACTTTTGAAGAACATCTGGGCAACTTGCAAGAAGTATTTGCTAGAATAGAAGTATTTGCTAGAATAGGTGGTGCCCATCTTCGATTGAACGCCAAAAAGTGTTGGTTCTTCCAAAAGCAAGTCGAATTCCTTGGGCATGTGGTGTCGGTCGACGGAATCCAGACGGACGACAAGAAGATCCAAGCAATTAGAGAATGGCCAGTACCAAAGGATAAACACGAACTCAGAAGCTTTCTAGGACTTGCCACCTACTACAGACGGTTTGTGGAAGGATTTGCCAACATCGCAGCTCCGCTACATCAACTTACTGAGGACAAAACACCCTACTGTTGGAATACCCAATGTGATCAGGCGTTCAGAAGGTTAAAGGCATCACTTTGCTCCAGTCCCATCCTCAGTTATCCACAACCAAAAGGAAAGTTCATTTTAGACACAGATGCCAGTAATTCTGGTATTGGAGCTGTATTTTCTCAAATCCAAAACGGAGAGGAACATGTCATAAAATACTTCAGTAGGAAACTTACCAAAGCAGAACGGAACTACTGTGTAACGAGAAAAGAGCTACTGGCAATAGTAAAATCAGTCGATCACTTTCACAAGTACTTGTACGGACAGGAATTTTTGATAAGGACTGACCATGCGGCACTCAAGTGGCTCCTCGGAATGAAACAACCGGAAGGACAAGTAGCAAGATGGCTTGAAAAACTCCAGCAGTATAATTTCAACATCAAGCATCGACCCGGAAAGCTGCATAATAACGCAGATGCTATATCAAGAAGACCTTGCGCCGAAGAATGCAAACATTGCCAGAAAGCGGAACAACGTGAAGGCGTTGTGTCCATCAGAATGGTTCAGCTGAAGACCAATGATGAATGGAGTCCCGATGAGATTAGGAAGGATCAACTAGAAGACAGCGACATAGGCCTATTGTTGTTGAGAAAGGAACAAAGCGAGCCAAGACCAACATGGCAAGAAATCTCTAGCAAAGGCCTGACGTTCAAAGCACTTTGGGCTCAGTGGGACTCGCTTGTGGTTGAAGGCGGCTTGCTAAAAAGAGCTTGGGAGAGTGCCGATGGAAAAGAGATAAGGAAGCAGCTGGTAGTTCCCAGAGGAAGGGTCGACCACGTACTGGAGGAAATGCACAATGGAAAGACTGGTGCTCATTTGGGAGTAAATAAGACTTTGGACAAAATCCGGCAACGCTTTTACTGGGTGAACTACTGCCAAGACGTGAAATCATGGTGTCGACAATGTTCCATTTGTGCAGCTAGCCACGGACCACAGACGAGATCCCGGGGACCTATGAAGCAGTACAACGTCGGATTGCCTTTCGAACGTTTAGCCATAGACGTCGCTGGGCCTTTTCCGGAGACCAACAGAGGCAACAAGTACATTCTTGTTGCCATGGATTACTTTAGCAAATGGCCTGAGGTGTTTGCGATTCCAAATCAAGAAGCCAGCACAGTCGCTGATATTCTCGTCGAAAATGTCTTCAATAGATTTGGTGTGCCGTTGGAGTTACACTCTGATCAGGGACGAAACTTTGAGTCCAAGCTCTTTCAGAGGCTCTGTGACCTGCTAGGCATTAGGAAGACCCGAACAACGCCGCTTTATCCTCAGTCGGATGGCATGGTTGAGAGATTTAATAAGACCATAGAGCAACATCTCTCAAAGGTTGTTGATCAGCATCAGAAAGATTGGGACCAGCATATTCCGCTCTTCTTGATGGCTTATAGAGCAGCAGTCCACAACTCAACGGGACAGTCACCATCTAAAGTTCTGATGTGGTGTTCGGATCTCCAACAGGCCAAAGCACGAACATTGAGAACTACGTTGACGAGTTGCAAGACAGATTACTGAACATCCATGGTCTGGTCAGGGAAAGTTTGAATCTAACTAGCGACAAGATGAAAGCTCGTTATGATCTGAGGGCCAATTCGGGAGGGTTCCAGAAGGATGATAAAGTTTGGTTGTTTAACCCTCAGAGGAAGAAAGGCAAATCACCGAAATTAACACCTGTTTGGGAGGGACCTTACAATGTGGTAAAAAGGTTAAACGACGTCGTGTACAGAGTCCAACGCAGCCCCAAAGGCAAGATGAAAATTGTCCATCTGGACAGACTCAAGAAATACCAGGGATTGGATGAAGCGGATCGGGACGATCAGCTTTAAGAGGGGGGCAGTGTTACGGTCTGGGCCTACTATGCTCGATACTTCTTAACGAGCGCTCGCCTCGGGATGAAACCGATGCGCCGCAATATCTGGCCGGGCGCGTATTAAAGTAGGCCACAGTTAGGAAACGCTACCCGGAAGATTCTTGAATGATCAAGGCAACCCGCGAAGCGTTTCGCGGTCATTCTAGAACCTGGTTTGCGAATATAAAAGACGCGGTCTCGACCGCAGTAGTAGTGAATTTGGGAACGCGGTAAAGTTTAAATAGTGGAATAATTGTGGAATTGTAGTAGTGTTTTTAGTAGTTGAGTTAATTATTGTTCGGAGTGTTTTGAAGTGTTAATAAATTTATTAATTGTTAAGTTAAACTGACTTTGTGTGAACCCACGGGAAAATCGTAACAATATATACTGGACGTCCTAACTAGTTTGCTGTTTTATACAGAGTGTCGCACTAATATCGGCTTCATTAATTGAATGTGTGATCATTTAAAAAGTTATGTCTCAAACTAAAGCTGACTTGGCATACTCATTTAGAATATTTTCTAGAGAGAGACACTTTTATTCATGTCGGAAGTAGAGACCAATTGGTTGACTTAATTTTTTTAATTCTGCGCTATTCTGTCTATTATAAGTTTTCGACTTTGATAGTATTGCGCTAACTTGGAAAGTAACCAAAAATTTTAATATTTTCGACCTTCTTTTAAAACAGCAAAATTTCTGGTTATTTTGAACGACCTGAATCTCCAAAATTACGTTTAATAGCGAAGAGGGGTTCGAAAAACCGTTTCTTATAAGATGAGATGCACATATTGATTTTCAATAAAAGTAATTCCTTTATTAATTACAGAATACAGGGTAAGAAATATTGTACTAGACGTTTTTGCATACAACCTAGTTTATTTAATAGCTGGGAACATTTTAGAACTTTAGTTGTGTCATATACAATAATAGGTCTGAATGGTATCTCAAAACACACGTTTAGAGATTTTTAAAATTTAAAAATTGCTAAACATGTTTCGAAATTTTTAAATTACTGTGTATTTTTGAAAGATGTCTTCTGTTTAGTTCTCTAATAGTAAAAAGGTAAAATTTTTAAATTTAATTCACAAACTTGCAAGCGTAATGTCTATTTTAATATTACATTTTATGGTGTTGCACCTTAATTCGAACACTTACACCATTAGAAGAATTGACTAGTAGGAGTGCAGTTTTTGAAAAGCAACTTAGAACGATAACCAACTTAAACATATCTAACTAATTAGCTTTTACTGTTTTAAAGTCTTAGTTCAAGCTCTCTAAGTGTTGTGAAAAATGTCAGTATTTTGTTGTACAAAAATGTCAGCCAAAAATGTAAAAATTGTCACATGGACAGAAGTAATATTTACTTTTTTACGTTCAATTATTTTGACAGTAATTGTGTACTAGGTTAAGGCCAGTAAAATAAAATTATAGTAGTAAAAGTATACCATTCTTGAATGGATTGCTATAAAACTTTAAGACAACATTGTTTGAATACTATTTAGTAGCTAATATCAAAGAATAGCTATTTAACAAGAACAGACAAGAGAAAGCGAATTAGAGAGAGATGGATTCTTCCTACCAAAGTTAAATTGACAATCGACTGATATCGGCTTTGGCCGTTGACTATCAGGAGTTTTATTGGTTGGTCATTCAAGTTGTTGAAAAATGTTGCCGTATCTCAGATCACATCAAATATTTGTTTAAGAAACATCGGTTTAAAGTTAATAATAGTTAATAAGGACTGATATCTTCCAATGATTAAGAGGCAAACTTAAAACACTTTGACTCAAAAGAAGTAAACAATGATTATAAGAAATTAGTTTATATTATATTTGATTCTGAAAATTGGATGCAATTTTTATTTCAAAGAAAGAGACAACCGGCAACATGTTTCCCAGTAAACACAGTTCGTCGGTAAAACGGTGGCCGATTGAAAAATTCGTCGGCAAATTGATGTACAGAACATAACGGCAAAATGATTATAAGTTGTCTGTATTTCTATCATCGTTTTATACATTCGGGCAGTATTGATTGCCAGCGCTTTGAAAAAAACGACTAAATGGCAGCATCTTTAATTCTACGACTAAATGTTTCGCGCCCAACCCTTCAGCCCAATTTTAATATTCTGGCGACGTATTGATTTGCCGGCGTTGGTATGATGTTGTACGGCCGACTAAAATTGTCATCTTTGTTTTTTGCGTCATTTCATTTTTGTAAAATGTCACCCCACCACACAATCAGCAAACAGCCGCGACGACGCGTTCGTTAAGATGTGTGTAAGGTGTAATAATAAAATAGGGTAAGTATTTCTATGTTAAAGTCTTTGTACACATCTTAATTATAAAAATTCTATAAAGACATGACGGTGATGTGTTTCCAATTAGGTGAAAATGGAAAATGTAAAATTTAGGGTTAGGGTACGGTTACCGGTTATGTCATGTATTTTTTGCAGAAATTAGTTGTTATTAGGTATTATTCCAGACGTGATAGGTGCTGTAAACCTGATGGTTTAATACAGCACATATCACGTGGTGAATTCAGCTGATGGTTTATAAAGCAGGCTGATTTATTTACTATAGATTCAAAATGGGTATAAAATATGAAATAACAAACACTATAATTCATTTTATCTATTAAAGGTCAAAAATGAATAGCCTAGCTAATTTGAGGAGTTCTGGTGACTGGTGAGTGATTTTCTCCCCAAAATAGTATAATAGTATTTTCCTTAGTAACTACTAACTAGTATATTATGTATTTAAGTCCTTTTTTACATTCATGCTTTTAATGCTTTATTTGCTTTTAGATGTGTAGTGTTCATTTTTAATTCAATTCAATTTTTAATTCAAATAAACCTATTTTTTTTTTCAGGCCAATTGATAGTACGTCGAAAAATATTCGACACCTAATTTTTATTTTGTTTAAATAAATGCCTGTAAGCCCAAAAAAAAAAAAGAAAAATCAACTTTTTTGGTACACTATATATAAATTTATTGAAATTTATCTCCTGTGACGTCAACGTGGACGTGTATCGCGTCTCTTTCTAGCATATAGCGATTTGAGCAAGACGGAATATGTCGATAGATGTCGGTTGTTACTCCAGTTTTCCAACTTCACTTTGGAACATTTGAGGTTATTATAGGTTATGTTATGTTTTGTTTTGAATTTGAATCCGATTCCCAAGCAAAGAAACGTACAAACTAGAAATTATAGATTTCTTACCTTGATTTGATTAAATCGTATCAAATAAATACTTGGTTAAATCGTGTGTGAGTAATAGCAGGGATCATCCGGAAAAGTTATTTATATCCATACCAAAGAAAGAGAGTCGTCGACGTATAAGGCCTTAAATACTACGAAAATTGCAGATAGCCCATGAAACTGTGTATGTGAAGACCATTTTGATGTAAGTATCGTTGATTGATATTCACTATTTTCAAATATAATTGGAAAGTTAAAAAAAAACAATAACAATTTAGAAATTATACATAGTTTACATACTGTATTGCATACCTAATATGTATTTTCAATTAATTGCAGTTAGCAGAAGACAGTATAAACTGGATGTATACAGAACATTAGGAAAAAAGCTGTGTCTTAAGGAAGATGTTGTTCCACATAAAAACATGATTAAATGTGTAAATACACAAAACCCAAGTCAACTCAGTGATTCAGCAAAAAAACGAAAGCTGGAACACATTGAGGCCATAATGACTTTAGGGGTAGATAGTCCTAAAAGGGCCAAGAGAGTCTTATTTGAAGATGAAGAAAAAACTCCACAAAAGGCTACAACTAGCAAAATGTATCAGTCCTCACCTTCTGGAGTATTTTATGTGGAAGCAGTACCAATAAATGTGGGATGCCAAGTGAAACCACAAATGGAAAATCAAACCACAACAACAAAAGGTTTGATAAAAACAAGATCAGTAGGAACATCAACATCAATCATCTCTGCTTCAGTTTTACCTGTAAGAAATACACCATCAAGCCCTGTTTCAAGTTCACCTTCCTCTAGTTCCAGCTTCATAAAGTCGTCTAGTAGCTCTATTACTTTGTCAGAACAGGCATCGGAAAGTGATAAAACAAGTTCTTCAATAGTGACAAAAGAAACTCGAAAAAATACTAGTATTTTGTTAATAGAAAAGCAATCTCGGTTTTATTTAGGTTTACCACAGCGAACATATTATTTAGTTAAAATGTTATCAAATTGGATTGACAGTTCTTATGTTGATATTTTAATAACATTAAAAAAAATTAGATTAGATGATGTGTATATTAGATTAGGAAATGATTTTGGAATAAGTGCTGTGAGAGTAGGAAACATTTTTGTTAAAACTGTACCAAAAATTGCTGGTGTATTGCAGAATTTTGTTTTCTGGCCTGATACTCATATCATAAAAAAATTATTACCCATTCCATTTAGATATAGATATAGTAATGTAATATCAATTATTGACTGCTTTGAAATTGAAATTCAAAAACCATCAAATCCATTGGTCCAAAGTCAGACATGGTCAGAATATAAAAAATGCAACACTTTAAAATATTTAATATCTTGTACACCAAATGGATTTGTAAATTTTGTCTCAGGCGGATATGGAGGTCGAATTTCTGACAGGGATATTGTTAAGGAAAGCAACTATTTATCTGAGCTCCCTCAAAATATTAGCGTTATGGCTGATCGTGGCTTTAAACATATTGATGCCCTTTTGCTACAGCATAAATGCACTTTGGTTCGGCCTCCCAGTGTCAGTGAAGGAAAAAAATTATCAAAAAGTGAAAGTAGAGAAGCAAAACGAATTGCATCCTTAAGAATACATATTGAACGAATAATAAGAAGAGTTCGCGAATTTCAAATGTTACGCATGCAGTCTGTAGTACATAATAGTTTACTTTATTTAACGAATTGTATAGTAATTATTGTTTGTGGACTTATTAATGTACAAGAGCCCTTAATAAAATAATATACATACATACCATATATCTTCTTTTTTTATATAGGTATACTTATAGTTTACATGGGGGCCATGGAGCACTGCAATGTCCTGTGACAGCTTAATCAAAATCAGTTTAGGTTTTTCAGTTGTTTTACAAAATGATAAAATTGCATGTAATTTTTTATGCTCTAACTTTTGAACATTTTTGGTTATATATTTGTATTATAAGTAAATATTATGTTTTTTAATACAACAATGAATAGAAAACTGATATATATTTACATATTACATAAACTCTTAAATATAAACATTTTCCAAAACAGTGTAGCTTGTTCAATCATCTCGCAGCACATTTCTTTGTCCAGTTGTACTTCAAAAATGGAAACTTCTTTATTCACCTCAAAATTTGGTAAAGCAATACAAAACAAGCCTTTAGCTCTGTTTGTTATGTACATTTGCAGCTGAAGCTGAGCCAAAAACTTTTTTTTAATGATGCCATCCTTTTCATACAATTCCCTGGTTTTCTCTTTGCTGGGACATTTCACTTCAACACAAGGTGTATCAGTAATGCCGTCTGGGGAAGCACCAAATATGGGAATATCTTTTCTTAAGAAAAGCCCTGCTTTCTTAATTTTAATATTCCTGATTGCTTCAACTTGTTTGATAACTAGTGCTTCTAAATTTTGGCCTCGAATGACAGGATCCGTTAATAAAAGAGCTGACGCACCCATAATTTTCTCCATTAATGACCCTTCTGCTGTCTTGCAATGACATACTTCATAAAACCTTGAGGCTGTCACCCTTCCAAACTTCAACTTGTACCATAGACTGTCCTTACTTTGATTTCTGGTTAATTTCTCTGCATTTACACAACTTTCTTCAGTCATAACATTCTTTATGTATTCTATGAAGTCATCAGCATTCACATTTTTAGAATGAATTCTATAGTTTAAAAACAACTGATAAATACTCAGGTCATTTCCAGAATATTGAGCCTTTTCAATGTCGAATATTCCTCCTTTAGCTGTTGGTAAGCTACAGACAACATCTCTAACATATTGGGAGTTCCTTAATGGTAAAGAAGGTAAATCTTTTTTTAGTAAAGAATGTAGATCACTTTTTGCCTTCCCAAATTGTGATAAGGCAGATTTTTTCCAGTAACACTCTTTTGAAGTTACTGATGGTTCTTCACTACGTCGATGTAACCATAAAAGAAATGCCACACCATGCTTACATCCACCTGTAAAAACCAAAACCAAAGACAATGCATTTATTTATAGTATGAGCAATAAGACTAGACTTACCTTCAGAAGCAGCACAGTCTTTACATGCACAAGACAGTACTTTTTCATCTTCCTCATCAATAGCTACTTCAACATTGTATGCCTTTTTGACACTTTATGTTCAGGTGTTATTTGTGCTTTTACAATACATTGTTTTCCTTCTCGTTTTAACTGCACATATCCCACTGCATTATCTCCATATACCTCCTTCATGGATCTGAAATGCATATTTTCACTATTTGTTTTGATTACAAGGACATAATAAAACTTATAATAAACCTCATCAAGAATGCTTCAAAACAACTTAAATAATAATAATTATTTAAGTTGTTAAACTGCATTTCTTATGGTAAAATTATACTTTAATTTATAGTTAAAGAATGTGAATGATCTACTTACTTTTTGGTTTTAACATTTTGGTACTCCACACTTAAAAACTGGGTGTTATGGAGATAGAAATTGTTTATCATTTCAACGTCCACTGTAGGCAAATTATCGGAATCAGCTTTGACAAAATTTTTTTCCATTATTAACGGTTTAAAGAACAATTAAAAATAAAAGCAATGAAACACGTTTTGAATGGCAAGACCAAGACCAAACAAAAATCAACAGGCAACAGGCAACAGGCAACAGGTTAGGTTTGAGTTTTGACGTACATCTGTCAGTTGACAAACTAGTTTGACGTTCAGTGACTTTACTTTGATGTACGATGTATTGTTCTCTCTCTCCTTAAAACTGAAACAATATGCTCTCCTTTTTTGTCATATAGTATTTGAATAACCACGTGGAAGAAAAATTAAGAATTGAGTAACGACGTACTGCACAGTCCATGTTGACGTCACGACAAGGAGTGGCCCAAAAAAATAGCCTTCATTTTTGTCGATTTACAAAAAAACTAGTGATCTTATTGGGTGTTTTAAGTAACTAGTTTTAAGAAGTATATATTAGAAACATTAGATTCGCATATGGTTTATGACCCCATTGCACTTTGTGCACATTTTGTTGTAAATGTGGGTGCGTGACCTGATAAGTTATCAGGTGCCGTAGTCACGTGATTAGTTTCGATTTTTGTCGGGGAAGCGTCGGTTTGTGGTCGTGTGTTTCTTTGTGTCAGGTGCCATGTGGCCTATTTAATCACCCCACCTTGTGATATCGGCCTCTTTACCACTACAGCACCCGAACTGCCGACATCTGATCTTTTTTCTGAGCGGTGTGGCGCGTGTGTGACTTTGAATTTTTAATCCGTGATCATCTGGCCGAATTACAGGTAAATTGGTTTTATTGTTAGTTCTTTTGAATTATTTTGTATCGGCCCAATTTTCCAACACAGTATTGTGTTCGGCCCAACCGGAGATTCAAAACTTTTCCAACCGGAGATCCAAAGACTTTTCCAACCGGAGATTCAAAGACTTTTCCAACCGGAGATTCAAAGATTTTCCAACCGGAGATTCAAAGATTTTCCGACCGGAATTTCAAGGGCTTTCCGACCAGAGATCCAAGGGTTTTCTGACCAGAGATCTAAGGGTTTTCCCGATCAAAGAACATTTCAATCGGGGATTGAATCAGCCTAACCGGGACTGCTTTGTCCAGAGTTTTCCGGACCAACCCACAGAGTTTCAGAAGGTCAGAGTCGAACCACCACAATTCCTCACTTGATTTAGTTTTATTTAATTTTATTTTATTTTTATTTTTTAGTTTATATTAGTTTGCTCTAAACAACTTCAACACTTGTCATCACCTCTGGTCACCTTTTTGGTTGCCGGAACAAGTGTTGAAGCTGTTTGTTCGTTTTCCCTGGTGTTCTGCTGTTTTCTGCCTTAGGTACCTGTCACCAGTCTCTGGACCCCATTTCCTACCTGGAAATCAGCGGTGGCCACTACTGACTACTGGGAAGAGGATACTGGAGGTTCCAGGACCCAAACATCGTCTTTGACAACTGGTAAGGGCAGTCAGTTACAGTTTGGCATTGGGAAAACTTTTCCTGTGTTTTTTTAATTTCAAATTTAACTTTCTCTTTTTTTTAATTTGTTTTAAATTCGACTTCAATTTTGTTTTCTTTTATTTTAATTTAAATTCCTTCAGTAATTTGGTTCTTGGCAACTTTAGTAAATTTTGTAAATTGTAAATATTGTAGTTTAGTTTTTCGTTATTTGTAATATACACGTGTGCATATACAACTAACGGTTCGTTTGATTTCCTGCAGTTATTAACGTGAGGTTTCATAATAACAAGTTTACCACAATAGGGAGGTGTCGCAACGCAATAGCAGTTCGTGAGTTCGAATTATATTTCAGCGCTTCATTCTTCATAGATTATATTATTCACTGAGTAGTACCGCTCGCGGTGCTGGCCTGGCGCCGAATGTTGACGTTTGAAAATGTCATTAACTGACAATTGAAAATTCCTGTCAATTAGGTGAACTTTCTAACTAGCTCACTTTCGTTTTCGGCGCTGGTTGGTAAGGATGTTGACCTTTTATAGTCCCACGTTTTTACTTTACCTTTAGGGCAATTAAATTTTCCTTTTCCTTTTGATTTAGGTCTTTAGGTGGGTTCAAAGATGTCCTCTAGGAAACGTGTTAGGTCTCGTTCACGTTCTAGTTCTCGCTCGAGTCTAGAAAAACGAGTCAGACTGCTAGAGTCTTTGTTAAATAGAAAAAGCACGTGCGAAAATCGTTCCTCCCGAATTTCTTCAAAGCGAGAATATCAGTCTCGCAGAAGAAGGGACTACAGCGAAAGCTCTAGTTTCGAGTCCCAGTCTTCTTCAGGGGGTAATAGCCCGCAAACCGAGTCTAAAGCCTTAGATCGCAGTCCATCAAGTGGCTCGGCGGGCAATGAAGACGTTCTGGTTTTGCATGATGAAGAGGGTCTAGATGAAGAGACCATTAAGCTTTTGGGTGATGGGGTGTCCCAAATTTGAGTAACGAACCAAACTTATGTTTTTTTAAATACAATGACCAACTTTTTATCCGATATTTGAATTCTACGCCAAATTCTAGGCCTAATTGATGTAAAATGTCTGTTCGATATTCAACTATTTCCGCAGCAGCGTCCTTGATTGAGTGAATTTTGACCACCCCCTTAACTTATTTAATTTTGATTTTAGCAAAAAACGTTAAATACGAAACAAGAAGATATTTAGGTCTACTTTATTCTTAGATAAACATTTATTATACAGGGTGTCCCAAATTTGAGTAACGAACCAAACTTATGTTTTTTTAAACACAATGACCAACTTTTTATCCGATATTTGCATTCTACGTCAAATTTTAGGCCTAATTGATGTAAAATGTCTGTATCGATATTCAACTGTTTCCGCAGCATCTGTTACTTTAACAATGTTTCCTGGACTATGTGATTAAGGGTTAAGTTAGTTACTCAAATTTGGGGCAGCCTGTATAATAACTGTTTATCTAAGAGTAAAAGTAAACCCAAATATCTATAACAAAGTTGCTACAACTAGTGTTTTAAATAAAAGCAAAATTAAGGAAGTTAAGGGGATGGTTAAAATTCACTCAATCAAGGACGCTGCTGCGGAAACATTTGAATATCGATACAGACATTTTACTTCAATTAGGCTTAGAATTTGACGTAGAATTCAAATATCGAATAAAAAGTTGGTCAATGTATTTAACAAAAAACATTTTTGGTTCGTTACTTAAATTTGGGACACCCTGTATAATAACTCTTTATCTAAGAGTAAAGTAGACCTAAATATCTACTAGTTTTGTATTTAACGTTTTTTCCTAAAATCAAAATTAAGGAAGTTAAGGGGGTGGTCAAAATTCAATCAAACAAGGACGCCGCTGCGGAAACAGTTGAATATCGATACAGACATTTTACATCAATTAGGCCTAGAATTTGACGTAGAATTCAAATATCGGATAAAAAGTTAGTCATTGCATTTAAAAAAACATAAGTTTGGTTCGTTACTCAAATTTGGGACACCCTGTATAATAACTGTTTATCTAAGAATAAAGTAGACCTAAATATCTACTAGTTTTGTATTTAACGTTTTTTGCTAAAATCAAAATCAGGAAGTTAAGGGGGTGGTCAAAATTCAATCAATCACCCTGTACGTTGGGAGAACTTTTTGGCTTCAGGTTTATCAAGGGAAGCCCGAACTAATCTAATGGAGAAATATCCAGTTCCTCTTAATTTGATGCATTTGAAAGCCCCAATTCTTAATGTGGAGGTAGCAGGTATATTATCTAAAAGTTTATTAAAAAGAGATAAGTATTTAGCTAGTTCTCAGACTCAGTTGGGATCAGCTTTGTCAGCTTTAGGCTGTGTTTTAAATTTATTACTAAATGAGTCCACTGCAGATAACAACTCAGTGCGTAAAGCTGCTTTACAGCCAGCTTTGGATACAGGTCGAATTCTTGTGGATCTGCATTATCAATTATCTCAGAGTAGGAGGTTTTGTGTTGTACCCTTATTGGATAAGATGATTAAGCAAATTGCTATAAACAGCAAGGTGGACACAATGCTTTTTGGGTCCGATTTTAATGACAAAATTAAGGCTCAGAAGGAGATTGAGAAAAACAGTAGGGAACTTAAGAGCATTCAGTCAGTTTCCTTAAAGCAGGCAAACACAAGAGGAGGTCCTAGTTCTTTAAACTGAAATGCCCCATCTCGGTCTTACAGACAGAGGGAACCGAGATATCAGAGGGGGCAAAAACCTCTTTACCGACAGGAGAAAGGCAAAGTAGAGAGGGGAAGGCCGAGGAGAGGGCCTATGCATACAGGAAGAAGTAGAGGTAGGTAAACATGGGGGTAGACTGAAGCATTTTGTAAAAAGATGGAGAATAATAAATCCTAAGCCAACAATAATAAGTTGGATTAAGCAGGGTTATCGTCTGCATTTTCAGGGCCTGCCCTTGCGCAGTTTATCAGTGCAAAGAAAACAACAATTTTCCGTATTTGAAAAACAACAAATTCTTAAAGCTTTAAATAAGTTATTAGTTTCAGGTGCTATAAGAAAATGTTCACCATCTTCTCGCCAGATACTGTCTCCCTTTTTTCTAATAAATAAGCCTAATGGAGATAAACGCTTTATCCTCAATCTCTAAAGACTGAATCAATTTTGGCGTACAGTTGTTAAACTTTTGCAGGCAGGTTGGTGGATGACAACTATAGATTTAAAGGACGCTTTTTTCTTGGTCCCAATTCATTCTTCTTCAAGAAGATTTTTGAGGTTTGTTTTTGAAAAGAATTGTTTCGAATTTGTTGGTCTACCTTTTGGCCTTTCATATGCGCCATATGTATTCAGAAAGATTATGAAGGCTGTAGTTGCACACCTACATAAGCTGGAAATTTGCTGCATCATTTATTTGGACGATATGCTTATTCTGTCTCAGAGTGAGCACCTGGCCAAATTTCACACTAGAATTACTATTGATTTGTTGGCTTATTTGGGACTTGCTATTAATTTTAAAAAGAGTTGCCTGTCTCCATCCCAAAAGTGTAAATTTCTTGGTTTTTATTTTGATTCTGTCTCCATGACAATCTCATTGCCTGAAGAGAAAAAACAAAGGATTATCTCAACCATTAAAGTTTTTTTGAGGCTGTCAGAATGTAGAATACAGTTTGTGGCTCATTTAATTGGTTTACTGGTATCTACTTTGCCAGCTGTAAAATATGGGCTATTATATTTGAAAAATTTGGAGAGGTTCAAAGTTACTGCTTTAGTTAATGCTAATCAGAACTTCAAAAAGAAATGTCTTATTACTTCTAGGTTATTAAAGAGAGACTTAAGATGGTGGTTATCTGCTATAGAAAATGCTTCTCAAGTGTTTCGACAGGATGTTTACTCTCTCGAGATTTACACGGATGCTTCTAATACTGGTTGGGGCGCTCATTGTTTTGGAAGAGAGGCTCATGGGTTCTGGGACTCTGGAGAAAAAGAATACCACATAAATTATTTGGAGCTTTTAGCTGCTTTTAACGGCTTAAAGTATTTTACAAACAGTTCTCACTTTGGTAAAAATGTTCTTTTGAGAATTGATAATGTAACTGCGATTTATTATATAAACCGTATGGGCAGCATCAGAAATAGAAAACTTAATAAATTGTGTCAATCTATTTGGAAGTGATGCGAGAAAAGAAATATTTGGATACATGCTACCTACGTAGCCTCTAAAGACAATTTGGCAGATAGGAGCTCCCGAATTACCAGATGTGAAACTGAATGGGAATTAAATTCCCATGAATTTGATTTAATAGTTTGCAGATTTGGATCTTCTGATATAGACCTTTTTGCGTCATTTTATAATAAGAAATGCCAGCATTACATTTCCTTGTTTAATGATCCCCAGGCTCTAGCAATAGATGCTTTTACAATCCCTTGGGAAAATGTATATTTTTACGCTTTTCCACCCTTTGCTTTAATCGCGAGAGTTTTAAAGAAAATAATCTCCGATAGAGCAGAAGGAATTTTGGTGGTTCCCTATTGGCCATCACAGGCTTGGTACGCATTATTCTCCAAGCTTTTGGTTGACACTCCTTTATATTTAGGACCATCTAATAATTTAATTTTTTCTCCGTTTAGAGATCAGCTGTTCCCTGTAAAGGATCTTACCCTGGTTGCAGGACGATTATCAGGGAAGCCTTTTTGCTAAAAGGTATGCCTGAAGATGGTTTGCCAGTTATTTTGCAGTCTTTATCAGCGTCCACTATAAGACAGTATGATTCAGCATATCGGCTTTGGTGGACATACTGTACAGAAAAACAATTTTCAGTCTACGGAGCTTCCTTGGATCAGGTGATTTTGTTTTTCAGGGATTTATTGGACAAAAGAATTTTTAAATACGGCTCGTTCAACAATATTCGATCAGCTTTATCACTGATTTTTCCGGATAATTTTAGCAGACATCCTTTCATTAAGATGGTTAATTAGAGACATTTCGAGATTGCGTCCTCAAAGACCTCGAGTTTACTTGGGATCCTCAGATTTTATTGGACTTTATCCATAACTTACAGAACGAAGAGTTATCCTTGGAAAATCTCTCTAAATCAGTTATTTGTTTATTGGCCCTGGCTACGGCACAGAGATTTCAGACATTCGCCTCCATTAAGGTTCAGAATATCTCGTTTTTGGCTAGCGGTGAAGTTTTGATCTTTGTGCCTGATATTCTTAAGACGTCACGACCAGGAAAGCCACAACCGTTGTTCAATTTTAGACCTTTTACTGAAAGACCAAGATTTTGTTTAGTAAGACTTTTGCATGAATACATTGAACGGACGTCTGACCACAGGAAAAACGAGGAGTGCTTATTCCTTTCTTTTACAGCCCCTTTTAAAAAGGTTACTTCCCAAACCCTTAGCAGATGGGTTAGGGACTTTTTAGGAAAAGCGGGCGTAGATACCGCCTTATTTTCAGGCTACTCTGTGAAGCATGCCACAACTAGCCAGGCTTTTTCTCGAGGCGTTGGGATTGACGTCTTAAGGAAGTCGGCAGGTTGGTCTTCCAGGTCTGACTGTTTCAGGGTATTTTATCATAGGCCTTTGGGAGAGACCCAGAATAATTCAAAAGCAGGATTGCTTGACACACTAGTATGTTAATTATGTTTAGGTGATATTTTTCATTATATTACACTTGTGATACTTATTTCTCATAGGCTTTAACCATGAGTTTCATTTTTAGTTGCTGTGTTGAACACTATTTGTTTTGGAGCTTTTTTGTATTTATTATATTTCATTTTTCCATATAAGTGTGGGGTTGCTAGTCCTCCATCGGGCGCCTCCCCAGGTGGCGGATAGGGGAAAGCCTCCCAGATATGGGTGGTACCGGGGAAATCAAATACCCGGGGCGGACCAAAACTAGCACAATAGCAACGTCTTTACCCAGATTGGGCGGTTGCAAACGGCGTCTCACCTGTTGACCTGCTGAGGCGGCCGGCCGAATGATTACCGGTAGAAGTAATCCCCTCTTGTCAGCCAACAGCTTCGGGTGGAGGAGCTCACGAGAGTAAGGGCACCCTATTGTCCTAGAGAAGAGATATATTCTCTAAAGGCGGATGAGTCAGTAAATGACCAACGGCATAGAGATGCAGAAGGCAACGGGAAACCACTGCATTAAAGATCCCAACGGATATCCCTAGTAAAATCAAAATGGCTGATTTCAAAACAAAATATTCCAGAGTTTCAAGTCCCCCAATCGGATCTCCGGGGGGACGGTTCTGAAAGAAGCGAGAAAGAAGAAAGTATTGAAAATCGGTACGTGGAACGTTAGATCCTTGTATAAAGGAGGAAAAATTCACAATGTGCTCCAAGAAATGCAACGACTTGAAGTTAACATAATGGGAATGAGCGAAACCAGATGGCCGGACCAAGGTGAAATGCTATTCGAACAATCAAAAATATACTATTCAGGTAACAACGAACAACAACATAGAAATGGAGTAGCAATAGTCGTACACAGAAGCCTCAAACATTTAGTAACCAACTTCACACCCATATCAGATAGAGTAATTATGATAGGAATAAAAACAGCGCAAAGAACACTCAACATAATTCAAGTATATGCTCCCACGGCTGATAAAGACGAAGAAGAAATTGATCAATTTTATGATGACGTCCAACAAGCTCTAGAGATTACGAAAAACAGAGATATTACAATCATTATGGGAGACTTTAATGCAAAGATAGGGAAATGCAAAGTGGATGATATCATTGGGGATTTTGGACTGGGAATAAGGAACGAAAGAGGAGACAGATTGACAGAGTTGTGCCTCTGGACACGATATGGCAATCACAAACACCTTCTACAAGCTGCACGAAAGACGATTATATACATGGAAATCGTCAGCTGATAAAGACAACAAGATTATAAGGAATCAGATAGACTATGTTTTGATAAAGAAGAGATATCAGAATACCATTAAATCGGCTAAAACCTACCCGGGTAAGGACATCGGGTCAGACCACAATCCAGTGATAGTTAAAATAAAAATAATTTATCGATCAAACGAACTTGGTGAAGTTCGATCGAAAATATATGAAGCGCTTTATTCGAATAGATTATAGACCCACCCTTCAAAATTCTATAATATGCCCAAAAACCCTTTTTTTTGTTTTCACAGATTACTACAAACGAAGTGAGCTAGTTAGGAAGTTCACCTAATTGACAGGAATTTTCATTTGTCAGTTAATGACATTTTCAAACATCAACATTCGGCACCAGTGAATAATATAATCTATTCGAATGAAGCGCTTCATATAATTTCGATCGAACTTCACCAAGTTCGTTTGATCGATAAATTACCGACTGGTCCGACCAAAAATTCAAGAATCCAGAATCATCGGGAAGGATGATGGATTTAATTTCGAATTTCTTGTAGTTTATGTTTGTAACTGAATAATAAACAGTTAGTGTTTAGTGTTACAAGAGTGGCTTATTTTCGATGTCCCTTGACAACCAGCCACAATGTCAAGAGAGAAAGAGGTTAGGTTTTGATTTTAAGAGAGAGAGATTGGGTTGGTTTGGGAGAGAGAGAGGGGGATTAAGTTAAGGTTAGAAGGAAGCACGTGAAAGGATTATAAAAAACCTTAATAAAATTATGTTGCTACTTTGAAGTTAAGTTTATGTGTTTTTTTATGAAACTTAAGTGGAGTTCTTACAATATGTTTTTTAATTGTAGAAACTGCAAAATGACAAATAAACCACTAACTGAATTGGAACTACAGCAAGAAGTAGAAAATATTGTTACACTTTACTGGGTTCTTTTTGATAAGTGAGACTTGGAATAAATTCAACAAACTTTATTTACTAATTACACAACAATTTACAACACTAGAAATCACTTTTAAACCACTAAAGTCACTTTTTTCACTACTTCGTTCTTTGATTTATCGCGCCACTGTTATTTTACAACTCACTGCCCGACTGTCCGTCGGCTCGGTCGGTTTATATATGTGTGGGTCATCGATTCTCGAATGTTCCCGCTATACGTCCAGTAAACGTTTATTGTATCGCGAACATTCCATCCGATGCGCCAATCCAAGTTTAAAGATACTGGGACATGTACAAAAGTAGTTTTTTTGTTTTGCATTTTACGTTTACGTGGGGTTAAATGGGTAACTCCCTTATTTTAAGGCCTAGAAGCTTGAGACTTCGTATTAGGGGGGTAAGTTTGGGGACACCCCTGGGATGCGGTGTTTTGCCAAGTTGTGCACTTTTTCCCTAAATTTAGGGAAATTCTATATAGTGACCCCTTGTTTTTCCCTAAATTTCAGGAAATCTTAATCTGGCTATGAGGCCTTTGTAACAATGTTATGTATGGAGAAGATGATTCTAATAAGCTTTACGAGGACAGTGGAAGTGACTGGGAGGAAGACCATTTAGAAGAGGAATCGGTACATTCTGACAGCAGTGAAGGATACAGTCCACCAACTAATCATATCAACAAGGAAAAAAGTCAAGGGTCAGAAGATCTTCAAGAAGAAGCACTTTTGTCATATGATCAAGAATCATAAGATGCTGATATACCTTTAGCCAACCTATGTCAAAGCCGAGGTCGAAGCCATCCAAATATTGTTTTTCCTAAACAAACAAACATGAAAGGTAAGAATGGTCACAAGTGGTACAACCAGTATTGTCGAAGAGAGTCAGCTCAAGAAACATCGTCCATTTTATATCCGGTTGCAAAGGAGAATCTCGTAACTGTTCTTCTATAAGGGCCCACTTTCTACACTTTTTTCATGACACCATTCTTGGCATACTTATTCGTTACACAAATGAAGAGATTGCAAGACAGTCTTGTAAATACTCTCCAAATTCCGCTACGGTATCAAGACTTTGCAAAGATGAGTTATTAGCCTTCATTGGAATACTAATTTTTTCTGCAGCCAAAAAAGACGATCATCTAAATACTAGACACATGTTTGAAGGGACCATAGAACTTTCTATCGAGCTTGTATGAGTAGAGAACGTTTTGCGTTTTTAGTAAACTCTCAGATTTGACGATAAAACTACGAGGGAAGAACGAAGGAAAAACGACTCATTCGGTCCTATTCGTGAAATATGGAATATGCTAATGGATGTATGTAGAAGTTCCTTCATTCCATCATCTTATCTCACCATCGATGAATAGCTTTCAGGATTTAGAGGAAGGTGCCCATTCCGTATGTACATTCCTAACAAACCGTCAAAGTACGGTATAAAGATTGTGATGCTGTGCGATTCATCCTCCAAATATATGAGTTATGCTAGTCCATATCTGGGAAAAAGCACTGATACTGGAAGGCTACCTCTTACCGCCTGAACTATTGAAAAAAAGGCCACAATTCACATCAATGTTTTGCTTTGATAAGAAAAAAACATTAGTTTCCTATTCACCAAAACGTAATAAAATAGTTTTGTTACTTTCCACTATGCATGATGGTGCAAACATTTCTGAAAATGGAAAACCTGATATAATTATAAACTATAATAAAACCAAGTCAGGAGTGGATACTTCTGATCAACTGTGCAGTAATATGACTTGCTCCAAAAAAACACGGAGATGGCATGTGTATTTTTTATGGAATGATATAGCTACCATAAATTAGTTGTAATGCAATAATGAGAGTTTTTTTAATATGCCAGAAATGATTTAAGTTAATCATGTAATACTTGCATTTGCACAGTAATAACATATTTTTCTTATTACAGAAAACAATTAGGGAAAAGTGAAAGAAATTTTATTGAGGACATTGCTTCCAATTTTTGATAAAACAAACTTCTCCAAAAGAATTTGAAGTTAAGTAGAAACGATTTCTGTTTCTGTACTTTTTTGAAACAGGCTAATACGTTCTACTCTTTATAAAATGAAAACTAGAGCGTCTTATACTTACGTAGTTCAAACTTCTTAGTTTCGCGATCGGATTATTGATTATTTTTACATGTCAATTTTCATAAAGTTATAGGTAACAATAAAGGCAAATTATAATTTGAATATAAGTATATTAAGCCTTAATGAACACATATTAACCATTGTTCATATTTTTATTTCATGTACACGCACACATGAGAGTCCACAAGCCAGATCGAAGTAATACCCCACGTTGATCCTGCTCTGCTGAAGACATTTAATTTCTTCCATGACTGTCGGCGTTGGTGTACAGGGTGATTGATTGAATTTTGACCACCCCCTTAACTTCTATAATTTTGATTTTAGCAAAAAACGTTAAATACAAAACTAGAAGATATTTAGGTTTACTTTATTTTTAGCTAAACACTTATTATACAGGGTGTCCCAAATTTAAGTAGCAAACCAAACATGTTTTTTTTTAAATACAATGACCAACTTTTTAATCGATATTTTAATTCTACGTCAAATTCTAGGCCTAATTGATGTAAAATGTCTGTATCGATATTAAAATGTTTCTGCAGCAGCGTCCTTGATTGATTGAATTTTAACCACCCCCTTAACTTCCGTATTTTTGATTTTAGTAAAAAAACTAGTTGTAGCAACAGTTATAGATATTTGGGTCTACTTTTACTCTTAGATGAACAGTTATTATACAGGCTGCCCCAAATTTGAGTAACTAACTTAACCCTTAATCACATAGTCCAGGAAACATTGTTAAAGTAACAGATGCTGCGGAAACAGTTGAATATCGATACAGACATTTCACATCAATTCCTAAAATTTGGCGTAGAATGCAAATATCGGATAAAAAGTTGGTCATTGTGTTTAAAAAACAAGACTTGGTTCGTTACTAAAATTTGGGACACCCTGTATAATAACTGTTGATCTAAAAATAAAGTAGACCTAAATATCTACTAGTTTTGTATTTAACGTTTTTTGCTAAAACCAAAATTAAGAAAGTTAAGGGGGGGGGGTCAAAATTCAATCAATCACCCTGTACAACATAGTCCACACGCAATACCAACACGTCATTAGACTTTTAACCACATCACATTTTATTGGCATTTAGTGATGTGCGGACATTGTGCAGTGCAAACCTTCGTGGTAAGAGTGAACAATTATCGCCTTAACAATAATGTTTTTCTAATTTTGGCATATAAAGTGACACTTTTCAAAACTGATTAGAGTGACAAAACGTTTTACTTTATGTAACTAGTTATGAAAAGTTCATTTCATCACTCCCTGTTTTTATGCATTTCCGTAGAAAAACATATGGGCGACATCCATCATAACATGTCGTTGTCACTGTTTATACAAGGTGCTATGAAAGTGAATATTTGTGTTAAATCACTTTAAAAGATGGTTTTTACCGCTTTTTGGTCAAAATTAGAAAAAATTATGTATGCAATACGTTTCGAAAATGTCTTATTGTGTAACTCATTCAAATTGTAGGACCTCGCTGCGATCGCCCTACAAACATTCATTCGTTACACAAAATCGATCTTTTCGTAACTGGTTACATAAATAGCTATTTCTGTGTTGCGCTATTAAATTAGATTAAAAATGTTTTTAAATAGAAGCGACTTAAGGCAAATGGAGTAGAGCATTACGCACATTCAATAATTGGTATTTTCAAAGCCTAGATTTCTTTAGAATTTTACTCCATTATCCTTTTTTAGGTATATTAATAGTATATTATGTTATTAGGCGTAGAAAGAGGCGATTACTGTGATGAGCTCGGAATTGTCCGACAACAGCGAAGCACAATAATCGCTTTCTACGTCCGTGTAACGTATACTATTTTTTTTCAAGCGGCATCTATACAGGGTACTATCACTCATTTCGGCGATTTAGGTCGCTTTACTGCTTCACTGAAACTTTATTTGACAATACAACAACGCAATTAGTAGTATTAGTACAAGGTGTTTGAATTTTGAATTAGTGTGCCATGGACATCACGATTTTTGACAGATGACACAGTGAAAGCGTAATAAGGTAAACATAGGATGAGTATCGTTTCCTAGCCAGGTTAACCGATTAATTCGGACTGGTAAATATACATATATAACGGTTACTGAAAAAATATCGTTCTCATAGAACAACGGAGATTTGAAGCCAGAAAACCAGAGCAAATAGCCGATAACATTTTTGAAAGCCTATTTTCAAGAACCGCGTTCCGTGTAACCGTAATCGACAGATGACGCTAGACAGCCATGATACGCCCTCTGTTAGACAACTTTGGAAATAGCTTCGTGTTGTCATCGTATTAGCCGTGTTGTGTCAATCAGTTTTTGTCTTTTTGTGTCAGTCCGTTTTTTTATGTTGATTTTGAATTTGATCACAAATTTAGCCCGGACACCTTCAGGAAAACTGTATTTCAGAATAAGAACATGAAAGGATTGTATTGCAGAGCCAAGCCTGACAAGCCAATCAAAGCAAAGTAAGTGTTGCATTAATTTCATCTGCTTTTTTCTAAATGCAACGCTTTTAGTCTGGATCAAGTTCTGGACATTATTTTTTTACCTCCTAGGATATGAAATAGCCTTTCTACGCCGGCAGTACAGGTACACAATAGGCTTATTTTAGACCGCTTGAAAAAAAAAGTTATTTATTTTAACCATAAGCAGTAGGTACTATGTTTTAATCAAACTGTACTTAGTAGTACCATAACATTTTATGTACGTCAATCTAAACTTTCGTTGATTTAAAGCTGGGAACCAGTTTTTCTGGAGAGGGGGCATATGCCACGAATGGAAAATTTATTAATTTAAAAGATAGACTTATTATTTAAAAAATGTAAATTCATTAATTTGAAGCAGATATTCGAAGATGGAAAAATAATAAAATGCGCGAGGCAAGGTTACAGTCAGAATGCAAGTAGTGCATTATGTCTATTTTTAGCGATCACAAATCACCGCTACTGCTATGCAGAAAAGTGAAAGCGACTCTCGAATAATTTCCCACGCCCAGTACGCAGAGCATACGAGGCAGTGAGGCGTTAAAGCGAATCGTCATCTGACGAAGAGCATTGGAATAATGTTACGCTTTTCAACTTTTCTATCTCCAGTCAAACGTCTTTCACTTCTAAAAAAAAAGCGACACCTGCAAAAAGGCCAAATCTGCCCATAGGCAGATCAGAAATCGATTTTTCAGCAAGACTGGCTTAAGTGACATGCACGGAAATCAGTACCAAACAGGATTTGTAGAATAAGCACTCTGCTGAAAAACCAGTTCCGATCCACATGCAAGAACAAGACGCTATTCCAGTTTCCGAGGTCAAAACAGACGATCTAGAATCAGAGGAAGTCAATTCGAGTAGAGTAGTGAGAGTAGAGAGTAGAATTACAAGAGGCAGAGAACTATGTCCTTGATATTGATTTGCTTTGTCTGAAATTGCAAGGTCTTGAAAACATTTATCATGAAAATAGAGGTAAACAAGACAGTGATGATGGCTTCATATCCAGCAAACCTCATCTGATGAAGAACATGGGAATACGTCCCGCTTTTCGAATCTTCTATCACCATCCATTCCATTCCATTCCTAAAAATAGCGACACCTGCAAAAAGCCCAAATCTAAGTGCTGATGTTTACGAAAGCCCTAACTTCGAGACAGATCAGAAGTCACCTCCTCAGCTCGTTTGGCTTATGTAACTTGTCCGGAAATCAGTACCAAACAGGATTCTGGAGTCAATCTGGAGAAGAAGCACTCTGCTGCTAAATCGTGTTTGAGTGCAGATAAGTCATCTGAAAAACTATCAATTATGGGTGACAGTGTTGACGTTAAACCGTCTACAAATGCATCAGGCAGTTTAGTCGAACGGCCAGTTACTTTGTCTTGGACAAACTTACTCAATTTTGAAACCAAGCTTCAGCAATAATTATCTTCAAGCCAGAATTCTAAAAAACTCAATCTCGTGATGATAAAGCAAAATATTTAACCAGAAAGATCAACGTAACAACGCCGAAGCCTTTAGGCGTATCGAAGGTATACTGCAGATGTAGTAAAGAATCTCGTTAATCTCGTAAAAAAACCGCTTCAGAGGCTATTTTGATAGATTAATGGTCAAATTTAAAAAACAACGTTTATCCTGAATTGAGACTCAGCTGAGAATAGCTGCAGACTGGAACTCGAGTAAGCTTCCATTTGAAGACAAACGGCAAGATTCCCGATACTCTTATGATGGTGTACAAGATAATGAAAGCTCCATATCATCCTAGTCGTCTGAATATCAAGAGGTTTTTGCAGATGACGTAGTCACAAATAAAAATTCAGAATCAAAGGAGAGCAAATCGACAGTAGACTATAGACAAAACTATAGCCTTGACGTTGAACTGCTTTATCTAAAAATGCAACGTTGTACAAAACTGTTGTGATAGCTTCATATCAACTAAAAACAACGTTCAGAAGACAGTTTGTCGATTAGTTTGCCTTATATCATCAATACAACAGTAACCAATAGTCAGACGAATTTATCATAGAAGAGGAACCGATAGTAAACCGAAAGGCTACAGACTATAGCCTTGATGTTAATTTACTTTGTCTGAAATTGCATTATTTAAAAGAATCTTATGAAAATAGAGCCAAAAATTTGCAAGAGTGTTATGATGGTTCCATATCAAGCAAAAACGAGGACAAAATTTACTCAAAAGGATTCCAGAAAAATTTTGTCAGTTATCGAAACACTACAAACTCACTTAATAGTTCATAAGACGGAACATCAAAACAACTGTAACTAATAACAAATCAGACAATGTAAGCTACATATCAGTCGAATTTATCCAAGAAGAAGAGGCTGTGCCATCAGTTGACGACGTCGAAACAGAAGATCGAGTGTCAGAGGAAGTCAATTCGGAAGGATAAGCACAAAACGCTACAAACTATACCCTACTATAGCAAACTATTGATCGTGATTTGTTTTGTCTGAAATTGCAAGCTCTAACCGAGTCTTACGAAAATAGGGCCAAACAAGAAAGTGATGATGACACTAATACATCAACAAACTCACCACATAGTTCAGAAGAATTAGTTTGCCTTGTTAACCAATACTTCGCCATTATCCACAAGTCAAAATCGTGAAGAACTTAATCTGGACAAAGATTTCATTGACAAATAATATGTAACTAAAGTGATCAACTTGCCAATATCGAAGCTATTATATGTACTGAGACCAGCCTGGGAACAAAAGAATACTGCAATGGTGGTAAAGGATATAGTAAACTACCACAAACAACAAACTCAAAAAACAACGTTTAGCATCAGCCAACTCTCAGTTGAGAATATTTGAATAGAGGAACATGAACCAACGTTCATTTGGAATGGAACATGTTACGGTTCAATTTCTTCCTTAGGGACTTACCTGGTAGTTTTCTAAATTTTCGTCTAATAGGTCTTCATTAAATTCATATTTCGTTAAATTAATTTGTTTACTACTGAAGTTTTGAGGTTAAGCCGGTTTATCCTAAATTTTCATTCGTTTTGTTTTTCCAAGTCAGTTCATAGATCGCGCTGCGGGTCCTTTGTTAACTGGTTAATTTCATCTTGCTGCTGTCAGTGGGCTGTCCTTGTCAGAGGTCTGTTCGTCAGTTTCAGTCTGGCTGTCAGTGTGTTTGTTTTCATTAGTTTTCCGGTTTTTCCCGCTTTTCTATAAGCTAAAGTGCTTTCCGGCCTGCAGTTAAAATTATCCATGGGAAACCTAGGCACAGCCAGAGGCAGGGATCGGTTGAGCGGGCCAATAGAGATATTGAGGAAATGTTATCGGCCTGGATGGATGAAAATAAAACTAAAGACTGGCCTGTAGGAATAAAATTTATCCAGTTTAAGAAAAACCGTGCGCTTTACTACATTCGCATTAATACATTCTGGTAAGTTTTGTTATGCATGATAGCGAACTGCGGAGTTCGAAAATAGTTTTATCGCCAATATTATAAACATTTTGTTTAAAAGGAATTGGAAGATATGAGGCTATGTTCGGATGTCCACCTCGGGTGGGGTTAGCCTCAGCTGGCATTCCACATGATGTAATCAACTATTTGACCACTGAGGAAGATGTAGAAAGTTTGCGAAAAGAAATGGAAGAAGAGCCTAACGAGCTTGAGACTCATACCACATTTAATTCGCCTAGGGAAAGAAAACATGAAGAAGACACAGCTCCTGAAAATCTTCAATTGGAAATTCAATTTGCTGAGGCAGTAAATGCTGAAAGTGTGCCGGAACACAGTAAGTTTATTTAATAAAACTGATGTTATTATTTGGAATTTGGCTTAACAAATAACATTCTATTTCATTATGGTTGTAGCGTACGAAGAGAGAATAAGAGTTTGCAACCAGTGCTCTACAGTCTTAGATCTCAAAGAAGAAGTTAATATTGACGGAAAATATCTTAATTGCGAACGACAGGAAAACATTACTTATGTGCGTAAAAGATCGAGAGAATCTTTGAAAAAACAAGCAAAATGCTAAAGCTCTCCGATCAAAAATTCTCCGAGGTTCAGGTTGGAACTACGGTTCGTGTACCATACCGGATGTAGACATAGCTCCTGGTTCGCCCCGTAATGTATTGGCTGTTATCAGTAGTGTAAATGATGGTCTTTATAAGCTTTGTGAGTATGCGATTAAAATGTATACCACAGAATAATTTTGAGATTTTAGGTACTGTTCAAGGCGTTTTAAAGCATATGTTCACCAGGTCTGAGTTTAATCCTTGCATTGAAAAGTTTATTTTACTGGAGAACCTCAGCGATTCCATAAAAAATAAAGAAATTTTTCCTAGAGAAGTTGCAGCTGTAAATTGTATTTTAGGGGCGCCGGGCTACAAGCGTTGTCACTGCAAGGGTGGATGTAAAAACAATAAGTGTGCATGTCGCGCAAATAAGAAAATTTGCAACTCGAAGTGCCATGAATCTCTCTCTTGCCACAACCAAAATGATTAGTTTTGGATAAATTTAATGTCATTTTGTTTTGTTGTTTATTTACCTACTGCAACGGTTCACCTTTGATACCTCAGTGATCAAAAAAAAGGAGACTATCCAGTCTTTCTTAGTGATTATCGTTAATGGCCGGTAAATGTGTTTAAGATGAAAATACTAACAACATTACCAACCTATCGAATCGATATTAGCGAGCAAAAATGGATATTTACGACTAGGTCGGGTCATTATCCTCATTGTCCAATTATCGTCTTTATCCGTAGCATATAGGTATATTACAAACCTACAAGCTTGCGCTTCTTCTTTGGAATACAGGCATGCATCATACACACTCAATTTAAAGTGTGTATGTCTTAACACGAACAGTACCCAATTTCGTTCATTCGAAAAACAAAGCTATCTCCCAGCCAGGAGTCCCAGGACGGCCGTTTCGGTTCCTACAAACCTCACCAGCTGGGCTGTAGGGATGCCGATTTTTGTTCGATTCTACAAATGAATCGACTAATCGTTACCCTTCAACCGATTTTTTTAATCGATGTTCCAAGCGGCGATTTTAAAACCGAGAATCGATTTTCTTTGGCGATTATAAAAGAAAAATAGTTTTTAAATGTTTTTATTAAAAATAGAGACTGAAAATATAATTAGAAGGAAAGCTTAGCTCTATAGGAACCGAAATGTGTGACGTGACGAGTAGGTTAAATGATCTGAGTTAACCGGGATCTGTAACCACGTGATATTGGTTTGGTTTGTCAATAAGGTAGTCATGTGACATATGATATGGTATAACATAACCTATTAAGTTTGAAGTAGAAGTCCATAGTCTCGCAGTGGAGGTGTAAGAATACAGGGTGCGGAATAACACACAGTCTTCTCCACTATAAATTTATTAACCCACCAGTTAATGGGGCGCTCGACTAGTTTCGGGCATAGACATGCCCATCATCAGGAGCTTAAAAGCTGCTTAACACATTAGACGCTGTCTTTCTATACAGGGATAGACAACGAGACCCATTAGTAGCAAAGAGTTAACTTATCATTAATGGAAGGCAACCAAACTTATCATGGAGAAAAAACACTTAAATACACTTAGTAACTATTAACATTCTAAATATTAATTATAAAAATTACAAAAGTAAAAACCGCGTGGCGGGGGACCCCATCCCGTAGGTGCGGGAGCCCCAATCGTACAGGGGAGTGCAAAAACTTTTTGATGTATGTTGCTGATGGCAGAACAAGGGCAAAATGCCAAATGCATTTTTGTATAACCTAACCTGTATAACCTATTAAGTTTAGCAAACGGAGCGAAACTGGCATTGATGACATTTGAAAATTCCTTATGTTTAGGTTTAGGCAGTGATTTCGTATAGAGTATAGATGCAGCTATGCCTAATGCCTATACCTCTTAATGGCAGGCTATGTTACGGACATGCCCAAAATATTTTTTTTTACCCGTCCTTTTCTACGTTGTAGAATTGAATTCTATCCATCTCTTATCGTACCCCGGTCCCCACTTAACGTTCGAACAAAGAGAGGTCATACGCTTTGTTTACATTTTTAAACACCATCTGGCATTCTGGCGTCCTTTCCTTTATCCGTTTTCATTCGGTTTTCGGTATTTCCGTATTCCTTTGTTTGGTACCACAGTTTGGTACCGTAGTAGTATGTTGTACGTTGTAGTGTATTTGTGCTTTTTGTTGACCTAAACGCGATACAGCACCAATATTGCATGTTGGTAGTGGAATGCAATTAAATTCTAGTGATAGAATTATAGATAGTGATTTAGAAGTTTTGTCAGTGGTTGAACAGGACCATGATTACTTTGAAAGCTTACTGACGTTATCACACTTTGTTGAAGAAATTGATATGTATATTGCCGGATTTGTTGTAAAAAAATATATATAAAAATTGAGTGCAAAATATTGTCACAAGTAGATTTTCGTTAATTACTTAGTCAGCAAAAAATCAACCATTGACCGAAACAAGTCATTGACCACTCGAATTAAAAAATAAGCAATCGAACCTTTTAGAACGGATGCTAGCTAAGGTGTTGCAATCGCCAGTCAGCAATAAGTCATCAATTGTTCGGACAATGATCCAAGTGCTTAGAAAAGCAATTAAGAAATTGAACTAAGGGATCGCAATACCTTACAATAACTAAAAATTATCCGCGAAACTAAACGGTTCGGTCGCGACAGTTAAGGGAACTCTACCCTGACACGTACCCTCGGTCCAAAATGGTTTGTGCATTTATTATCATGTAAGTACAAACTTGTAATTTATTAATAAGCCAACTTGTGTCTGACAATGTGTATAAAAACAGTCTTCAACTTTACTTGTTTCTCTCTATGAATAAACGTTGTTGTTTTTGTTATACAATCTCTGAGTTTAACTTGACTACCAGCCTACACGTCCACGCGTTACGACTAAAAATTAGATCGTGACAATGTCAAAAGCATTTATGCGACAGAAATAATAAGTGTAATTCAACACTAAATTAATTAAAAATCGACGAGGGCTCATCAAACCCAGTACAGATGTCATCACAATATGTAGCCGACTTGAAACTATAATCAGGCAATATAAATCTAATATATTTTTTGTAAAACAAGTTGAAGATTACTAAAATTAATGCGTAATAGCAGGGATTTCTTTGATACTCCTGAAATAAACACACACATTTTAAGCCAAGATATATTAGATAACCATAAGACGCAAATGATTAAAATTTTTGCTAAATGATATTGTCACGTTAAGGGGTAGTTGAGGAGGAACAACACACAGGTTTCCACAGGTAACCCACTTTTATTAGATTATAGGGCCTTAGTGACTAGACTGTAATCTTACCCCCAGATTACCAAGATGGCGGGGAGCATGATGTGGTCTGATCTAGGCAGGAGAAACACGGGGGGCGACGCTTTAGCGAGGGTGAATGAACCCTAGACTTAGGTCCGAGGGCATTCACCGAGCCGGTAAAGACGTGAAGAACCTAACAAAGGGAGGTAAGTAGGTGCGGCAACTTATGCTGCTCGCCCACACTATTTCCTTTGCTAGGGCTGATCTAGGGTGTGGCACTTGGTCACCTACTGCTCCACGTTGCGTTGCACAATAGGCGTACCTAGACTAACCCAGAGATCAGTCAGTGACTTGCCTCTGGGGAAGACCCCAGAGTTCGGTATTTTAGTCGAGCTACGGTGCATCTTTTATATTCGTCAGCGACCTCATTATGCTAACCTTGCTGACTGTGCTGGTTACTGGGTGTGCACCGTAACTACTAACACGGGTGTGACAATATTTAAAACTAAGATTACGTTCTGAGGCTAAGAAGAAGGCGGATAAATCAAGTATAAGACAAAATACACCAAACTTATATTATTTAAAAATCAATAAATACATATTATGTAAAAAAGAAATACATGTTTTTATTTTGTTTTCTAGAGCATCTTTAAATTCTCGCCTGAATGAAAACATTTTAAATCCATGTTATGATGTTCCCTGCAAAAATACATTTTCAGAGAAAATTGTACCTGAGATTTTCAATGAAGCATTCCAAAAACTAAAAATTATATTAAGAGATATATTCAGTGGATAAGCCTTGTAACGAAGTTACTAATTCTTTTGTTAATATTGTTACGGTCTGGGCCTACTATGCTCGATACTCCATGAAACCGATGCGCCGCAATATCTGGCCGGGCGCGTGTTAAAGTAGGCCACAGTTAGGAGGCGCCACCTGGAAGATTCTTGAATGGTCAAGGCAACCCGCGAAGCGTTTCGCGGTCATTCTAGAACGTGGTTTGCGAATATAAAAGAAGCGGCCTCGACGACGGCGTAGTAGTTAAGAGTGAGTGAGTAGTGTAGTAGTGAATTTGGAAACGCGGTAAAGTTTAAATAGCGGAATAATTGTGGAATTGTAGTAGTGTTTTTAGTAGCTGTGTTAATTATTGTACGGAGTGTTTTGAAGTATTAATAAAGTTATTAATTGTTGAGTTAAACTGACTTTGTGTGAACCCACGGGAAAATCGTAACAATTGGTGTCAGAAGTGCGATCAGACGTTAGTGCGACGTGAATTGGAACTAAACTTCGGGTTAAAGACTTGTGTTCAGAACCGGACTAGAGATTTTTGGAACAGTGGTGTGTTAAATTTATTTTATGCCAATAACAAGACGTCAAAGTGCAAACATGGAGGCCCAACTTGCAGCTATTATGGCAATGCTTGAAAAACAAGAAGAGATTCGACAACGAGACAAAGAAGAACAAGAAAGGATTCGACAACAAGACAAAGAAGAAAAAGAAAAGATTCGAAAACAAAACAAGGAAGAACAAGAAAGGATTCGACAACAAGAAGAAAGAATTCGACAACAAGACAAAGAAGAACAAGAAAAGATTCGAAAACGAAACAAGGAAGAACAAGAAAGGATTCGACAACAAGAAGAAAGAATTCGACAACAAGAAGAAAGAATTCGACAACAAGACAAAGAAGAACAAGAAAAGATTCGAAAACGAAACAAGGAAGAACAAGAAAGGATTCGACAACAAGAAGAAAGAATTCGACAACAAGACAAAGAAGAACAAGAAAAGATTCGAAAACGAAACAAGGAAGAACAAGAAAGGATTCGACAACAAGAAGAAGGAATTCGACAACAAGACAAAGAAGAAGACAGAGAGCGGCATGAAAAGCGTAACGTAGAAATATTGAACGTTCTAGCGGGGACCAAGACACAAATCCAAGAGTATGTAACCCATAGTCTCAGTAAAATTCAGAATGATGTTCGGGAGGACATTAATAAAATTCAGAATGATGTCAAGATAAAGCTACGCGACTTAGAGCGGAAAATTGACAGCAGAAGAGTCAACTCTACAGTGATCACCGGAAACGGGCTCAACAAGATCAAGCCTCCCACATACGACGGTCAAACTTCATGGGCAATGTACCAACTCCAATTTGAGGCCGCTGCAAATGCAAATGGATGGAGTAACGAGGAAATGGCTGTAGCACTAATAGTGGCATTACGAGGACCTGCATTGGAGCTGTTACAGACTCTGCCTATCGCCCAACGAAGCAAGTATGAAGCATTAGTAGCTGCATTAGAACGTCGTTATGGGGATCAACATAAAAAAGGACTGTATCGAACGCAATTAAAGGCAAGACTGCAGAAAACTGGTGAAAATCTAGAAGAGTTTGAAACCGAAATTCGTCGCCTTGTGCATCTGGCTTACCCAGCCGTCCCGGATGAAATCCAAGAAGAACTTGTGGCACAGTATTTTGTAGATGGGATTCGAGATCCGGAGGTAAAGAAATGGCTGAAGATGTTCAAAGGGAGCAACAACAGCGAATTACTGATTCGAGCGCTGGAAATTGAAGCTGCGTGCAATGATTTAAAGCCAGAGCCTATTCAAGAGGAAAGAGAACCGCCAGCCGATCATGTTGCTACATCAATAAATAAAATTGAATCAATGGTCGGCCAATTAGTGCAACAAATGGCAGCATCAGCAAATGGCCAGTCCAGACAGTTAGAACGGTCACGTCCGATCACTAGAGTGGAATGTTATCGATGTGGACGCAAAGGACACTATAGAAGGAATTGCAGACAGCGGTCTTGTTCTCCAAACCCACAGTGCCGACGAAATCAGGACATTAGAACAAATCACCGGAACTCTTCTGTTAAGAGAAACATTACATGTTATATTTGTGGACGTAAAGGACATTACCAATGGAATTGCAGACAGCAGTCTCGTTTACCGACCCCGCAGAACTGGCGTAACCAGGAGCAGGAAATGAAGAATCCGGAAAGACATTTACCGCGATATGTAGAGGATCGTCAAGCTTTGGATAGTGATTTAAGGTACCGGAAAGGACAAATTCATAATGGTTGGAGGATTGGTCAAATCGCGATGGTGACAGATAAAGAGGCTACAAAAAGAATGAAGAGCTACGTTTCTAAGGAGGACATAATAAAAGGACAGCGCTCAGACTCTGATTTGAAAGTAATCAGAAGATGGTTGGAGAAGGATTTGAAACCGGATTGGCAACAGATTTCCAGATATGGACCAACAGTAAGGGGTTACTGGTTGCAGTGGAATTCGCTTCGACTGCGAGATGACTTAATTACTCGCAAATAGGAAAGTCCAGACGGAAAACGCTTTGTTTACCAAACAATAGTGCCCAATTCCTGCAAAGAGAATGTGCTGCGAGAACTACATGACAGTCGCGGAGGAGGACACTTTGGAGTAAACCAGACTTGGGCTAGAATAAGAGATCGATTTTACTGGATTAACTTCAGAAAGGACGTTGAGGAATGGTGTAAACGGTGTGACCAGTGTTCGTTACAGAAGGGATCCATCACAATTCGGGAACTTGAGAGAGAGAAGATGAAACCAAACAACGACCGTATGAAGATGACACTGGACTACAGACCAACTGGTGGCAATTACAAGGAAGGTGATGCTGTGTGGATGTTTCAACCCAGGAGGAGCAAAGGATTAAGTCAAAGATGGCAACGACACTGGGAGGGACCTTACAATGTGGTAAAGAGGTTAAACGACGTCGTGTACAGAGTCCAACGCAGCCCCAAAGGCAAGATGAAAATTGTCCATCTGGACAGACTCAAGAAATACCAGGGATTAGATGAAGCGGATCGGGACGATCAGCTTTAAGAGGGGGGCAGTGTTACGGTCTGGGCCTACTATGCTCGATACTCCATGAAACCGATGCGCCGCAATATCTGGCCGGGCGCGTGTTAAAGTAGGCCACAGTTAGGAGGCGCCACCTGGAAGATTCTTGAATGGTCAAGGCAACCCGCGAAGCGTTTCGCGGTCATTCTAGAACGTGGTTTGCGAATATAAAAGAAGCGGCCTCGACGACGGCGTAGTAGTTAAGAGTGAGTGAGTAGTGTAGTAGTGAATTTGGAAACGCGGTAAAGTTTAAATAGCGGAATAATTGTGGAATTGTAGTAGTGTTTTTAGTAGCTGTGTTAATTATTGTACGGAGTGTTTTGAAGTATTAATAAAGTTATTAATTGTTGAGTTAAACTGACTTTGTGTGAACCCACGGGAAAATCGTAACAATATGTAGTATTAGAATAAGTTACAATGCGTCTTCGCGACAGAATGGCGAACGCACCGCCGCGATCGATAAAGGTTCAACGCGCAGCCGCGGTAGGGTAAACGAAACAACAACGCGCCGTCGCGACTCGCGAGCTGGTAAACAGGGAATGCGCCGCGCGCTGCATTGTCAGTTCTTCCCAGACCATCGCACCTCATCCGCGAAGCCGAAAAGAACTCGAAACCGACCGACGCTTCAGCCAGGAGAACGATAAATTTTACTGTTCCTGGGGACAAGCTTTGAAGGTATTTCAGAGTCGTTTCCTTCGGACCGCCGGTACTGGATGTTATAACACTGCCGGTTAACTTCGAAGGCCACGGCTCCGAAATCCTGTATCCAAACCTGAATTCACCCAGGTCTTTCTGAACTGATTTCTTCGGACTGTCAGCTCCGGCCGTTTTAACCCCCAACTGGTCAACTCCGAGGGCCGACCTTTTGAAAGCTGATACCGATTCTTTGACCCCGTCTGTACCCCCAGAGCACAGTTTTCGTACCGTCCGAATCTGTCATTCATACCGTAACCGTCTGTTTACCCTGGCTGGGAAAAAACCGTTTCGGAACCGTCTTAGTTCTCCAAACCGTTCCCCGTTCTGAACACTAGGTTGTGTTGTCCGTTTCTTTTCCGTTTCAAAGTTACCGTATTAATTTAGTTAGGATCTCCAGGTCCGACTGTACCGTTTATTGATTTGAACACGAGGCTGTGTTCTCCGTTTGTTTTGTTGTGATAGAGTTTTTAAGTAAGTTAGGATATGAATGATTGTTAACTATTAATTTTCCTGGTTAACACGACTTGTTTAGTTTTGCTGACAACCCTGTGTTTCCTTACTTTTGTCCCACTCCCTTTATCCATTTACAGATAAACGTGAACTCTGTCTTCGACTGTGTAAAAGTTCCCCAGGTATACGAAGCGAGTTCCTTAGTTACGCTTCTGCAAATAAAACTAAGGTGGCGCCCGAGTTTCGAAGCACCTACCCCTAGGTGTGGCGATTTAATTACGAGGTAAACCTGCACTTTGGTTTCGTAACAACCGTCACCGTTGGAGTACATGGAAACAATTTGCATCCGATTTTCGCTCATTTTATTTTCCGTTGAATTATATCGACGACTTGGAAGCCCAGATTAGTCGCCGTTTGCATCGTTCTGATGAAACCGTTAATGATTACATCACAGAACTTCAGACTTTGATCCGACGCCATGGAGACATAAGTCCAGAGCAAGAAGTCATATGGTTATACCGAAATCTGTTACCGCAGTTCCGACAAATGATCCGACGTACAGGTTTTTTATGATGTTTTCACGTTGTCTCAACAAGCTCGAGAGACTGAAAGTTTACTGAACGAATTATAACATAGTCAAGCTTTTAGTGTTCCGCCCGGTGCATCATTTTTGCAAAGTGGAGCCGAAACAGAGCGACCGATCAGACCGTTACCGCGACAACATCACCGAGAGTCCCGAGAACAAAAACTCTCAATGACCGAAAGAAATAACCGTCAAGAAACAACCGAACAAACCAGAAATTTTCCCGTTGAGAATCGTGTCACTACCTGTTGGCGATGTGGAGAAATAGGTCATTACCGCACGGAATGTACACGACCATCTAGGTTATTCTGCTTCAGATGTGGGCGACAAGGTGTACAGACACGACAATGTACTTGTCACCAACAGAGAAACTATATAGGCGTCGTTTTACCCCGAGGAGTAGACGACGAACCGACCAGCAATCCTTGAAGCTGACTACCGAAAGTTTACCGACCGTTTCTGTACCGTCTGTTACCGTACCATCCGTTTCCGTCCCTATTGTCACCGAAAATTTACCGTTCGTTTCTGTCCCGTCCTTTACCGAAAGTTTACCGACCAATGTAAAAGGGATACGTCGATTTCTTGGCGTAGCTTCCTAGTACCGCCGTTTTGTCAAGGTTTTTTCGAAAATCGCCGCTCCCTTGAACCGACTGTTAAAGAAAGGTGTCAAATGGACATGGACTGTTGAACAGCAACAAGCTTTTGATACGCTGAAGACTTGTCTAACCGAAGCCCCAGTTCTGGCTTGTCCAGATTTTTCTCGTCCGTTTGTGTTGCAAACAGATGCCTCAGATAATGGGTTAGAAGCTGCTTTGATTCAGCATAGTGTCCGTTACCGAAAAAGAGTGTTTAGCAATTGTATGGGGCATTGAGAAAATGAGACCTTATTTGGAAGGATATCATTATACCGTTGTTACTGACCATCAATCCCTATGTTGGCTACACTCTCTTAAAAGTCCTGCCGGCCGTTTAGCACGTTGGAGTATAACCTTCAACAATATGATTTTGACATTAAGTACCGAAAAGGAGTGTTAAATAAAGTAGCTGATGCGCTGTCCCGAGAACCGTTACCGACAAATTTAGAGCAACAATCTTGCGCAGAAGTAACCCTTCTTGAAGCAAATCCTTCTGTTTTTCCCGATTATTGCGTGAAAGAGGGACGTTTATACCGACATTTCTGAGACCTGAATAATATGTCCGATACCGACTCGACTGATTCTTGGAAGTTATGTGTTCCGAAAGCCGCACGCCGTACCGTTTTAGAAGAGAATCATGATGCACCGACTGCTGGACATTTAGGAATAGCGAAAACAACCGTTAGAGTAGCCAAGCGATATTATTGACCCGGCATGTTTAGGGAGATTGCCAAGTATATACGAAACTGTTGGTCATGTCAACGTTTCAAGAGTTCTCAACAAGCCGCTCCTGGATTTATGCAACCGTCCCGAAACAACCGCCCTTGGGAAACTGTCAGTACTGATTTAGTAGGTCCGTTACCGCGGTCCGCCAAAGGTAATAATTACCTGGTAGTTTTTCAGGATCGTTTTACCAAGTGGGTGCAATGTAGGGCAATTAGGAAAACAACCGCGCGAGCAGTAAGTCAATCTTTCTACAAGGAAATCGTCACTCGTTTTGGCTGTCCATACAATCATTTCTGATAATGGTACCCAGTTCACTAGTCATGTTTTCAAAGATTTTCTCTCAGATCTAGGGGTAACCCATCGTTTTACACCTCCGTATACACCCCAGGCTAATCCTGTCGAGAGAACAAATAAAACTTTAAAAACCATGATTGCTCAATTTTGTGAAACCGACCACCGAAAATGGGATGTCCGTTTACCCGATTTGCTTTTTGCGGTTAATACCGCCAAACATGATTCCACAGGTTTTTCCGAGACCCATTAATAATGGCTCAAATTAAATCTGATAAGGCACCACCTGCCTTGCAATCATGTTCTAAAACATGGTTCACATCAAAATCTAGTGCATCATCAGAACTTACAGGTAGGGATGCACCGGATCGGCTTTTGGTCGGATCACGGAAATCGGATAATCCGGCAGTTTAACCGGATTGCCGGAATTCCGCCGCCGGATCGACCTATCCTATCTATTTTGTAATATCATTGTTTTTATAAAGTGACATTAGGTAAACAATGGCAACGTGCCAGCAGGCTCTGTTTTTACCGATCAGCCGAACACGTTGGTTTTTGTGTTTTGCCCATTTTGCGGTTTGCCGTGTGTTCAGACGTGTGTCTTACGTTTTCGTGTAAACGCTTGTTGGCTACCTCATTGGCTACGTATAATCAGTCCCTTTTGATTAAATTAACAATTTAATCAAAATAATATCTTACCAAATTTGTGTCAAATGATTGTTTCAAGAGGAGGTAGTGGTAAGTCAGCATTTACAAGTCCTTTGTTAAAACATTTATAACGACACCATGATGACAAGTACAACGAGATTATCACTGCAAAGACAAAAATTAGTGAAGAAACTCAAGTACAACAGCAAAGCGTTGAAGCAGGTAATTGAATACATAATCTATATTTCATTTGCTAGGAAATCTTAAAGTTAGATGTGGTCGTACTCAACAGCCGACTTTGAGTGAGTTTCTACAAAATACTAAAACTTGGGACATCAATGATCAGCGTTCCAAAGGAATTGATTATAAAATTGCAGAAATGACATGCTTACTTAACCAACCATATAGCATAGTAGAAAACACGGTTTACGCGACTGCTATACAGAATTGTTCCTCAATACCATATACCATCTAGAAAGTATTTTACAGATAATCTTGTTCCTGATATATACAATAATGTCACACCCGTGTTAGTAGTTACGGTGCACATTAAGTAACCACCATAGTCAGCAAGGTTAGCGTAATGTATGTATACGTGATAATATTGGCGATAGTATTGTGAGTCTTTTCTTTGGTTTTATGCTGACTTTTTTGATTTGTTGTATAAGTAGACTAAAAATATTTTATATTTTGTAGAAACAGTATACAAATTTAAGAGTCAAGCTAAGTGTTAGATTTTTTTTAATTGTAGAAACTGAAAAATGACAAATAAACCACTAACTGAATTGGAACTACAGCATAAGTAGAAAATATTATGAATGGAGAAGATGATTATAATGAGCCTTACGAGGACAGGGAGGAAGACCATTTAGAAGAGGAATCGGTACATTCTGACATTTGTGAAGGATACAGTCCAACAACTAATCATATCAACAAGGAAAAAAGTCAAGAGCCAGAAGATCTTCAAGAAGAAGCACTTTTGTCATATGATCAAGGATCATCAGGGGTGCGTTCACGGTTTTACCCAAACGATCTTCCGGCACATGCCGGGTAACTTTAACGAGTGTTTAGTCGTTCACGGTTGTGTTCGGGAAGGGTGAAAACCGTTCTCAGTCTTGGGTAAATTTCGTCGCGGTAATTAACTTTTTACCTCAAGAAAAACTGCGGTAAATCATGCCCGGCATGTTGACGTTTAATTTGACATTTAAAATTTGTTGTGTAAAAAAAATATTTGTAAGGTTAGAATTAATTTGAATTATAAAAAAGGTACGGAATCTACAACTACTTAGTACTTTTCAGTTTTCATACAAAATAAAATGGAAATTTCTATAAATACACATACCCACAATCTTGTGGTCGACGAACATGGACGTCCAATTTTTAGTGAAGACCAACAAAGCTTGTTGGTGTCTCAGATTGCAGGTAGGTAAATAGAATTTTTCTCCAAGTACATTGATAAATACACGACGTTTATACCTATCAAATTAATTGAATCAATATAAAATAATAGGCAAACCTAATATGTTTGTTATTTACAGACAATGCTTTATTATATGTTCCAAAGCATATAGTAGAAGAAGTGTTTGGCACTGTACAATGTCCTCTCGAACTGGATACAATATTAACTTCAGATATCAATAAAAATGTAAGTACAAATAACAATTAGTATTCTCTGGTACATAGGTATAATTTAACACTGATGATTTTTTGCACTTTTAGTGTGAAGAAACAAGTACTTTGGGGACACTTTCTGATACTGAAAAAAAACTTTGGACAAGAAGTGATACAATAAGACTTATATCACTGTACAAAGAACATAAAAGTCTTTTTAAGTCAACAACCATCCGTAATGACAAGGTTTGGAAACTAATATCTGACAAAATAAAAAATTACTCTGCAGAACAGTGTAAAAATAAATTTAAATATTTAAAAAGTAAATACACCAAAAAAAAAGACAACATGTCCATTAGAGCAAGTGGTCAAGATAGTGTATTATTTGAATTCTTTGAAGAGTTGGATAGTATATTTGCTTCTGAACCCAACATTTCACCAATAACAATAGCCTCTACTTCAAGGGTAATAATAAATGATGGAAAAGTAACAAATGATGATTTGCTAATGGAAGAAGACATAACATCACCAATAAATGAAGAGATACAGTTAGGAGAAAAGGTTTTTGAGGTAACTGAACCAATCTCATCAAGTAGTCCAGCAACAGAGCAAGATGGGATAACAGGACCAAGTAAAATTAGAGGAAAGAAAGAGAAAAAAACTAAAAAAACTCAACTTGCAAAAGAAGTGGAGAAAATGTCTGAGGAAATTAAAAGACTAAGAGAAGACTTGAAAGAAAGAGAAGAAAACAAGCAGATAAGACATAGAGAAGCACTTCAACAAAAAGCAGAAGCAACAGATGCATTTAAAGAATATATAAAGTTTTTAAAAGACAGTAAAAACTAGTAGGTAGTTTGTGTTGAATATGAAAAATATTCATAATGGACCAGTGTTCTTTGTGTTATATCATCTTATTATTAAATAATGTATTTCTAGTTTTATTAGTGCAGCAGACAATAAACCAAAAATAATTAGTCATGCATGTTATGTTAAGAATATGTGATAGAATATGTTTTTTTTGTTGCACCTTGTACCTGTGTTTTAGAGATACTTGTTTAATTTGTGTTCATTAGTAATTATTAAGGAAAAATAAAAAAATACTTATTTACATGTTATGCTTGAAATTTTATTTATTAAACAACATTTTAACATTAAATGAGCATTCAGTTTAAAAGCCTGTGGAAACTACATACATAATTAACATACATTTTAGGTGTAAAAATAGGCATTATTCAAATGAACTGATTGAAAACTAAGTTAAATCTCTAAACCATTTGTAATACTATTTCTTAAATCTACAGCTCCTCTGCACAATGGCTCATTTCTGAGTATGTTTTCAGGGTTCTCCATAGGTTGGTATACCTGTCCAACACCAGATGTTTCTTCAAATATACCGGCACACTTATCATTAAACATCAAACAAATATTATGCAACACAGAAGCTGCCAATACAACATTAGGTACCAGTTTTGTTTTTGACATATCTAGATATTTTAGGCGCCTGAATCGTCCAAACAGAAGAGCAAATGCTCTTTCTACTACTTGTCGGGTCTTTGCATGTTTGTTATTGAAGTTTGTTTCTTTTCTGGTAAGATTTCCCCGATCGATATATGGTGGTATACACCATGTCAAAAGTGGATAGGCTTTGTCACCAATAATAAATTCATTTGCGCCAAAATGCTCCTCAACATTCAATGATATTGTTACGATTTTCCCGTGGGTTCACACAAAGTCAGTTTAACTCAACAATTAATAAATTTATTAACACTTCAAAACACTCCGTACAATAATTAACTCAGCTATTAAAAAACACTACTACAATTCCACAACTATTCCACTATTTAAACTTAACCGCCTTCCCAAATTCACTACTACACTACTCCCTTGCCGCCGTCGACGCCGCTTCTTTTATATTCGCAAACCACGTTCTAGAGTTTTCCAAGCAAAATTTTGCAAAAAATCACCTATGCACAGTTTACCCGATAAAACTTGAACGTCTCGGGATATAACCTATGATTAATGGTCAAATTTAAAAAACAACGTTTATCCTGAATTGAGACTCAGCTGAGAAGCTAGCTAGTTGCTGAGCTGCTAGCTGAGAAGAAGCTCGAGTTCCAGTTTGCTAGCTGCAGAGTGGAACTCCAGTAAGCTTCCATTTGGAGTCAAACGGCAAGATTCCCGATACTCTTATGATGGTGTACAAGATAATGAAAGCTCCACATCATCCTAGTCGTCTGAATATCAAGAGGTTTTTGCAGATGACGTAGTCACAAATGAAAATTCAGAATCAAAGGAGAGAAAATCGACAGTAGACTATAGACAAAACTATAGCCTTGACGTTGAACTGCTTTATGTAAAAGTGCAATATTTAAAGGATTCCAATGAAATTAAAGCTAACGGTGTACAAAACTGTTGTGATAGCTTCATATCAACTAAAAAGGACGTTTAGAAGACAGTTTGTCGATTAGTTTGCCTTATAAATACAATCAATACAACAGTAACCAATAATCAGACGAATTTATCATAGAAGAGGAACCGATAGTAAACCGAAAGGCTACAGACTATAGCCTTGATGTTAATTTACTTTGTCTGAAATTGCATTATTTAAAAGAATCTTATGAAAATAGAACCAAAAATTTGCAAGAGTGTTATGATGGTTCCATATCAAGCAAAAACGAGGACAAAATGTACTCAAAAGGATTCCAGAAAAATTTAGTCAGTTATCGAAACACTACAAACTCACTTAAGAGTTCATAAGACGGAACATCAAAACAACTGTAACTAATAACAAATCAGACAATGTAAGCTACATATCAGTCGAATTTATCCAAGAAGAAGAGGCTGTGCCATCAGTTGACGACGTCGAAACAGAAGATCGAGTGTCAGAGGAAGTCAATTCGGAAGGAGAAGCACAAAACGCTACAAACTATACCCTACTATAGCAAACTATTGATCGTGATTTGTTTTGTCTGAAACTGCAAGCTCTAAACGAGTCTTACGAAAATAGGCCCAAACAAGAAAGTGATGATGACACTAAGACATCAAAAAACTCACCACATAGTTCAGAAGAATTAGTTTGCCTTGTATAACCAATACTTCGCAATTATCCACAAGTCAAAATCGTGAAGAACTTAAATCGGACAGATGGAAGATTTCATTGACAAATAATATGTAACTAAAGTGATCAACTTGGCAATATCAAAGCTATTATACTGAGTATGAGACTGTACTGAGACCAGCCTGGGATCAAAATAATACTGCAATGGTGGTAAAGGAAAGGTTCTTCTTGAAACGGCCGCTTCAAGAAGACAACAACAAACTCAAAAAACAACGTTTAGCATCAGCCAACTTTCAGTTGAGAATATTTGAATAGAGAAACATGAACCTACGTTCATTTGGAATGGTACATGTTACGGTTCAATTTCTTCCTTAGGGACTTACCTGGTAGTTTTCAAAATTTTTGTCTAATAGGTCTTCATTAAATTAATATTTCATTAAATTAATTTGTTTACTACTGAAGTTTTGAGGTTAAGCCGGTTCATCCTAAATTTTCATTAGTTTTGTTTTTCCAAGTCAGTTCATAGATGGCGCTGCGGGTCCTTTGTTAACTAGTTAATTTCATCTTGCTGCTGTCTGGCAGTCAGTGTGTTTGTTTTCATTCATTTTCCGGTTTTTTCTGCTTTTCTATAAGCTAAAGTGCTTTCTAGAATATTCTAGCGTCGTTAATTCCCCGCCTGGTTTCCGGCCTGCAGTTAAAATTATCCATGGGAAACCTAGGCACAGCCAGAGGCAGGGATTTCAATTTGCTGAGGCAGTAAATGCTGAAATTGTGCCGGAACACAGTAAGTTTATTTAATAAAACTGATGTTATTATTTGAAATTTGGCTTAACAAATAGTATTTATTATGATTGTAGCGTACGAAGAGAGAATAGTTTGCAACCAGTGCTCTACAGTCTTAGATCTCAAAGAAGTTAATATTGACGGAAAATGTCTTAATTGCGAGCGACTGGAAAACATTACTTATGAGCGTAAAAGATCGAGAGAATCTTTGGATAAACAAGCAACCAAAATGCTGAAGCTCTCCGATCAAAAATTCTCCGAGGTTCAGGTTGGAACTACGGTTCGTGTACCAATACCGGATGTAGACAGAGCTCGTGGTTCGCCCCAGTAGTGTAAATGATGGTCTTTATAAGCTTTGTGGGTATGCGATTAAAATGTATACCACAGAATAATTTTGAGATTTTAGGTACTGTTCAAGGCGTTTTAAAGCATATGTTCACCAGGTCTGAGTTTAATCCTTGCATTGAAAAGTTTATTTTACTGGAGAACCTCAGCGATTTCATAAAAAATAAAGAAATTTCCCTTAGAGCAGTTGCAGCTGTAAATTGTATTTTAGGGGCGCAGAGCTACAAGCGTTGTCACTGCAAGGGTGGATGTAAAAACAATAAGTGTGCATGTCGCGCAAATAAGAAAATTTGCAACCCGAAGTGCCATAAATCTCTCTCTTGCCACAACTAAAATGATTAATTTTGGATAAATTTAATGTCATTTTGTTTTGTTGCTTATTTACCTACTGCAACGGTTCACCTTTGATACCTCAGTGATCAAAATAAAAGACACTATCCAGTCCTTCTTAGTGATTATCGCTGATGGCCGGTAAATGTGTTAAAGATGAAAATATTAACAACATTACCAACATAGAACAGGCAATATCGTCAATGCCCGACATTCATTTCATATCGACATTAGCGAGCAAAAATGGATATTTACCACTAGGCCTGGTCCTTATCCTCATTGTCCAATTATCGTCTTTATCCGTAACATATACCAGGTGTCCAAGAGCACCCGGGACAGGAGATTAACATGGGAAAACGGTTTTAAATTTTTGCGCCTGTACGGTTGATTTGATTGAAAAATCGTATTAATGAAAGTTGTAGTACCTAACGTAACTTTTTACCTGCACTGTATAGGCGGTTGTCGAGCAACCGTATCAGCAACAATGACTTGTTTATCCGTTGCTCGACAACCGCTTATACAGTGCAGGCTAAGTTTAAATTTTCGCATTTTTGTTCGTGTTTCACGACGAAAGGGCTCAAGATAAAGATCTAAAAAAAATACAGAAAACTAGTCCGTGATAGGTACTACAACTTTCATTAATACGATTTTTCAATCAAATCATCCGAAGAGGCGCAAAAAAATCTAAACCGTTTTCCCATGTTAATCCCCTATGTTCAGGGTGCTCTTGGACACCTGGTATATTACAAACCTACAAGCTTGCGCTTGTTCTTTGGTATACAGGCATGCATCATACACACTCAATTTAAAGTGTGTATGATGCATGCCTGTACAGAGCCTAAACAGAGCTTTCTCCAGCCAGGAGTCCCAGGACGGCCGTTTCGGTTCCTACAAACCTTACCAGCTGGGCTGTAGGGATGCCGATTTTTGATCGATTCTACAAATGAATCGATTAATCGTTACCCTTCAACCGATTTTTTTTAATCGATGTTCTAAGCGGCGATTTTAATCGAGAATCAATTTTCTTTGGCGATTATATAAGAAAAATCGTTTTTAAATGTTTTTATTAAAAATAGGGACTAAAAATATATAATAAAAAAATATAATTAGAAGGAAAGCTTAGCTCTATAGGAACCGGCATGTGTGACGTGTGACGTGACGAGTCGGTTAAACGATCTGAGAACCGGAATCTGTAACCACGTGATATTGGTTTTGTTTGTCAATAAAGTAGTCATCACTAGGCGCTGTAATTGCTACATGAGTGCAATCAATGCACCCTACAATACCAGGAAACTGATACTGTTCATAAAAACTGAAAGAATTGTCACCATATAGATTGTTTTTCCAGTCTTATTTTAAATGCTCATTTTACCATTTTCTGAGACGAGTAAGATCAGGGATTGTTGAAGGAAACTGTACCCAATTATTTAAAATTTCAGGTCTATTTAGTGCTTCACAAACTTCATTAAGGCATCGACTCATGCTTGCTTGGCTTATCCCCACATAATGGTTGGACCCCGTAATTTCTTCGTAACTGCCAGTACCCAGAAACCTTAGTGTTGCCAAAATCTATTTGTTATAACAAATGTTTTTGGCAATATCGTGACGTCAAAAACGCGCTGCTCGCTCCATGGAGCTTGAAAACGAATGAGGCCATTGTTGGTAAATACCACTGTCCTTTAGCACGTGATATTGTCCAAAAATCCATGCGTCAAATCACATGACAAACGACTATAGTAATTACCAAAGCCAATTGGTCAACCGCGAAGATACCCTTTGTCATGACATATGATATGGTATAACATAACCTATTAAGTTTAGCAAAGGAGCGAAACTGGCATTATAAGCTTTGTGGGTATGCGATTAAAATGTATACCACAGAATACATTTTAATCGTATCACATTTGAAAATTCCTTATGTTTAGGTTTAAGCAGTGATTTTCTATAGAGTATAGATGCAGCTATGCCTAATGCCTATACCTCTTAATGGCAGGCTATGTTACGCACATGCCCAACATATTTTTTCTACCCGTCTCTTTCTGCGTTGTAGAATTGCGTTCTATCCATCTCTTATCGTACCCCGGTTCCCACTTTGTTATGATGAAACTTCACGTTAATGAGATTTCAACATTTTTAAATTAGATTGCTCAAGGTCGTGGATTAATTGCATGAGTTCATAATTAGCTATAAATGAACACACTTGAATATTCTGCAGGAAATCAAACAAACCGTTAGTTGTATATGTACACGTGTATATTACAAATAAAAAAAACTACAATATTTACAACTTACAAAATATTAATAAAATTTACAAAGAGTTGCCGAGAACCAAATGGGGGAATGGGGTCCAGAGACTGGTGACAGGTACCTAAGGCAGAAAACAGCAGAACACCAGGGAAAACGAACAAACAGCTTCAAAACTTGTTCCGGCAACCAAAAAGGTGACCAGAGGTAATGACAAGTGTTGAAGTTGTTTAACGCAAACTAATATAAACTAAAAAAAAATTAAATAAAACTAAGTCAAGTAAGGAATTGTCCTGGTGGTTGGTTAGTCCATGGACATTAAAAACACAAACCAAACGAGTTACGGACGAAAACTCTATTTCGTACGTAACACACTCCCCTAAGTAACCAAAAAATTAAACTTGTTTAATTTTTTTTAAGTGAAAAAGCACCTCGAAATTGACCTGAAGAAAAGCAAACCAAAACGGTAAACCACCAAAATCAAGAAAACAAATAATGGGCGCCAGTATATCATTTGAAGGAGGCATACAACTTTTCAATGAAGCTCATCACAGCTATGAAGTAGCTCTGAAGAGGAAAAAAAAAACAAGGTACCAGTTGACTCGCTCCAGTCTCCCACTCAAACAATATTCCCAGGAGAAGTCGTCATGACCCTACAAATCTCTAACCGGTTTATATCCAGAAAATAAAAACGGGCTTGAACATGAAACCAACGTTGCGTAAACCTCGTTATGTGAGAGGAAACCTCATTCATTGGTCTCGGTAGAGATAAACAGAGACAGGACTCAACGCTCAGGAAAACCACAGAAAGAGAAACCAAAACAAATCACCTGGCAGATGGAAATGAAATAAAGAAAACTAACAGGAAAGAGAAGACAATCGTCCACCAACAAAAGGAAAGGTTTTTGATAGGAACCCTCTCTAGAAAACCCGAAAAATACACCGAACGGTTAGTGTATCAGTAACCACACAAAAAATTAAATCTACTGGGGTGTTCCGAACGAAACCACTGACGCCAAATCCCACTCAACCAAGCAATTGGGGCTGAGGTCGAACACAGTAGAAAGTCCCCGTACTCCAGGGCCATTAAGGTACTTACAGGGACTCTGAGACTTTCCCCCCATGAACTACCCTCCCAAAAACCTTAGAGGTTAAGTGACCATGGCGGCACCCAATTCCGCTCAGCCCTTGCAAGTTGCGGGGAAAAACAATTAACACAATCGAGCAAAAGAAAAATTGACTCCCTGACACTCCTAAATCGTCCCAAGAACCCTGACGACACGGTAACACTCGTTCCTGAACAAAAAAACTAAGAGGAGTATCCAAAACGGGAAAAATCAATAAAGACACAATCGAGGAAAAATGCACTCCCTGACACTCCCAAATCATTCCAGGAACCCTGACCACACGGTAACACTCATTCCAGAACAAACAAATAAAGGGGAGTATCCAAAGCGAGAAAATCAATTAGTTAAAGTCACAATCGAGAAAAATTAAATCCAATAATAAACGTCAAATTAAATTAAATTAAAAATGATACACGACGTTAGAATGTGTTATTCTGGGTAATACGGTATCCACAAAATCTTTCAATTAAACAATTGAGTATATTAGTACCCGCCACTGTCCCTTAATAATGACACTTATTCAAAAAGGTGTTAGGTAACAAATGTCATTATCACCAAATCAAGAAAACACCAACTTGTTCATTATGGATTCAATCAATTAGAAAAACATACGACCGACTCAAATCGTGTACACCTATTAAACCAACGGAATTGCATACAAAGTTATTCGGCCTCACCAATGCACCTGCTGAGTCAATCCTAACAAAAACTAAATCTCAATAATCAGGAGTCAGACGAATGAGCATCAGAATGCTCAGACTCGTCACTTAAAGTCACATCCGGTTTAATGTCAGATACATGCCAATCTCCCAAATTATTTCCATCCCTGTCAACCAAACGGTATACTAAATTAGAGAGGACTTTAGAAATAGTACACGGAATGTACCTAGGGGCCAACTTGGCAGCAAAACCGTCTACTGCTTTAGATAAAACATAATTTTTCTTCGAGACCTCATCTCCAACATGATACTTAACATCTCTCTTTCGAAAATCATAACGTCGTTTACTTTGAATGTAAGATTTATGAAGTCGTTTCCGAACTTCTTCATAGATGTTAGGTAATTCCTGAACCGTATTGGGGTTATGCACTTTATCAGAAATTTCCACCTTATTGTCAGCATTATCACTGATTAAACCATAAAATGAACCATCAACAGGTATATTCCTGCCAAAGTGTAAAAATGCAGGAGAGAAACCAGTAATTTCATGTTTAGCCAGTCTTATAGCCTGGGCAACTTGGAAAATAGATTTATCCCAATCCCTGGGATTTTCATGAATGTAGGATCTTATTGCAGTGATTATCACTTGGTTGACTCTTTCAGTATGGTTCACTTGTGCATGATATTTAGCGTTATACCAAATTTTCTGGACATTATACTTAGTCATGAGATTTTTAAACTCCTTGCTAGTAAACTGACTACCATTGTCACAAGAGAAAATTTGGCAAACCCCAAACAAAAGAAAAACTTGATTTTCAATGAACTTAACTATGGGCTTAGAAGTCGCTTTCGCCATAGGGTGCACAAGTACAAATTTAGTGAACCAATCCACCACAACAAGAATGTACTGGTTTCCCGATTTTGATCTTGGATAAGGACCAATAAGATCAGCTGACAATAACTGGAAAGGAAAATTAACATTTCGGTATTGACCCATAAGACCTGCCTGGGGTAAATGACTAGATTTACTAGCAGCGCAAATAGTGCATTTTCTAACATAACGGTAAACAGAATCTCGCATATTTGCCCAATAATACAGTTCAGCAACCTTAGACAACGTTTTAGAGATGCCTAAATAACCGGCTGTTTCATGATCGTGAAACTTTTCAAGAATTTCCTGTCTATGAGCCGTAGGTACAACAATTTTCCAATTGGAAACATTGCCATCCAAGTTGTACTTAAAAAATACATGTTTATAAAGACAGTTATTTTTCACCTTAATAGTCGGAAATTTATCAGGTGATTATTGAACTTTCACTAACATGTCACAATACCATTTATCCAAAATTAAATTGGTCAAATTTAAAACTGCAACATCTTCCAAACTTCTCGAAAGAGCATCAGCCACAGTATTGACAACACCCTTTCTATGCACAATATTAAATGAATACTGAGATAACTTAACAATCCATCTAGCTATACGAGCAGAAGGATTTTTCATGTTATTCAACCAAACTAAAGGGGAATGATCAGTATGGACTGTAAAATGTGTCCCTTCCAAATAATATCGGAATTTTTCAATGCCAAAGAAAACAGCTAACAATTCCTTTTCAGTGGTTGTATATTTACGTTGACATTTGTTTAAAGTTCTACTCGCATAGGCAATAGGGTGTTCCAAAATAGCAGAAACTTTATCAGGGTTGGTCCTAAGCCCATCACGATCAACAATATAACCTAAAAATTTGAGAGACGACTTACAAAATGGACTTTTGTCGAAATTAATAGTCAAACCAGCATCCTTAAGACGCATAAATAGTTTTTTCAAAATCTCACAGTGTGTATCAAAGTCAGGTGTGACAATAATAATGTCATCAAGATAATAAAATACATAAGGCTCTAAAGCCGGTCCTATAACCATGTCCATTAACCGACACATACTTTGGGCACTATCATTCAATCCAAAAGATAAAACTTTATAATGGAAAAGCCCCCTACCATGCACTGCAAAAGCGGTTTTCTCTTTTGAAGTGTCATCAAGTGAAATTTGATGAAAAGCTTGCTTTAAATCAATTGAAGACAGGAATTTAGCATCTCAAACTTTGGTGATAATAGAGTCAATAAGAGGCATTGGATACGCACTAGGAATACTAACAGAGTTAAGCTTCCGAGTATCCAAGCATACTCTAAACGAGCCATCACTGTTTTTGACAAGCCACAACACCACGGTGAATTAGAAGGCTCTATTATACCAAGTTCCAGCATTTCATCCACCTGCTCGTTAAGTCACTTTTGCATTGCATATGATAATGGGTATTGTCTCTGTTTGACAGGCTTTTCATATTGTTAATGGTATGTTTAATTAAATGGGTTAAACCCAATTTATTTTTAAGTGCAATATTTTTATACAGATCCTTGATAAGTAAAAAAAGATGATGATTGATCTCTTGATCCTTTCCTACTTTTTAATTGATAATAAGCAAAAACAAATTCATATCAATAAATTTAATAATTTAATGGAAGAAAAAATACATATACAACTTGTAAATAGTCACAATCAGGTCAATAATCTTCAACAAAGAACTGTAATAAATGTTTCTAGCAAAAATTTATCTGATAGCGAAAAACTTGTTTTTTCAAAAGGTTTAAACTTTGCCATTACACCACAACACATTCCCAAACTTGATATTATTTCTGCAATTGAAGAGACAACTCAAAATTTGCCAGAAGAACATCAACAAGAATTTAAAATAAGATCAAAACTTATCTTAGAAAAACAACACAAAATCAAACAAAACCTATCCAAACCTGAACAACAAGCATTATACTCTCTCAAAAAAGACAACAACATAAAAATACTTCCAGCAGACAAGGGTAACGCTACAATCATAATGGACTCTATTACATACCACAACAAAGTCATGACTCTTTTAAATGAAAACAATTACACAAAACTAAATAAAAACCCAACAGAAAAAATTGAAAGGCAAATTTACACTACTTTAAAAAAACATCGAGATCAATTTTCTGATCTTGAGAGGCGTAATCTTACGCCACATAATAGCAAAACACCACATTTTTATGGTGTTCCTAAAATTCATAAAAATAACATGCCATTAAGGCCAATTGTGAGTAGTATAAATTCGCCTACTCACTCATTAGCTCGCTTCTTGCTAAACATTTTAAATCCTTTAGTAGGTAACACAGATTCTTACATAAAAAACTCTCCTCACTTTCTTGAAAAAACATATCGACATTAATCCAAATCATATTCTGGTAAGTTTTGTTGTAAGTTTATTCACGAACGTCCCAGGTGACAAAACTCTTTCAATTGTTAGATCTAAATTGCAAAATGATTCAAGTCTTGGGGGACGTACAAGCTTAAGCGTAAACACTATTTTAGAACTTTTAACAATTTGTGTTAAAACAACATTCTTCCAATATGGAGATGATTATTACCAACAAAATTCTGGAATGGCAATGGGTTCTCCATTGTCTCCAATATTAAGTAATATTTTTATGGAACATTTCGAAGAAAATAACATTAATAATTTTAATTATAAACCAACAATCTGGTGGAGATATATTGATGATGTTTTCACAATATATCCATTCGGTAATGATCATCTCAAACAATTTCTAACTCACATAAACTCAATAGAACCCACAATCAAATTTACAACAGAAACTGAACAAAATAACGAACTTCCATTCTTAGACATTCTAATAAAAAAAGACATAAACAAATTTGAAACAAAAGTATACAGAAAACCAACCCACACAAATAGATATTTAAACTACAAATCCAATCATCCAATAATGGTAAAAAAAGGTTGTAGCGCTTTTCTTGAGGATTTCATCGGTTACGTTGCCTCGGGCGCCACCTTCGTTATTTATAGTGGCTGAAGGTCCACTTTACGGTACCTGGGCAGCCTTTAGACAGCTGGAGAAAAGTTCCAAAGGGTTTGGGAAGAAAACAAAATTAAAACAACTGTTTCCTCTAAATGCACTGTATTGCGGCTCTCGGTACTTACAGTAAACACTTACGATAACGGGTACCCAATGAAACGGAAGTTACCTTATTCGGTGGTACGGGGAAAGCGTGTAACGATAATGAAAACTACCTACGGACCCTTCACTACTGTTTAGCCTGACTACTGTAGATTAAGACTGTCTGTGACACGGTGTAAGTACGGCGGTACGGTACGGTTATGTAAAACTGACTACTCGGCGCCGGAATTTGTTCCAAAAACCCAAAGAGGCCCAATTACGTGACCAGCGGTGTTCCCGTCACTCGACCTAACCTCTAGGTGCCGCCCCGATTCCCCGAGGTTCGACAAATAGAGCCTCCGTTGCACACTGTTTCCCCAATCATGCAACAGAGGTTTCAAGTCTCGTGACGTTGCCAGTCACACAGCCGCTAATCCCTCCAGTATCCCAAACCCGTTTACTACTCCGTTTCCCCGGAGCCAAGCAAACGAGCTACAGGAATCACCGTTCCCGCTTGCTGCACCGTTTTCCCGGTGTCCAACAAACAGGAACAGGACCAGAAGAATTACCTAACTGTTTTCACAATAAAGTAACTGAAGCCGGCGCCGTCTTACCAGAAATACCCTCAAACGGAAAACCCCGGAAAGATATAGTAAATGCCCCAAACGGAAATCCCCGGAAAAATACTGAAAATGCCCCAATTTACAGTTTGTTAAAATAGCTACAGTTAACGGTACGGGTTTAAACAGCAAACAGAACAAATACCGGACGGTCGGTATGTGCCTATTTTTTACTTACAGATTCGCGGAGATAAGAGTTATCGATCGGCACGGAACGGCTAAGCTGGCTGGTTTCGATCTTTTGATGATCGAAGAATCCCCGTTTTCCGGTGCGGGGCCTTCTTTTATACACAAAACCCACGGTGGGGGCTGTTAGTGGCGGTACCCACTCCCAGCGCCCATCGAACGGCCCCGGACGGCCCCGATAAAATCGACGCCACGACGGCCGCGGTCTAGCACCCAGCAGTAAAGGTCACGCGCATTTAAATCAATTCATTAGCAAAAATAGTAACTTCGTTACAAGGTATTGTAAAAAGTTTATTTGATAGAGCCAGAATTATTTGCAATAATGAGCAATTTAATAAAGAAAAATTATTCATTAAAAATGTTCTAAAAGAAAATGACTATCCTGAAACATTTATTAATAAATGTTTTAGGGATTTAGAACATCCAAAACAATCTGGAAATCAAAATCAAATTTTACCTTTTATTAACCTTTTTATTCCTTACGTTCCAGGTATTTCTGACAAAATCAAACGAATAGCTAAAAAATATAACATCAGAACAATATTTAGAACTCAAAACACATTAAGATCACACTTAACTAAAACAAAACCTCACAATGAAAATGAATCTACAAGAAACGTGATATATAAAATTCCTTGCGAATGCAATGAATTTTATATTGGTAAAACCTCCAGACCTTTAAAAAAACGTTTTAAAGAACACCAAAATTATTTAAGAACTGGAGACTTTCACAATTCTAATATATGCCAACACGCGTTTGATAATGATCATAGAGTCAAATGGAATGAATGTAGTATCATAGACAAAGAAACTTTTTTAAAAAGACGTAAAATAAAAGAAAGTGCATATATTAGATTAAACCATGACTCCTGTGTTGCTACATCCTCTATTAATATTGACCAAACTTGGTTAAATATTCTAGAGGAGGAGATAACACTTGGTCATATCAAACGAAACTGAAATTTCTTGTAATTTTGTTTTCATTATAAAACCCACCTTTCACTACAACAATAGATAACCTTTCCTATTGGAAGGACAAAAGTCAAAATTTATGTCAATTTTTATTGACAAAACCCTTCTCAGAGTTCCAAATTGAACATTATCAGGTTTAATATTTATTAAGTTGTTGTTTTTCTGTGTTCTGCCGTTGTGTTCTTTCTTTTTTAGATTCTCTGAAGACGGTGGTAGATTTTCCACCGAAACGTCAGCGTTTTTAGGTAACAAGACCGAGCCTAAGTCAGTGGTCTTATGTTGGGACGACTAGGTTAATGCTATTTTCAATTTAGTTGAAAATAGTGCGAAATTTCATTTTCCCAACAAACCTTTTTTGTGTGAGACAGAAGACTCAATAAACAAAGAAAAAATGAGTAACTCGTCTCAACAAACATATAGAACAATCTCCAACAGATCCTTGATCTTATTAAGTTCCTCAGTCTGTGTCAAAGTTAATTCTTCAGCAGACTGAATCTTATTAATAACAGACACTGAATTAAAAATTGATTAGTATGACAAATTTCTAAAATTTAATTGAATATTGAATGCTTTAAGAAAATTAATGCCCAAAATCAATTCATGTTTTAAAGAAGGAATAAGATTTTCATAAGTCTGGTATCATTATCTAAAGTTATAGGAGCCCAAAAATAACCTAACACACTCTGTAAGTTTCCGTCAGCAGTAGTTACGTGAAATGACGAATTTTCGGTCAAACATAAGTCTACGTCTTCAAGTAGCTGCAGACCATCAAAACCCAAAATGGAGATAGAACTACCACTATTAACCAAAGCCAAAAACGAACAACCAGAAACTCTAACATTTAAATATGGACGGTCATCAAACGATTTTTTAGTACAAACAGCGTTGACGGAAATTTCCGTGGACAAAGACAACGCACCGTCTTCAGTAACTTGACCATCACCAACAATAGGAACTTTTTCAGACATAAAAAATTTCACTTGGTCCAACCATTTATGCAAATCCAAAAGATCAGTCACTACTGACTGCCTTTTTTGTTCTCTTTCGTTTGAGAATTTTTTGTCGACCTGACAGAAGGATTGTTGATCTTCCTGCCAGGTCTTGTGACGTTTTTTGCACAATTAGGACAGTTGGACTTCGTAAAATTTTCTTTACCACAACCGTAGCAATACAAACTTCTTTCGGCGGTACATTCGGTGTTTATATGACCGCGTTTCCTACAATTCCAACAAACCACACTGGAGGAAACAGAACTAATATTTCCAGAAAAGCCTGGCCTACTAAGATCAGGTTCCATTAAATTACCTCTATGTGTAGTTGGTCGGTACTGATTTGAAACATAGAGCCTGTTCTCTATTCGTTTACACAAAGAAGTCAAGTCACTAACAGCGGTTATGTCATGCAATGCCAAAGTCCTAACATAATCCGGCATTAAATTTTCCCTGATAATGTCTACCACTTCTTTTTCAGAAGGAGCCTCAGTTAATCGATTAAAAAGACCCTCCATAGAACTAATAAATAAACAAACTGGTTCTTTAGGGTTTTGTTTCCTAGCTTTGATTTCTTCTAATAAGTTTATATCATAGTGGTCACGCAAAAAAGTTTCTTTCAATTTACCCACTAAATCATCCCAATCAATAAAACGCCCCTTTTTATGATGATTATACCACCAAGTCCAAGCTTGCGAATCAAAAAGGTCTCCAGCAGAAGCAAAAACCTCATATGTTGAACAGCCACGAGACATTCTAAAAGTTTCTACCTTTTCAAGAAAAGCCATTAATGAACCCTCGCCAGTAAACTTTTGCAGTCCCCATTTATGTACAGGCACAGACTTGCTAACAACCTGACTAACTGCATTAGCATTAAAACTGACAGAACCCAAATTTGGGTCGAGAGGAGTCGAAGCAGCTGGAAAAACTTTAACATCGAGATCACCTTCCAAAGTTAATATCTCAACATATAAATCATTCTTCCTTTGAGTTTCCTCATCAGAAGTATGATTCATACGATTAAGTCGGCCTGAGACATGCCAGAGCCGAGTTGAAATGTTCTTGTATGAAGGATCACTAGATGTACCGGTAAAACCTACTATTTTAACCTTAATTGATGTAATAGATAACACCAGCTCCTTTTCATCAAAATCAAATTCAAATGGGTTCGACACTTGACAAATACTACGATTGGCATTTTCTTGAGCCAACAGTCCTTTCAAAATTTTACGTCTCTGATCAACAGTACCCAATGGCTTAATAGATCTGATGGAAATTTCATAATCTAGCTCATGGGCTTGCAAGGCATTAATTTGGAGAGCCATTATTAAAATTTCTAGTTTAACCATATACATTTTACAGTTAAAGTGCAACAAAAACAATTGATTTGGACAACAATTAAAAACTTGATCACTACCTGTGATCCAAGTTACTCAAAACTGATCAAATAAATCAGCCAATCAATAATTAAACCCTTAATCAAATTAAGGAAAATTTAAATTGTCCAAATCGGTACAAATAAAATCTCTACCAAAAGAGAAAATTAATTCGCACTTTCGCAAAACCAAACCACAATGTTATAGGTAAAACTACAAAAAAAAACTTAAGATAACGGGGCAAACCTGAAATTTCGGTCTAAAAATAAAAATTCAACGCTAGTACGATAAACCAGCAACTCCAAACTTGACACTCTTTAACTTAAGAATAAATATTTTAAACTATCAATACGTCTGGCACCGTGTAAAAAAAAAGAAAGTAAATATTGTACAAACAAGGTAGTCTGATAACCCACAATCCAAGCGTGTTCAATCCACTAAAAATCAAAAAGGCCCTTCACGTTGGTCGCCAATTTGTTTTGATGAAACCTCACATTAATGAGATTCCAACACTTTTCAATTAGATTGCTCAAGGTCGTGGATTAATTGCATGAGTTCATAATTAGCTATAAATGAACACACTTGGATATTCTGCAGGAAATCAAAAAACTGACCTTTATGTTCTGTACAAGTGTATATTACAAGGAAAAAAAACTACAACATTTACAATTTACAAAAATTACAAGGTTGCCGAGAACCAAATTACTGACAAATTTAAAGAAAAAATTTAAAAAACAAAATTAAAGTTAAATTTTAAAATTAAAAAACAGGAAAAGTTTTCCCAGTGCCAAACTGTCTCTAACTGCCCTTACCAGTTTTTAAAGACGATGTTTGGGTCCTGGAACCTCCAGCATCCTCTCCCTAGTAGTCAGTAGTGGCCATCGCTGATTTCCAGGTAGGAAATGGGTTCCAGAGACTGGTGACAGGTACCTAAGGCAGAAAACAGCAGAACACCAGAGAAAACGAACAAACAGCTTCAACACTTGTTCCGGCAACCAAAAAGGTGACCAGAGGTAATGACAAGTCTTGAAGTTGTTTAAAGCAAACTAATATAAATTTAAAAAAAAAAAAAAATTAAATTAAACTAAATCAAGTAAGGAATTGACCTGGTGGTTAAACCCTAACTGAGGCTCTGACCTTCTTAAACTCTGTGGCTGCTGGTCGGCTTTTCCAACACGTGGGTTGGTCCGGAAAACTCTGGACGGAGCAGTCCCGGTTAGGTTTATTCAATCGCCGATTGGAAAGTTCTTTGGTCGGGAAAACCCTTAGATCTCTGGTCAGAAAACCCTTAAATCTCTGGTCGGAAAGCCCCTAGATCTCTGGTCGGAAAGCACTTAGATCTCTGGTCGGGAAGCCCTTAGATCTCTGGTCGGGCCGAACACAATACTGTAATTCGGCCAGATGATCACGGATTAAAATTTTTTAAGTCACACACGTGCCACAACGCTCAGAACCTAGGTCAGATGTCGGCAGTTCGGGTGCTGTAGTGGTAAAAAAAAGTGGGGTGATTAAATAGGCCACATGGCACCTGACACAAAGAAACACGACCACAAACCGACGCTTCCTCGACAAAAATCGAAACTAATCACGTGACTACGGCACCTGATAACTCATCAGGTCACGCACCCACATTATCCACAAAATGTGCACAAAGTGCAAATGGAGCTATTAAGCGATCGGAATCGGTCTACTAGTGTAACTAGGCCCACGGACATTAAAAATACAAACTAAACGAGTGACGGACGAAAACTCTATTTCGGACGTAACACCTTTTAGAACGGAAGCTAGCTAAGGTTTTGCAATCGCCAGTCAGCAATAAGTCATCAATTGTTCGGACAATGGTCCAAGTGCTTAGACAAGCACAAGCAAGAAATTGAACTGACTAAGGGATCACAATACTTTACAATAAATAGCAGAGAAATGTTGGAAACGGGGAGTCAGAAATTATCCGCGAAACGGTTTGGTCGCGAAAGTTAAGGAAACTCTACCCTGACACGTACCCTCGGTGAAAAATGGTTTGTGCATTTATTATCATGTAAGTACAAACTTGTAATTTATAAATAAGCCAACTTATATCTGACAATGTATAGAAATCCAGTATTCATTTAATCTCTCTATGAATAAACGTTGTTGTTTTTGTTATCCAATCTTTGAGTTTAACTTGAGTACTACTCCAGCCTACACGTCCCCGCGTTACGACACAAAAATTAGATCGTGACAATAGAATCTAAGAAACCTTATTTGATCCTTGATTACAACGGAACGAAAGGAGGGGTGAAAGGCTGTGTGGAAACTATTCTGTCTCAAGAAGGACAAGGAGATGGCCATTGTGTTTATTCTTTCAATTACTAAACATAACCGGCATCAACAGTCAAGTTCTTTATCAAGAAGTAAAAGGTTCTGGAATGATTAGACGAGTATTCTTGAAGAATCTTGCGTATTCCTTGATGAAACCTCATCTAAAAGACCGCTTATCTACAAATGGGCAGATGGATATAAAACTTTTGCTGAAGAGGATTTTGGGAGAAGACAAAAGCATGGCAAACTCTGACGATGAACCGCCTGTAAAAATAAGAGCTCGTTGTGTTGTTAGCTCGTTGAGGGCCAAGAACAGAGTTACAACGATGGTGTGCGACGTTTGCAAGTGTTCAGTATGCAAAGACAATAGTAAAAAAGCGATAAAATGTCAAAATTGTAGCGACAACAATATGTAGTTGACAGTGAATAAGCATTATCTTCTTAATTTACTAACTTAATTAATATTTTTTAAACTGTTTATTTTATTTAGTCTTATTTTAAATATGGTGAGGTTTTGTTTTCTGTTTATCAATCCCAATCCTCTGACCGGTTTCGCCGTATTACGGCTCATCAGAGAGGCTATAAGGCTTGATAACCAAAGAACAAAACCTTCATTCCAGTATAATCAACTGGATGCCAGAAATGATAGTTGTTGTGCAACATCTGGTGACATCTGTACTCAACTCTATGAGTTAGAAAGTACAGATGACGTTCCCAAATCTAGGAAGAGCCCCATTAATCCCGCATCATTCGGTAAACACCGATCTGATTGGTTAAAAATGATGAGGTTATAATAATAATTATAATATAAAAATAATAATTTTTATTTTAAATGTTGCAAAAAATTGCCATTAAGATGTGTTTGTAATGTTCCTAACTAATCTAGAAATATAAACTGTTATTTTGCCAAATATTTTTTACATAGATAGGATAATTTTTGCAAGTACTCCCTAAATTTGATGTGGTGTACAAAATACACCATGCGATCAATAATGTATTAAATTGAGGCGCGCGTAATTGAAGGAAAGTGGTTCATATAACAAACAAATTTAAGGTGGGTGACTTAGTATGTATTAGCAAAACAAAACATGTTTTTGAGAAAGGATTTTTACCCAATTGCAGTACTGAACTCTACTAAAATTAGTCAGATTAAACTTAAGCAGGTTTTACACCGCGCTTTGATGTCAAAGAAATTCATAAATTTATTCATGAAGCTGCTTCAAGGACAAATTTTACCAGTGTAAAACAAAATTTTATGTCAAATTTACCTTCAAATAATTTTACTTCAAATTTTTCACCAAATAGGACAGGTTCTATTTTCATCCAACTTATTTGATCAAACTTGCCGTTTTGCGTAATGCCAACTGCCAACAGATAAAAACGAAAAGTAAAGTGAGGTTAAAATCAGAGACTGACTATTAGTATTCAGTTCCAGTGTGTTTTGTTGTGTGGTGTGGACTAGTGGAGACTTGAACTGTAAACGTGTGTTTTGATCTGAGTTTCGTATTATTTAAATATTCTGTTCACTATGAGTTGCGGAAAAGACGTAAGTAGTTACTTATTACACAGATAATTCAATGTTTATTAAAAAATAATTTCTATTTTAGAAGCAGTACGTTTTCACAAGGGAACAAAGTGTTTAATTTCTTTGTATGAAATGCGGCCCCACTTATACAATATAAAGCATACTGACTACCGGAACAAAACGAAACGATTGAACGGTCTGAGAGAAATCACAGATGATTTTAATGAAAAATTTGTTATGTCTAAGGTCACTCTTGAAGACATCAGAAAAAAAATGAATGGGCTTAAAACCCAATTCACCAATGAGAGGAATAAGATTAAGAAGAGTTTTGTCAGCGGAGCAGGGGCTGACGATGTATACATACCCACGTTATGGTGTTATCCATTGCTATCCTTCTTAGAGGAAGGAACAGTTGCAACTGAAAGTCGGTCCAGCTTGGACATGGAGGAACAAATGGACAGTCAGGATGAGCAAGAGGAGAACCAGTTTGAGGTTGTTTATGATGGGACTATTGAGGAACTTAACAAAAGCAATGAACAGGATATCCAAGAGGACCTGCCCAGCTGAACTACTAATACCAATACAATGCCATATGAGCCAGAGCTAGCATCACCAACTTCAAGACCCTCAACCAGTCAGTCAGAATATTCAGGTGGGAGTAAAAAAAGAAGAAGAACCACTTCAAAAGAGTCAAGTGGGGCTCTGAAAGTTTTGCAACAAGTATCAAATGCTCTGGAGACTCTCGAAGAACAGAGTAACAGTGCTACTGAATTAGGAGTTATTGATGCTTTTGCTTTGTAAGTACTGATGTTTTTTTGGGACAACCACACGCAACCTAAATCTCATCCGACTCAAAATGGCTGCCGGAGTGTGACGTCAGTCGCTACAGAAGGAAACTGTAAATTGATCTGTTTGTCGACAATATTGCAGCAAAAAAAAACTGTAAACTATTACAGTTTTCTTCTGTCATTATTCCACTCTAACTTGTTAATGAATGGAAGTTCATTCACTCGTTCATTCATAATCTGATTCAAAAATCATGAATGGAGGTGAAGCTCATTGATAGAATGGGGTTTGCAAGTATGCAATAATATTTTAACCTATTTCGCCTTGGTTTTGTCACAGACTTTTGGCAATGTATGAGGAAATGTGAAATATGCATGTGCTGTGCATTTGGTGAGATTAGTGCGTTAATTAAATAATAATAGAATACTTCCAATTGTGGTTTGGCTCATTCTAACTCATAGAATTTCATTTTTTCATTCATGAGAGTTGAAAACATATTGTAGAAAATTCTCCAGAGACATTATAGTCTTTCTTACCAACCTACACCAGATCAATGTAATAATTTCAATTTGATTTTTCTCTTTATATTCAAGCATTTGCCCTTGATTTATATGGGTTTATTTTCATTACTCATATATCTTTCATAAAATCATTATATTAGACTATGAAGGCTTTCACGGCCGGTCAAAACTGAAATATGAAAGTTATCCGGGCTTATAAGCCGCCAATGGACCACGGGTTATAGGACAAAATTATATATTATAAGTAGGTATTTATAAGGTCATGGATTTATAAAACTACTGACAAAACCATAATTTTTAAAATAAACTTTTTTTATTATTCCTATTTCTTATCCTATAAAGTAAACAGGAAAGTTCAACCATTCATTAATTTTTATTCTAGTGGTTTTAAAAATCAGCTTAAATTTTTTGTATCCTATGTATAATATTATAATGTAATATAGTTTTAACATTTGCAAGCAGGTGATAAATTATTAGTGCAGAATATACATATGTATATACCTATAATAATAATAGGTAATTTGTTAAACACAGACTAACATCACTATTACAAAACCAGTCTTACAGTTTATCATTTTAGCTAGTGGGGATAAATCTACAAAATGTCCTAAGTAAGAAAGTAAGTCGCACCATAACCTCAAATCAGTATCCCTTCAATAGATAAATTTGTTTTGCAGCTCATTCCAGCTAGTTTTTCAAGCAAACGTGGTTTCTAGTTGTTGATACAAACCATCAATCATCTTCAGGCCTGTAAGTAAAACTTGAACACATTTGAAGTGTTGATAAGTGAAAAATCATGGATCACAGACCATAGTTGAACCAAGTTGAATTAGCACATAAAACCACCTCCTATATTGTTCTTTTTTTTTTCAGTAGAGTGACATGTTTTCATAAATGGGTAGATATCACTGTTCAAACTTTGTTGGACTTGCCACATCCACAACCTACATCAGAATTTGGACTTTCTAAACAGGTGAATTAGGTAGGTACTTTTAGTATCATAATAACTATTCAAATAGATTTGTAGGAGAATCACAGTTACAGTAGTGGACAAAACCTGTCAGAACATTGAAAATTGGGTTGGTTAATCTCGTGGAATCATCACTTTCAAAGTTATCTGGTTTAGTGACTTTTGTGTTGTGTTTTCTTTTGTTCATGTGTTTAGGTTCAACCACAGGTTCGACACAACATAACTGTTTTGTTTGTTGTACCTATGTTGTATGTAAATAAAAGGGATTTTTTGGAATCACTGATCAGATTTTTTTTCCTAGATTTACAAGTTAAGGTATCTTAGATGTCTTAAACATATGATGTGATGATGTATCTTGAACAAGTATTACAAGAAATCTTCCTATAACAGGAATAAAAATGGGGCCCTAAGTAAGAGTAGGACCCTAAGCAGACAGCTTACATTTATTAGTGAATGATTTTAGCCAAACTTGAAGATGGCTTAATCACTTAGTGTTATGAGTCACTAGGTGCTGTTAGCTGTTATGCTAAGCTAGGATTTTATCTCTGAGCTTTCTAAAACTTTTTACCACTGTTTGTTTTTTGCCATCTGTTCAAAGCTCTTCACCAAACTGTATGTAGGGACTCTGCAAGACTCTGCAAGTTGAAGTGTGAATCAATAAATACAAACTTTCAGTGTAAAAATCGTTTTTATTTGCAATAATTGGTTGTGGGGAAAAGTGGGTACAACTAAAAGTTAAGCACATTTTGTCCTTTCTTAATCAAACCACAGACCACTAGTTAACTAGTCCATTATTGTTTACAAACCTGAGAAAATAGAAGGAGTGCAAGACAGCTGGATTTAATAATAGTTTATGTTTTATATCTACCCATTTTTGAAGACTCCTCATTGTACTGAAAAAAATCCATGTGGGAGGTGATTTTTTATCCACTTTGACTATGGTCTGTGTTCCATGATTTTTCACTTATATACACTTGATGATTCATTGGTGGTTTTTATCAACAACTAGAAACCACGTTTGTTTGAAAAACGTAACCATTCAACCTGGAATGAGCTGCAAAACAAATTTACCTATTGAAGGGATACTGATTTGAGGTTATGGTGCAACTTACTTACGACATTTTGTAGATTTATTTCCACTAGCTTCTAATAAAGTATCTTTATCGGCTTTCTGTTTCATTTTCTTTGCTTTATGTATGTAATAGTTAAAATGTATGTAAAAATTAACTCGATTAACAAGTTTGGCAAAGAGATAAAATGACATTTCTTTGTTATGATTTTAAAATGTTGGCAGCGCGGAAATTTGTTTACGGGCCATAGTTACCGTGCGGCGGGACATTCAAATTTTCGGATTTTTAGAGGCGTTTTGCGACTAAACGACTAAACCCACAGTACTGAAAAAATTACAGGTTGATAGCCGAAGTTGCACTCTACAACTTTTATTAAGGAAGTTTTATAATTAAATGAACCGTACAGACGCAAAAAAATCAAAACCGTTTTCCCATGTTAATCTCCTAATAATATACAACATACGTATCAATAAAAAATAAACTTATTGTTTTATTTAACTTCTATCTACAGTCCTAATAATGCAATAAGGTAAGTGATGTAAGTACATATAATTAAGTTAATGGCATCTAGGTATATGTAGGAAAAATATAAAAAATATGATGATGTAACAACAAATGTATTTAAGGTAAAGACTAAAGAATAGTACATTTTCTCACAGTGGAACCGTCGCCGAACCCCATTTGCACCGTCGTACTTTAAGCCAGGTTTAAGTTAAGCGTGGTTTAGAATATGACAATATAAGTAAAAAAAGTCACCGTCTGAAGCACGCTTAATTTAAGCTTGGCTTAAATTACTACGGTGCAAATGGCGGTAAGTCCTCAAATGTTACTGAGGGCCGAGGGGTACTGTACTGTTAATCACCTGTATTGTCACAATCTGAACCAAACTTAATTTAAGCTAGGCTTAAGTACTGCGAATAGGTATTATTTTATATTTTATTAGTATAATGATAATGGCGTTTTTGATTCGCATGTTTAGTGCAAAACTGGTGTTTACTGTTTCAATTAATTTTTCATTTTAATAGAGCAGGATACATTAGTTTTGCACTAAACTTGCCAATCGAAAACGCCATAAGAATGGTGAGAGGTGAGACATATGACAGCATGACAGCAATATGCATATGACATATGATGCATAAATGCATATATATTATGTACAGAACTACAGAACACCACGCCTTACCTACAATCAATACAAACTCTCTATTTGGTTGTTTTGTTATTACTGTTATTTGTTTAATCCTTAAATTTATTTGTGTAAAAAATATGTTCATATCTGACTTTTTGTGATGTTTCAGTGGCCTTAAATCTTGAAACCCTATACCTAGGTAAAGTAAAATGTAGTTAGTGTATATGATGTAAATAATTAATTTTATTATAGGGTAGTGAGTGAACTGGAGGACTGGTTTTACTCTGGGTCTGATCTTGGAGAAAGGGAATGAGAAATATTTGATGCTCAATTTCAGTAATAAAGAACAGTCTGGAGTCTGGATTTGCATATTAACTATTTTCTGTAATAGCACTGTGGGTCAGATTAGTATTTATTTGTAGTTCATTATTGGTATGTAATGTATTGTGGTTTTAGCTTTTGGGCAATTTTGGATCTTTTCATTTAATTTATTATGTGTTATATGGAGTTTATACTGCCATGCCAGTTACAGTTACATTATTAACATCAGTAGGTAATTAGTAACTGTACCTCAGTAATTACCATATTAATATATGTATGATTTAGATATTTTTACTCTGAACTTTATTGCAAAATAGGGACCCCCCAGTATAAATATTGATAATAATATTTACACATCAGATATTAATTATACCCGGGTTCTGGGTTTACCCAACTTCACAGTCCTAATCATAAACTTAATTTTTGTCAATAACAACAATAGTAATTAAAGTAGTCCAGGTTACTTGTTTACTATGGGTTGATATGGACAAAAATTAAGTTTATGATTAGGACTATGGAGTTGGGTAAAGTCCGCCTAAGATGCTAATTTATGTTCTGTTATATTACTGTCCTGGTGCTGGAAGGTAGCAGCTATAAGTCATTATTTAGGGTGTGGGATGGTTGAATTTAAAGAGTAAAATAGGTTTTTAGGTTTGTAGTATGCCTGTTTTTTCCAACACATGCTACATGGAGCCTATACCAGGTGTCCAAGAGCACCCTGGACATAGGAGATTAACATGGGAACACGGTTTTAATTTTTTTGCGCCTGTACGGTTGATTTGATTGAAAAATCGTATTAATGAAAGTTGTAGTACCTATCACGGACTAGTTTTCTGTATTTTTTTCGGATCTCTAACTTGAGCCCTTTCGTCGTAAAACACGAACAAAAATGAGAAAATTTAAACTTTTGGCCTGCACTGTATAGGCGGTATAGGCGGCAACGGGTAAACATTTCATTGTTGCTGGTACGGTTGCTTCGAAAATCAAGTATTTCTTTTCATTTTTGAGATATTTAGAAAGTGTTGTATGATGTCTTAAAACTGACAACTTTTCTAATTTTAATATAATTTTTAAACAAATTATATTATTTATATTATGGCGAAGGTGACGGAATCTCGATCCTAAAAGCATTTTGTTGACTTCGGCACGTACTGTTATTTTCAAGATTTCGCTCTTATTTTGGGGACTTTTGCGGCGCGGATTTAATAACTACGCAGGTGGCACCACCAACCTAATATCGATCGCCAAGGGTAGTAGGGAGAATTATCTTACGACGACGGGTTTGGTTTTTACGGGGATTACGATCGTGAACGTGTTAAACAAAGGAAGAAAAAGTGTCTTTGATTTTTCGAATTTGCAAACAACAAAAATAGTTTTGTGTCTTAAATTATTTAGGCCTCAAATTGATTAATTCATATTTTTGTTTGTGGAAATCGAATTTCAAAAGTTTTTACTTTCGCGAGTAAATCTTCCGGGCGTAAAAATCAACGACAACGTTTGATATTCGTGGTCGTTCTCGGGTCTTTGAAGAGATCGGCGGCCATCTTGTCGTGTTAAGAAACGTTTTCGTTCGGTGGAAAACGTCGCGCCTTCACCGGGGTGAATCCACCTAGTGAAGCTGTTTGTTGAATGGGCTGGAAGTTACTTGGGTTGATTCCATCAACGTGGACAAGTATTTTTTCGTCGGTGACCGTGAGAAAGTAGATTTAGATTTTTGTTGATTTTGATTAACCTGTTTTATTTGAATTTAATTTTAGTTTTCTAGTGGAATAGTTTTTTCCTATTTTATTTTTGCACAGGAAAAGGTACTTTGCTGAGTACGTATATTTTTTAATCTAGAATTTCCTTTCAAATTAAGGTGGTGGTTTATTTCCTTTTTTCTTAAAAAAAAAGAAAAGGATTTAGCAGGAATTTTTCTGATTATTTTTGCAAAAAATATAGGTATATTTATGTTACAGTTTGTTACTTACTTCAAAAGTAACTGGCATCCCTATTTAATATCATTCTTTTTTTTTTTGGTTGGTTCAGGATACAATTTATTTGAATTTGGATTATTTTTCTTGTTGTTGGGTGTTTTTAAACAATTTTTCCCAAAACCATGAGTTCGCGGCAAAGTGACGTATCTTCGGATGTGTCAGAATATCATTTAATTTATGACCAATTTACATCCGATTTACCGAGATATCCTTGTAACCCTAGTGGTCAGCGGACTGGCGGCAATCCCGCTGGCGAACCCCTTTTGCGCAACTACAGGGGCAGTTGCAACCCCGGTGCTAAGCCGCTTTGCGACAAAAGAACTGATTTTGCCAATTTTCGAAATTATTTCAAATCATATCAAAAAACAAAAAAATCTTTCTCATGGCACCTTTTTGAGGTCTACAAGAAGATGTCTATGGAAATTTATTACAACGTCTCGTTTCTTTCAAACCATCATCAATTTTTGTATTTCATATGGACTGAAAAAAAGTACATACAGTATTAGATAGCCCTTTTAATAGCGAATCCTATATGGCCCCCTAATTGCGGAACCTTTTTTCTATTTTAATCGACTTTTTATTTTTCTGGAGTGACTTATTTGCCATAACACAAGCCGGATCATACATAATTTTATCTACTACTAGCACGGTAATGATCCATTACATAGCTTCCTTTGAGTTACATAATGATCGATTTTACTACACTAGTGCGATAATAATTGATTTTATCGCACTAGTGCGGTTAAGCACCCTAAAGCAAGTTATAGTTAAAAAATTGCTAATTTTTGTGTTAATCGTAGATAAAATATTGTACATTACTCGTGTGGTATGGCAAATTAATGGACTCGTGTGATCACCACAACTCGATCTGCGATCTCGTCGTGGCAATCCTTTCCACTCGTGACTATAAAAATGCTCATACCACACTAGTAATGTAAATAACTATTATCCAACACCTCCACAACTTCGTTAAAAACGCATTTATTTTTGACATTTTTAGCGTTTTTGTTCAGCTTATAGTGGCAGTGAGTTATGAATCAAAATCAGTTCAGCTTATGGTGGCAGTGAGTTATGAATTATAAGTCACTAGTGAGTTATGAGCTATATAATTCAATTAAAATGAGCATAGTTATGCTGCTATAATGAGATCTTGGATGAAACAATATTTATGTACCTTAGTTTTTTTTACAGATAAAGTTTTTTCATATATTTTAAAAAAATATAATTGTAGCGCTAGTTAATGGCCAGAAATTGATTGAAAAATGGTCTGAAACTAAAGTGATTCCACTGTAGATTACAGTGAACATATTATATTAGAGGTAAAAGAAAGCAATTCAAAAAGAAATTATCCGTTTGTTCTTATTATGTACAGATTGAGACTTATTAGGCAATGGACATTTTAATAGGGTATAGTGAAGTGAACCTCAGGTACTTTATAAGTACTCATTATAATGGTATACTCCTGTATTTAAAACTGCCGTATATTGTAAGCATATTTGTAGTTACTTACTTCTTATTATACCTATAGCTACGTACTTGTACTGTACTTTTAAGTGAATGCCAAAAAAATTGACTGTCCAATAAGAGCTATAGTGCCAGATAAGTAGATGCAAATGGCCAATAGTGGGTGGGTATAGGTAAGTATTGCAATTTTTAAATAAAAAATAAATAACAAAATTTATAAACTAAAAAAAAATAATAAAAGAAAAATGTTTTTAAGATAATTTTAAGTTGGAATAATTTTATTTGTAATAGCCAATTTGGACTAGAATGCTTATGTGTGGTATCCCATCAAATTGATATGTTTTCTTGATGGGTTCAATGTTAGGCATTTACTACTTGCCTTTATATGCCAAAGACAATAAATGCCTAGTTTAGATTCACGTACTATTATTTTGTCCAGCTCTACATTGATAATTTAACAAAAAAATTACAATACTGCAAATTTGTATTGTCAATTGATTTCTATACAAAACATGTAGATTACCTATATCATAATTTCTAACGAGTTAGCAAATTAGGAACTCTCTTAAATACAGTTTAATCCTTTTGGATTATAATTTTTAATTTAGAGCTACACAAAGTGTAAATGCTTTGGCAAATAACAAAATGATACTCTGTTGAATTTCAGGTCGTAATACGACTTGCCTTGTCAAATAACATCTATACTTACTTACCTAAATCTAAACTAGGCATGCATTAAGTTATTGTTAAATAATTTAAATAATGGCAGGTATGGGCAAATAGTAAATACCTATAGATAAATAGCAATAATTAATCTTGAATTGTTTTGCTATTTGCCATGGCACTTAGTAAAAATGATCAAAAACTTCTATGATCAATGTTTTTTGTTTATACCTTGAGTATTTTGGTATTTTCAAGTTTATGGAGCTACTGCAAATCATGTAAAGGACATTTTTGTCAATAATTGTAAGTGACGTAATTTAAAAACTAAAATTTTCTAATTTCTTCCATTTTATTTTGAAGCTCCCGCTTTCTATATTCTTATGAAATTTAATTTTAAACTGTCAATCAACACATCCACCGGTAAATACAAATCTACCATTCGCCACCCCCAAAACCTTTGTTTTTTTTTGTGCAGTGTTCTGTTCATCCTTTTCTTATCTTAACATTGTTATGGAAAAAAAATGCACTCTTCTATAAGAGAACATTACAAAATGAAACCATTTCTTAGAAAACCGTTAAAAATTTTCATATAAATTGGGCGTTTTTGATACATTCTTTCTTTCTGGTCTTGAGCGTTTAACGATTGAGTCAGAAATTTTACATGCGACTTTTGATTTTGTGATTGCAATTTGATCCTACATTTACCATTCGAGCGATATTCCTAAATAGATTTCCAAAGCGATATTACTGTTTACTAATCCTGTTGTTGTTTTAGTGTTTTGATTTTTTTAAATAGGTATATAGCAGCGAACATCAGGACGCTCATCATGGATGAGTGAGTAGTATTCCACGACGGATTTTCCTACAAAAGTCGTCGCAGAACAGTTACCACCAGGTGAAAATGTATTTATTTGCATAAAAAAACTCGCCATAACACTTAGCTCCTGGACGGCTGACCATATCACTATATCTTATTGAGTCTTATTATTGTCTATTTATAGGTATCTTGTTTGCACGAAGGACAGAAGGTTGGGGTGCAGGGCTTCTGGAAAAGTGTCAAATGGTGAGGTGACGGTTATGAATGCACACCACAATCATCCGAGGGAGGCAAAGTACCAAGAAGCTGAAGCATTCAGGGCACAGCTAAGGGAAGCTTCTGTCACCCAGCGAGGCACTCTCAAATTTATTTACGACCGTGTAGCCACAAGGTAAGATGATATCTTATTCTATATCTATAAAGAAAATAGCAAAGCCTGTATACAGGGTGTTTCACGTTTTAATATGCAAGCTTAAATCGCGTATTCTACGTCTAACAATAACTATAGTTTGCTATATAAACCAAATTTCAAAAATGCTTTATTAAAGAAATACAGGGTGTTCTTTAAAGTTTTGATTTTTTTAAGTTTTACTTCTTCAAACTTTTTTCTGTATTGCGTCAGTAATCTTTTTTTTATAAATTTAAAATCCTTATTGAATGCTTTATTTTTGGAATATAGTTTAGGTACATAGCAAACTAAAGTTATTTTTTAGACATAGTATTTAAGTTTGCCTACTACTCCTTTTTTGGGCTTCACTATTTGTAATTGAAAATACTTAAGTAGCCATTTGAGGTAATTTAAAAAGTTGAATCCAAAAATTATTACCAAAATATTCCTAACCTCAAAATAAAAGGGCTACAGCTAATAATTTCTTTTTTCTAATGGATTACTGGGTATATTGAAACATTTTCGGAATGTTCTCAAAATTCTGCTAATATTTTCTAGAAAAAAATTTGGTTTTTAAATAGTTTTTCGAAATATTGGCTATTAGAAAATTTTTATTTTGTCTTTTGACAAACTTTTTTTACCTATATACAGTGCCATCATTTCAAAACTTCCCACCCTCACTACTTTTTTCAGCAAACAAAATTAGTTGTGACCAAAAAATATGTCAACTTAGATATCGAGGGGGAAGTTTAAAACTATAGTGGGCTTTGTATTTTAGATTTCGCCCCCTTGCCCTTAGGTGCCCTCACTTAAAATTTTCAAATGGCATCCCTAGCTTGTAGCACATTATTTTAAAGGTCTTAAAAACCCGACACAATTTTTACTAAAACACAAAATCAACAAAGTTTTGTTAGTTTTTTTAATGTTGATTTTCAAATTTGTTAAACAGTCATGAATCGGGATTATGAAGACCTTTAAAATAATGTGCTACAAGCTATAGAAGTGCCGTTTAAAAATTTCAAGTGGGGGCAAGGGGACAAATCCTAAAAATACAATGCACACTGACTTTAACTATCCCCCTCGATATCTAAATTGAGGTCTTTTTGGTAAAAACTAATTTTCTTTGCTGAAAAACTTGGTGGGGGTGGGAAGTTTTGAAATGATGACACTGCATGTAGTTAGAATGCAGGTAACAGGTAAAATCTACAGATAAGCTAATTGAGCTATAGTTGATGTTACTTGAGTGTCATTTAAAAAATGTTTTCTAAATGTAATTTTATTAAGGCCATGATTAGGAAACTGTCCTCCCATTTAACCAAATCTGTATCTCTAACCTTTTTCAAGATCTCCATAGGAGCCCTCCTTATCCTAGTAACACTGCTAAAGTAAACTCCTGCTCACAAAAGGATAATTTTTCCTTGAGGTTTGGAAGCAAAAGATGCATAAATTATTTGATGTTTATAGAAAAGCGAAATTCAGTTCTGTTCAAATGGATCAACAAAAAGATCAACATTTGAGCTCAATAATAGCAACAATATTATTGTTCATGTCCCAACTCAATTATTTCAGACACCCAGAAGGTGCTTTACATGTACCTTACAATTCTGTAAGGTCATCCATGTGGCGGTGGAAGCGGGCAACAACTCCAAATGTGCCCACAACATTAGCAGAGCTGGCTGAAATACTGCAGACAGGTGAGTGGCCTAGATATGACAGCTGTACTAATGGCCCTTTCTTTTCAGGGACAACTGCGGCTGGTGCTCATAGGGCTGTCGTTTTTGCAAATGAAGATTTCATTCGCAACTTCGGCGACTCTATGTACACCTTCATGGACGGGACGTTTAAAGCAGTACCACGACAACCTGCTTTTGCTCAAATATTCACCATTTTTGCAACATGTAAGTGTTTCCAAAAATGTATTTCCTAATTTTTTAACTCCCCCAATAATCATTTTATGCAGCTGTCACCCTTTATACTTTTGCTAATATGAAGTGCTTTTTAAAAGTGTGGAATCTCAGATGCTATACAAAATAATATGGAAAGGAGGACCAAAGCATTATACGACGTAGTTTTTTTGTATATTCGCCAGGCATTTCCCTCTCTCCTCAACAGAACAATCATAACAGATTATGAAGCTGCGCTTGTAGAATCCCTGCGAGAAAACTATCCACAAGCATCATTAAGAGGGTGCTTCTTCCATTATTGTCAGGTTAGTTGGTGTAAAAAAATGATATTTTGGTTTGGATTATAAAGGGTTTTGCATTTTTTTCTTTTTAAAATATGATTTGGCTTATTTTGTCCTTAAAACAATAATCATCCATATTTAATTTTTAATTCTATTCATAGAACACATTAATGTAATATTTCCTACATGTGTAATATACAGGGTGATTCACGCTGATGGTAGATATATTAGAAGTATCTAGAGAACGACTAAATACCTATATTTTTGTTGAAATTTGAAGTCTAGCCTAGGTTGGGTCCAAACTCTCTATCTAAAATATTTTGGACTTTGCGGTGTTGCCGCAAAAATATTGAGCTGTTGTTCTCTAGATACTTCTAATATGCCATCACCGTGAATCACCCTGTATAAGTAGATAATCTAAATATGCAATCATTTGAATATCAAAAATCAGAGGAGGTTATTTCTTAAACAGGCTGTGATGCGGAAAGCGAGGACCTTAGGAGTAATGAGAGCCGTCGAAGAAAATCCCCACGGAAAGGCTTTACTTCGAAAACACTACGCCTTAGCGCTTGTTCCTGCGGACAGGATGGAAGAAGCTTTTGAATTTTTACAGGTATGCATAAAAAATTGTACTTTTTTATTCTATTAGAAGACTTTATTTCTATTATTTTTAGGATGAACAACTGCGTGAGGCTTTTCAAGATCTACGAACTTATATAAGACGGCAATGGATGGACCGAGTTACACCACACCATTTCAGCGTGTTTCGGGAGCGCCACAGAACCAATAATGTCATGGAAGCCTACCACAGAAGACTGAATGGAAGACTAGTTAGACATCCGGGTATTTGGGATTGATGGGTAAGAGCATTTTGGTTTTAATTATTTTTTTAAGCAGGGTTCCAAAAAATATTTATTGGTTTGGTTTTAAGTTGACACTGAACGAAAAGTGGGCATGTACTTAAAATTTACTTGAAGCTAATATTAATTATCATGGTAGAATTTTTGCTGTTTTTTACCGTATCTCTGGAATAGAGATGCCCTGATTGTAGAACCGCGGAGATAAATATTGATGTGGGTTTGTGTTTCCTCTGGTTAAGCCATCGGTATGTCAAATTGCTAAGTGAAAATTTAAATTTACCCACTTACCTAACAAATTTGACCGTCTGTGCTTACTTATTACAATTATTCTGTAAATTTATCACTAGTCTTTAGAACCTCTGCTAGCACTTTTTTCAAATCTTAATTTTATTTTAGAAACGCTTATCGACATTCAAAATATTGCGATACTGGAACTGCAACAACTGGAACAGCAGGGAAGAGTCTTTCGGGTAGCTAAGCGGAACGAGGTATTTGACAGGCGATTGACACAGGCATGGGACAAGTTGGCCGATGGTAGATTTAATTTACAAGACTTCTTCAGGTTTGTTGTGTGTGCTTATGTGTGCTGATCTTCCTGTGAACAATAACTTTAATCCCTTTTTGTTCTTGTAGGCAAGCTGCTCGATACAGTCTATCGACAGGTATAAATATAAGCCTTATCAGTAAAAACATGTTTTTTTGGAAGATTTACCAAATAAGAACTTTAAGTAACTACTTAAAATATCTAGATTTTCCTAGTAAGTAAAAGCAAAAGGTTATTCACTTCAATTTCAGCAAATGCTATTAGCAAAAGCTAAATCTACCTAGTAAGAGCTAAAGCTTATACTTCATACTAAAAGGAAAAGCTTAGCTTTTATTCACTCGGCCCAATAACACACGATAATACTATTAAATTTAAAAAAATCATATCTTGATAAGGACGCATCGGCGGACCCATGTTCATAGGACATTTTCGACCAGAATTTACCTAAAGAACTCGTAGTAAAATTTTGTCCCTTACCTCGCGGGACATATATACAGGGTGTATATATACAGTATATATACAGGGTGTATATACCTGTATATAGGGTATATACACTGTATATACCCTCTGTATATATACAGGGTGTCCCACGACGAAAGACATCGATTGATATTGGAAAAAGTATAAATAGGAGAGTTTTGAAAATTTTGCAGAATACTGATGTGGGCATGCCCAATCCAACTAAATATTTTTTTATACCGGAAGTCGATCACAAATTTCTTATTTTAAATAGAACACTCTATATATTATTACATATTTGGATTCCTCACAAAATTCTGACCAACTTTTGTATAGAATGCCCTATGCCTATCTCTAGCCATTTTCAAAATATTTGATGTTTTTCCAAAAAAGTGACAGTTGCAACGCTCAACATATTTTTGTACTATGTTAAAACCGTATTTCATTTTGCAATGAAACTTTGGGTTATTGTAAATAAAGGATCGTTTTATTAAACTGAGGGTGCGTAATGACTCATTTGTATACAGGGTCGTCAAAAAAAAATCATAAACTTGCCACTAAAAAAAATGAAAAATCTCAAGTTTTTTAAATAGAGCCCCACATTTTTTAATAGCTTTTATCTTCACATATCCCGTATTCTTAAAATTTTCAATTATTTGCTTGACAGCTTTTGGTGATGGCTTTGGTTTTTCTGGATAACGAGCGACAAATACCTCACATGTTCTACTCACAACTTTATCACATTCTCCGTAAATAATAAACAGATTTAAGTAATCTTGGTTTGAATAACGTAACCGCGACGGCATATTTGCAGTTGTCAAAACACTCAAAACTAGTGTTATTAACATGCCCTGCAGGTCTCCAATATCACCGTGAGTCAAAAGCATGACCAACTAGAACACCACATAATCCCAACCGTGCAGCATAATAAAAAAATGTTTATTCTCAAATAAAACGAAATGGGTTGGATTTAGGTATAGGCAAGGAAATTGAAACTTATAGTAATAAGTCGATCGGAATTTTTTGTCTAAAGTAATGTTTTCCGATGAAGCTGCTTTTCGCAGTAATGGAGCAGTTAATCGACATAATATGCACTATTATTCAACAACTAATCCCTTCTGGGTCCGAGAGGTGCAACATCAAAACCATTGGTCCCTTAATGTGTGGTGTGGGATCAAAAATCTTCGCGTTATTGGTCCTTACTTTTTCCGCGAACCACTTAACGGCCATAGATATCTACAGTTTTTGCAAAATGAATTACCCCAGCTCCTTGAAGAAATTGACAACAATGAAAGAGAGCAAATGTGGATTCAACACGACGGAGCTCCTGCTCACTACTATAGGGCAGTTCGTGAATTTTTAGACAACCGTTACCCACAAAAATGGATCGGTAGGAGTGGATTCATAGGGTGGCCCCCTCGATCATGTGACTTAACGCCTTTGGACTTTTTTTTATGGGGCAACATTAAAGACCGCGTTTATGTGAATCCCCCTACAACACCAGAAGATATGGAACACAGGATACCCAATGCCTGCATGCCTGCGCAAGGGCCGTTCAACAAAATATACTTAAAAGACTTAACATGTGTATTCAAGTAGACGGCCATATATTTGAACACTTATTACGCTCTAATAATTAAAAATAAGTTAGTTAAAATAGTTATTTATATTTATAGTTATTTTTGATATCAAGTTTGGTTAACAAAAAAAGAAGATAAAAATGGAAAAATATAAATAAATCGCAAACTATTAAAATTAGGTATATGTCATACTTAATAAAAGTTGAAGTGTTTGGGAAAAGCTACAAGAAAAAATAATAATACACATAATACACAGGGTGTTCCATTTAAAAAAATCGAAATTTCTTAAGATGAATTAGTCAAAATAGATTTTAAAAAATTGAACGCGCTGTAGCATCTAACGCAAGTTCATTTGCATAAATCTTTATTGTCGTCTCTATAGAACGTTTGTACCAAATATGAGTATTCTACCTTTAGAAACAATGTCGATACAGTCAATTTTCCGTCATAGTAAAAAGTAATCATTTTTTTTTAAATTGAAATATTAGATAAACTATTAGGTTTAGGTATATGACATTATTAACAAAACATTTGTAGAATTTCATGGAGAATCTAAAAATGTTTAAAAAAATAGGGGGTTCTATTTAAAAAAACTAATATTTTACTTGCCACGTCTTTATGAACCACCCTTTATATGCAAAAGTAATTTTAAATTATGCATCTTAATATTCTCTAAAACTCTTGTATTTAACTTTTTTTTGTATTTCTCCAAACAAATGAGATAATGAACTTTACTCTATCGATGACTCACCCTGTACAGATACAGCTGCAGAAAGTTCTTCTAAACGAGATCACATCCTACAAAAGTCAGCCATCACGTCACGTAGTTTTCCCAAATAGATTTTCCGCGGTCTAAGTTCATATTCTACAAATACTACTCCTCTATTAGAACCATCACCTACTTCTTCAACTAAATCAACCTGGTTTGAGTTTTCACCTACACTTTTCTCTCCTTCCACGTCCCAGCATTCCAATTGATCGAACAGAAATATACTTTTCAATTTCTGAAAATGAGATACCAGAGAAGCAACAGCAAGACTACCGAGAAGACCATATTATTACAACACATGTTACCAATTTCTCGGGTTAAAATTTAAATTACCCTAGTTTTACTATAAGTTTTACTTACCTTAAAGTTATTGTTAGCTTTTCGGATGGAGAAATACATTCCCTGAAGTTGCACTGTTTTCTTATTGCCTGCCAAAGAACTTTACCGGTTGCAACTTTAACTCTTCAAAAATCTGATAATATTCACTTAAATGATGATTTGCGTATATTTCGGTAACCCAAAACCGTCTATGTTTTAAATGCAGATAATCTCAATAGTGAATTCTCAGATAGATAAAATTCCTCTTCGATATCCATATCTTGAAATAAGAACTTTCGCGTCCTATCTTCAATAAAACTCATAAAATCGCTTTCAATTGCGCGAACTTTAGAAACATCAGAAACCACTGCTTTTTCGCGTGAATAAGCGCATACACGCGCGAAATGTAACCGTAGCCTTAGGGAGTGTTTAGCTAATAACAAAAACCTGCTTATAAAAGATTTGTAAAACAATAAAACCATGAAAAAGTGATTGGAGCATTTCACTGGAACCCTAACCTATGACAATTAAACCAGTTTTAAATAGATTGTACATCAGTTTCCTTAATATATTGTCACAAGTAGATTTTCGTTAATTAATTTAATACTAACTACTACTAATACGTTAATTACTTAGTCAGCAAATAATCGGCCACTGACCGAAACAAGTCGTCGACCACTTGAATTGCAAAATAAGCAATCGAACCTTTTAGAACGAAAGCTAGCTAAGGTGTTGCAATCGCCAGTCAGCAATAAGTCGTCAATTGTTCGGACAATGATCCAAGTACTTAGACAAGCAATTAAGAAATTGAACTGACTAAGGGATCGCAATACCTTACAATAAATAGCCGAGAAATTTGGAAAGAAGGGTAGTCAGAAATTATCCGCGAAACTAAACGGTTCGGTCGCGAAAGTGAAGGGAACTCTGCCCTGACACTTACCCTCGTCCAAAATGGTTTGTGAAATAATTATCATGTAAGTACGAACTTGTAATTTATAAATAAGCCAACTTGTGTCTGACAATGTGTATAACTTTACTAGTTTCTCTCTACGAATAAACGTTGTTGTTTTTGTTATCCAATCTTTGAGTTTAACTTGACTACGACCCCAGCCTACACGTCCCCGCGTTACGACTAAAAATTAGATCGTGACAACTTGGTGGAGGCGCCGGGATTTCTAAATGTAGGTCTTCATTACCTACATGTCGGGTATTTCATAATTAGTATGTATAACTTTAAAGAAAAAGTTTGAACTATGAATGAATATACGAGGTTTATAAACGATATCGTGGAGGCTAAAAAAAGATTGGACACCCTGTACAATGACGTTTGTTCTAAAAAATTTTACGAAAAGACTAGTGAAGCAAACGAAATAATTGACCTTTTAAAATACTTCTCAAAAATAAAAATTACTGTCAAGGTATTAGAAACCACGCTGATAGGAAAAACTGTAAACAAGTATAGGAAATTAGGGGGTGCAATAAGTTTCTGGGCCACCAAGATAGTACACAAATGGAAACTCCAGTTAATTATTGAAGAAGAGATGGAAGAGTTTTTCAGTGAAATTGAAACTCCCGAATATTGAAAAGGCGCCTAGTGATTAAATACATTTTTACATATTCTCTTTTTTTTATTTTATTATGATTATCTTTTTTTTTTCCTGTCAGACTAAGTTCGGCTATGTGCAAATGTGTTTTTTTATGAATATGTGAATATTTGTATGCGTATATTATTTCTAAATGAGCAGTGGGGATAAAAGAACGACACGTAGTGCGGCAAAAAATAAATTGGATTTAAGATTGCAAATCGGGACATCGCCCACCCCATCGCATTCGCTATTTGACCCTCCCCTAAGCAGCACCACCGTAGAAGATCTCTGTCGTAGTCCAAAAAAACAACGTTTTACATTCGAGATTCACCAACCGCAAAACAGTCAAAAACCTGCCGACATAGCCCCAAGCCCTAGTAGTTTGTCCGACTCGGACGTCGATCACCCATTCCCCCCCCGTCGTTATCCATTTTGTGGTTCCGAAAGTAAACGTAAATAAAACACACTTCCATTTAGAATTTTGATCAAATTTTTATTTCAATATAATGCTTAGACCTTGCCATTATGTATGGAATACAACATCATTTAAATGTCCTCCACGTGACTTCTTACAGGACTCGATCCTTGTGAGGTCATTTTCCACGACTCACCGGCACATTTCAAGCAATATCTCACCCATAACTTGACGTATGTTGGTTTTCAGAGCTTCAATAGTTTGGGGATTGTCGGCAAAAACACGATCCTTCGCATAACCCCATAAAAAAAATCCAAAGGCGATAAATCGCACGACCTTGGTGGCCAATTGACATCACCGAAACGAGAAATTACACGTCCTTCGAATTTTTCTTGCAATAAAGCCAAAACTGGTCGTGTTGTGTGGCTTGTTGCACCGTCTTGCTGGAACCACATCTCTTCCAAATCCATATCATTAATTTCAGGCCAAAAAAAATCGGCAATCATTTGGCTGTAGCGATGAGAATTGACAGTTTGAGTGACGCCTTCTTCATTTTCAAAGAAGTACGGGCCTATCACTCCTCCAGACCAAATGGCGCACCAAACAGTGACTTTTTGTGGATGTAATGGTCTCTCAACAGTTACATGAGGATTTTCACTGCCCCATATGCGACAATTTTGCTTGTTTACATAGCCACCGAGTGAAAAATGTGCTTCGTCGCTGAAGAAAATTCGATGCGAAAAATCAATCAAGTCATCCAAACGTTGTTGTTCAAGCACCCAATCGGCATATGTTCTACGCATTCCATGGTCAGCGGGCTTCAGTTCTTGTGTCAACTGAACCTTATAAGGATGGAGATGCAAATCCAAATGCAAAATACGCCATAGCGTGCCGTAAGACAGGCCCAAATGTTGCGCACGCCGAGGAATGGATAAATTCGGGTCTTCTTCAACACTTTCACTTACAGCGGCAATATTTTCCGTCGAGTGTGCATTTCGATGATGTATAGGCCTTAAGACATCAGTAACAGATCCAGTCTCTTCGAATTTTTTCACTGTCTTTCCAATTGTACGCTCAGATGGACGATTATGTCGACCATAATCTGCACGTAATGCACGAAACGTACTTACTACTGAATCACTATTTTTGTAGTAAGTTTTCACAATTTTAACACGTTCTGCAGTAGACAAACGATCCATATTGTTAAATGGCAAACCTTCAACTAAAAATATGATGCCTCGGATGACAGTTCTGTTTGACATATGTCATTGAAACAGGGCTGTGAAATCCGGACCACGAAATGGATACCTACTATGATTGTAGTCGCAACAGATTACGCAACCAGATGGGCTGAAACAAAAGCATTACCAAACGGAAAAGCCGGGCCCGTAGCAAAATTTATACTCGAAAATATAGTAACAAGACACGGGGCACCAAAATATTTACTTAGCGACAGAGGAAAGGTGTTTCAGTCGGAATTAGTCAACGAATTATTAAAGAAAATGGGTACAACTAAACAATTCACCACAGCATACCACCCAAGTCCGAATGGTCTAACGGAGCGATTAAATAAGACACTGGCGGACATGTTATCAATCTATACAAACACGCAACAGACAGATTGGGACGAATATTTGGGCCAAGTCACCTTTGCCTACAATACAAGCCGACAAGATACGACACAATTCTCACCTTTCATGTTAGTATACGGACGAGAACCAATATTACCTACAGAAGCAAATTTGATTCCCGCAGAAGGACCCTGCACAAGTAACGACATCCGAGAGGGCGCATTAGCGGCTAGATATCGGGCAGTCAACAATATACAAAAGAAACAACAAAGTGATAAAATAAGATACGATAACAAACACCGACACGTAGAATATGCCGAAGGAGACCAGATAAAAGTATTCACACCCTTTAGAAAAGTCGGGAAAAGCGAAAAATTACTCTTAAGATGGTCTGGGCCCTACTATATAACAAGGAAGGTATCGGACGTGGACTACGAGGTACAACTGGGAACATCGAAAAAATCAAAGAAAGATATAATACACGTAAGCCGAATATTACCATATAATGATCCTTGGAATCCCGAGGCTTATCCCAAAGACGATCACAACGATAACAATTAAACACATAATCTCTTCTTATTTTATACTTTTTTTTATATATATAGGCTTGAGCATATTAGGGAGAGTAATTTCCACTTATTAATCCTATTATCTTGTGTAGATTAACAACGCTGTTGTACCAATATGAGGGACTAAAATATCATGTGGAAGTGAGCGCAGGGGCATTTTGGAAACCGCTGTCAAACACCATAACCTACGAAGCAACGATACCTCTAAAATACGAGACGATTTGGGATGAAAGTTTTGATGCCAGCTTTACGAGCCAAAAACCATTAAAAACACAATGCCAAGAAAACAGCGAATAATGTATATTCCAGCATCATCTAGACGAACTATCTGAAGCCTTTACGCAGGAATTCAGTTTATTTGAGGAAAGTTGGAGTATAAAATCAATGGATAAACACTCAAAAGGAGAGAAAACAGAGTATAGCCAGTTTAGAGGAAAAATGGCACTAGATTTTATCGGAGAAGGATTCGCGTGGTGTTGTGGCTTGGCTACAGAGAAGAAACTTACACTTCTAACGGAAAATGAAGAGAGAATGAAAAATCGACTGAACACACTAGGAAAAGGGCTTTCAAACACATTAAGAGAGATTAGCAAAAACTCTATACATTTTAAGGAATACGACAAAGCTATACGGTCATCGTTCAAAGAGACAGAAAGTAGAATAAAATACATAGAAGGCAGCACAAACGAACTTCGTCGACAAATAATGAATTTGGGACACCAAGCCAATTTTACCACAATCCTGGCATACAATGAATTTCAAAACCTCAAAGGAATTATCGTGATAACAAGAGCCTTACGAAGACACACCATCCTTGACCAATGTAAGGACCATAAAATCCCACCCTCTATCATTAACCCATCGGTTCTGGGAAACGATTTGAAAAAACTAAAATTAGAGATTGAAAAATCCGAGCAGGACATTGCAATCCCTCTTAAACAGATCTCCACGTATTATGAACTCCCAATTTCAGAATGCTCATTTTTCCAAAACAGAATTCTAGTATTAGTCAAAATACCAGTGATACAGGAAAATCAACATTGGGACCTTTTCGAATTAGTAACCTCACCCTTTGCGTGGTTTAACCAAACTTGCACAATACCACATCAAACATTATTTTTGGCAGTAAACAACGAACCCACCCAAGATAATCAAAGCCTACGTCAAATTTCTGGCTCCGGATTACACCAATGTAAACCTTATCACGATAAATTATGTTTCATCCCACGATTCTCATCAGATAATACCCAAGGTCCTGAATGTGCAAGAAAACTGTACGAGGGATGTACGGTACAAGAGTTAAGTCATTTCTGTCCAATGAACTGCCACACGTCAAGTTCACTAATAATTTCCGAAATAGCAGAAGAAACATACATTATTACCCACCCCGACCCTACAACGATTATCAAATGCGGCGAAACCAGTTCAACAATACCAAAAAATTACAGCCACCAGGGCTCAATTAAGATAAAACTGCCCTGTAATTGCAAACTGATAGCGCAAGGCAAAACTATCATTCCTCAGCGTTTTCCCTATCCCGACGTCGTGACTCTCAAACCAATGGCTATCCACATCATCCCAGCAACATGGTCCAACCTACAGTCCTTCATACTTAACCCTAAAATAACAAATAATATACCCACTTATAAAAACATAGAAGAATGTTTAAATACGAATTGGTCCCTGCAAATACCGCACTTGAATCTGACTAGCAACGAGAATCTAGTCAGGACAGTAATCGACCAAATTGACGACATAAGCCAAGAGAATACTTATAGTGACAGATACGGTCTGCACAGTGACACAATATTCCTGGTGTGGAATATCATATTGTCAATTCTTGTAGTATATTTGATACAAAGTCAAAATAGGGTAGTAGTAGCGTCAAATTTAGTAGCTGCCGCAAGAGCAGACAAAAAAGGGGAAGCATCCTCTGAATATGTACATGATGTATTCTTTTATACTACTTGTGCGTGCCTCATTCTTTTCGTAATTATTATAGCACATAAACTCATAAAATACGCAGTAAACTGCAGGAAAAGCAGACGCCGTGGAAATCCGAAATCGCCTATAAAAGAAAAAGAAAGAATTGAAATGACTAAGATGGGCGAAAATAAAAGCTCTACAGAATCAAAAAATTTTACGCTCGAATTAAAAGAAAATAAAGAATTACGCTCACTGTCCCAAGGCGAAACAGTATTAGCCCAAATAGAGTGTACTAAAGTACGCAAGTGATTTTCCTTAGTAAGGGAAAAAGGAAAAAATGATACATGTATCAACAATTAATTCTTTTTATATGCTACAAGCGGATGACAATCACTTTGTTATTTAAGTCACCGCGGTATGATCATATAAACTGCTGATGAATAAATATCATCGTTATTTCATTTCTAACTTGCACAATCCAGCATACGAGAATAATTAATAAAAAGCGCGCGCGAAGATTAATAATTATATAATGGTATATACAGGGTGGTCCGAATTAATTGTAGGATACTTAAAGGGTAGAAAGTACATGAAAAATAAACGCCAAAGTGCCTTATACACTAGGGTCGAAAAGTGCCACCTAGCGGAGCTAGCAGGCTTTAAAGGTGTGCCCCTAAATAATAATAATAATTCAATTTCTACTTAGTTTTAATTTGCGTTACTGTTTATCTTCTAGGTTTAGTTTATCTTTTCTTATTACGATAACATTAATTTGTCATTTTGAAGGTAAAAAATACAGTTTAATTTCTTTTTTTTTTTTAAGTTTAACAACTTTTTTTCATCATGCATTAGCTTAAAAAAATGACGATATCTGAAAAACTGTGCAAAATAAAAAGAAATGTGAAGACAAGCTTTTTTAGGACAATGTACTACCACATGTGCCATATCAGAATGCCAAAAAAACACAACTAAAAGAAATTTGAACTTGTCAAACTTTTTGAACGGCTCTCGTATCTGTTCAAATTATTTTTAAAAATCAAAAAAAAATCCCAAATGGTTACTTAAAAATGGTGAACATGCATGCCAAATTTCATTCGCGTAACTTTTTTCATTTAGGAATTAAAATTAAAAAACTGATTTTAGGGGCACACTCTTAAAGCCTGCTAGCTCCGCTACGTGGCACTTTTCGACCCTAGTTTATAAGGCATTTTGGCGTTTATTTTTCATGTACTTTCTACCCTTTAAGTATCCTACAATTAATTCGGACCACCCTGTATATATATAAAAAAAAGGGGCAAATGAAAGAAAAGTATATTGGGGCGAAAAAAAGTAGGTACACTACGAGCATATGCGGTAATTAAGTACCGTAGTCAAAATATGGGGCGTTAAATTCCACGGGTTTACAATTTCAAAAATTATACGAGTTGCTAAACGTAATAAATAAACGGTTGCAAAATGTAACTTGAAGACTTTATAAAAGTCAAACGGGGCACGTAAGAGAAAAATTACAAAGTTTCAATATTAGGACGTTAACTGTTTTCACATGAAATGATATGAGCAAGCAGCGCTTGATAAGCATAAAGTTTTCGAAGAATCGCAGTAAGCCTTTACAATGTATTAAAACAAAACCAGTGACAGGCAAATGGACAATTTATAATATAGGTTATATATTATATTTAAGAGAAACAAAGGGATTTTTTTTTTAGTCTATAACTTAACTAAGGCTATTATCAATATGGCTATATATTTTTCCAGGGATTTTATGATTATAACGGGAATGTTAGACATTAAGATTAAAATAGCAGTAGGTAGTAATACGTTTTTTATTGCGTTTAACACTGACGGGAGTTACTACGCGAAGAAGCCAAAAGGAAGCCACTACAAAATGAAGAGCAAACAAGGCTTTGGACCAGACTCGGTAAAAACTAATACACGCCACTGGAAATGGAAACGGCAATCAGCAAAAGCTAAAAGCAACAGGCACAGGAGACTGGAAACGCTGACGATGAAAATCCAACCAGGGAACGTCAGACCGCGACCACAGTCGAGTCGGTTTGTGACCGTGGTCGCGGTAGGAATAACTACATTGAGCCGTAGTGACCCGCCACGGGGATGGTCTCAAATCGACCCCAAACAATGCGGACCAGGGTCTTAATAATCGAGTTATAGGCAAACTTCTTTAAATTTGTATTGCTAACTCCCTGATAGGGCTGACCACCACAACATTGGGTTGACACGTATTTCCATCTCGGACCGGAGGCTCTTGAGATTCAAACAATTTATGTATCATGGGCAGGAGGAACGCAGTCCCGAAGATTCAAAACTTGAAATTGGTTGAGGTACGTTCTCACCAGTGACCTTAACCCCAATGTGTCTATTTGTGGTCCCCATAAAATAAAAATATATAAATATAAAAATATATAATTGCCAAAATAAAATATAATAATATAAATTATAATTCCTGAGGTGTATCCATGCGGTCACCTCAGCCCTATATAACTAACAAATGGATACCTGCGTGTCACTACGAAACACACCATTTGAATCACTAGAGATTAGAGTTCTTCAAAACATTGATTCAATAAATATTTCAGATGGAAAAATAAGACAGAAAAATTAACATGCGTTAATAATGAATCGTTAATAGAGCCTACAACCGAGTAAGTATTTCAAAATACATGTATTTTAAAATATATATATATAATATTTTTGTTATTAAGTACATGTATTTCGTATGAAGCATAAATACTTTGAATTTTCCTTACCTGTATAATATGACGGTTCTAAAAACTCAGAATCGACTCTTTTGATTGATTATTTGTTCATCACATCATTCTGACATTTATCTAGTTCAACTTTATGTATTTTTTAATGATGCAGGTTGTAATAGTTTTTGACTTTCAGTTCTCAAGACGAAATTAGTAGTTCTACTCATCCAGCATTTGAAAGGTAAATATTCGGCAAATAATTAATAGTTTAATAAGGTATATTGTTCTATAAAAATTACAATTTTTTAGTTTGGACAAAGAAGTATTATCGGGCAGAAGGATAGTTGATATACAACACTTTTTAAAACAAATTTTAAATGGTGAAAGGCATGAACCGTTTGATTGCTCCATAATTGATATGGAGGTGGTGCGTGAAAATAGGAGCGGTTTGTACAGTGAATTGGTCTTAAAATGTCGCATGTGCTTATGTGTCAAAACCATTACAACAAATGAAAACGTAGAAAATTTAGACGTAAACTCCTCTGTGGTGTTGGGTTGTATAAGTACCGGCATAGGATATTCCCAAATGAATGAACTATCAGCTTCACTTAATATGCCTTTGATGTCACGTAACACTTTTAATAACTATCATGAAAAAGTAGCTCATGTGATACGTAACGCAAATATAACCCTTATGCATGAAGCTGCGGTAGAGGAAGCCAATTTAGCAATAGAAGAAAAGGAAATAGATAAAGATGGCTGTCCCTGTATAACTGTGGTAACTGACGGTGCTTGGGGAAAGAGATCTTACAATGTTAATTATGATTCTATGTCTGGTGTGGTAAATATTCAATGATTTTATTTTGCTTCGATTTTTTTCTTCGACTTCTTTTGGTACTTATGTAGATATAAAACAGTAAGAGATCTGAATTCAATATACTATATACATATATCCATTTTTTAGGCCTGTATCATTGGTTTCAAAACAGGAAAAATATTATACCTTGGAGTTAGAAATAAATACTGTTCTGTATGTGCTTGGTATGAAAACAGGAAAAAAGAAGTTTCTCAACATACATGTTACAAAAATTGGAGTGGCTCTTCAACTTCGATGGAAACAGATATTATTGTGGAAGGATTTAAAAGAAGTGTGGACATGTATAATTTAAAATTTACCAAAATGGTAGGAGATGGAGATTCATCGGTACATCGAAAACTACTGCAAGTTAAACCTTATGGAAACCATCAACTTGTCCAAAACATAGAATGCAAAAATCACCTTCTACGAAATTTTGCTAAGAAATTTCGTGATATTTGCAGTACGTCAGTAAGTGCAGTAGTAGTATTCAAAAACAATGTTTTATTTTTTAGGTAAAAAGAGAAGCTCTTCGAAAAATATTGCAGTTCCTTTAGCTGTAAGGAAAGAAGTTTTTGCTAAATTTATGCGGCTTAGAACATCAATTACAAAAGCTACAGCTTACCGTATTAAAGAAAGCACCAGCTTAGAAGAAAAAATTAATCTTTTAAGAGATGATATTAATAATGCCCCTAGTCACGTATTTGGAGAGCATGCCAAATGTGATGAAAAACAATACTTTTCCTGTAACAAGGAAAATGAGAAAAATTTAGTACCTATCCTACAGGAATACGGTATTTATGCGGATATTAAACCAGCTCTACAAAGAGTTGAAGACAACGCAAGTAGCCTAATGAATATGGACAATAACTTGGCGGAACATTACAATAGTGTCGTATGCAAATGTGTGGGTGGAAAAAGAGTTTTTCCACCCACCAATTGAGAAAAGGAAATTTTTCTTTACGGGGTTCTTACCAGACCCGATGTGAAGCCGCCGCCTTAGCATATAGTAGTCGGGGAGAATATTACAGGTTGGTCCATAAAAGTGCACACGACAAAAGTCCCCAAAGCTTCACAAAAAAATTCATCATGCGCCAAAAACAAAAGGTACTAACAAATGTACGCAGAAAACTGTATTCGAAACGAAAATCGAAAACCGGAAAACCGTTATTGCCTGATAAGGATTATGGCCCCGATGCGCATTATACCCCTTTAGATTTAGACAGTCCTGAGTACTTGCAAAAGGTTCAAAATTTTCTAGCCATATTAAAGAAATCATCAAAAGAAATTGATGAAATTGTAAAGGCAACAATTGGGCAATCCTCAAATCCCAAATGGATTCAGGAACGTTCTACGAGGCTAACAGCTTCAAACTTTGGCAAAATATGTAAATTGCGTCAGACAACATCTCCAGTGAACACAATAAAAACTCTACTGTACGGAAAATTTACAGGTAACCAAGTCACCCGATATGGTAACGATAGCGAAACTTTAGTTATTGCGAATTTTGAAAAATTATTCAAAGTTAAAGTATTAAAATGCGGCTTGTATATAGATAAAGAAAACTGTTATTTGGCAGCAAGTCCGGATGGGCTAATAGAAAGTGATGGCTTAGTGGAAATTAAATGTCCATTTACAATATCCAAAATGTCTCCAGAACAGGGTATAGCTGAAGGACGTATAAAGTTTGCTAAATTATCAAATAACGACCTCTGTTTGAAAAGAAACCATAACTATTACTACCAAGTTCAAGGTCAACTTGCTATTACTAGAAGAAAATATTGTTTTTTTATAATATGGAGTCCATGTGGAATGTTGGTAGAAAAGGTGAATTGAACTTGTTCATGTGAAAAAGGATCACATTTTCAAAAAGTAATTATTTTGCACGAGATTTTATAATACTTGTGGTATTTAAATTTGGATATGCAATTTTGGTTAAATTGTTTTTTACTATCAAATATTGAAACTTTTAAGATGTAATCCTTTCTTGTGTTATCGATTTAAACACAGATTTTTGATATTAACTTTTTTGTTCCGTAGATCATATACGACGAAGAATTTTGGAAAGGGAGAATGGTTCCAAAACTCAAAGAGTTTTATGAGAAACATTTACTCCCAGAACTAATTGATCCTCTGTTTCCCAAAGGTTTACCTATAAGGGGAGGACCTTCATAAAACTTTAATTTTTTAGTATATATTTTTTTTCTACAAACATTCAATAATGATGGATTAGGTTTACACCTACATAGATGTTTCAAATTATGAAAACTTTTTTTACAAACATTCAATAATGATGCATTTTTCGCTTCCAAATCTCAACGAAAAGTTACCCTTTACCGACGAGTTTACTTTATTGCGCGTTGCCAAGGGTAGCGAACGATAAAAAATTTTTCGCTTGCTGTCCAGAGCAACGGCCACAATGAATGCCATTATTGGAAATGTCAGTGTCACCAATTTGATGTCAGTATTCAATTATGTATAGTTTTGATCCTGTTTTTCAGTACCTACGCAGTAAGTTTAGTTGTATAAGATATTTAGTGATGTTTGTAGAAAAAATATTATATGTATTACGCGCACAATGTGACTTTTATGATCTTGAATGATTGCTGCGCTCCACTTTTTTTGCAGTTCGCAAGGACAACAGCTAGTGATAAATTTTAACATAATTTTAAGTTTTTTCTGAAAATTGTGGCTGGTAGGTCTATCACCACTTCCGAATAATTGTCCTTAATATTGAAAGAAAATACCACCTCTGACACCCGCAAATCTTTACAATAAACGGCGACACGACGCGCCTGTTTAATTTTACCCTCAATTTTCACCAATATTATTTAAGACACCGGTCGGCGCGACGCAGCGTTGCCAATTCAACCAAAAGGGATCTTGTTCGCTCTTGTTCAGGCGGGCTAGTTGATCGCTTACTGGAAACGCAGTCGATCACGTGATGACCAGTCCTCTTAAGGATATTTTTATATTACCTCTTTGTTCTATATTATCATTATTTATTTACATTACATTATCTTTTTTCGTTTGCTATAAGATTAAAATTTGTGGTGTCAAATTTCTGTTACATTGCCACCATGATTAAAAACTTAAAAGTATCATTAATTTAATGTTATTTTGTTTAGAAGATTTGCATAGTGAACTTCCTGTCAATATAATTAATATTGTGAAAAGCTAGGGACTACCTTTTGTCGGCCGGGGGAATGTGTCACAAGTAGATTTTCGTTAATTAATTTAATACTAACTACTACTAATACGTTAATTACTTAGTCAGCAAATAATCGGCCACTGACCGAAACCACTGTCGACCACAGCTAGCTAAGGTGTTGCAATCGCCAGTCAGCAATAAGTCATCAATTGTTCGGACAATGATCCAAGTGCTTAGACAAGCAATTAAGAAATTGAACTGGCTAAGGGATCGCAATACCTTACAATAAATAGCCGAGAAATTTGGAAAGAAGGGTAGTCAGACATTATCCGCGAAACTGAACGGTTCGGTCGCGAAAGTGAAGGGAACTCTGCCCTGACACTTACCCTCGTCTAAAATGGTTTGTGAACTAATTATCATGTAAGTACGAACTTGTAATTTATAAATAAGCCAACTTGTGTCTGACAATGTGTATAACTTTACTAGTTTCTCTCTACGAATAAACGTTGTTGTTTTTGTTATCCAATCTTTGAGTTTAACTTGACTACGACCCCAGCCTACACGTCCCCGCGTTACGACTAAAAATTAGATCGTGATAGATTCCCATCTTCCTTGCAGTAATGAGGTGCTTTGCTTTTGTATTTTTGATTTTAAGCCGGGATCCCACGGCGCGAAAATCGGCGAACCAGGCGCACGAAAATCGGCGAGACAAGCGCGCGACTTATCGCGTCGTGGGAGTGGACATGCTCGCCTAAGCTTGGCGCGGCTTGCAGTTCCCGTCCGTTGTCGGTAAATTTGCAACGAGTCAAAGGAAATCATAATCACACAAGCCTAGACTAGCTTGAACTCGTAGTGCCGCTTCCACGACACGCATTTACTTGCATTCCAACCAGTAGCGTTTTATTTGTTACGGAGGCAGGCAGGTGTTTTGCTAGTTAGTACGTATTGTGGTTGAAAAATCGAGTGGTCCAATGATCTAATCCTAGAATTTTTGGAACTATTCGAAAGAGAACCAGTGATCTGGAATCCAAATATTCCAAAGCACAATAGAAATTTGGTGCACGATGCATGGAAAAGGATCGAAACCAATTTTAGTGAAAACATCTCATGGCCACTGAAAGAAAGGTGAAATCAAGCAGCCGAACTGGCACTGGGACTGATGACCTTTACAAGCCAGGGTGGTTTGCTTTTGAGTATATGGCCAAGTTCTTACATAGTATTTATAAACCGGGTGAAACCATCTGTTCAGAGGTAAATATGACAATTTAATTTAGATTTAAACAATTTTTAAACATTATTTTGCCATGATACTGCCCCTTCGTTGGTGAAGTATTCTGCGAAAAGATCTCTTACTTCCTTTGCTTCTTGAGCCGATTTCCTAGCAATTTGTCGTAGTGGTGTAAAAGAGCTCATTTGGGTTTCTTAACTTCTCCATTTACCAGGAACAAGCTTCCTATCAATTTCAATGTCCAATCTTGCGGGTAAATATCTTGTGCTTGACGATCTACTTTTGCGCAAAAAATTGTGCAGCAACACGAAGGTCATGGTAATTTCAGTCACTTTATGTGGTTCGAGGAGTATTGGTTTGCGAAATATTCTAAAAACCGAAGCCAAAATTCCAAAAACGTCTTCCACGGCTCTGCGTGCCCGTGACAGTCGATATTTAAAAATCCTTTTTGAGCTACCCTTGTCGTGAACTCCAGGGTATGGTTTTAACATGAGAGTAGTTAAAGCAAACGCATCATCCCCAACGAAAACATATGGCATCGGATCAGCTGGCGGCAGCATTAACTGATTTTCACTTAACTTCTGATACAGGGCAGTGTTTTGAAAAACACCGCCGTCACTTATGCGTCCATGGCATCCAATATCAACGTATATAAACTCATACTTAGCGTTTACTAATGCCATAAGTACGATGCTAAAAGTTCCGTTGTAATTAAACTATTCTGATCCGCTATTTATTGGTGACTGGATAACTATATGCTTGTCGTCTATCGCTCCTAGACAGTGCGGAAAATTCCATTTTTGCTCAAATTCTTCAGCTATACTTGTCCATTGATGTTGGGTTTCCGGTAACTAAAAATAATGTTATTAAAAGATTATATAGATAGAAAACTGACATCGCGAGTGACATCGTCAATTAGAGACTTTGTCATTGACACACTCGTCATTGTATTGAAGTAATTTTTATACGAAAAAGTAAAGTAAATTCTACTGATATTTTAGGTATTTCAGGAATAATCAAATGAAATAATCAGAAATCCAAATACTGAGCAAACCGATTAGAGCAAATCCCTATAGAAAAAGATGTCAATACCAAACCTCAACATTTTAAAAATCCTAAGTCAGCTGTAGGTTCAGAAAATAGGGAAAAAAGGAAATTACAAAGTATGACAACTATAGAAAGTCGTATGGAGGAGGCATACAAGGTTTTTACGAAATTCTCTGCGGAATCGACACAGTCTACTAATGAATGTTCGTTATACGGCGAATTGCTGGCAAAAAAACTGAGAGGATTAGATGAAAACGATAGAACGAAATCGACCATCTAATGTTTCGTTTCAAACAACGGAAATATTTAATGCAAAAGACACTATCCATGGAACCATCTCCCAACACTTTCTTTGCTCAGTATCAGACTCCACAAATTCAACTTTCGGGCGCTTCATCTGTGACATCACATCCATCATCTTATTCTTATCCATTTTCGCCATCAGCACAACAGTATTGAGCTGTATCTGAGCTTTCGCCAGTAGTACCACAGACATCTAGACCGACTTCTGTGGCAAGCACTCAGTCTTACTCTCAGCACAGCCGAGATGGCGAAGAGTTCGATTGCTCCGAATTAATGCATTGGTAAAATTACCAAAATCCGGGATTAAAATTTATATAATGATATTTTCAATATACACTGTGTGTAAAAAGTCCGGCAACCCAGAATTATTTCGCAAAATATACTACTTATTGAAAAACATCCTATATAAATATTGACGCACTTTAAACGTTTATGTTTATGTGACATTCAGGAATATACAGGGTGAGCCACAATATGGCAATGAATTGAGGTTATGTTTTTTCTTATGGAATGACTATGTTTAAATGACATTTTCTGATTACATACACAATGTCCCTTACAGAAAAGGAACGTATAACTCTGCTTATGATAAGAGGTTTTGGCGATAGACAGAGGTCGTATTCTGGAACAGTTTAACATTAATTTCCCAAATAGAGCCCCAATAGCAAAATCTACTGTTTTAAGAACCATTCGCAGATTTGAAGAAACGGGAACTTGCACAAATAAAATCTGTTCTGGAAGACCAAAACAAGCAACAAGTGATGATAAAGCGTTGGAAACCTTATTGCATTATGAAGAAGATCCCGACTTATCATTGAGAAAAGCTGCTGCCCGAACAGATATTTCGTTTAAATCTGTCGGAAATATTTTAGGCATAAATCAATATCATCCATACAAAATAACTTTAGTTCAAGAGCTCTCAGATGAAGACTTTGATCGCAGATTGGAATTTTGGGAGACGATGATGCGCAAAATTCGATGAAAATCAAAATGTGTTTAATCAAATCGTATTCTCTGATGAGGCTACATTTATGTTGAATGGTGTTATAAATCGGCATAACTGCAGATACTGGGCAAGTGAAAATCCTCATTGGATGCGAGAGATGCGCACACAACATCCTCAAAAACGGGATTGTCGAAACCACATTAATGGGACCTTTTTTCATTAACGGGAATTTGACAGCAGAGATGTATATTCGATTGTTACAAGACCAAATTGTGCCATCAGTTATTAACATAGTCGGACCGAATTTCCAGCATACTTGGTTTAAACAGGATGGTGCGCCACCACATTTTGGAGGACATGTACGGGCGTACTTAGAGGAGGTGTTTAATAATCGTTGGATAGGTCGTAGAAGTGCAACAGAATGGCCTCCTAGATCATCGGATTTGACGCCTCTAGATTATTTTCTATGGGGTCACTTAAAAAATAAAGTATATGCAACAAAACCGACAAACTTTGATGAATGCAACCTTATAACATGCGATATGTTACAAAACGTCATTGAAAAATTTTATTTTAATTTAGCTCATTGTCAGACAGTTCAAGGGGCACATTTTCAGCATTTACCGCCATTTGAACCGTCGTACTTTAAGCATAGCTTAAGTTAAGTGTGGTTTAGAGTGTGACTTTTTTCACCTGTACTGTCACAGTCTGACCCACACATAAATTAAGCTTGGCTTACAAAACGACGGTGCAAACGGGGGTAAATTAAATAAAAAATGATTACCTATTTAAAAGTGTAGTTTTCTTTAATAATTAAATAGCTGCCAAACTGTTCAAGATAACCATACATGTTACAAGAAATGTGATCAGAATGAGAGAGCGAATCAAAAAATGTCATTGAAACATATTGTGGCTCACCCTGTATATTCCTGAATGTCACCTAGCAATATAATATAGGATATAACAATATTTATATAGGATACTTTTCAATATGTTGTGTATTTTGCGAAATAATTCAGGGTTGCCGGACTTTTTACACACAGTGTATACTTACTTTTATTTCGCCTCTCAATTCATTATTCAATGCTTTGCAAACTTCCTCCACACATCGAGATACTGTTTGAGCAGAAAATTTAAATAAACACGACAAACTCTTGAAACTGTCTCCAGTAGCCAGAAATCTGAGAGTCACAGCCAGTCTCTCCTTAACAGGAATACTTTGTCTCATATTTGTATTCTCTTTTGATATTACAGGACCTAATCTATTTATAAAATGTTCGAAATCTGTAGATGACATTCTACAAAAATTTTCGAAATACTTATCCAGATGGTTCTTGGATTAAGTCAAATAACATGTTTGTAACGTTGTATCTAGAATAATAATTAATTAAATTAATATAGCTCAGAAGGGTCACTTTTTTTTGGCTGTAATATTTTTTTATAATTATATTAGGTTAGGTTAGGTTAGGTTAGGTTAGGTTAGGTTAGGTACCACATGTTAAACTTACCTGGCTCTGCTTTTATACACTGTGGCCATCCACCATCTCCGTGGTTTTTTCATTTGTTTTTCTTCTAAATATCTACAGCCCATCAAATAATAATAGGCTGCGGAAACTGCAGCAACACGCTTCTTATCTCTTGTACTCATTTTCTTTTTTACGTAAGAAGTGTACTGCCTACACTACTGCCGTAACAAAACTAAATATCGCAAGTCGGCTTGGTCTGGCTCGGCCAACAAGACTTGGCGCGCCGTCGGATCGACAGAAGTTCGCAAACCAGAGCTAGGCAAAATAGGTTCCCCGAGCCCAGAGACTCGACGAGTCCCGCGCCGTAGGATCCCGGCTTGACATAGGCGGTTCGCTATTGGCTCGCGGTTCGTTATAGGTTCGCGGTGCGGGGTTCGCAGGTTCCGACGGCGGTCGGTAAATGTGCACAGATCAACAGAGCTTGGCTCGCCGATTCGTGCAAGATTCGGAATGGTTCGTACAGGTTTGTGTAGGTTCGTTTAGTTACGAACTTTTTGCAGACAGACCATAGACCGTAAATAGTAAGTTTCTTTAGTCGTGCAGTCGTGCCCAGTCGTTCGGAAACATAGGTTGTTGTATCGGAAATAGACCACGGAAAAAACCTTGGAATTTGTTGAAGCGTTGGAATTAGAAGAGGCTATATGGAATCCAAAACACTATGGACATAAAGATAGACACGTTGTGTATGACGCATGGTCAAGATTACAAATTAAATTTGCAACGCCAATGAAAGAATTAAAAAAGAAAGAGACAAATTCAGAGGTAAGTTATTTTTTGACTTTAATTTATATTGTGGAAAATAACATGCTATTTTTCCTTCCTCAGATTAGAAATATTCTGAAAATTTATCTCTTACTAATTTTGCCGCCATAGACGCCTTTCGAGGTTGGTTTTGTAGGGATAAAAAAAAGTTTACTTTATCTTGACCCTGACGCCATAATCCTGGAATAAGTCCTCCATTTTCCTCAGAATCGAAGGTTCCTGGTGGCGAATATGTTGATCTGGATATGTTACTTTTTCTTAGGAAATTGTGAAGTAGGACATAGGTCATATTAATTAATGAGACCTTTTCTGGTTTAAGTGTTATGGGTTTTCGGAACACTCTGAATACCGAAGTCATAATGCCAAAGACGTTTTCCACTACTCGCCTGGCTTTAGATAACCTATAGTTGTATATTCTCTTAGCACTTCCTTTTTCTTGAACACCTGGATATGGTTTCATAATATTAGCACTAAGAGCAAATGCATTATTAGCGACTATGACTATGGCATATATTCGCTTAGAGGTGGTAAAGGTTTTGAAAGAGGTAAATGCAGTTGATTTGTCTCCAGTTTTTTAAATAAAACTGTATTGCGAAATACTCCACCATCACTAATTCGTCCCTGGCATCCTATGTCTACAAACGTGAATAAATAATTTGCGTTTACAAGTGCAAATAGGACAATGCTTAACGTTCCCTTGTAATTATAATATTCTGTTGCACTGTTCTTTGGAGCATCGATTACTACGTGTTTCCCGTCCATTGCTCCTACGCAATGTAGGTAATTCCACCTTTGCTCAAAATTTGTAGCTTCCTGTAGCCATTGCTCTTCACTTGTAGGCATCTGAAATGAAATAATAAATGTGTATTTGAGTCGATAGAAACAAAAGAAGCAATCAATGCAAAATTATTAAATAGATAAACAATAACCTTAACCCAGATAAAGCCAAAAGCCCAAATAATGTTTATATTACATTTTGCCACTGTCCTTTTAAAAGGCATGTTTTAAATATTAAGTTATACCTTAGTTCGGATATTCGTAAATAGATGGCACAGCTTGTACAGTTCCAGAAGGAGGAAAAGTTGAAAACTGTAACAGTAATATTGTGGTTCGTTATTGTTTAGAGGTTATAATTTTGCAAAAAGTGAACAAGTGCAAGTGTGCAAAAATCATGGCGAATTCAAAGTAAGTTTTTTTATGTAGTTTTTGACTGATTTAGATCTTTTTCTGACTAATTGCATGTCGAGATATGTGTATTTGCAAAACAAGTTATTTGAGATTATATACAGAATACAACTGAAGTTGCAAATGGCGGTTTTTGATTCTGTTCTGTTAAAAGAACAAAATACGCAAAATACGCGACTAAACTAGTTTGTTTTATAGGGATTACTGGACACGTCCATTAACACTCAATGAACTTTTGGAAGAGGCAGAAAACTTAGAAATCGATGAAGAAGGAGTTCCAGACGAAATACTAATTTTTCCCCCAGAAAATAACGAGTTAACTGACGAAGATAGTGGTGAAGAAGACGACGTTTTATTACAAAATCTTCCTAGGTCGCAACTTAGAGCTCATGCGGAGGTAAGATTACCTGAAACCGTTGAACCGACGGACGATTTTGATAGTGAAGATGAACTTCCTTTGTCGCATTTTCTCAAAAGACAAAAAGTGAAACCAAATAAGAATCAAAATGTTTTTACATGGACCAAACATGATATAATTTCCGAATTAGAGCCTTGGAATAAAATTATTGCTCCAAAGCAAGAACGATCACCAGTAGAAACATTTTGTTTATTTTTTGACGATGAAGTCATAAATGTGTTGGTTGCATTCACAAATGTATACTACTCACAATCATGATGGCGACGTTACCGTTTATGAAATGCGATGTTTTATTGCAATTTTGATCCTTAGCGGATATAACTCTGTTCCAAGACGTGAAATGTACTGGGAAACTTCTCTGGATACGAACAATACTTTAGTATGTAATGCAATGTCCCGAAATCGGTTTCGTCACATAATGCAAAACATTCACTGTTGTGATAACGCCAATCTAAAGCCTGAAGACAAATTTGCAAAGCTTCGTCCGGTAATTGATCTTTTGAATAAAAAATGTATGGACTTTGCTCCAACTGAAGAGCATCATTGTGTGGACGAGTCAATGGTCCCTTACTATGGGAGGCATCCCACTAAACAATTTATCAGGGGTAAGCCAATTCGTTGGGGATACAAAATATGGACAGGTACTAACAGACTGGGATATGTGGAATGGTTTGAACCTTACCAGGGCTCACAAACTAAAATATCTGAAAAATATAAAGATCTTTTAAAGATCATTTCGCAGATATTTTGCAGAATTCAAAAGGTAATATGAATTTTCATATATTTTTTGATAATCTGTTTACATCAATACCGCTGCTTGTTGAGCTAAAGTCTAGGGGGATAAAGGCAACAGGAACACTTCGCAAATTTCGTGTCCCTAAAAACTGTCCGTTGACAATTTCGGAAAAAATGAAAAAAGAGCCGAGAGGCTACTATGATTTTGCTGCAACAGAATCCAGTGAAGTCGTCATATGTAAATGGAATGACAACAACATTGTCAGGATAGCGTCAAACTACTCGAGCGTTCATCCAACCACTCAAGTCAAGCGATTCTCACAAAAAGAAAAAAAAGTTATATATGTACCACAACCTAATATAATTAAATTTTATAACGAAAATGTGGGAGGAGTTGACAGAGCTGACCAAAATATCAGCTTATATAAAGTTTCCATTCGGGGCAAGAAGTGGTACTTTCCTTTCCTAAGTCATTTTGTAGACTTGTCTGTACAAAACGCCTGGCGTCTCCACAAAACTGATGGTGGAAAATTAGATCATCTTGCGTTGAGAAGATCTGTAGCAGTCGGAATTCTTCAGTCATTTAGAAAACGATCAACAGCAAAACATTCCAGACTTTCTAGTGAATCCCACTCTCTTAAGTTTGATGGAATGGATCATTTAATAATATATAAGGAAAAACAAACTCGATGCGCACATTGCCACAAAAAATTTAATTTCGATTGTGAAAAATGCAATTGTAGCTTTGCACCCTAAAGACTGTTTCAAGTATTTTCATACGAAACTGTAATGTATATTTTGTTTAGTCCTAAAACTTTTTGATAACCATTATTTTTATGGTTACCGTTATTATCTATTAGGTATACTTTAGCATTTTGCAGAACTGTCACTTATTATGTTTCCCAAATAATGTACACATTATGGCATCCTTTTTTGCCAGCGTCCCTTAAAAAGAACACCTGTTTTTTTTAAAAACGGTTAATTTAATTTAATTTTTGTCTATTTGGTATTTATTTGTAACACCAATAATAGCTATTTATGTAACCAGTTACGAAAAGATCGATTTTGTGTAACGAATGAATGTTTGTAGGGCGAGCGCAGCGAGGTCCTACAATTTGAATGAGTTACACAATAAGACATTTTCGAAACGTGTGGCATACATAATTTTTTCTAATTTTGACCAAAAAGCTGTTAAAACCATCTTTTAAAGTGTTTTAACACAAATATTCACTTTCATAGCACCTTGTATAAACTGTGACAACGACATGTTATGATGGATGTCGCCCATATGTTTCTACGGAAATGCATAAAAACAGGGAGTGATGAAATGAACTTTTCATAACTAGTTACATAAAGTGATACTTTTCGTAACTAGTTACGAAAAGTAAAACGTTTTGTTACTCTAATCAGTTTTGAAAAGTGTCACTTTATATGCCAAAATTAGAAAAAAGTATTTTTCATGAATTATAGTGTTTTTTTTACGATAAAAACATACTTGGCGAAATAGAGTATGTGGCTTTTAAAAGGACAGTGGCCTTACCTGGGTTAAACATATTACCTACTTATTGTAGAACGTTTCAGGAGAGTAACGATGAAGACGAGACGATTTTAGAGCATATTACTAATGAAGACGGATCACTACTACCGCTTTAACCCAGGGTCAAAATGACATAGAAGATGCAAATGAAAATCCACCTACACCATCAGTTGCCATAAAAACTTCTAGAGGAAAAAAACGAAAATTGACCCCAACGCAGCAAGTGCACAATCAAATGGATGAGGCAATTAAATTTTTAAAAGCAAATATCGCACCTGTTGAGAAACTTAACAATGGCCAAGAAAAAGATCAATTACAGTTATTTGGCGAATTACTCGTTGCTAAACTGAGGGCAATGGACACCAATACTCACTCAAGAATTAGCCATGCATGAAATAGATATGCTTCTGTCTCAAATAAGAAGTTCACACGTTTGTCGTCCAACTGATAGGGGAGATCTAGAGGATAACATTGGAGAACGAACATCATCTCGGACATCAGGATCATATTCTCATCAATCTCTACCATCCTACTCTCATTAGCCGTCGCCATTTTCTCAACAATCTCTACCCTCTCCACAACTTTTACCGTCTCCACGGTCTGAACCATGTACATTTTCTCAAAACTCTCATTATTCTACACAATGGCAACCGCAACCATATAGCGTTCCGCAATGTACTCAGTCACAGGATAGCCACTATGATGGATCTATCCAACATACAAACAAACGTCCCTTATAGCAGCACTGCCCAATTTTCCCAGTCTCAGAATCAGTCGTAAATGTAATTTTTCTGTATTAAATAATGCTAAGTTTGTGTTAAAGCTTAATTTGGAAAAAAACAATATTAACATTCGTATTGTAACAAATAAAACTCATACCTTTATTTCATCCTTTAGTTCCTGTATTAAAGCTTTACATACTTCCTCAACACAATTTGCAACAGTTTGCCTCGAAACTTTGAAGAGAAAACTCAAACTTCTGTAACTGTCACCTGTAGCTAAAAATCGTAAAGTAATAGCAAGTCTTTGATCGATTGGTACACTTTTTTTCATATTCGTACCCATTTTTTGAATATTAGGTTCAACTTTTTCCAACAAAAACTCGAAGTCGGATGCTGCCATTTTACAGAAATTTCCAAAATATCCTAAAGGCTCCTTTAAAAACTCTGACAACATGTGGGACCCACTGTATCTGCAATGTCGTAAAAAAATCTTATTATAGATGAAAAATTATCTTATATAAATATTTCGCACTGTATACAGATATAAAAGAAAATATAATATAATATAATATTTATATACCAGGTGTCCAAGAGCACCCTGGACATAGGAGATTAACATGGGAAAACGGTTTTGTTCAAATCGTATTAATGAAAGTTGTAGTACCTATTACGGACTAGTTTTTTGTATTTTTTTCAGATCTGTAACTTGAGCCTTTCGTCGTAAAACACGAACAAAAATGGGAAAATTTTAACTTTTTACCTGCACTGTATAAGCGGTTGTCGAGCAACCGTACCAGCAACAATGACCTGTTTACCCGTAGAAAAAAAAAAGGTATTAATTATCACAAAAATAATGAAGTCGTTCTGATGGGCTAGACACAAAGTGTGTTGTGCTTATGCATCTTGTGTTGTGCTATGCATCTATAAATTGGGTTGAAAATGTCGCATGTTTAAACTTTCTAAGCTGTGCTTGTGTTGTGTTTGTGTCGATCTATAGATCCAGCTTTAGGTTACCTTGTTAAGAGAATCACTCTCGGGACTAGGTCGTTCCGAAGGTCTCCGTTCCTGAACCGTTGGACTTTTATCTATTCGCATAATTATATCATCTAAACTTTCTCGAGAGTGATTATATTGATTTTTATCCATTTTTTGATTTAAGTTAAATTGAAGAAAAATAAAAATCAAAAAGAATTTACAAAAAACTGATCTTTATAACCCAAAGGGATGCCAAGTTATTTTTCCAGGGGGGAAATAACTAAACCTAACTATAATTACCTACCGCGAATCTAACTTAATTTACTATCTAATTTCTAACACAGGCGACTGTTTGGAAATCAATAATCACTACTGTGATTAAATTTACATCCTGTCAAACAATCCCTAAATAGATTAAACAACTTATCTACTACTTACAGTCTCTGAAATTGTTAATTTAGGCTCAGGTTCACTGTTTAAATTGAAAGAGTCCCTCCTATGTCAATCAAAATGACGCACCTCTCCTCATCTGCTTTCTTTGGCACCACTGTCTGTATCGTCGTGTACCAGTGTGTTGTACTTCAGATCTCGGCCTATCCTGTTCACCTCAAACCGATCGTCCAAAACTCCTCATTTGACGCCAGCACTGGTTTAGGATTAGGGCACAGCCAAAGTATTGTCCAAAAAAACAAGCAGGGAAGAAAAACCAAATTCACCACGCGATAACTCGTCAACCGTATTATCGTTTCCGCGTTTTTCTTCGGTTTTCAGCTCAAAATTCGCGACTAAATCGTATTCTAAAGTAATGACATCAATCTCAAGTCAACAATTGACAATTCTCCACCTTTTTTTTTTCACCTGAATCACCCTAGCATCCCTTATAATTTTTAATTTACGCACACAAAAAAAAAAAGAATGGATATTTTTAAGACAACCTGTCTCTACATCTCATGTACGATGCCATCCACTACCTCTCGTTTTGTCACCTCTGGTTCGCAAAGAGCCAAACCAGGCGAACTACGCATCAAGTACGTGGTTTGCCAAACCACGCGCCGTGTAACTGCGCCTTTAGGATTTCGAATTTTTATTTTATTATTTGGAAGGATTTCGTTTAAAATGAAGAGGCCTAAATATTTATTTTTTGTTTTTGCTGATCGATTTTCAGACTTTTTGTAAACGACAACCTATTTATAGATTACAATTAGATTTTGTTTGATTGATTTTATTTATTGTTCTTTCTTTATTTTCTTAAGTTTTACCCGCAATTTGGTCATAAAGAATTTGTGTTTTATTTTTATGATTATCGATATATTCGGTATAAACATGAGACGGTATGAGATTCATTGGCTCTCTTGAGTTTGTGTGTCCTAGTATCAATTCAAATGGAGTAAAGTTAGTACTAGAGTAAATTGTACTATTATATTTCGGGTCCAGTCCTCAATATTACATAATTGAATACACTGTAGTACGTGTCACTTCTCTACCGAGCACAAGGTTTAAAGAAAATCTCTACTACGGCCCTGCCCACCAGCACGACTAGAATCGCCTTGGTTCGTCATTGTGTTTCTTGTGCTCCGAGTATAAGGTCGTCGCACCGCGTGCATTTTGTGTGAAAAAGTTTAGCAGAATCTAATTCATAAAAATGTAAGTTTTTTGCACCGTCTGCGTCTGTTACATTTGTCGCTCGTTTAATTTACTCACTTTCATTCCATGTGTTATTTAACTTGGTTAACCCTTTAGTGCCCGTCGGTACTCCTCAGTACAAACCATTTTAATTCCATATAACTTTGTATTGCAGGCAAGTAAACGCTTTGTACCCCGACGGTACACGGGAGTACCATATATAAAGCAATGTAAACGTTCATCCGGGCCATGCGCGCAGTTTCAAGCGTTATCCCGCCATTTGTGTATCGCTGTGTTTTGGGTTATGACGCAATTTTAGTGCTCTGTATTTGCACTACAATTTTACTGGTTATTAGTGCTTTTAATTTGTCTTCTTTGTTTTGTACAGTTGCTAATACATATACTGGGTAAGTTTATATTTGAAACAATTAAAAATTGATAAGTTTTGACATAAAAATGTCTCTTTTATTCATATGACTTCAGAGTACCGTTAGGAATTATGGACCCAAAAAAACCAAGTGGCTTTCTAGGAAACCACTTACACCTAGCGAACTAGAAGACATTGCGGAACAAATATTTTCCGAAGACTTGCCGCTTGATAACAATTTTATGACTGACGAAGAAATGAGTGACTCAGAAGACGCAGACTTTCAGTCAGATTTATTTATTGACTATTTACCTAACCTCTCAAGCACAGGAAATAGTAACTCTGAATCCTGTTTGGCTGGTGCCGATAAACTAGCTGAATGTGTTGCTGAAAACCAAGATGCAATTGGGACAGATTTTGACCCGGTACCGCCATGTTCGTCGAAACGTTCACCTTAAAGCGCAGTTTTAGAGGAAAAAACGTTGGACGATATGGGCAAAAACGTTGGCACCACAAAGAAGCGGAAAGAAACACGTTCAAAAAGGAATTTCGAAGAAAAAAATGATAGAGGAAACTTCAAGGCAGAAACAAAAGCTGAGCGAAGGTGGAAGCGAACGCCAGCAGAAGAAATAATACCTGACTATCATATTTCTGAAGGTCCTGTGGAATTGCAATTAATAGGTTGTAATTCTCCAACTGATGTATTTTTGCGAGTGATGGGAGATAGTGTCGAAGATATAATATTTCAAAGTAATCTCTATGCCACCCAACGAAACAAAGTTTTGAATCTCACAAAAGAGGAATTGTTTGCCTTCATAGGTATAAATTTTTTCATGTCCTATCATCGGATACCGGCGTGGAAAAATTATTGGAGCACAAGCGAGGATCTAGACGTGCCTCTGGTAGCCAAATGTATGAACAGAAATCGCTTCGAGGAAATCTTGAGATATCTTCACTGTAATGATAATACACTAATTCCAAAGGATAATAAAGATAAAATATATAAAATCAGACCGCTTTCTGATTCTTTGAACAGGCAATTTCAAAAATGTTATGAAACCACTAGGAGAATAAGTATTGACGAAAGTATGATACTCTTCAAGGGACGAAGCTCCCTCAAGCAATATAACCCAATGAAGCCAATCAAGAGAGGTTACAAGTTGTGGTGTGGGGCGGATCAGAATGCTTATGTATCCCGATTTGAGGTATATCAAGGTAAAAACGAGAAACTTGAAGAAGAGTTCAAGGACTTTGGACTTGGAGAAAGAATCGTCCTTTCTCTCAGTAAACCTTACTGGGAGAAATACAAGATTATTTATGCCGACAATTATTTCATTTCCATCAATTTATTAGAACAATTGTACATGAAAAAAACATTAGCTTGTGGGACAATCAGAAGCACAAGATTGGGTTTTCCCATGATGGGTGAAGATAAACAGATGAAGAGAGGGGATTATGATTACAGGGTGTCAAATACCAAAATTAGAGCATTCAAGTGGAAAGATAATAAAGTTAGTCAATTTTGCTTCTAATTTTTATGGTACGGAGGAAATAACCGTGAAAAGAACACAGAAAGACGGAACGCGGGTAGACGTAAAATGCCCCTCCATTGTTGCTGACTATAACAAGCATATGGGTGGAGTCGATCGAGCAGATCAATTACGAAGCACTTACGGGATGATCCGTAGATCCAGGAAGTGGTGGCATAGACTTTTTTGGGGATTTCTGGACATAGCATTTGTCAATGCATATATTATATACAATAAAATGGATTTTGAAAAAAAAACCACGCTGGAGTTTAGAAGATGTGTTAGCATGGGCCTTATGGCAGCTCTGAACTCAACCAAATCGCGCAGATCTGGTCCAACCAGGAAAAGAAGGAAACATAACTACAGTGTTCCTGAGGATGTGCGGCTGGGAAATCGTGGTTCTCATTGGGTCATATTTCAAGAAAATAGAGGAAGGTGTGAAATGTGTAGTGCGCAAGCGGTGCAATCACGGCCCTACAGCAAATGTTCTGCATGTGGAGTTTTTCTGTGTTCAAACAAAAATAAAAACTGTTTTCTCGAATTTCATGAAATGGACTAAATCAAATTTTATTCATAAATAAAATTAAGTTCATTTTATGACATTTGAGAAAACAGGTGTATTCTTGTTTGAACAGAAATTCTATACTGTAGAATATAAGTGCTCTAATAAAGTTAGTAGTTACATAAAGCTGTATATTATTTTGTATGAGTAACCTTAGTTCCTAATGGTACTTTTGAGTCCACTTTTTGATTTTTTTTTTAAATTAAAATAAAATTCTGAAAAAAAATACATAGCCTTTTTGTATCATTAGTTTGTAGAAAATAACATAAGCTCTGCAATTTTTGATTTTTTTCTATATCTGGGCACTAAAGGGTTAAACTACATTTTTAACCTATAAATACTTTCAAGCGGCCTTTAAGAGGCCCATCAAATTTCTTTTTTATTGCAGTTAAAAAATGGGTCGTAAGAATAAACGTGGCGCGTCCAGTAGCGATTCGGACATTCCAAAAAAAGTTAGAAAACGTCTTGACAAACTTGAGGCGATGTTACGCAAAAAGTCTCGTTTAAGATCACGTGATCGCCGGGCTGACCGACTGCATCAGCATGAACATAGGCGATCCCGCTCCCCGCGCCCTTCTTGTAGTCGGGCGCGATCACGTTCCATTTCGTCGAGGCAATCGCAAAGCGATCGTTCTCATAAGCCACGGAGTGGGAGTGAGAGATCGTCGGTGTTACCACCTGTAGTGGAACAACGCGACAATCTCGGACAGGTCCGGACCGGCGCATGTAGCGTCGTTTCGGATGACTGCCTTGATCTTGATGCATCTAGCGTGGATTCCCCTAGTCCTGATGACGAGGTTGTTGTTCAAAACAACGTTAATTTACCTAATAATGTACTTGAAATTTTGGGTGAGGAACCAGGCAGTAAATCGGGAGTCAAAATTTTACTCCACGAGCAGCTAGTGACTCGATGGGGTTCAACTATTAAACAAGGGTTTCCAAAAGAGGAAGCACTGATATTATTAGACAAATATTCTTGGCCAGACAACTCGAAGTGGTGGCTGCATTACAAAAACCCCATCTTACCGCCGACTCTTCTCCGTCCCAGATACAATCTCAATTAGGAAAGGGACTATGTGCACTGGGGAGAGAACTTACCACTGTGTTAACTCACATTGACAAGTTTCCTCCCGATATTCGACAAGAGTCGAAATTTCCTCACAAATTTGTTGGACTCCAAACGAATCTTTACAAATTTGTACTCCAGAGTATCTGTTACACGAAAAAACCTACTAGTTCCTCATCTTAAAAATATGAAGAGCATTACTGAGAACAGTACGCCCTCAGAGTTTTTGTTTGGAACAGACTTTGCAGAACGGCTCAAGTCTATTAAAACTATAGAGGCAGTCAGTAACGAACTGAAGCTACCTTCATCCTCCACAAAAGGTTCCCCGCTAAAAAGGTCCCATCAAGCAAGGGGCAGTGCCTCTCGACTCCCACAAACCAATCGCCGTTTAAACTGGCAGCCGTTTTAACATGTCCAGGCCCTTCCGTTCGAACAATCTGAGGAACCCCCGCTGAAGACCTCAGGAAAAACGGAAGAGGGAGTAAAGGTAAGTTCACAAGCCTATGCGGGCCGCCTAGGTAAATTTCTCAAACAATGGAAAAACCTCACTTCAAACTCAATTGTCTTGAGTTGGATACAGGGATATACCATCCCTTTTCAAATAATCCCAAATCAATTACACGCTCCAATTTCCAAAAGAAAAATTGACTTTGCAGAGCATGAAAATATACAAGCTGAAATATCAAAGTTGCTTGCAATCGGATCCGTTCGCAAATGCAGAGCGGTGTCCGGACAGTTCCTGTCAAAAATTATTCTTGCAGATAAACCAAACGGCAAAAAACGGTTTATTTTAATCCTGAAGGAGCTTAATGAATTTCTGGTCGTTACGCACTTTAAAATGGACGATGCTCGCATAGCCTGCAAACTAATTAGAAAAAAATCATATGCAGCTACCATTGATTTAAAACACGCTTACTATTTACTGCCTATTCATGAGTCTTATCGCAAATATTTAAGGTTTTCTTTTGATGGTGTCCTTTATGAGTTCACCTGCTTGCCTTTTGGGTTATCCTCAGCCCCACATACGTTTACGAAACTGATGAGACCGGTTATAGAGTCTCTTCGAGCAAATAAAATAGAGTGTGTAAACTACTTGGACGATTTTCTGATTTTAGGATCATCAGAATCAGAATGCTTAAAAAATGTCCATATTGTCACGATTAGGGGGTAACGTAGTAGAGGTAGGAAGAGAAACAAGACTGTAGCTCAAGTATGTCTCCTCTATTCGGCACTGAATTACTATTAGGCTAACTCTTACCCCCAGATTAGGAGGGCCGCTAGCACCGCCGCTGGCGGGACGCACATCGAACACTGTCCAAGAGGGGGTTGTGTGTGGGTGTGTGTAGGTGTAGGTGCGTAAGCCCTCCTGAAGTGTCGCCAAGCGAAACCCGCTCGATACGAGCAGGGAGCCCCTATGACCGACACGCCCAAAGGACTTACTTTAGGTACTGACAGTGTCAAGAGTTCAGACGGTCACCTCGTGGTAGAAACCTCCAACTGAACCTTAACAAGTTGCAAATCTGGCTAAAAAAAATGGCGCATAAAAGCCAACGAAACGAAGTCCGTTCATGTCACATACACTCTACGGAAAGAAACCTGTCCGCCAGTAAAAATCAATAACTGTCAGCTCCCACAAGCAGAAGAAGCTAAGTATCTTGGCATGCATTTAGACAGGCGTCTTACATGGAAAAAACATATATTCACAAAACGCAAACAACTAGGACTGAAACTGAGTCAGATGTACTGGCTGATAGGCCGCAAATCGAAACTCTCTTTGGACAACAAACTGTTGCTCTACCAATCCATTCTTAAGCCCATCTCGACTTATGGTATTCAGTTATGGGGTACCGCTAGTGACTCTAACATCGCTATACTGCAGAGGTTCCAGAACAAAGTATTGCGTATGATTGTTGATGCGCCTTTCTACATTTCCAACGAAATAATATTACACGACATTCCAATGGAGTCCGTATTGGCAACTGTCCAACGATACAGTGTGAGATACAGCGAGAGACTCTCAGTGCATCCCAACGCATTAGATAGACAAATAATATCGGGCGAGGCTAGGGAACAGCGCAGGCTGAAGCGTCTGTTGCCATCTGATCTGTCCAAACGGTTGGTCTAATCAACAATAAGTGTAATACTAAGACTATAGTGTACTCAAATAGTTTAATTAGTTAATTAGTTTTAAACATAGTTAGGTTGTAGCAATTGAATCTATTTATAAAGAGATCACTCACTGGAGTGAAACTCTACATGTCATTCATTAACTTTGTCAAATGTAAACCTCATTGCCTTATTGGCAGATTGCTGATGTATCTAGGAGTAATAAAAAAAAAAAAAAAAAAAAACCTCCTGGTATGCGAATGAACCCTTGTCTTTTCAGCCTGGGCTTCCAAGAAGGTAACGAGCCGTCCGGACACTAGAAAGTTGGGACTGTTGCTCGAAGACCGCCTAGAGACCAGTGCTTTTAGATGGTTTGAAACGCTGTTTAAATACCCACATCATGACCCCAATTTGCCAGTCTTGCTGATTCAGACGTTGTACTGGGGGAGACCGGGGCAAGACTAGGTAACGGAACATCGTGCAATTTATGTTATCTGTGACATCTCCCCCCTCTGAAGAGTGTTCGCCCCGGACACCTATTCTTAACTTAACTGTATAGACTACGTGCCCTATGGCTTTATTCGTGTGACAATTCGTAACCTAAGTTTATTATGCTCCTCTCGTTGTCCCCCATGTTATCCTGGAATCTGTCGCTCCTTCGTGGAGGGTGGCCTTGTCCTGCTTCATCTTGTCTTTCTACGCACCAGAGCACCCGTTACTCAGTTCGCGGGTGGTGGCGCCCTCTTGTGACTTTCCTTGTCGTCTTCGAGGTGCGCGGGATGGTCGCTCGTGTTGTGGGTTTTCAGGTTGTGCTGTCCTGGCGGGAGAGGGCGTAACGGTCGGTCAACTTACTTAAATAAGTATTTTGTAAATTATGTTTATTGTTTTGCTTAATTATTTAGACTATGTAAGCTTTACGAAATTACTGAGTTTGCACCCTACATATGCAAAATGTTACCCAACCTAATTCATTGTTTAGCTGGTCGCCGAAGTGAAAAGGTAAAAAAAAAGAAATAATGGAGTCATGTAAGCTCAATTTTTCCCGCTTCTCTCTATTTTTCTCTGTTTCTTCTTCTCTTTCTTCTTTTAGCCCAGCATTACCAAGGTTTTCCGTGCAGTCGACGGCGGCTAAAGGCCCGGGTGCTGCGCTTACAGCACCATGTTCGTCCCGACTTGCCCCGAGTATGTTACTCTATGAGTCAGTTTGGGTCTGCCAATTGTTACCAGCTATTTCTTTTAAGGGATTCGTACCGGAGGTGTATGTTTTTCGGGTGCAACTTGGGGAGGCCAGTCCCCAAGTTTGTTTCCCGGATAACCATGTTTTGCTCCGCGAGGGGTCTTTCTGTGGTCAGTTGTGTATGATCACTTTTGCCTCTCGCCTTCGGCGACCTGTTATACACCTTTATTATTAGTATTTATTGTATCTACGTATTTTTCTAGTCTTAAATATACTTATATCAAAGAGTAACTAATTTCATAAAGAGATGCCAGTAAGACAAGGAACCGAAAAACGGAGAGAGATGGCTATTACTACCCGTTTAAAGGGCGCATTGGTTGCCGTCGTCATGAATCGGTAGCATTCGGAATTTATACGAGCCATGTTGTCATGTTTTTGCTAATTCCAAAGTTATGGGTAAAATTCCAGCTGCTTCCGTTGGTTAAATAACGTAGAAGTAGAACACGTAGTTAACTGTCTTTTTTGCCATGAAACATATAAAAGTCATTACATTTGGCCATACGACTTCATAAACCTGCTGAAGAATCATATGCAGTTAATTAATTGACGCAAAGACGCAGGACATACACAGCACTGCGTGATTGTGAATAATTGAAAATAAGAAATTTGGCAACTCTGGGCTGTTTCAGATTTTATCATTCTCAACCTGAACCTTACTTTTTCGCGTTGTTTTTTTGATTAGTGTGCAGTGCATGGTGGTTACTAGATTTTTGCTGTTTTATAAAACGTGTACGGGCTATTTATTAATATAGTGTGAATACGGTAAATTCGCTTTGGTCCCTGGTGCATATAGTGCTCTTTTCTACAAACAATGGAGTCTCAGCAAAAGATCCGATCGTGGTCCGATCGAGTGGGACAAACTGTATTTACAAAGGATGCATGAATAGAAAAAGCAGTTCTGATTTAAGCATCAAATATTTTAGAATTCCAAAAGATGAAGTAAAGTAAGCATTCAGAATTTTCTGAAAAAATACACAGTTTAATTAACACTGCATTATTGCAGATGTTTTCATTGGCTCAGGCAATGCGGCCGTGAAGACCTCTTGGGCACGAGTGAGCAAAACGCATTTAAGTATGTTTGTGGATATTTGATAAGCAAATGTTTAAAAATTCACCTTTGCGATACGTGCACTCAATTCTCCCAGCAAAACGAAAAATTAGACAACACTAATTTATTCATTCATTACAAAGCCTACAAATCAAATGAGACACAGCCATTTGGTAGCTTAAAGACACCTCATGGGTAATTTTATGCATTTATTTACCAACTAGAACAAATATTTTTTAACAATATAGAAGAACATTTGTTGGATAACCCAGGCAAAAACATGTTTGCCCTTTTTAAAAAAGTAGAATATAAACATCCATGTCCAAATTTTCCATTTATTTATCTGGTCAAATTATATACTAGATTAAGAATTTATTATTTATTAAAACACAGCAATTCTGATTTTAGAAATACTTCAAAAAAAAAAATAGAAAAATAAATATTTTAATGAACTTGTAAAGTATAATAAATGTAGAATAGTTTAGTTTAGATATCATGTCATGTTAATGTAAAATAAAAACTTGTATTTAGTTTATTGTTATTTTTTTACGATTATTTACTGCCTGATCGAAGTAAGAGCAAAAAATAATGACTTATAAGCTCTCTTTTCTATATTTTATACCATGTAATGGTTATTAAATAAAATGTCAAACAAAGACTAAGAATATTTTCGGGTTTCATCTCTATCTCAGCAGTCAATTCTGAAAACGCTATTTTCTAATCCAAAACTCTCTGCTGAAACTATGATTTCAGAAATGGCAACACCGCATTGCCACAAATTTTGTAAATACCGGCAACGTCGTTGTACTACCAGTTTAAAGAGCCGAGGTCAACGAAACGTGTCGGCAAACATCAAAGCTTTTAGGCCCAGTGTCTTCTCTTTATGAAATTAGTTACTCTTTGCTTTTATCCTATCTAGTTGTTTGCTTGTTCTATGCAAATTTGTGTGACCTGGCTTATTGCTCGTCTACTGTGCGCGCGTTTCCTGTCAGCTGTCGTTCTAGCTGATGAGCCACACCTTCGGTCAATGTCTTGCCTAATTCTGATGATTCGTCAATTTTCAGCATGAAGGTTCTTGATACCTGATGGCGTTTATCTGCTGCCACGCTTGATATCTCTAAATTTTCCTGGCTTTTTTGTTTTAAACCTTCAGTTTCGGTGTTCTGACAGGATGGTTTGTGTTTTTTACGGGAGGTAAGGTAGTGTTTCAGCAGACCGTATAATATGATGCCGATTACTATTCCTCCGATTAGCCACGTTGTTACGCCCAGCCAGTATTCCTGCGTGCCCCTCCGGGTGCTTGGGGGGCCCCGTTTTCCGTGTGGGCTGTCTGTGCCAATGCGAGTATTGCTGGTCTTCGTAGACAGGACTATGTTCCACGTGAACATTAAGGTGTGGTTACCCTGGTGTATTTCCACGTGGGCGAGGTGTTCCTGTTTTTCCCATTCTCTGTCCATGTTCAGCCTTACTTCTTTTTCTGAGGTTAGGTTGAAATGTGGCAAGTTTGTGGTCCAGTTACTGTTTAGGCATTCTGATAGGTTATGGAAGGTAGGCAAAAACGCATGGTTATTTGATGGTTTTATGACAATGTCCTTGTCTACTAATAGCTGGCACTTGCATGGTAAGTTGATTTTAAACGCCCCTGGTAGGTTTAACATTTCCTCCCCGAGGTTAGTGGTGCTTTTAGGGCAGCTGATTGTCGTGTTTGCTTTCGGGTGCGTGATGAGGAATTCTTCTGACCCTGTTTCCGATATAATCATTAGGTTTGACTGTTGGCAATACATGGGGCAATGTTCTGCTATGTCTTCCACTGTGGATCCATGAACCAGTTTTCGAGCGCACGAAGGGCCTTGTGTTTGGTCGCCGGAAAATCTTGGTAAGTAGCATAGCCTGTCTTGAAATGGTTTGCATTCGTGTAGTGCAATGCCTGTGATTTCTTTTAGGACTGTGGTTCCCTGGTTATTAGCTACGGCCATCATTAGTGGTGAGTGAATAATAACGACAGCGCCTTAGAAGACGAAATAGGAGAAGATGTCGTAAGTGAGACGTATAGCTGTTGCACTTATAATCCAAATATTGACGTAACATTAAGAATAAAGGAAGTGAATGATTTCTATGAAGCTCCAGTTGACAAGCGTGTCCAAAATATTACTGGAGTTGTTAATCAACGCGATAAGGATTGGTGGTTATGGAATCGTGCTGTACAACACCATAAATCAATAGTGTTTTGTAATTTCCACTATGTTCTTGAGATAAGATCTATAAATTTAATTATGAATATTTGCATTGAATGTCATGAAAGGTTTGTTGATGAGTTTTACAAAAAAGTTGCTTATCACTACAAGGGAGTGTCTTTTTTGCTAATGCATGAACATGACTTTATTCATATGAATTGCGATGTGTGTTGTAAAGCTACAAACGCTTATAATTTAAATTTTTCTTGTTATTGGGAGAAGAAAACCAAAATAATAACGACAGCGCCTTAGAAGACGAAATAGGAGAAGATGTCGTAAGTGAGACGTATAGCTGTTGCTCTTATAATCCAAATATTGACGTGACAGTAAGAATAAAGGAAGTGAATGATTTCTATGAAGCTCCAGTTGACAAAATATTACTGGAGTTGTTAATCAACGCGATAAGGATTGGTGGTTATGGAATCGTGCTGTACGACACCATGAATCAATAGTGTTTTGTAATTTCCATTACGTTATTGAGATAAGATCTATAAATTTAATTATTAATTGAATGTCATGAAGGTTTTGTTGATGAGTTTTACAAAAAAGTTGCTTATCACTACACGGGAGTGTTATTTTTGCTAGTGCATGAACATGACTTTTTCATATGAATTGCGATGTGTGTTGTAAAGCTACAAACGCTTATAATTTAAATTTTTCTTGTTATTGGGAGAAGAAAACCAAAATAATAACGACAGCGCCTTAGAAGACGAAATAGGAGAAGATGTCGTAAGTGAGACGTATAGCTGTTGCACTTATAATCCAAATATTGACGTGACAGTAAGAATAAAGGAAGTGAATGATTTCAATGAAGCTCCAGCTGACAAGCGTTTCCAAAATATTACTGGAGTTGTTAATCAACGCGATAAGGATTGGTGGTTATGGAATAGTGCTGTACGACACCATGAATCAATAGTGTTTTGTAATTTCCATTAAGTTCTTCAGATAAGATCTATAAATTTAATTATGAATATTTGCATTGAATGTCATGAAGGTTTTGTTGATGAGTTTTACAAAAAAGTTGCTAATCACTACAAGGGAGTGTCTTTTTTGCTAGTGCATGAACATGACTTTATCATATGAATTGCGATGTGTGTTGTAAAGCTACAAACGCTTATAATTTAAATTTTTCTTGTTATTGGGAGAAGAAAACCAAAATATAACGACAGCGCCTTAGAAGACGAAATAGGAGATGTCGTAAGTGAGACGTATAGCTGTTGCACTTATAATCCAAATATTGACGTAACATTAAGAATAAAGGAAGTGAATGATTTCAATGAAGCTCCAGCTGACAAGCGTTTCCAAAATATTACTGGAGTTGTTAATCAACGCGATAAGGATTGGTGGTTATGGAATAGTGCTGTACGACACCATGAATCAATAGTGTTTTGTAATTTCCATTAAGTTCTTCAGATAAGATCTATAAATTTAATTATGAATATTTGCATTGAATGTCATGATGGTTTTGTTGATGAGTTTTACATAAAAGTTGCTTATCACTACAAGGGAGTGTCTTTTTTGCTAGTGCATTAACATGACTTTTTTCATATGAATTGCGATGTGTGTTGTAAAGCTACAAACGCTTATAATTTAAATTTTTCTTGTTATTCGGAGAAGAAAACCAAAATAATAACGACAGTGCCTTAGAAGACGAAATAGGAGAAGATGTCGTAAGTGAGACGTATAGCTGTTGCAGTTATAATCCAAATATTTGCGTGACATTAAGAATAAAGGAAGTGAATGATTTCTATGAAGCTCCAGTTGACAAGCGTTTCCAAAATATTACTGGAGTTGTTAATCAACGCGATAAGGATTGGTGGTTATGGAATCGTGCTGTACGACACCATGAATCAATAGTGTTTTGTAATTTCCATTATGTTCTTGAGATAAGATCTATACAGTTAATTATGAATATTTGCATTGAATGTCATGAAGGTTTTGTTGATGAGTTTTACAAAAAAGTTGCTTATCACTACAAGGGAGTGTCTTTTTTGCTAGTGCATGAACATGACTTTTTCATATGAATTGCGATGTGTGTTGTAAAGCTACAAACGCTTATAATTTAAATTTTTCTTGTTATTGGGAGAAGAAAACCAAAATAATAACGACAGTGCCTTAGAAGAAGAAATAGGAGAAGATGTCGTAAGTGAGACGTATAGCTGTTGCACTTATAATCCAAATATTTGCGTGACATTAAGAATAAAGGAAGTGAATGATTTCTATGAAGCTCCAGTTGACAAGCGTTTCCAAAATATTACTGGAGTTGTTAATCAACGCGATAAGGATTGGTGGTTATGGAATCGTGCTGTACGACACCATGAATCAATAGTGTTTTGTAATTTCCATTATGTTCTTGAGATAAGATCTATACAGTTAATTATGAATATTTGCATTGAATGTCATGAAGGTTTTGTTGATGAGTTTTACAAAAAAGTTGCTTATCACTACAAGGGAGTGTCTTTTTTGCTAGTGCATTAACATGACTTTTTTCATATGAATTGCGATGTGTGTTGTAAAGCTACAAACTCTTATAATTTAAATTTTTCTTGTTATTGGGAGAAGAAAACCAAAATAATAACGACAGCGCCTTAGAAGACGAAGAAGGAGAGGATGTCGTAAGTGAGACGTATAGCTGTTGCACTTATAATCCAAATATTGACGTGACATTAAGAATAAAGGAAGTGAATGATTTCTATGAAGCTCCAGTTGACAAGCGTGTCCAAAATATTACTGGAGTTGTTAATCAACGCGATAAGGATTGGTGGTTATGGAATCGTGCTGTACGACACCATGAATCAATAGTGTTTTGTAATTTCCATTATGTTCTTGAGATAAGATCTATACATTTAATTATGAATATTTGCATTCAATGTCATGAAGGTTTTGTTGATGAGTTTTACACAAAAGTTGCTTATCACTACAAGGGAGTGTCTTTTTTGCTAGTGCATTAACATGACTTTTTTCATATGAATTGCGATGTGTGTTGTAAAGCTACAAACGCTTATAATTTAAATTTTTCTTGTTATTGGGAGAAGAAAACCAAAATAATAACGACAGTGCCTTAGAAGACGAAATAGGAGAAGATGTCGTAAGTGAGACGTATAGCTGTTGCACTTATAATCCAAATATTTGCGTGACATTAAGAATAAAGGAAGTGAATGATTTCTATGAAGCTCCAGTTGACAAGCGTTTCCAAAATATTACTGGAGTTGTTAATCAACGCGATAAGGATTGGTGGTTATGGAATCGTGCTGTACGACACCATGAATCAATAGTGTTTTGTAATTTCCATTATGTCCTTATCCAAAATCACATTAAAGCCTTAGTTAATTTACCCCATGTAACAGTTGAGTCCAGTGTTAACTTACGAGTGATGGTTGATTCAGTGTCAAAACATATACAAAGCCTTAAAACATTAAAACAACCAACTGATTCATGGGACTCATTATTGATATTTATCTTGAGTGCAAAATTGGATAAAAAAACAGAAAGGGAGTGGGAGGAAAAAAAGGTTTTGTCTGCAGATATAAAATTACTAAGAGGGGAACAAGCTGGAAGTTTAAATTTGAGGGTAGAGGAAAATGTTCTTCCGACTTTAGAGGAGTTCTTGGATTTCTTAAGGAGGAGAGCAGACATGTTAGAGACTTTGGAGGTGGCCAGAGGTGGAAAGACTTCAGGTGAGTGGAGTCAAAGCACAAATAAAGCTAAGGAAAGTAGTAACTATAAAAATAGACCAGTTTATGGGTTGGCAACTCTAAATAATAGTCCAACAGTCAAGTGTGTTGTTTGCGGTGGTTCTCATTATATTCAAAGTTGTGTAGAGTTTCTAAATTTGCCAGTTGATTCAAGGGTAAAAAAGGTTTAAGAGTTGAGATTGTGTTTTAACTGTTTACGGTGTGGTCATGCCTCAAGGTCATGTCAATCTAATTTTGCGTGCAAAAAGTGTAAATTGAAACACCTCACAATTTTACATTCTGACAGGAGTGCTTCAAATCGACAAGGAGAAGGGAATTTAGTTTCAAATGCTAGAAAACTGGTAACAAATATTGATAATAGTGTTACTTTGACTAGTGGGATTGGTGGTGTAACTCCTCAAGTACTATTGCAAACTGCATTAGTTGAGATTTTAGATTTACAAGGTGTTCCTCAGGTATGTAGGGCTTTATTGGATGGAGCCAGTCAAAGCCATCTAATAAGTGAAGAGTGTTGCAATAGATTGGGTCTAAATAAAATGAAATTGCCAACTTTGATTGTGGGTGTTGGTCAAAACACATGTAATTTACAATATAGGTGTTGTGTCCAAATTCAGTCGCGTTTTAATTCACTTAAATCAGAGTTGTCACTAATTGTCATTCCTAAAATCAGTGGTGTATATCCTGTTGAGTATGTTAATGCTTCACCTTGGCAACTTCCAACTAATTTACAGTTAGCTGATCCAACATTTAATACTCCTGTTAACATTGATGTTTTAATTGGATCTGGAATTTACCTAAACTTGTTGTGTGTTGGACAAGTTCGTCTAGGTACTAAGATGCCTACACTGCAAAAACCTCAATTTGGTTGGGTTCTTGGTGGAGAAGTTGCATCCCACATTCCTACACAAAGGCTTTATTGCAACCTGTCATCTAATCTTGATCTTCAAGAACAAATGTCTCGGTTTTGGGAAATTGAGGAAGTGTCGTTTACTAGGATTCCATCAGCTGAAGGAAAGGTGTGTGAAGAGATTTTCGTTAAAACTACAGCCAGAAACAAAGACGGACGGTTTGTAGTACAAATTCCACTTAAAGAGTCTCCTCAAGCGCTTGGAAATTCAAGGCAAATTGCTTTAAACATATTTCAGTCTTTGGAAACCAAGTTTCAAAAGAAACCAGAGTTTAAGAGTAAGTATGTGAATTTTATTGAGGAATACAAGGCTTTGGGTCGTATGATTGAATGTGAGAATGAAGGTGAGTCAGCTGTTTCATATTATTTTCCACATCATGGTGTTTCAAATGAGAATAGCCAAACAACTAAATTAAGGGTCGTTTTTTGATGGGTCCGCAGTGACAGATACCGGAAAATCGTTTAATGATATTCAGCTAGTGGGTCCGGTGCTACAAGATGACCTGGTTTCTTTGATGCTGAGGTTCCGGCAACATAATGTGGTACTCACTGCTGATGTGGTAAAGATGTACAGGCAGATTATGGTGAAAAAAGATCAATGGTGCCTTCAGCGAGTTCTTTGGCGTGGTGATCCTTCAGAGAAGTTGAAAACATTTGAGCTGTGCCTTGTGTCTTACGGCACAGCTTCTGCCCCATTTTTAGCGGTAAGATGTCTAAAACAATTAGCCCTCGAAAATAGGGAAGCTTTTCCTGAGTCCTCTTCAGTTTTTGAAAGGGACTTTTACATGGATGATTTGTTAACAGGAGGCTAATCAGTAGCAGAAGTTTTAAAAATCTATAAGGAGGTGGCTAATATTTTAAAATCTGCTGGTTTTGAACTTCAAAAGTGGGCTTCTAACAGCGAAGAGGTAATTAGGCATATCAGGTCAGAAGCAAATTCAAATGTTATCTTTGGTAATCAGAGTCAACATAAGGCGTTAGGTGTTTACTGGTCGTGTGAACAAGACAAATTCATGTTTTATGTTGAAAAATTTGATGAAGTCACTAAGCGTGGAGTTCTTTCTTGCATTGCAAAATTATTTGATCCTTTGGGTTTAGTGAGTCCTTGCATAGTCATAGCTAAAATTGTGATGCAAAGGTTATGGCTTCTGAATCTCAACTGGAATGACTCACTTCCCCTGGACATTAAGAGACATTGGTGTAAGTTTAAGGAAAATCTCGAGCAGGTGAATAATTTAAGAATTTCTAGGCACGTTTTCTGTGTAAATCCTGTGGAAATTCAAATACATGGGTTTTCTGACGCCAGCTTGGAAGCGTATGGAGCATGTGTGTACATACGTAGTGTTGATGTAAGTGGTAGGATTAGTGTGAAGCTTATGTGTGGTAAAAGTAAGGTATGCCCTCTCAAGTCGCTGAGTATACCTAGGCTGGAACTCTGTGCTGCTCTATTATTAGCAAATCTACTGCAGAAGGTGCGTTCTTCGATAACATTTCCAGTTAATTCTTGTTTCTTGTGGAGTGATTCTACGGTTGTATTAAGCTGGATACATACCCCATCTGGTGTTCTTCAAACATATGTTAGTAATCGAGTAGCTCAAATACAATCACTTACTTCAATGTCTGAGTGGCACTATGTGTCTACTAGAGAGAACCCTGCAGATCTTTTATCGCGAGGTGTTTGTCCAAGCCAAATTGGTAGTTGTGACTTATGGTGGAATGGGCCATTTTGGCTCTCTCAAACTCAGGATTCATGGCCTATGACGCGTTTCCAACCACAAGGTGAAGTTCCTGAGTTGAAGAAAAAGGCTCAAATATTTAAGGTGGAGATTTGTTCGTTGTTACCATTTGAGAGATTTTCATCATTTTCCAAAATGCGTCGCATAATGGCTTATATTTTAAGGTTTCGACAAAATACTAGATCAAGTTTAAAAAATGTAGGTCCCTTATCGGCAAAGGAGTTGAATGAGGCGGAAAACACTTTGGTTAAGTTGGCTCAGTATGAGTCATTTTTCTCTGAAATCCAACAGCTAAACAAGCCAAATTCAACACTAACTAAGGGTTGTTTAACGAAATTAAATCCTTTTCTGGATAAAGAGGGTGTTTTGAGGGTGGGGGGAAGACTTACACTTGCCAATGTCAAATATGAAAGGAAATACCCTATAGTTCTTGCACATAGCCATCCTCTAACTAAGCTTTTATTTTCTTTCGAACCTCATAAGACTCTTGCATGCTGGTCCACAATTATTGTTATCCTCCATTCGTCAAAGATACTGGCCTCTTAGAGGTAGAAGTCTTGCGAGAGCTACCGTGTTTAAATGTGTGAAATGTTTTAGAGCCAATCCAAGGATAAAGGCTCCGGTGATGGGTCCTTTACCTGAATCCAGACTAAACCCTGCACCACCTTTCAGTAATGTGGGTGTTGACTTTGCAGGTCCATTACTAATAAGAGATAGAAAAGGTAGGGGCTCTAAAAAATCGAAGTGTTATATATGTTTATTTGTGTGTTTTGCGACCAAGGCGGTACACATTGAATTGGTGACCGAATTGACCAGTGAAGCATTTATGGCTGCCTTTAAAAGATTTATTGGAAGAAGGGGAAAACCATTAAACGTGTATTCAGATAACGGCACCAATTTGGTGGGGGCCAAAAATGAACTGGTGGCTTTGGGTAAATTTCTTAAAAATTCACAAAATTTCATATGAGAGAGTGTTTCAAACCAAGATATAACCTGGCATTTTATACCGAGTATGTCGCCTCATTTTGGGGTATTTGGGAGGCTGGCATTAAGTCTTGTAAATCACATTTAAAAAGAGTAGTAGAAAACGCGTCGTTAACTTATGAACAGCTATTAACGGTTTTAATCGAAATAGAAGCTATTAGAAGTAACTCACGTCACTCCCAGAGGCCGACATTCGAGAAACCAAGGAGACGAGATTATCCCACTTCCAAAGAGTACAGCAGTTGAAACAGCATTTTTGGACCAGGTGGTCGTTGGAATATGTCAGCGAACTCCAAGTGAGGACAAAATGGCAATCGCACGTTCACGATGGTGTATTAAAACGATGAAGCTTGGTTCTGCTTAAAGAAGATCACACGCCACCGCTACAATGGCTGATGGGTCGCATCAAGTTCATCTTGATGCTGATGGCAAAGCTAGGGTTGCTTTTGTCAAGACTGCCAAGGGAGTTGTGAAGCGGTCATTTGCCAAACTGTGTGTGCTTCCCACGGAAATGTTAGACAGCGAAGAACAACAGTCCTCTGAAGTTGTCAGATTTTCTGACATTCTGACAAGTTCTAGAAGTTTCTGCAAAGTTCTGGAAGGTTTGGGAACGTTGCCAAAGGCTTTATAACATTCTGACAAGTTCTAGAAGCTTCTGCAAAGTTCTGGAAGGTTTGGGAACGTTGCCAAAGGCTTTATAACATTCTGACAAGTTCTAGAAGCTTCTGCAAAGTTCTGGAAGGTTTGGGAACGTTGTCAAAGGCTTTATAACATTCTGACAAGTTCTAGAAGCTTCTGCAAAGTTCTGGAAGGTTTGGGAACGTTGCCAAAGGCTTTATAACGTTCTAACAACTTCTAGAAGCTTCTGCAATGTTCTGGAAGGTCTGAGAACGTTACCAAAGGCCTTATAACATTCTGACAAGTTCTAGAAGCTTCTGCAAAGTTCTGGAAGGTTTGGGAACGTTGCCAAAGGCTTTATAACATTCTAACAACTTCTAGAAGCTTCTGCAATGTTCTGGAAGGTCTGAGAACGTTACCAAAGGCCTTATAACATTCTGACAAGTTCTAGAAGCTTCTGCAAAGTTCTGGAAGGTTTGGGAACGTTGCCAAAGGCTTTATAACGTTCTAACAACTTCTAGAAGCTTCTGCAATGTTCTGGAAGGTCTGAGAACGTTACCAAAGGCCTTATAACATTCTGACAAGTTCTAGAAGCTTCTGCAAAGTTCTGGAAGGTTTGGGAACGTTGCCAAAGGCTTTATAACATTCTGACAAGTTCTAGAAGCTTCTGCAAAGTTCTGGAAGGTTTGGGAACGTTGCCAAAGGCTTTATAACGGGCTTTATAACATTCTAACAACTTCTAGAAGCTTCTGCAATGTTCTGGAAGGTCTGAGAACGTTACCAAAGGCCTTATAACATTCTGACAAGTTCTAGATGCTTCTGCAAAGTTCTGGAAGGTATGGGAACGTTGCAAAAGGCTTTATAACATTCTGACAAGTTCTAGAAGCTTCTGCAAAGTTCTGGAAGGTTTGGGAACGTTGACCAAAGGCTTTATAACATTCTGACAAGTTCTAGAAGCTTCTGCAAAGTTCTGGAAGGTTTGGGAACGTTGCCAAAGGCCTTATATCATTCTGACAAGTTCTAGAAGCTTCTGCAAAGTTCTGGAAGGTTGGGAACGTTGCCAAAGGCTTTATAACATTCTGACAAGTTCTAGAAGCTTCTGCAAAGTTCTGGAAGGTTTGAGAACGTTACCAAAGGCCTTATAACATTCTAACAACTTCTAGAAGCTTCTGCAATGTTCTGGAAGGTTTGGGAACGTTGCCAAAGGCTTTATAACATTCTGACAAGTTCTAGAAGCTTCTGCAAAGTTCTGGAAGGTATGGGAACGTTGCAAAAGGCTTTATAACATTCTGACAAGTTCTAGAAGCTTCTGCAAAGTTCTGGAAGGTTTGGGAACGTTACCAAAGGCTTTATAACATTCTGACAAGTTCTAGAAGCTTCTGCAAAGTTCTGGAAGGTTTGGGAACGTTGCCAAAGGCCTTATAACATTCTAACAACTTCTAGAATCTTCTGCAAAGTTCTGGAAGGTTTGGGAACGTTGTCAAAGGCTTTATCACATTCTGACAAGTTCTAGAAGCTTCTGCAAAGTTCTGGAAGGTTTGGGAACGTTGCCAAAGGCTTTATAACATTCTGACAAGTTCTAGAAGCTTCTGCAAAGTTCTGGAAGGTTTGGGAACGTTGCCAAAGGCTTTATAACGTTCTAACAACTTCTAGAAGCTTCTGCAATGTTCTGGAAGGTCTGAGAACGTTACCAAAGGCCTTATAACATTCTGACAAGTTCTAGAAGCTTCTGCAAAGTTCTGAAAAGTTTGAGAACGTTACCAAAGGCCTTATAATATTCTGACAAGGCGGAATCGATCTATGCCGGTTTTGAGACGAAATAATACAATTTGGCACAGATTCCAGCGACCAAAGTATTCCCAACAGACGTAGAATAGCTCAAAAGTATCAAATATGCAGACTAGAACATTTGCGGAATAGATCTATGCCGGTTTTGCGGCGGAATCGATCCATGCCGGTTTTGAGACGAAATAATACAATTTGGCACAGATTGACCACGAACGAGTGAAATCCAGCGACCAAAGTAGTCCCAACAGACGTAGAATAGCTCAAAAGTATCAAATATGCAGACTAGAACATAAGCGGAATAGATCTATGCCGGTTTTGAGGCGGAATCGATCTATGCCGGTTTTGAGACGAAATAATACAATTTGGCACAGATTGACCACAAACGAGTCAAATCCAGCTACCAAAGTAGTCCCAACAGACGTAGAATAGCTCAAAAGTAACAATTATGCAGACTAGAACATCAGCAGAATCGATCTATGCCGGTTTTGAGATGAAATAATACAATTTGGCACAGATTGACCACGAACGAGTGAAATCCAGCAACCAATGTAGTCCCAACAGACGTATAATAGCTCAAAAGTATCAAATATGCAGACTAGAACATTAGCGGAATAGATCTATGCCGGTTTTGAGGCGGAATCGATCTATGCCGGTTTTGAGACGAAATAATACAATTTGGCACAGATTGACCACAAACGATCCAAATTCAGCGTCCAATGTGGTCCCAACAGACGTATAATAGCTCAAAAGTAACAAATATGCAGACTAGAACATCAGCAGAATCGATCTATGCCGGTTTTGAGACGAAATAATACAATTTGGCACAGATTGACCACGAACGAGTGAAATCCAGCAACCAATGTGGTCCCAACAGACGTATAATAGCTCAAAAGTAACAAATATGCAGACTAGAACATTAGCGGAATAGATCTATGCCGGTTTTGAGGCGGAATCGATCTATGCCGGTTTTGAGACGAAATAATACAATTTGGCACAGATTGACCACGAACGAGTGAAATCCAGCGACCAATGTGGTCCCAACAGACGTATAATAGCTCAAAAGTAACAAATATGCAGACTAGAACATCAGCGGAATAGATCTATGCCGGTTTTGCGGCGGAATCTATGCCGGTTTTGAGACGAAATAATACAATTTGGCACAGATTGACCACGAACGAGTGAAATCCAGCGACCAATGTAGTCCCAACAGACGTAGAATAGCTCAAAAGTATCAAATATGCAGACTAGAACATTAGCGGAATAGATCTATGCCGGTTTTGAGGCGGAATCGATCTATGCCGGTTTTGAGACGAAATAATACAATTTGGCACAGATTGACCACAAACGATCCAAATTCAGCGTCCAATGTGGTCCCAACAGACGTATAATAGCTCAAAAGTAACAAATATGCAGACTAGAACATTAGCGGAATAGATCTATGCCGGTTTTGAGACGAAATAATACAATTTGGCACAGATTGACCACGAACGAGTGAAATCCAGCGACCAATGTAGTCCCAACAGACGTAGAATAGCTCAAAAGTATCAAATATGCAGACTAGAACATTAGCGGAATAGATCTATGCCGGTTTTGAGGTGGAATAGATCTATGACGGTTTTGAGACGAAATAATACAATTTGGCACAGATTGACCACGAACGAGTGAAATCCAGCGACCAATGTAGTCCCAACAGAAGTAGAATAGCTCAAAAGTATCAAATATGCAGACTAGAACATTAGCGGAATAGATCTATGCCGGTTTTGAGGCGGAATCGATCTATGCCGGTTTTGAGACGAAATAATACAATTTGGCACAGATTGACCACGAACGAGTGAAATCCAGCGACCAATGTAGTCCCAACAGACGTAGAATAGCTCAAAAGTGTCAAATATGCAGACTAGAACATTAGCGGAATAGATCTATGCCGGTTTTGAGGCGGAATCGATCTATGCCGGTTTTGAGACGAAATAATACAATTTGGCACAGATTGACAACGAACGAGTGAAATCCAGCGACCAATGTAGTCCCAACAGACGTATAATAGCTCAAAAGTATCAAATATGCAGACTAGAACATTAGCGGAATAGATCTATGCCGGTTTTGAGGCGGAATCGACCTATGCCGGTTTTGAGACGAAATAATACAATTTGGCACAGATTGACCACGAACGAGTGAAATCCAGCGACCAAAGTAGTCCCAACAGACGTAGAATAGCTCAAAAGTATCAAATATGCAGACTAGAACATTAGCGGAATAGATCTATGCCGGTTTTGAGGCGGAATTGAGACGAAATAATACAATTTGGCACAGATTGACCACGAACGAGTGAAATCCAGCGACCAATGTAGTCCCAACAGACGTATAATAGCTCAAAAGTAACAAATATGCAGACTAGAACATTAGCGGAATAGATCTATGCCGGTTTTGAGGCGGAATAGATCTATGCCGGTTTTGAGACGAAATAATACAATTTGGCACAGATTGACCACGAACGAGTGAAATCCAGCGACCAATGTAGTCCCAACAGACGTAGAATAGCTCAAAAGTAACAAATATGCAGACTAGAACATTTGCGGAATAGATCTATGCCGGTTTTGCGGCGGAATCGATCTATGCCGGTTTTGAGACGAAATAATACAATTTGGCACAGATTGACCACGAACGAATGAAATCCAGCGACCAATGTAGTTCCAACAGACGTAGAATAGCTCAAAAGTAACAAATATGCAGACTAGAACATTAGCGGAATAGATCTATGCCGGTTTTGAGACGAAATAATACAATTTGGCACAGATTGACCAGAAACGAGCCAAATTCAGCGTCCAATGTGTCCCCAACAGACATAATAGCTCAAAAGTAACAAATATCCAGACTAGAACATTAGCGGAATAGATCTATGCCGGTTTTGAGGCGGAATCGATCTATGCCGGTTTTGAGACGAAATAATACAATTTGGCACAGATTGACCACGAACGAGTGAAATCCAGTGACCAAAGTAGTCCCAACAGACGTAGAATAGCTCAAAAGTAACAAATATGCAGACTAGAACATTAGCGGAATAGATCTATGCCGGTTTTGAGACGAAATAATACAATTTGGCACAGATTGACCACAAACGAGCCAAATTCTGCGTCCAATGTGTTCCCAACAGACGTATAATAGCTCAAAAGTAACATATATGCAGACTAGAACATTAGCGGAATAGATCTATGCCGGTTTTGAGGCGGAATCGATCTATGCCGGTTTTGAGACGCAATAATACAATTTGGCACAGATTGACCACGAACGAGTGAAATTCAGCGTCCAATGTGGTCCCAACAGACGTAGAATAGCTCAAAAGTAACCATTCTGCAGACTAGAACAGCAGCGAAATCGATCTTTGCTGGTTTTGAGACGAAAGAATAAAATTTGGCACAGATTGACCTCGAACGAGCCAAATTCAGCGTCCAATGTGGTCCCATCAGACATAGAATGGCTCAAAAGTAACAATTATGCAGACTAGAACATTAGCGGAATAGATCTATGCCGGTTTTGCGGCGGAATCGATCTATGCCGGTTTTGAGACGAAATAATACAATTTGGCACAGATTGACCACGAACGAGTGAAATCCAGCTACCAATGTAGTCCCAACAGACGTAGAATAGCTCAAAAGTATCAAATATGCAGACTAGAACATTAGCGGAATAGATCTATGCCGGTTTTGCGGCGGAATCGATCTATGCCGGTTTTGAGACGAAATAATACAATTTGGCACAGATTGACCACGAACGAGTGAAATCCAGCGACCAATGTAGTCCCAACAGACGTAGAATAGCTCAAAAGTATCAAATATGCAGCCTAGAACCAGCGGAATCGATCTATGCCGGTTTTGAGACGAAAGAATACAATTTGGCACAGATTGACCACAAACGAGCCAAATTCAGCGTCCAATGTGGTCCCAACAGACGTAGAATAGCTCAAAAGTAACAAATATGCAGACTAGAACAGCAGCGAAATCGATCTATGCCGGTTTTGAGACGAAAGAATACAATTTGGCACAGATTGACCACGAACGAGCCAAATTCAGCGTCCAATGTGGTCCCAACAGACATAGAATAGCTCAAAAGTAACAAATATGCAGACTAGAACATTAGCGGAATCGATCTATGCCGGATTTGAGACGCAATAATACAATTTGGCACAGATTGACAACGAACGAGTGAAATCCAGCGACCAAAGTAGTCCCAACAGACGTAGAATAGCTCAAAAGTATCAAATATGCAGACTAGAACATTTGCGGAATAGATCTATGCCGGTTTTGCGGCGGAATCGATCCATGCCGGTTTTGAGACGAAATAATACAATTTGGCACAGATTGACCACGAACGAGTGAAATCCAGCAAAGAACCAATGTAGTAGTCAACAGACGTAGAATAGTTGCTCAAATCTGGTGAAGTACTCAAATGAGTGCAGAAAGTACAGATGGCGTTCCAAAATCTAGGAACAGCACCATTATGCCGGTTTTGCGGCGGAATCGATCTATGCCGGTTTTGAGACGAAATAATACAATTTGGCACAGATTGACCACGAACGAGCTTGAAATTCAGCGACCAATAGTGTGTCCCAACAGACAGACTCAGTTAGAAAGTAGCTCTAGGAACAGCACCATTAATGCCGCATATCGGCAGATCTGATTAGTTGAAAATGGTGTACAGATGTCACCAGATGTTGCACACAACTATCATTTCTGGCAAGTTGACTATACTAGAACATTAGCGGAATAATCTATGCCAAGGTTTTGTTCTTTGGCGGAATCGATCTATGCCGGTTTTGAGACGAAATAATACAATTTGGCACAGATTGATCACGAACGAGTGAAATCCAGCACCAAAGTAGTCCCAACAGACGTAGAATAGCTCAAAAGAAACCGGTCAAATATGCAGACTAGAACATTAGCGGAATCAGATCTATGCCGGTTTTGAGGCGGAATCTGTACTTTCTAACTCATAGAGTTGAGCACAGATGTTTGATCACGCAAACTATACTGGAACGAAGGTTTTGTTCTTTGGTTATCAGCCCTATAGCCTCTCTGATGAGCCCAACGGCGAACGGTCAGAGGAATAGATAAACAAAAGTAACAAAACCTCACCATTTTCAACCAATCAGATCGGTGTTTACCGAAGTTCCTAGATTTTGGAACGCCATCTGTACTTTCTAACTCATAGAGTTGAGTACAGATGTCACCAGATGTTGCACCCAACTATTAGATCTATGCCTGTTTTGAGGCGGAATCGATCTATGCCTGTTTTGAGGCGGAATCGATCTATGCCGGTTTTGAGACGAAATAATACAATTTGGCACAGATTGACCACAAACGAGCCAAATTCAGCGTCCAATGTAGTCCCAACAGACGTATAATAGCTCAAAAGTAACAAATATGCAGACTAGAACATTAGCGGAATAGATCTATGCCGGTTTTGAGGCGGAATCGATCTATGCCGGTTTTGAGACGAAATAATACAATTTGGCACAGATTGACCACGAACGAGTGAAATCCAGCGACCAAAGTAGTCCCAACAGACGTAGAATAGCTCAAAAGTATCAAATATGCAGACTAGAACATTAGCGGTATAGATCTATGCCGGTTTTGAGGCGGAATCGATCTATGCCGGTTTTGAGACGAAATAATACAATTTGGCACAGATTGACCACAAACGATCCAAATTCAGCGTCCAATGTGGTCCCAACAGACGTATAATAGCTCAAAAGTAACAAATATGCAGACTAGAACATTAGCGGAATAGATCTATGCCGGTTTTAGCGGAATCGATCTATGCCGGTTTTGAGACGAAATAATACAATTTGGCACAGATTGACCACAAACGAGTGAAATCCAGCGACCAAAGTAGTCCCAACAGACGTAGAATAGCTCAAAAGTAACAAATATGCAGACTAGAACATTAGCGGAATCGATCTATGCCGGTTTTGAGACGAAATAATACAATTTGGCACAGATTGACCACGAACGAGTGAAATCCAGCGTCCAATGTAGTCCCAACAGACGTAGAATAGCTCAAAAGTATCAAATATGCAGACTAGAACATTAGCGGAATAGATCTATGCCGGTTTTGAGACGAAATAATACAATTTGGCACAGATTGACCACGAAACGAGCCAAATTCAGCGTCCAATGTGTCCCCAACAGACATAATAGCTCAAAAGTAACAAATATCCAGACTAGAACATTAGCGGAATAGATCTATGCCTGTTTTGAGGCGGAATCGATCTATGCCGGTTTTGAGACGCAATAATACAATTTGGCACAGATTGACCACAAACGAGCCAAATTCAGCGTCCAATGTGGTCCCAACAGACGTAGAATAGCTCAAAAGTAACAAATATGCAGACTAGAACATTAGCGGAATCGATCTATGCCGGTTTTGAGACGAAAGAATACAATTTGGCACAGATTGACCACGAACGAGCCAAATTCAGCGTCCAATGTGGTCCCAACATAGAATAGCTCAAAAGTAACAAATATGCAGACTAGAACATTAGCGGAATAGATCTATGCCGGTTTTGAGGCGGAATCGATCTATGCCGGTTTTGAGACGAAATAATACAATTTGGCACAGATTGACCACGAACGAGTGAAATCCAGCTACCAATGTAGTCCCAACAGACGTATAATAGCTCAAAAGTATCAAATATGCAGACTAGAACATTAGCGGAATAGATCTATGCCGGTTTTGCGGCGGAATCGATCTATGCCGGTTTTGAGACGAAATAATACAATTTGGCACAGATTGACCACGAACGAGTGAAATCCAGCGACCAATGTAGTCCCAACAGACGTAGAATAGCTCAAAAGTAACAAATATGCAGACTAGAACATTAGCGGAATAGATCTATGCCGGTTTTGAGACGAAATAATACAATTTGGCACAGATTGACCACGAACGAGTGAAATCCAGCGACCAATGTAGTCCCAACAGACGTAGAATAGCTCAAAAGTAACAAATATGCAGACTAGAACATTAGCGGAATAGATCTATGCCGGTTTTGAGACGAAATAATACAATTTGGCACAGATTGACCACGAACGAGTGAAATCCAGCGACCAATGTAGTCCCAACAGACGTAGAATAGCTCAAAAGTATCAAATATGCAGACTAGAACATTAGCGGAATAGATCTATGCCGGTTTTGCGGCGGAATCGATCTATGCCGGTTTTGAGACGAAATAATACAATTTGGCACAGATTGACCACGAACGAGTGAAATCCAGCGACCAATGTAGTCCCAACAGACGTAGAATAGCTCAAAAGTAACAAATATGCAGACTAGAACATTAGCGGAATAGATCTATGCCGGTTTTGAGGCGGAATCGATCTATGCCGGTTTTGAGACGAAATAATACAATTTGGCACAGATTGACCACGAACGAGTGAAATCCAGCGACCAATGTAGTCCCAACAGACGTAGAATAGCTCAAAAGTAACAAATATGCAGACTAGAACATTAGCGGAATGCCGGTTTTGCGGCGGAAGATCTATGCCGGTTTTGAGACGAAATAATACAATTTGGCACAGATTGACCACGAACGAGTGAAATCCAGCGACCAATGTAGTCCCAACAGACGTATAATAGCTCAAAAGTAACAAATATGCAGACTAGAACATTAGCGGAATAGATCTATGCCGGTTTTGAGGCGGAATCGATCTATGCCGGTTTTGAGACGAAATAATACAATTTGGCACAGATTGACCACGAACGAGTGAAATCCAGCGACCAATGTAGTCCCAACAGACGTAGAATAGCTCAAAAGTAACAAATATGCAGACTAGAACATTAGCGGAATCGATCTATGCCGGTTTTGAGACGAAATAATACAATTTGGCACAGATTGACCACAAACGAGCCAAATTCAGCGTCCAATGTGGTCCCAACAGACGTATAATAGCTCAAAAGTAACAAATATGCAGACTAGAACATTAGCGGAATAGATCTATGCCGGTTTTGAGACGAAATAATACAATTTGGCACAGATTGACCACGAACGAGTGAAATCCAGCGACCAATGTAGTCCCAACAGACGTAGAATAGCTCAAAAGTATCAAATATGCAGACTAGAACATTAGCGGAATAGATCTATGCCGGTTTTGCGGCGGAATCGATCTATGCCGGTTTTGAGACGAAATAATACAATTTGGCACAGATTGACCACGAACGAGTGAAATCCAGCGACCAATGTAGTCCCAACAGACGTAGAATAGCTCAAAAGTATCAAATATGCAGACTAGAACCAGCGGAATCGATCTATGCCGGTTTTGAGACGAAAGAATACAATTTGGCACAGATTGACCACGAACGAGTGAAATCAGCGTCCAATGTGGTCCCAACAGACGTAGAATAGCTCAAAAGTAACAAATATGCAGACTAGAACATTAGCGGAATAGATCTATGCCGGTTTTGAGGCGGAATCGATCTATGCCGGTTTTGAGACGCAATAATACAATTTGGCACAGATTGACCACGAACGAGTGAAATCCAGCGACCAATGTAGTCCCAACAGACGTATAATAGCTCAAAAGTAACAAATATGCAGACTAGAACATTAGCGGAATAGATCTATGCCGGTTTTGCGGCGGAATCGATCTATGCCGGTTTTGAGACGAAATAATACAATTTGGCACAGATTGACCACGAACGAGTGAAATCCAGCGACCAATGTAGTCCCAACAGACGTAGAATAGCTCAAAAGTAACAAATATGCAGACTAGAACATTAGTGGAATAGATCTATGCCGGTTTTGCGGCGGAATCGATCTATGCCGGTTTTGAGACGAAATAATACAATTTGGCACAGATTGACAACGAACGAGTGAAATCCAGCGACCAATGTAGTCCCAACAGACGTAGAATAGCTCAAAAGTATCAAATATGCAGACTAGAACATTAGCGGAATAGATCTATGCCGGTTTTGAGGCGGAATCGATCTATGCCGGTTTTGAGACGAAATAATACAATTTGGCACAGATTGACCACGAACGAGTGAAATCCAGCGACCAAAGTAGTCCCAACAGACGTATAATAGCTCAAAAGTAACAAATATGCAGACTAGAACATTAGCGGAATAGATCTATGCCTGTTTTGAGGCGGAATCGATCTATGCCGGTTTTGAGACAAAATAATACCATTTGGCACAGATTGACCACGAACAAGCCAAATTAAGCGTCCAATGTGGTCCCAACAGACGTATAATAGCTCAAAAGTATCAAATATGCAGACTAGAACATTAGCGGAATAGATCTATGCCGGTTTTGAGGCGGAATCGATCTATGCCGGTTTTGAGACGAAAGAATAAAATTTTATACAGATTGACCACGAACGAGTGAAATCCAGCGACCAAAGTAGTCCCAACAGACGTATAATAGCTCAAAAGTAACAAATATGCAGACTAGAACATTAGCGGAATAGATCTATGCCGGTTTTGAGACGAAATAATACAATTTGGCACAGATTGACCACAAACGAGCCAAATTCAGCGTCCAATGTTACAATTTGGCACAGATTGACCACGAACGAGTGAAATCCAGCGACCAATGTAGTCCCAACAGACGTAGAATAGCTCAAAAGTATCAAATATGCAGACTAGAACATTAGCGGAATAGATCTATGCCGGTTTTGAGGCGGAATCGATCTATGCCGGTTTTGAGACGAAATAATACAATTTGGCACAGATTGACCACGAACGAGTGAAATCCAGCGACCAATGTAGTCCCAACAGACGTAGAATAGCTCAAAAGTATCAAATATGCAGACTAGAACATTTGCGGAATAGATCTATGCCGGTTTTGCGGCGGAATCGATCTATGCCGGTTTTGAGACGAAATAATACAATTTGGCACAGATTGACCACGAACGAGTGAAATCCAGCGACCAATGTAGTCCCAACAGACGTAGAATAGCTCAAAAGTATCAAATATGCAGACTAGAACATTAGCGGAATAGATCTATGCCGGTTTTGAGGCGGAATCGATCTATGCCGGTTTTGAGACGAAATAATACAATTTGGCACAGATTGACCACGAACGAGTGAAATCCAGCGACCAATGTAGTCCCAACAGACGTAGAATAGCTCAAAAGTATCAAATATGCAGACTAGAACATTAGCGGAATAGATCTATGCCGGTTTTGAGGCGGAATCGATCTATGCCGGTTTTGAGACGAAATAATACAATTTGGCACAGATTGACCACGAACGAGTGAAATCCAGCGACCAATGTAGTCCCAACAGACGTAGAATAGCTCAAAAGTATCAAATATGCAGACTAGAACATTTGCGGAATAGATCTATGCCGGTTTTGAGGCGGAATCGATCTATGCCGGTTTTGAGACGAAATAATACAATTTGGCACAGATTGACCACGAACGAGTGAAATCCAGCGACCAATGTAGTCCCAACAGACGTAGAATAGCTCAAAAGTATCAAATATGCAGACTAGAACATTAGCGGAATAGATCTATGCCGGTTTTGAGGCGGAATCGATCTATGCCGGTTTTGAGACGAAATAATACAATTTGGCACAGATTGACCACGAACGAGTGAAATCCAGCGACCAATGTAGTCCCAACAGACGTAGAATAGCTCAAAAGTATCAAATATGCAGACTAGAACATTAGCGGAATAGATCTATGCCGGTTTTGAGGCGGAATCGATCTATGCCGGTTTTGAGACGAAATAATACAATTTGGCACAGATTGACCACGAACGAGTGAAATCCAGCGACCAATGTAGTCCCAACAGACGTAGAATAGCTCAAAAGTATCAAATATGCAGACTAGAACATTTGCGGAATAGATCTATGCCGGTTTTGAGGCGGAATCGATCTATGCCGGTTTTGAGACGAAATAATACAATTTGGCACAGATTGACCACGAACGAGTGAAATCCAGCGACCAATGTAGTCCCAACAGACGTAGAATAGCTCAAAAGTATCAAATATGCAGACTAGAACATTTGCGGAATAGATCTATGCCGGTTTTGAGGCGGAATCGATCTATGCCGGTTTTGAGACGAAATAATACAATTTGGCACAGATTGACCACGAACGAGTGAAATCCAGCGACCAATGTAGTCCCAACAGACGTAGAATAGCTCAAAAGTATCAAATATGCAGACTAGAACATTAGCGGAATAGATCTATGCCGGTTTTGAGGCGGAATCGATCTATGCCGGTTTTGAGACGAAATAATACAATTTGGCACAGATTGACCACGAACGAGTGAAATCCAGCGACCAATGTAGTCCCAACAGACGTAGAATAGCTCAAAAGTATCAAATATGCAGACTAGAACATTTGCGGAATAGATCTATGCCGGTTTTGAGGCGGAATCGATCTATGCCGGTTTTGAGACGAAATAATACAATTTGGCACAGATTGACCACGAACGAGTGAAATCCAGCGACCAATGTAGTCCCAACAGACGTAGAATAGCTCAAAAGTATCAAATATGCAGACTAGAACATTTGCGGAATAGATCTATGCCGGTTTTGAGGCGGAATCGATCTATGCCGGTTTTGAGACGAAATAATACAATTTGGCACAGATTGACCACGAACGAGTGAAATCCAGCGACCAATGTAGTCCCAACAGACGTAGAATAGCTCAAAAGTATCAAATATGCAGACTAGAACATTAGCGGAATAGATCTATGCCGGTTTTGAGGCGGAATCGATCTATGCCGGTTTTGAGACGAAATAATACAATTTGGCACAGATTGACCACGAACGAGTGAAATCCAGCGACCAATGTAGTCCCAACAGACGTAGAATAGCTCAAAAGTATCAAATATGCAGACTAGAACATTTGCGGAATAGATCTATGCCGGTTTTGAGGCGGAATCGATCTATGCCGGTTTTGAGACGAAATAATACAATTTGGCACAGATTGACCACGAACGAGTGAAATCCAGCGACCAATGTAGTCCCAACAGACGTAGAATAGCTCAAAAGTATCAAATATGCAGACTAGAATAGATCTATGCCGGTTTTGAGCGGAATCGATCTATGCCGGTTTTGAGACGAAATAATACAATTTGGCACAGATTGACCACGAACGAGTGAAATCCAGCGACCAATGTAGTCCCAACAGACGTAGAATAGCTCAAAAGTATCAAATATGCAGACTAGAACATTTGCGGAATAGATCTATGCCGGTTTTGAGGCGGAATCGATCTATGCCGGTTTTGAGACGAAATAATACAATTTGGCACAGATTGACCACGAACGAGTGAAATCCAGCGACCAATGTAGTCCCAACAGACGTAGAATAGCTCAAAAGTATCAAATATGCAGACTAGAACATTTGCGGAATAGATCTATGCCGGTTTTGAGGCGGAATCGATCTATGCCGGTTTTGAGACGAAATAATACAATTTGGCACAGATTGACCACGAACGAGTGAAATCCAGCGACCAATGTAGTCCCAACAGACGTAGAATAGCTCAAAAGTATCAAATATGCAGACTAGAACATTTGCGGAATAGATCTATGCCGGTTTTGAGGCGGAATCGATCTATGCCGGTTTTGAGACGAAATAATACAATTTGGCACAGATTGACCACGAACGAGTGAAATCCAGCGACCAATGTAGTCCCAACAGACGTAGAATAGCTCAAAAGTATCAAATATGCAGACTAGAACATTTGCGGAATAGATCTATGCCGGTTTTGCGGCGGAATCGATCTATGCCGGTTTTGAGACGAAATAATACAATTTGGCACAGATTGACCACGAACGAGTGAAATCCAGCGACCAATGTAGTCCCAACAGACGTAGAATAGCTCAAAAGTATCAAATATGCAGACTAGAACATTTGCGGAATAGATCTATGCCGGTTTTGAGGCGGAATCGATCTATGCCGGTTTTGAGACGAAATAATACAATTTGGCACAGATTGACCACGAACGAGTGAAATCCAGCGACCAATGTAGTCCCAACAGACGTAGAATAGCTCAAAAGTATCAAATATGCAGACTAGAACATTAGCGGAATAGATCTATGCCGGTTTTGAGGCGGAATCGATCTATGCCGGTTTTGAGACGAAATAATACAATTTGGCACAGATTGACCACGAACGAGTGAAATCCAGCGACCAATGTAGTCCCAACAGACGTAGAATAGCTCAAAAGTATCAAATATGCAGACTAGAACATTTGCGGAATAGATCTATGCCGGTTTTGAGGCGGAATCGATCTATGCCGGTTTTGAGACGAAATAATACAATTTGGCACAGATTGACCACGAACGAGTGAAATCCAGCGACCAATGTAGTCCCAACAGACGTAGAATAGCTCAAAAGTATCAAATATGCAGACTAGAACATTTGCGGAATAGATCTATGCCGGTTTTGAGGCGGAATCGATCTATGCCGGTTTTGAGACGAAATAATACAATTTGGCACAGATTGACCACGAACGAGTGAAATCCAGCGACCAATGTAGTCCCAACAGACGTAGAATAGCTCAAAAGTATCAAATATGCAGACTAGAACATTTGCGGAATAGATCTATGCCGGTTTTGAGGCGGAATCGATCTATGCCGGTTTTGAGACGAAATAATACAATTTGGCACAGATTGACCACGAACGAGTGAAATCCAGCGACCAATGTAGTCCCAACAGACGTAGAATAGCTCAAAAGTATCAAATATGCAGACTAGAACATTAGCGGAATAGATCTATGCCGGTTTTGAGGCGGAATCGATCTATGCCGGTTTTGAGACGAAATAATACAATTTGGCACAGATTGACCACGAACGAGTGAAATCCAGCGACCAATGTAGTCCCAACAGACGTAGAATAGCTCAAAAGTATCAAATATGCAGACTAGAACATTTGCGGAATAGATCTATGCCGGTTTTGAGGCGGAATCGATCTATGCCGGTTTTGAGACGAAATAATACAATTTGGCACAGATTGACCACGAACGAGTGAAATCCAGCGACCAATGTAGTCCCAACAGACGTAGAATAGCTCAAAAGTATCAAATATGCAGACTAGAACATTTGCGGAATAGATCTATGCCGGTTTTGAGGCGGAATCGATCTATGCCGGTTTTGAGACGAAATAATACAATTTGGCACAGATTGACCACGAACGAGTGAAATCCAGCGACCAATGTAGTCCCAACAGACGTAGAATAGCTCAAAAGTATCAAATATGCAGACTAGAACATTAGCGGAATAGATCTATGCCGGTTTTGAGGCGGAATCGATCTATGCCGGTTTTGAGACGAAATAATACAATTTGGCACAGATTGACCACGAACGAGTGAAATCCAGCGACCAATGTAGTCCCAACAGACGTAGAATAGCTCAAAAGTATCAAATATGCAGACTAGAACATTTGCGGAATAGATCTATGCCGGTTTTGCGGCGGAATCGATCTATGCCGGTTTTGAGACGAAATAATACAATTTGGCACAGATTGACCACGAACGAGTGAAATCCAGCGACCAATGTAGTCCCAACAGACGTAGAATAGCTCAAAAGTATCAAATATGCAGACTAGAACATTAGCGGAATAGATCTATGCCGGTTTTGAGGCGGAATCGATCTATGCCGGTTTTGAGACGAAATAATACAATTTGGCACAGATTGACCACGAACGAGTGAAATCCAGCGACCAATGTAGTCCCAACAGACGTAGAATAGCTCAAAAGTATCAAATATGCAGACTAGAACATTTGCGGAATAGATCTATGCCGGTTTTGAGGCGGAATCGATCTATGCCGGTTTTGAGACGAAATAATACAATTTGGCACAGATTGACCACGAACGAGTGAAATCCAGCGACCAATGTAGTCCCAACAGACGTAGAATAGCTCAAAAGTATCAAATATGCAGACTAGAACATTAGCGGAATAGATCTATGCCGGTTTTGAGGCGGAATCGATCTATGCCGGTTTTGAGACGAAATAATACAATTTGGCACAGATTGACCACGAACGAGTGAAATCCAGCGACCAATGTAGTCCCAACAGACGTAGAATAGCTCAAAAGTATCAAATATGCAGACTAGAACATTTGCGGAATAGATCTATGCCGGTTTTGAGGCGGAATCGATCTATGCCGGTTTTGAGACGAAATAATACAATTTGGCACAGATTGACCACGAACGAGTGAAATCCAGCGACCAATGTAGTCCCAACAGACGTAGAATAGCTCAAAAGTATCAAATATGCAGACTAGAACATTAGCGGAATAGATCTATGCCGGTTTTGAGGCGGAATCGATCTATGCCGGTTTTGAGACGAAATAATACAATTTGGCACAGATTGACCACGAACGAGTGAAATCCAGCGACCAATGTAGTCCCAACAGACGTAGAATAGCTCAAAAGTATCAAATATGCAGACTAGCAGAATAGAATGCCAGGCGGAATCGATCTATGCCGGTTTTGAGACGAAATAATACAATTTGGCACAGATTGACCACGAACGAGTGAAATCCAGCGACCAATGTAGTCCCAACAGACGTAGAATAGCTCAAAAGTATCAAATATGCAGACTAGAACAGCAGCGGAATCGATCTATGCCGGTTTTGAGACGAAAGAAATAAACAATTTGGCACAGATTGACCACGAACGAGTGAAATTCAGCGACCAATGTGGTCCCAACAGACGTAGAATAGCTCAAAAGTATCAAATATGCAGACTAGAACATTTGCGGAATAGATCTATGCCGGTTTTGAGGCGGAATCGATCTATGCCGGTTTTGAGACGAAATAATACAATTTGGCACAGATTGACCACGAACGAGTGAAATCCAGCGACCAATGTAGTCCCAACAGACGTAGAATAGCTCAAAAGTATCAAATATGCAGACTAGAACATTTGCGGAATAGATCTATGCCGGTTTTGAGGCGGAATCGATCTATGCCGGTTTTGAGACGAAATAATACAATTTGGCACAGATTGACCACGAACGAGTGAAATCCAGCGACCAATGTAGTCCCAACAGACGTAGAATAGCTCAAAAGTATCAAATATGCAGACTAGAACATTTGCGGAATAGATCTATGCCGGTTTTGAGGCGGAATCGATCTATGCCGGTTTTGAGACGAAATAATACAATTTGGCACAGATTGACCACGAACGAGTGAAATCCAGCGACCAATGTAGTCCCAACAGACGTAGAATAGCTCAAAAGTATCAAATATGCAGACTAGAACATTTGCGGAATAGATCTATGCCGGTTTTGAGGCGGAATCGATCTATGCCGGTTTTGAGACGAAATAATACAATTTGGCACAGATTGACCACGAACGAGTGAAATCCAGCGACCAATGTAGTCCCAACAGACGTAGAATAGCTCAAAAGTATCAAATATGCAGACTAGAACATTTGCGGAATAGATCTATGCCGGTTTTGAGGCGGAATCGATCTATGCCGGTTTTGAGACGAAATAATACAATTTGGCACAGATTGACCACGAACGAGTGAAATCCAGCGACCAATGTAGTCCCAACAGACGTAGAATAGCTCAAAAGTATCAAATATGCAGACTAGAACATTTGCGGAATAGATCTATGCCGGTTTTGAGGCGGAATCGATCTATGCCGGTTTTGAGACGAAATAATACAATTTGGCACAGATTGACCACGAACGAGTGAAATCCAGCGACCAATGTAGTCCCAACAGACGTAGAATAGCTCAAAAGTATCAAATATGCAGACTAGAACATTAGCGGAATAGATCTATGCCGGTTTTGAGGCGGAATCGATCTATGCCGGTTTTGAGACGAAATAATACAATTTGGCACAGATTGACCACGAACGAGTGAAATCCAGCGACCAATGTAGTCCCAACAGACGTAGAATAGCTCAAAAGTATCAAATATGCAGACTAGAACATTTGCGGAATAGATCTATGCCGGTTTTGAGGCGGAATCGATCTATGCCGGTTTTGAGACGAAATAATACAATTTGGCACAGATTGACCACGAACGAGTGAAATCCAGCGACCAATGTAGTCCCAACAGACGTAGAATAGCTCAAAAGTATCAAATATGCAGACTAGAACATTTGCGGAATAGATCTATGCCGGTTTTGAGGCGGAATCGATCTATGCCGGTTTTGAGACGAAATAATACAATTTGGCACAGATTGACCACGAACGAGTGAAATCCAGCGACCAATGTAGTCCCAACAGACGTAGAATAGCTCAAAAGTATCAAATATGCAGACTAGAACATTAGCGGAATAGATCTATGCCGGTTTTGAGACGAAATAATACAATTTGGCACAGATTGACCACGAACGAGTGAAATCCAGCGACCAATGTAGTCCCAACAGACGTAGAATAGCTCAAAAGTATCAAATATGCAGACTAGAACATTAGCGGAATAGATCTATGCCGGTTTTGAGGCGGAATCGATCTATGCCGGTTTTGAGACGAAATAATACAATTTGGCACAGATTGACCACGAACGAGTGAAATCCAGCGACCAATGTAGTCCCAACAGACGTAGAATAGCTCAAAAGTATCAAATATGCAGACTAGAACATTTGCGGAATAGATCTATGCCGGTTTTGAGGCGGAATCGATCTATGCCGGTTTTGAGACGAAATAATACAATTTGGCACAGATTGACCACGAACGAGTGAAATCCAGCGACCAATGTAGTCCCAACAGACGTAGAATAGCTCAAAAGTATCAAATATGCAGACTAGAACATTAGCGGAATAGATCTATGCCGGTTTTGAGGCGGAATCGATCTATGCCGGTTTTGAGACGAAATAATACAATTTGGCACAGATTGACCACGAACGAGTGAAATCCAGCGACCAATGTAGTCCCAACAGACGTAGAATAGCTCAAAGTATCAAATATGCAGACTAGAACATTTGCGGAATAGATCTATGCCGGTTTTGAGGCGGAATCGATCTATGCCGGTTTTGAGACGAAATAATACAATTTGGCACAGATTGACCACGAACGAGTGAAATCCAGCGACCAATGTAGTCCCAACAGACGTAGAATAGCTCAAAAGTATCAAATATGCAGACTAGAACATTTGCGGAATAGATCTATGCCGGTTTTGAGGCGGAATCGATCTATGCCGGTTTTGAGACGAAATAATACAATTTGGCACAGATTGACCACGAACGAGTGAAATCCAGCGACCAATGTAGTCCCAACAGACGTAGAATAGCTCAAAAGTATCAAATATGCAGACTAGAACATTTGCGGAATAGATCTATGCCGGTTTTGAGGCGGAATCGATCTATGCCGGTTTTGAGACGAAATAATACAATTTGGCACAGATTGACCACGAACGAGTGAAATCCAGCGACCAATGTAGTCCCAACAGACGTAGAATAGCTCAAAAGTATCAAATATGCAGACTAGAACATTTGCGGAATAGATCTATGCCGGTTTTGCGGCGGAATCGATCTATGCCGGTTTTGAGACGAAATAATACAATTTGGCACAGATTGACCACGAACGAGTGAAATCCAGCGACCAATGTAGTCCCAACAGACGTAGAATAGCTCAAAAGTATCAAATATGCAGACTAGAACATTTGCGGAATAGATCTATGCCGGTTTTGAGGCGGAATCGATCTATGCCGGTTTTGAGACGAAATAATACAATTTGGCACAGATTGACCACGAACGAGTGAAATCCAGCGACCAATGTAGTCCCAACAGACGTAGAATAGCTCAAAAGTATCAAATATGCAGACTAGAACATTAGCGGAATAGATCTATGCCGGTTTTGAGGCGGAATCGATCTATGCCGGTTTTGAGACGAAATAATACAATTTGGCACAGATTGACCACGAACGAGTGAAATCCAGCGACCAATGTAGTCCCAACAGACGTAGAATAGCTCAAAAGTATCAAATATGCAGACTAGAACATTTGCGGAATAGATCTATGCCGGTTTTGAGGCGGAATCGATCTATGCCGGTTTTGAGACGAAATAATACAATTTGGCACAGATTGACCACGAACGAGTGAAATCCAGCGACCAATGTAGTCCCAACAGACGTAGAATAGCTCAAAAGTATCAAATATGCAGACTAGAACATTTGCGGAATAGATCTATGCCGGTTTTGAGGCGGAATCGATCTATGCCGGTTTTGAGACGAAATAATACAATTTGGCACAGATTGACCACGAACGAGTGAAATCCAGCGACCAATGTAGTCCCAACAGACGTAGAATAGCTCAAAAGTATCAAATATGCAGACTAGAACATTTGCGGAATAGATCTATGCCGGTTTTGAGGCGGAATCGATCTATGCCGGTTTTGAGACGAAATAATACAATTTGGCACAGATTGACCACGAACGAGTGAAATCCAGCGACCAATGTAGTCCCAACAGACGTAGAATAGCTCAAAAGTATCAAATATGCAGACTAGAACATTTGCGGAATAGATCTATGCCGGTTTTGAGGCGGAATCGATCTATGCCGGTTTTGAGACGAAATAATACAATTTGGCACAGATTGACCACGAACGAGTGAAATCCAGCGACCAATGTAGTCCCAACAGACGTAGAATAGCTCAAAAGTATCAAATATGCAGACTAGAACATTTGCGGAATAGATCTATGCCGGTTTTGAGGCGGAATCGATCTATGCCGGTTTTGAGACGAAATAATACAATTTGGCACAGATTGACCACGAACGAGTGAAATCCAGCGACCAATGTAGTCCCAACAGACGTAGAATAGCTCAAAAGTATCAAATATGCAGACTAGAACATTTGCGGAATAGATCTATGCCGGTTTTGAGGCGGAATCGATCTATGCCGGTTTTGAGACGAAATAATACAATTTGGCACAGATTGACCACGAACGAGTGAAATCCAGCGACCAATGTAGTCCCAACAGACGTAGAATAGCTCAAAAGTATCAAATATGCAGACTAGAACATTTGCGGAATAGATCTATGCCGGTTTTGAGGCGGAATCGATCTATGCCGGTTTTGAGACGAAATAATACAATTTGGCACAGATTGACCACGAACGAGTGAAATCCAGCGACCAATGTAGTCCCAACAGACGTAGAATAGCTCAAAAGTATCAAATATGCAGACTAGAACATTTGCGGAATAGATCTATGCCGGTTTTGAGGCGGAATCGATCTATGCCGGTTTTGAGACGAAATAATACAATTTGGCACAGATTGACCACGAACGAGTGAAATCCAGCGACCAATGTAGTCCCAACAGACGTAGAATAGCTCAAAAGTATCAAATATGCAGACTAGAACATTTGCGGAATAGATCTATGCCGGTTTTGAGGCGGAATCGATCTATGCCGGTTTTGAGACGAAATAATACAATTTGGCACAGATTGACCACGAACGAGTGAAATCCAGCGACCAATGTAGTCCCAACAGACGTAGAATAGCTCAAAAGTATCAAATATGCAGACTAGAACATTTGCGGAATAGATCTATGCCGGTTTTGAGGCGGAATCGATCTATGCCGGTTTTGAGACGAAATAATACAATTTGGCACAGATTGACCACGAACGAGTGAAATCCAGCGACCAATGTAGTCCCAACAGACGTAGAATAGCTCAAAAGTATCAAATATGCAGACTAGAACATTTGCGGAATAGATCTATGCCGGTTTTGAGGCGGAATCGATCTATGCCGGTTTTGAGACGAAATAATACAATTTGGCACAGATTGACCACGAACGAGTGAAATCCAGCGACCAATGTAGTCCCAACAGACGTAGAATAGCTCAAAAGTATCAAATATGCAGACTAGAACATTTGCGGAATAGATCTATGCCGGTTTTGAGGCGGAATCGATCTATGCCGGTTTTGAGACGAAATAATACAATTTGGCACAGATTGACCACGAACGAGTGAAATCCAGCGACCAATGTAGTCCCAACAGACGTAGAATAGCTCAAAAGTATCAAATATGCAGACTAGAACATTAGCGGAATAGATCTATGCCGGTTTTGAGGCGGAATCGATCTATGCCGGTTTTGAGACGAAATAATACAATTTGGCACAGATTGACCACGAACGAGTGAAATCCAGCGACCAATGTAGTCCCAACAGACGTAGAATAGCTCAAAAGTATCAAATATGCAGACTAGAACATTTGCGGAATAGATCTATGCCGGTTTTGAGGCGGAATCGATCTATGCCGGTTTTGAGACGAAATAATACAATTTGGCACAGATTGACCACGAACGAGTGAAATCCAGCGACCAATGTAGTCCCAACAGACGTAGAATAGCTCAAAAGTATCAAATATGCAGACTAGAACATTTGCGGAATAGATCTATGCCGGTTTTGAGGCGGAATCGATCTATGCCGGTTTTGAGACGAAATAATACAATTTGGCACAGATTGACCACGAACGAGTGAAATCCAGCGACCAATGTAGTCCCAACAGACGTAGAATAGCTCAAAAGTATCAAATATGCAGACTAGAACATTAGCGGAATAGATCTATGCCGGTTTTGAGGCGGAATCGATCTATGCCGGTTTTGAGACGAAATAATACAATTTGGCACAGATTGACCACGAACGAGTGAAATCCAGCGACCAATGTAGTCCCAACAGACGTAGAATAGCTCAAAAGTATCAAATATGCAGACTAGAACATTTGCGGAATAGATCTATGCCGGTTTTGAGGCGGAATCGATCTATGCCGGTTTTGAGACGAAATAATACAATTTGGCACAGATTGACCACGAACGAGTGAAATCCAGCGACCAATGTAGTCCCAACAGACGTAGAATAGCTCAAAAGTATCAAATATGCAGACTAGAACATTTGCGGAATAGATCTATGCCGGTTTTGAGGCGGAATCGATCTATGCCGGTTTTGAGACGAAATAATACAATTTGGCACAGATTGACCACGAACGAGTGAAATCCAGCGACCAATGTAGTCCCAACAGACGTAGAATAGCTCAAAAGTATCAAATATGCAGACTAGAACATTTGCGGAATAGATCTATGCCGGTTTTGAGGCGGAATCGATCTATGCCGGTTTTGAGACGAAATAATACAATTTGGCACAGATTGACCACGAACGAGTGAAATCCAGCGACCAATGTAGTCCCAACAGACGTAGAATAGCTCAAAAGTATCAAATATGCAGACTAGAACATTTGCGGAATAGATCTATGCCGGTTTTGAGGCGGAATCGATCTATGCCGGTTTTGAGACGAAATAATACAATTTGGCACAGATTGACCACGAACGAGTGAAATCCAGCGACCAATGTAGTCCCAACAGACGTAGAATAGCTCAAAAGTATCAAATATGCAGACTAGAACATTTGCGGAATAGATCTATGCCGGTTTTGCGGCGGAATCGATCTATGCCGGTTTTGAGACGAAATAATACAATTTGGCACAGATTGACCACGAACGAGTGAAATCCAGCGACCAATGTAGTCCCAACAGACGTAGAATAGCTCAAAAGTATCAAATATGCAGACTAGAACATTTGCGGAATAGATCTATGCCGGTTTTGAGGCGGAATCGATCTATGCCGGTTTTGAGACGAAATAATACAATTTGGCACAGATTGACCACGAACGAGTGAAATCCAGCGACCAATGTAGTCCCAACAGACGTAGAATAGCTCAAAAGTATCAAATATGCAGACTAGAACATTTGCGGAATAGATCTATGCCGGTTTTGAGGCGGAATCGATCTATGCCGGTTTTGAGACGAAATAATACAATTTGGCACAGATTGACCACGAACGAGTGAAATCCAGCGACCAATGTAGTCCCAACAGACGTAGAATAGCTCAAAAGTATCAAATATGCAGACTAGAACATTTGCGGAATAGATCTATGCCGGTTTTGAGGCGGAATCGATCTATGCCGGTTTTGAGACGAAATAATACAATTTGGCACAGATTGACCACGAACGAGTGAAATCCAGCGACCAATGTAGTCCCAACAGACGTAGAATAGCTCAAAAGTATCAAATATGCAGACTAGAACATTTGCGGAATAGATCTATGCCGGTTTTGAGGCGGAATCGATCTATGCCGGTTTTGAGACGAAATAATACAATTTGGCACAGATTGACCACGAACGAGTGAAATCCAGCGACCAATGTAGTCCCAACAGACGTAGAATAGCTCAAAAGTATCAAATATGCAGACTAGAACATTTGCGGAATAGATCTATGCCGGTTTTGAGGCGGAATCGATCTATGCCGGTTTTGAGACGAAATAATACAATTTGGCACAGATTGACCACGAACGAGTGAAATCCAGCGACCAATGTAGTCCCAACAGACGTAGAATAGCTCAAAAGTATCAAATATGCAGACTAGAACATTAGCGGAATAGATCTATGCCGGTTTTGAGGCGGAATCGATCTATGCCGGTTTTGAGACGAAATAATACAATTTGGCACAGATTGACCACGAACGAGTGAAATCCAGCGACCAATGTAGTCCCAACAGACGTAGAATAGCTCAAAAGTATCAAATATGCAGACTAGAACATTAGCGGAATAGATCAGCGGAATCGATCTATGCCGGTTTTGAGACGAAATAATACAATTTGGCACAGATTGACCACGAACGAGTGAAATCCAGCGACCAATGTAGTCCCAACAGACGTAGAATAGCTCAAAAGTATCAAATATGCAGACTAGAACAGCGGAATCGATCTATGCCGGTTTTGAGACGAAATAATACAATTTGGCACAGATTGACCACGAACGAGTGAAATCCAGCGACCAATGTAGTCCCAACAGACGTAGAATAGCTCAAAAGTATCAAATATGCAGACTAGAACATTAGCGGAATAGATCTATGCCGGTTTTGAGGCGGAATCGATCTATGCCGGTTTTGAGACGAAATAATACAATTTGGCACAGATTGACCACGAACGAGTGAAATCCAGCGACCAATGTAGTCCCAACAGACGTAGAATAGCTCAAAAGTATCAAATATGCAGACTAGAACATTTGCGGAATAGATCTATGCCGGTTTTGCGGCGGAATCGATCTATGCCGGTTTTGAGACGAAATAATACAATTTGGCACAGATTGACCACGAACGAGTGAAATCCAGCGACCAATGTAGTCCCAACAGACGTAGAATAGCTCAAAAGTATCAAATATGCAGACTAGAACATTTGCGGAATAGATCTATGCCGGTTTTGCGGCGGAATCGATCTATGCCGGTTTTGAGACGAAATAATACAATTTGGCACAGATTGACCACGAACGAGTGAAATCCAGCGACCAATGTAGTCCCAACAGACGTAGAATAGCTCAAAAGTATCAAATATGCAGACTAGAACATTAGCGGAATAGATCTATGCCGGTTTTGAGGCGGAATCGATCTATGCCGGTTTTGAGACGAAATAATACAATTTGGCACAGATTGACCACGAACGAGTGAAATCCAGCGACCAATGTAGTCCCAACAGACGTAGAATAGCTCAAAAGTATCAAATATGCAGACTAGAACATTTGCGGAATAGATCTATGCCGGTTTTGAGGCGGAATCGATCTATGCCGGTTTTGAGACGAAATAATACAATTTGGCACAGATTGACCACGAACGAGTGAAATCCAGCGACCAATGTAGTCCCAACAGACGTAGAATAGCTCAAAAGTATCAAATATGCAGACTAGAACATTAGCGGAATAGATCTATGCCGGTTTTGAGGCGGAATCGATCTATGCCGGTTTTGAGACGAAATAATACAATTTGGCACAGATTGACCACGAACGAGTGAAATCCAGCGACCAATGTAGTCCCAACAGACGTAGAATAGCTCAAAAGTATCAAATATGCAGACTAGAACATTAGCGGAATAGATCTATGCCGGTTTTGAGGCGGAATCGATCTATGCCGGTTTTGAGACGAAATAATACAATTTGGCACAGATTGACCACGAACGAGTGAAATCCAGCGACCAATGTAGTCCCAACAGACGTAGAATAGCTCAAAAGTATCAAATATGCAGACTAGAACATTAGCGGAATAGATCTATGCCGGTTTTGAGGCGGAATCGATCTATGCCGGTTTTGAGACGAAATAATACAATTTGGCACAGATTGACCACGAACGAGTGAAATCCAGCGACCAATGTAGTCCCAACAGACGTAGAATAGCTCAAAAGTATCAAATATGCAGACTAGAACATTAGCGGAATAGATCTATGCCGGTTTTGAGGCGGAATCGATCTATGCCGGTTTTGAGACGAAATAATACAATTTGGCACAGATTGACCACGAACGAGTGAAATCCAGCGACCAATGTAGTCCCAACAGACGTAGAATAGCTCAAAAGTATCAAATATGCAGACTAGAACATTTGCGGAATAGATCTATGCCGGTTTTGCGGCGGAATCGATCTATGCCGGTTTTGAGACGAAATAATACAATTTGGCACAGATTGACCACGAACGAGTGAAATCCAGCGACCAATGTAGTCCCAACAGACGTAGAATAGCTCAAAAGTATCAAATATGCAGACTAGAATTTGCGGAATAGATCTATGCCGAGGCGGAATCGATCTATGCCGGTTTTGAGACGAAATAATACAATTTGGCACAGATTGACCACGAACGAGTGAAATCCAGCGACCAATGTAGTCCCAACAGACGTAGAATAGCTCAAAAGTATCAAATATGCAGACTAGAACATTTGCGGAATAGATCTATGCCGGTTTTGAGGCGGAATCGATCTATGCCGGTTTTGAGACGAAATAATACAATTTGGCACAGATTGACCACGAACGAGTGAAATCCAGCGACCAAAGTAGTCCCAACAGACGTAGAATAGCTCAAAAGTATCAAATATGCAGACTAGAACATCAGCGGAATCGATCTATGCCGGTTTTGAGACGAAAGAATACAAATTGGCACAGATTGACCACAAACGAGCCAAATTCAGCGTCCAATGTGGTCCCAACAGACATAATAGCTCAAAAGTAACAAATATCCAGACTAGAACATAAGCGGAATAGATCTATGCCTGTTTTGAGGCGGAATCGATCTATGCCGGTTTTGAGACGCAATAATACAATTTGGCACAGATTGACCACAAACGAGCCAAATTCAGCCTCCAATGTGTTCCCAACAGACATAATAGCTCAAAAGTAACAAATATGCAGACTAGAACATTAGCGGAATAGATCTATGCCTGTTTTGAGGCGGAATCGATCTATTCCGGTTTTGAGACGAAATAATACAATTTGGCACTGATTGACCAGAAACGAGCCAAATTCAGCGTCCAATGTGTCCCCAACAGACATAATAGCTCAAAAGTAACAAATATGCAGACTAGAACATTTGCGGAATAGATCTATGCCGGTTTTGAGACGAAATAATACAATTTGGCACAGATTGACCACAAACGAGCCAAATTCTGCGTCCAATGTGTTCCCAACAGACATAATAGCTCAAAAGTAACATATATGCAGACTAGAACATTAGCGGAATAGATCTATGCCTGTTTTGAGGCGGAATCGATCTATGCCGGTTTTGAGACGCAATAATACAATTTGGCACAGATTGACAACGAACGAGTGAAATCCAGCGACCAAAGTATTCCCAACAGACGTAGAATAGCTCAAAAGTATCAAATAGGCAGCCTAGAACCAGCGGAATCAATCTATGCCGGTTTTGAGACGAAAGAATACAAATTGGCATAGATTGACCACAAACGAGCCAAATTCAGCGTCCAATGTGGTCCCAACAGACGTAGAATGGCTCAAAAGTAACCATTCTGCAGACTAGAACAGCAGCGAAATCGATCTTTGCTGGTTTTGAGACGAAAGAATGAAATTTGGCACAGATTGACCTCGAACGAGCCAAATTCAGCGTCCAATGTGGTCCCATCAGACATAGAATTGCTCAAAAGTAACAATTATGCAGACCAGAACCTTAGCGGAATAGATCTATGCCGGATTTGAGACGCAATAATACAATTTGGCACAGATTGACAACGAACGAGTGAAATCCAGCGACCAAAGTATTCCCAACAGACGTAGAATAGCTCAAAAGTATCAAATATGCAGACTAGAACATTTGCGGAATAGATCTATGCCGGTTTTGCGGCGGAATCGATCCATGCCGGTTTTGAGACGAAATAATACAATTTGGCACAGATTGTCCACGAACGAATGAAATCCAGCGACCAAAGTTCCAACAGACGTAGAATAGCTCAAAAGTAACAAATATGCAGACTAGAACATTAGCGGAATAGATCTATGCCGGTTTTGAGACGAAATAATACACTTTGGCACAGATTGACCAGAAACGAGCCAAATTCAGCGTCCAATGTGTCCCCAACAGACATAATAGCTCAAAAGTAACAAATATCCAGACTAGAACATTAGCGGAATAGATCTATGCCGGTTTTGAGACGAAATAATACAATTTGGCACAGATTGACCACAAACGAGCCAAATTCAGCGTCCAATGTGTTCCCAACAGACGTATAATAGCTCAAAAGTAACATATATGCAGACTAGAACATTAGCGGAATAGATCTATGCCTGTTTTGAGGCGGAATCGATCTATGCCGGTTTTGAGACGAAATAATACAATTTGGCACAGATTGACCACGAACGAGTGAAATCCAGTAACCAATGTAGTCCCAACAGACGTATAATAGCTCAAAAGTATCAAATATGCAGACTAGAACATTAGCGGAATCGTTCTATGCCGGTTTTGGCGCGGAATCGATCTATGCCGGTTTTGAGACAAAATAATACCATTTGGCACAGATTGACCACGAACAAGCCAAATTCAGCGTCCAATGTGGTCCCAACAGACGTATAATAGCTCAAAAGTAACAAATAACATTACATTAGAACAACATCTATGCCAGTTTTGAGGCGGAATCGATCTATGCCGGTTTTGAGACGACAGAATAAAATTTGATACAGATTGACCACGAACGAGCCAAATTCAGCGTCCAATGTGTTCCCAACAGACGTATAATAGCTCAAAAGTAACATATATGCAGACTAGAACATTAGCGGAATAGATCTATGCCTGTTTTGAGGCGGAATCGATCTATGCCGGTTTTGAGACGCAATAATACAATTTGGCACAGATTGACCACAAACGAGCCAAATTCAGCGTCCAATGTGTTCCCAACAGACGTATAATAGCTCAAAAGTAACATATATGCAGACTAGAACATTAGCGGAATAGATCTATGCCTGTTTTGAGGCGGAATCGATCTATTCCGGTTTTGAGACGAAATAATACAATTTGGCACTGATTGACCAGAAACGAGCCAAATTCAGCGTCCAATGTGTCCCCAACAGACATAATAGCTCAAAAGTAACAAATATGCAGACTAGAACATTTGCGGAATAGATCTATGCCGGTTTTGAGACGCAATAATACAATTTGGCACAGATTGACAACGAACGAGTGAAATCCAGCGACCAAAGTATTCCCAACAGACGTAGAATAGCTCAAAAGTAACATATATGCAGACTAGAACATTAGCGGAATAGATCTATGCCTGTTTTGAGGCGGAATCGATCTATGCCGGTTTTGAGACGCAATAATACAATTTGGCACAGATTGACAACGAACGAGTGAAATCCAGCGACCAAAGTATTCCCAACAGACGTAGAATGGCTCAAAAGTAACCATTCTGCAGACTAGAACAGCAGCGAAATCGATCTTTGCTGGTTTTGAGACGAAAGAATAAAATTTGGCACAGATTGACCTCGAACAAGCCAAATTCAGCGTCCAATGTGGTCCCATCAGACATAGAATGGCTCAAAAGTAACAATTATGCAGACCAGAACATTAGCGGAATAGATCTATGCCGGATTTGAGACGCAATAATACAATTTGGCACAGATTGACAACGAACGAGTGAAATCCAGCGACCAAAGTATTCCCAACAGACGTAGAATAGCTCAAAAGTATCAAATATGCAGACTAGAACATTTGCGGAATAGATCTATGCCGGTTTTGCGGCGGAATCGATCCATGCCGGTTTTGAGACGAAATAATACAATTTGGCACAGATTGACCACGAACGAGTGAAATCCAGCTACCAATGTAGTCTCAACAGAAGTAGAATAGCTCAAAAGTATCAAATATGCAGACTAGAACATTTGCGGAATAGATCTATGCAGGTTTTGCGGCGGAATCGATCTATGCCGGTTTTGAGACGAAATAATACAATTTGGCACAGATTGTCCACGAACGAATGAAATCCAGCGACCAAAGTTCCAACAGACGTAGAATAGCTCAAAAGTAACAAATATGCAGACTAGAACATTAGCGGAATAGATCTATGCCGGTTTTGAGACGAAATAATACAATTTGGCACAGATTGACCACAAACGAGCCAAATTCAGCGTCCAATGTGTTCCCAACAGACGTATAATAGCTCAAAAGTAACATATATGCAGACTAGAACATTAGCGGAATAGATCTATGCCTGTTTTGAGGCGGAATCGATCTATGCCGGTTTTGAGACGAAATAATACAATTTGGCACAGATTGACAACGAACGAGTGAAATCCAGCGACCAAAGTAGTCCCAACAGACGTAGAATAGCTCAAAAGTATCAAATATGTAGACTAGAACATAAGCGGAATAGATCTATGCCTGTTTTGAGGCGGAATCGATCTATGCCGGTTTTGAGACGCAATAATACAATTTGGCACAGATTGACCACGAACGAGTGAAATCCAGCGTCCAATGTAGTCCCAACAGACGTATAATAGCTAAAAAGTAACAAATATGTAGACTAGAACATAAGCGGAATAGATCTATGCCTGTTTTGAGGCGGAATCGATCTATGCCGGTTTTGAGACGCAATAATACAATTTGGCACAGATTGACCACGAACGAGTGAAATCCAGCGACCAAAGTAGTCCCAACAGACGTAGAATAGCTCAAAAGTATCAAATATGCAGACTAGAACATTAGCGGAATCGTTCTATGCCGGTTTTGACGCGGAATCGATCTATGCCGGTTTTGAAACAAAATAATACAATTTGGCACAGATTGACCACAAACGATCCATATTCAGCGTCCAATGTGGTCCCAATAGACGTATAATAGCTCAAAAGTAACAAATATGCAGACTAGAACATTAGCGGAATAGATCTATGCCGGTTTTGAGACGGAATCGATCTATGCCGGTTTTGAGACGAAATAATACAATTTGGCACAGATTGACCACAAACGAGTAAAATCCAGCGACCAAAGTAGTCCCAACAGAAGTAGAATAGCTCCCAACAGATGGTATGGATGTAATGGTATTATTTTGTCTCAAAACCGGCATAGATCGATTCCGCGCCAAAACCGGCATAGAACGATTCCGCTAATGTTCTAGTCTGCATATTTGATACTTTTGAGCTATTATACGTCTGTTGGGACTACATTGGTTACTGGATTTCACTCGTTCGTGGTCAATCTGTGCCAAATTGTATTATTTCATCGGAATCGACATGCCGGTTTTAAGACGAAAGAATACAAATTGGCACAGATTGACCACGAACGAATGAAATACAGCGACCAATGTAGTCCCAACAGACGTAGAATAGCTCAAAAGTAACAAATATGCAGACTAGAATATTAGCGGAATAGATCTATGCCGGTTTTGAAACGAAATAATACAATTTGGCACAGATTGACCACAAACGAGCCAAATTCAGCGTCCAATGTGTTCCCAACAGACGTATAATAGCTCAAAAGTAACATATATGCAGCCTAGAACCAGCGGAATCAATCTATTAGATCGATTCCGCCTCAAAACCGGCATAGATCTATTCCGCTAATGTTCTAGTCTGCATATTTGTTACTTTTGAGCTATTATACGTCTGTTGGGACTACATTGGTCGCTGGATTTCACTCGTTCGTGGTCAATCTGTGCCAAATTGTATTATTTCGTCTCAAAACCGGCATAGATCGATTCCGCCGCAAAACCGGCATAGATCTATTCCGCTAATGTTCTAGTCTGCATATTTGATACTTTTGAGCTATTCTACGTCTGTTGGGACTACTTTGGTCGCTGGATTTCACTCGTTCGTTGTCAATCTGTGCCAAATTGTATTATTTCGTCTCAAAACCGGCATAGATCGATTCCGCTAATGTTCTAGTCTGCATAATTGTTACTTTTGAGCCATTCTATGTCTGATGGGACCACATTGGACGCTGAATTTGGCTCGTTCGAGGTCAATCTGTGCCAAATTTTATTCTTTCGTCTCAAAACCAGCAAAGATCGATTTCGCTGCTGTTCTAGTCTGCAGAATGGTTACTTTTGAGCTATTCTACGTCTGTTGGGACCACATTGGACGCTGAATTTGGCTCGTTTGTGGTCAATCTGTGCCAATTTGTATTCTTTCGTCTCAAAACCGGCATAGATCGATTCCGCTAATGTTCTAGTCTGCATATTTGTTACTTTTGAGCTATTCTACGTCTGTTGGGACTACTTTGGTCGCTGGATTTCACTCGTTCGTGGTCAATCTGTGCCAAATTGTATTATTTCGTCTCAAAACCGGCATAGATCGATTCCGCCTCAAAACCGGCATAGATCTATTCCGCTAATGTTCTAGTCTGCATATTTGATACTTTTGAGCTATTCTATGTCTGTTGGGACACATTGGACGCTGAATTTGGCTCGTTTCGTGGTCAATCTGTGCCAAATTGTATTATTTCGTCTCAAAACCGGCATAGATCTATTCCGCTAATGTTCTAGTCTGCATATTTGTTACTTTTGAGCTATTCTACGTCTGTTGGGACTACATTGGTCGCTGGATTTCATTCGTTCGTGGTCAATCTGTGCCAAATTGTATTATTTCGTCTCAAAACCGGCATAGATCGATTCCGCCTCAAAACCGGCATAGATCTATTCCGCTAATGTTCTAGTCTGCATATTTGTTACTTTTGAGCTATTCTACGTCTGTTGGGACTACATTGGTCGCTGGATTTCACTCGTTCGTGGTCAATCTGTGCCAAATTGTATTATTTCGTCTCAAAACCGGCATAGATCGATTCCGCCGCAAAACCGGCATAGATCTATTCCGCTAATGTTCTAGTCTGCATATTTGTTACTTTTGAGCTATTATACGTCTGTTGGGACTACTTTGGTCGCTGGATTTCACTCGTTCGTGGTCAATCTGTGCCAAATTGTATTATTTCGTCTCAAAACCGGCATAGATCGATTCCGCCTCAAAACCGGCATAGATCTATTCCGCTAATGTTCTAGTCTGCATATTTGTTACTTTTGAGCTATTATATGTCTGTTGGGAACACATTGGACGCTGAATTTGGCTCGTTTGTGGTCAATCTGTGCCAAATTGTATTATTTTTCGTCTCAAAACCGGCATAGATCTATTCCGCTAATGTTCTAGTCTGCATATTTGATACTTTTGAGCTATTCTACGTCTGTTGGGACTACTTTGGTCGCTGGATTTCACTCGTTCGTGGTCAATCTGTGCCAAATTGTATTCTTTCGTCTTAAAACCGGCATGTCGATTCCGCCTCAAAACCGGCATAGATCTATTCAGCTAATGCTCTAGTCTGCATATTTGTTAGTTTTGAGCTATTATACGTCTGTTGGGACTACATTGGTCGCTGTATTTCACTCGTTCGTGGTCAATCTGTGCCAAATTGTATTATTTCGTCTCAAAACCGGCATAGATCGATTCCGCCGCAAAACCGGCATACATCTATTCCGGAAATGTTCTAGTCTGCATATTTGATACTTTTGAGCTATTCTACGTCTGTTGGGACTACATTGGTCGCTGGATTTCACTCGTTCGTGGTCAATCTGTGCCAAATTGTATTATTTCGTTTCAAAACCGGCATAGATCGATTCCGCCGCAAAACCGGCATAGATCTATTCCGCTAATGTTCTAGTCTGCATATTTGATACTTTTGAGCTATTCTACGTCTGTTGGGACTACTTTGGTCGCTGGATTTCACTCGTTCGTTGTCAATCTGTGCCAAATTGTATTATTTCGTCTCAAAACCGGCATAGATCTATTCCGCTAATGTTCTAGTCTGCATAATTGTTACTTTTGAGCCATTCTATGTCTGATGGGACCACATTGGACGCTGAATTTGGCTCGTTCGAGGTCAATCTGTGCCAAATTTTATTCTTTCGTCTCAAAACCAGCAATGATCGATTTCGCTGCTGTTCTAGTCTGCAGAATGGTTACTTTTGAGCTATTATACGTCTGTTGGGACCACATTGGACGCTGAATTTGGCTCGTTTGTGGTCAATCTGTGCCAATTTGTATTCTTTCGTCTCAAAACCGGCATAGATTGATTCCGCTGGTTCTAGGCTGCATATATGTTACTTTTGAGCTATTATACGTCTGTTGGGAACACATTGGACGCTGAATTTGGCTCGTTTGTGGTCAATCTGTGCCAAATTGTATTATTTCGTTTCAAAACCGGCATAGATCTATTCCGCTAATGTTCTAGTCTGCATATTTGTTACTTTTGAGCTATTCTACGTCTGTTGGGACTACTTTGGTCACTGGATTTCACTCGTTCGTGTTCAATCTGTGCCAAATTGTATTATTTCGTCTCAAAACCGGCATAGATCGATTCCGCCTCAAAACCGGCATAGATCGATTCCGCCTCAAAACCGGCATAGATCTATTCCGCTAATGTTCTAGTCTGGATATTTGTTACTTTTGAGCTATTATGTCTCTTGGAAACACATTGGACGCTGGATTTCACTCGTTCGTGGTCAATCTGTGCCAAATTGTATTATTTCGTCTCAAAACCGGCATAGATCGATTTCGCCGCAAAACCGGCATTGATATATTCCGCTAATGTTCTAGTCTGCATATTTGTTACTTTTGAGCCATTCTATGTCTGATGGAACCACATTGGACGCTGATTTTCGCTCGTTCGAGGTCAATCTGTGCCAAATTTTATTCTTTCGTCTCAAAACCAGCAAAGATCGATTTCGCTGCAGTTCTAGTCTGCAGAATGGTTACTTTTGAGCTATTATACGTCTGTTGGGACTACATTGGTCGCTGGATTTCACTCGTTCGTGGTCAATCTGTGCCAAATTGTATTATTTCGTCTCAAAACCGGCATAGATCGATTCCGCCGCAAAACCGGCATTGATATATTCCGCTAATGTTCTAGTCTGCATATTTGATACTTTTGAGCTATTCTACGTCTGTTGGGACTACTTTGGTGTCTGGATTTCGCTGGATTTCACTCGTTCGTGGTCAATCTGTGCCAAATTGTATTATTTCGTCTCAAAACCGGCATAGATCTATTCCGCTAATGTTCTAGTCTGCATATTTGTTACTTTTGAGCTATTCTACGTCTGTTGGGACTACATTGGTCGCTGGATTTGGCTCGTTCGTGGTCAATCTGTGCCAAATTGTATTATTTCGTCTCAAAACCGGCATAGATCGATTCCGCCTCAAAACCGGCATAGATCTATTCCGCTAATGTTCTAGTCTGCATATTTGTTACTTTTGAGCTATTCTACGTCTGTTGGGACTACATTGGTCGCTGGATTTCACTCGTTCGTGGTCAATCTGTGCCAAATTGTATTATTTCGTCTCAAAACCGGCATAGATCGATTCCGCCTCAAAACCGGCATAGATCTATTCCGCTAATGTTCTAGTCTGCATATTTGTTACTTTTGAGCTATTCTACGTCTGTTGGGACTACATTGGACGCTGGATTTCACTCGTTCGTGGTCAATCTGTGCCAAATTGTATTATTTCGTCTCAAAACCGGCATAGATCGATTCCGCTAATGTTCTAGTCTGCATATTTGTTACTTTTGAGCTATTCTACGTCTGTTGGGACTACATTGGTCGCTGGATTTCACTCGTTCGTGGTCAATCTGTGCCAAATTGTATTATTTCGTCTCAAAACCGGCATAGATCGATTCCGCCTCAAAACCGGCATAGATCTATTCCGCTAATGTTCTAGTCTGCATATTTGTTACTTTTGAGCTATTCTACGTCTGTTGGGACACATTGGACGCTGGATTTGGCTCGTTCGTGGTCAATCTGTGCCAAATTGTATTATTTCGTCTCAAAACCGGCATAGATCATAGATCTATTCCGCTAATGTTCTAGTCTGCATATTTGTTACTTTTGAGCTATTCTACGTCTGTTGGGACTACATTGGTCGCTGGATTTCACTCGTTCGTGGTCAATCTGTGCCAAATTTGTATTTCGTCTCAAAACCGGCATAGATCGATTCCGCCTCAAAACCGGCATAGATCTATTCCGCTAATGTTCTAGTCTGCATATTTGTTACTTTTGAGCTATTCTACGTCTGTTGGGACTACATTGGTCGCTGGATTTCACTCGTTCGTGGTCAATCTGTGCCAAATTGTATTATTTCGTCTCAAAACCGGCATAGATCGATTCCGCCTCAAAACCGGCATAGATCTATTCCGCTAATGTTCTAGTCTGCATATTTGTTACTTTTGAGCTATTATACGTCTGTTGGGGACACATTGGACGCTGAATTTGGCTCGTTTGTGGTCAATCTGTGCCAAATTGTATTATTTCGTCTCAAAACCGGCATAGATCTATTCCGCTAATGTTCTAGTCTGCATATTTGTTACTTTTGAGCTATTCTACGTCTGTTGGGACACATTGGACGCTGAATTTGGCTCGTTCGTGGTCAATCTGTGCCAAATTGTATTATTTCGTCTCAAAACCGGCATAGATCGATTCCGCCTCAAAACCGGCATAGATCTATTCCGCTAATGTTCTAGTCTGCATATTTGTTACTTTTGAGCTATTCTACGTCTGTTGGGACTACATTGGTCGCTGGATTTCACTCGTTCGTGGTCAATCTGTGCCAAATTGTATTATTTCGTCTCAAAACCGGCATAGATCGATTCCGCCGCAAAACCGGCATAGATCTATTCCGCTAATGTTCTAGTCTGCATATTTGATACTTTTGAGCTATTATACGTCTGTTGGGACTACATTGGTCGCTGGATTTCACTCGTTCGTGGTCAATCTGTGCCAAATTGTATTATTTCGTCTCAAAACCGGCATAGATCGATTCCGCCTCAAAACCGGCATAGATCTATTCCGCTAATGTTCTAGTCTGCATATTTGTTACTTTTGAGCTATTCTACGTCTGTTGGGACTACATTGGACGCTGGATTTCACTCGTTCGTGGTCAATCTGTGCCAAATTGTATTATTTCGTCTCAAAACCGGCATAGATCGATTCCGCTAATGTTCTAGTCTGCATATTTGTTACTTTTGAGCTATTCTACGTCTGTTGGGACTACATTGGTCGCTGGATTTCACTCGTTCGTGGTCAATCTGTGCCAAATTGTATTATTTCGTCTCAAAACCGGCATAGATCGATTCCGCCTCAAAACCGGCATAGATCTATTCCGCTAATGTTCTAGTCTGCATATTTGATACTTTTGAGCTATTCTACGTCTGTTGGGACTACATTGGACGCTGGATTTCACTCGTTTGTGGTCAATCTGTGCCAAATTGTATTATTTCGTCTCAAAACCGGCATAGATCTATTCCGCTAATGTTCTAGTCTGCATATTTGTTACTTTTGAGCTATTCTACGTCTGTTGGGACTACATTGGTCGCTGGATTTCACTCGTTCGTGGTCAATCTGTGCCAAATTGTATTATTTCGTCTCAAAACCGGCATAGATCTATTCCGCCGCAAAACCGGCATAGTCTATTCCGCTAATGTTCTAGTCTGCATATTTGTTACTTTTGAGCCATTCTATGTCTGATTGGGACCACATTGGACGCTGAATTTGGCTCGTTCGAGGTCAATCTGTGCCAAATTTTATTCTTTCGTCTCAAAACCAGCAATAGATCGATTTCGCTGCTGTTCTAGTCTGCAGAATGGTTACTTTTGAGCTATTATACGTCTGTTGGGACCACATTGGACGCTGAATTTGGTTCGTTTGTGGTCAATCTGTGCCAATTTGTATTCTTTCGTCTCAAAACCGGCATAGATTGATTCCGCTAATGTTCTAGTCTGCATATTTGTTACTTTTGAGCTATTCTACGTCTGTTGGGACTACTTTGGTCGCTGGATTTCACTCGTTCGTGTTCAATCTGTGCCAAATTGTATTATTTCGTCTCAAAACCGGCATAGATCGATTCCGCCTCAAAACCGGCATAGATCTATTCCGCTAATGTTCTAGTCTGCATATTTGTTACTTTTGAGCTATTATGTCTGTTGGGGACACATTGGACGCTGAATTTGGCTCGTTTCTGGTCAATCTGTGCCAAATTGTATTATTTCGACTCAAAACCGGCATAGATCTATTCCGCTAATGTTCTAGTCTGCATATTTGTTACTTTTGAGCTATTCTACGTCTGTTGGGACTACTTTGGTCGCTGGATTTCATTCGTTCGTGGTCAATCTGTGCCAAATTGTATTATTTCGTCTCAAAACCGGCATAGATCGATTCCGCCGCAAAACCGGCATAGATCTATTCCGCTAATGTTCTAGTCTGCATATTTGATACTTTTGAGCTATTCTACGTCTGTTGGGACTACATTGGTAGCTGGATTTCACTCGTTCGTGGTCAATCTGTGCCAAATTGTATTATTTCGTCTCAAAACCGGCATAGATCGATTCCGCCTCAAAACCGGCATAGATCTATTCCGCTAATGTTCTAGTCTGCATATTTGTTACTTTTGAGCTATTCTACGTCTGTTGGGACTACATTGGTCGCTGGATTTCACTCGTTCGTGGTCAATCTGTGCCAAATTGTATTATTTCGTCTCAAAACCGGCGATCGATTCCGCCGTCTCAAAACCGGCATAGATCTATTCCGCAAATGTTCTAGTCTGCATATTTGATACTTTTGAGCTATTCTACGTCTGTTGGGACTACTTTGGTCGCTGGATTTCACTCGTTCGTGGTCAATCTGTGCCAAATTGTATTATTTCGTCTCAAAACCGGCATAGATCGATTCCGCCTCAAAACCGGCATAGATCTATTCCGCTAATGTTCTAGTCTGCATATTTGTTACTTTTGAGCTATTCTACGTCTGTTGGGACCACATTGGACGCTGAATTTGGCTCGTTCGTGGTCAATCTGTGCCAAATTGTATTATTTCGTCTCAAAACCGGCATAGATCGATTCCGCTAATGTTCTAGTCTGCATATTTGTTACTTTTGAGCTATTCTACGTCTGTTGGGACTACATTGGACGCTGAATTTGGCTCGTTCGTGGTCAATCTGTGCCAAATTGTATTATTTCGTCTCAAAACCGGCATCTATTCCGCTAATGTTCTAGATCGATTCCGCCTCAAAACTCGTTCGTGGCAATCTGTGCCAATTTGATCTCGTTCCGGCTATCGAATGTTCTAGTCTGCATATATGTTACTTTTGAGCTATTATACGTCTGTTGGGACACATTGGACGCTGAATTTGGCTCGTTCGTGGTCAATCTGTGCCAAATTGTATTATTTCGTCTCAAAACCGGCATAGATCGATTCCGCTAATGTTCTAGTCTGCATATTTGTTACTTTTGAGCTATTCTACGTCTGTTGGGACTACATTGGTCGCTGGATTTCACTCGTTCGTGGTCAATCTGTGCCAAATTGTATTATTTCGTCTCAAAACCGGCATAGATCGATTCCGCCTCAAAACCGGCATAGATCTATTCCGCTAATGTTCTAGTCTGCATATTTGTTACTTTTGAGCTATTATACGTCTGTTGGGACTACATTTGGTCGCTGGATTTCACTCGTTCGTGGTCAATCTGTGCCAAATTGTATTATTTCGTCTCAAAACCGGCATAGATCGATTCCGCCGCAAAACCGGCATAGATCTATTCCGCTAATGTTCTAGTCTGCATATTTGTTACTTTTGAGCTATTCTACGTCTGTTGGGATAGACACTTTCTTGACCGATAACTTATGTTTATTAGTATTAGAATGCTTAATTAAATCAGATTTTTTAGTTGACAGCACGGCATTGCAGGACTTACACTTCGCTTTTCCATCTCCTATTTTTTCCAGCCACCCGGAAAATTCCGGATAGACCAACCATTTTTCCGAAAAAAGTTGTTTTCGGATTACGACTTCGCTTTTATTAAGTTCACCTCTGGTTTTCAATTTTTTTTGGGGGTTCGGTTTTTCCTTTTGCCGTCATTCTCATCTGATGAATCGCCTACATAATCCATGGTTATAATTAGACGATCAAGTATACATCAAGAAAATCACTCGTTAAACTGGTAATAATTATAATAGTTACTTACCAGAATCAGAAAGTTTTTGTTTGGACGTTGATGGTTTCAAGTACTTTTCGATGCCACTCATATTTGAAAAGTATACTGACAGGAACACATATAATATTACTTATTTGAGTTTAGATTGTTTAATACATGAATAAATCTTAATTATATATTATTTATTATAATATTCTGACTATTACTAAATACCACTGTGACTGCTTCTTGAAGTTGTTGAGTTTTCACTTTACCAGTCGTCCCCTCTATCGGCACTGGTAAAAACTAGTTAAGTTTCAAAAAAATCATCTGTAAAATATGAATAGTTTGTGCCGTTTGATGTCAGGTGGGGCTAATTATATAAATAAGCTATTAGAAAGTTTATTAAAAGTTTATATACATTCCTCAAGAGTTTGTTTTATGTATCGTTTCATGGTTATTATCGAAGAGTTAGATCAAATTCCGTTAAGAAGTCGCTACGCATTTTAACGTTGCAAAAGTCGCTATTTTCGCGACAAGTCGCTACGAACGGCTACACTGGCCACATGCCACATGGCCACATGTCAATAGCGCCAAACAGCGGTAAACTGCCGACAATGCTGCCAACTGTAATAGAATCGACAGAGGTCGTTTTCCCATAAGCAAAGCGGCGCGTGACGTCAGAACGGATGCTCTGGCGTGCAGCATACTGTGTGTTGTAAAAACATATAAAAAATATTATATAAACTACATTTTGGCATAAAAAGTAGCTGGCTAACGAGAGGATGACAGTTGCTAGAGCATTTTGTTTATATTTTGTCACTCCGGTTCAAAAATTTATTATGCAAAAACTGTACATAGTAAAAATTTTATATTTTATATTTGCAATCTTTTAAGCATTTCATAAACTACACTTTGGCATAAAAATTAGCTGGGCAACGAGAGGATGACAGTTGCTAGAGTATTTTGTTTATATTTCGTCTTTTTAGTTCAAAAATAAATTATGCCAAAACTGTACATAGTAAAAATTTTATATTTACAGGGTCTGTTAAGAGCTATATAAACTACACTTTGGCATAAAAAGTAGCTGGGCAACGAGAGGAAGACAGTTGCTAGAGTATTTTGTTTATTCTGTTTTCTGTCACAAACGTCATTCAAAATTTGCTCTCTCTTGGATTAAAACAGACCTTGAAAACACAGATATACCTTAAATTGGTACTCAATTTGATCGTTGTACCAATTTAGTCCTCGCGGTGTAAACGTGGTGAATCACTGTTTATTTAAACTAGAGTACACTCAAAGAATAGCTATTTAACAAGAAGAGACAGTTGAAAAGAAAAAGCGAATTAGAGAGAGATAGACTTTGCCTACCAAGAGATGGGCTCAAAACAGCGACCAGCCAGAACGGCGACATGAGGGGAAACGCGCAAAACAGCGACCGGCCAGAAGGGCGACGATTCGGGAAACGAGCAAAATAGCGACAGGTCAGAAGGGCGACGGTTCGGAACCAACCCGAAGTCGCTTCGGGCGAGATCGCGACGTCATCTGAATGGCGTTCGGCAGGCCGCGGTTTTGTGGAATTTGTGGAATGCGGACAGCAGGTCATATTTAATAATGGCGGCTTTGTTTACATGTTGATTGGAAATTTGCTCGAATTGTGATTGATTTTTATTACTGGACAGTTTTAGACTGGTAAATCAGAGTTAAATCGATTACTTATACCTAGTTGGGCATGTTTATATTTATCAGCCGAGTTTTCCTGAGGAAAGTTGCAACAGGTAAGTGTAATGGTATTATGTAGGACTTAAAATTTCAACATTTTCGTTTTTATTTCAGAAAATCTTTGATAATCTGCCCCCACAGCTCATATAGCCAATGTGCATGAAGTATACTGGAACTTTTATTAAGTAACACAATTATTATCAAAGACAGTATTTAATAAAAACCAAATGGAAACCGTTTTTGGAAACCCAGAGGCAAATACATTTGAAAAAACTGCATCCAGCTTCAGCATATACCTGTTGAGGTATAAATCTAGTTGATTTACACATTGTTTAATATGTATGTAAGTATATGTTACCTAGTTAATACCTACTTTTCATATTCTCTGTGTATCATTTTTTTTTTATTTCTAGATCCATGAATTGCTAAATTTTATTGTAGTGTATACTGATGATTTTTTTGATTTGCATGCAGGTCACACCACTGCAGTACCAACTAAAGTTACATATGCTTTTATAGTTTGTATATTATAGTAGTGATTCTATATAAACGTCTGTGATAATATAACTTAATAATAATTAATATCATATGGGAGCTAACAGTTAAATAAATCTATGAAATTTATAGTTTCCATTACACTAATTAGGTATAATATATTATTAAATGGTATTTATATAAGTATATGTGCTATTGTGTTGGTAGAAATGTTATTCTTTTATGTTAATACATTGTTTTAAGAGTTTAAAAGTTTAATTAGGCTATGTTTATGTTTATTTTTACTAATTTATTAAAGAAAAATAAATTATTATTAAATTTATTTCTCTTTTGTATATTTTATTTTTTCTCAATTTTTCCTATGAGCATGAGGACATAATAAAATAATCATTGTTTTTGACACTGTATAATTGTTAAACCTAGTAAAATGGTAACAAAATATGAATATCTTCAGAAAATTATGGACAAACCATCAAATTTAAAAAATAGCACTCCTATTACTTTGACAGAGATTTGAGTGAAACTGACTGAAACAGACTTTTCCTCTGATTTTTAATTGTTAGGAAATTAGACACCACATTCTACTTTTATAGGGTTTCTCCATGTTTTTCTTATAAAACTGTGTAATTTTTTGACACAAGTTGTGCAATGAACAATGCCAGAATTATGTTACCATGTATAAAGTAACTATAAGTATGTGTGTCATATCGACAATGCCTTTTTAGGTGCTTATTCTATGGTGGTCCTAAGTAACTATCATAATGGTCATACACATATATTAATGGTAAACATAATAATAACATAAATAGTGGTTTTTATAGAAATGGGGAAATAAGGAGAGGTTATAAACATTAGCAGTAGGATAGTTATGATACTTGTAATAAGACAGTATTTTAATGATTTTATATAACGGACAATATGTAATAAATTTAGCAGGACTTGATAACAATGTGCATATGTTAACACTGTGTAATTATTACACTGTGTAACAAGCCTTTGTCTGTGGTGGGAAACAAAGTTTTGATTTTTTTTTCAAAAACATAGTGCATGTATATTCTGCAGGTTTTTGCTGGTTGTTATATCCTATAAATGGATAAAACTGGCTATTTTAAAGACAATAAAAACCTTAAAAAAATTCTACATTAATTTGAATTTTTATGTTCAAAACAAAATGATCTATAACTATCATTGAAAGTATAAGGATAATAAATGGTCTACAACTAGAGATTTTTGCAAAACTCGCTTTAATTTAATTAATATGAGAAAAAAAAAATTTCTATATCACTACTAAATTAAATAAAATTGATGTATTTTACACATTTTCAAGTAAGGAGAAAATAAAGGTAGATTATACAACAAACTCATTATTAGTCCTGTTGTATGGTAATTTATTTACTACCTACATTGCTGTGAACTTTGAGCTGTGACAATAACTGTTAAGTTGGGTGTATACTTTTTACCTAAGATAAAAACAAAGTATTATTTAATAGTTAAATTAAATCTGTATCTATCTAAGACTATAGGGATTGAATGAAACAAAAGCAGATTTTTCTTTGATTTGATGTATTGCGCAAAATTAATAAGGCATGCATAATCAGAGTTCTAAGTTAATTATTAAGTTATTGTAAGTTCTAAGGTGTGATTTGCTCATCACCATCATTTTTGCTAAGGCAGAAAAACGAAGAATTAGGTTATGATGTTGACAAAATAAGATGTTTTAGGTTAGGTTAGTGGTTAGTCTTTGTACACATTTACACAACAAAAAACATATTGTTTTTAAATTGGATGTCCAGCTTTTTGGGCCTAAGCATTTTAGACTGAAATATATCAGAAATAATTTAATAAGGAATTTGGGATTTGGAAATATTGGGACAAATTATATCGGAGAAAAATGATGACACCCGTCCAAATAATGATAATATACAAACACATATTGATTAATGATATTTCTTTCTGTATTTATCTTTTGAGTATAGTACACATATTATTAATATTAAGTTAAAATAAGACAGGCATTGGAGATACTCTAATGAATACTATCACAAAAATGACTAATAACATAACAAAACCATAAGGAGTAACAGCTATAGTATAGATATCTAGCTGTATGACAATTATTATTTAAATAATACAGTTCAAACACTGGTTATTACACTTCATTCTTTAAAATGTTGCCTTAAAAATAGGTACCCTCTTCCAAAACATTCCACATTGGATTTCAGTAGTGCCCTGTCAACCTAAACAATACAAAAATAAATAAGTATGTAATCACAATAAATTCTAGTAAAACTTACCATCTGTAACATTAATGGTTGCTCTGGTTTATTCTTATTGTTGCAAAAGACCAAATCTTCAGAGCCTTTGGAGTAATCCTTTATCCTGTAAACATAATCAGTTCAATTTAAGGTAATACCTATTTATTTTCAAATGATTTAATATTATTATTCAACAACAAAATAATACACATCACTACTTGACAGCTTCCTAAATTAAGCCATTAAAAAGCCCATACCAGCTAAAAGGAATTTCAAATAGTATACCTACCTACTTGTAATTGTTGAAGTCATAAACAAGCATCTCCAAAACTTTAAAATAGTCTGCGGTTTTTCCCATCCACAACCTGAAAAATAATTACACCAACACGTAGACGAACACCACAGATAGTTTGAGGCCAGAAAATAGGTATATATTGCAGTATCTGTTATTGCAATATTAAAATAATCAAAGACAAGATATTTCCAACCAAACAAAACAATATTTTAATTAATAATAATGTGAGGTTAGAATAGGAACGAAAACCGATGATCATTTGCCATTTCCCCCTCCACCAGTAAAACCGAAGATTGCCGAAGTCGCCCTTACGCTAATACCGATCTCTCATGTCGCTGTTCTGGCCGGTCGCCGTTTTGAGCCCATCTCCGCGTTTCCCCCTACCAAGTTAAGAGACAATCGACTGATATCGGCTTTGATCGTTAATTATCAGGAGTTTCATTGGTTGGTCATTCAGGTTGCTATCAAGAACGTTGCCATATCTCAGACCACATCAAATATTTATTTTAAAATATCAGTTTAAAGTTAATAATAGTTAATAAGAATTGATATCTTCCAATAATTAAGAGAAGAACTTAAAACTCTGACTCAAAAAAAGTCGTCACTGGTTGGTATGTCTTATCAATAATTTTCAAACGTTGGCCACTTGCTAATACTAGGAGTAGGTCATCTTCAAAATTTGATTCTGAAGACTTTTGCGAGGAAGTAAAGTCCATTTCTTGCTCTAAAAGCAAATCAATGATATACTACAATATATTTCAATATGGTATTAAAAGCTGATTCTTACCACTTTCTGAATATATTTCATCATCACCTTCATATATTATGTCCATTAGCAGATCCTCATCTTCCTCCTCTTCGTCATTATCAGAACCCAGTTTCGGACATTTCAGTGTTTTGGTCAACTGGTACATTTTGATTGTTATGATGAAACCTCACGTTAATGAGATTTCAACATTTTTCAATTAGATAGCTCAAGGTCGTGGATTAATTGCATGAGTTCATAACTAGCTATAGATGAACACACTTGGATATACTGCAGGAAATCAAACGAACCATTTGTTGTATATGTACACGTGTATATTACAAATAAAATAAAAAACTACAATATTTACAAAAATTTACAAAAAATTTACAAAATTTACAAAAAGTTGCCGACAAAAAATAAAAAAAAAAAAGAAAGTTAAAGAAAACAAATTAAAAAAAAAAAAAAAGTTAAATTTGAAATAAATTAAAAAAAAAAAACAGGAAAAGTTTTCCCAGTGCCAAACTGTAATCTGACTGCCCTTACCAGTTGTCAAAGACGATGTTTGGGTCCTGGAACCTCCAGTATCCTCTTCCCAGTAGTCAGTAGTGGCCACCGCTGATTTCCAGGTAGGAAATGGGGTCCAGAGACTGGTGACAGGTACCTAGGGCAGAAAACAGCAGAACACCAGGGAAAACGAACAAACAGCTTCAACACTTGTTCCGGCAACCAAAAAGGTGACCAGAGGTGATGACAAGTGTTGAAGTTGTTCAGAGCAAATTAATATAAACTAAAAAATAAAAAAAATTAAATTAAATTAAATAAAACTAAGTCAAGTGATCAAGTGAGGAATTGTCTTGGTGGTTCACTGACTCTGACCTTTTGAAACTCTGTGGCCGGTGATCGGCTTTTCCAACACGTGGGTTGGTTTTTGGACTTTTACTTTTCAATCCCCGATTGAAACGTTCCTTTCTCGGGAAAACCCTCAGATCTCTGGTCAGGAAACCCTTGGAATTCCGGTCGGAAAGGTCTTTGAAATTCCGGTCGGAAAGGTCTTTGAATATCCGGTTGGAAAAGTCCCTGAATCTCCGGTTGGAAAATCTCTGAATCTCCGGTTGGAAAATCTCTGAATCTCCGGTTGGAAAATCTCTGAATCTCCGGTTGGGCCGAACACAATGCTGTGTTGGAAAATTGGGCCGATACAAAATAATTCAAAAGAACTAACAATAAAACCAATTTACCTGTAATTCGGCCAGATGACTACGGATTAAAAATTCAAAATCACACACACGCCACACGGCTCAGAAAAAAGGATCAGATGTCGGCAGTTCGGGTGCTGTAGTGGTAAAGAGACCGATATCACAAAGTGGGGTGATTAAATAGGCACATGGCACCTGACACAAAGAAACACGACCACAAACCGACGCTTCCCCGACAAAAATCGAAACCAATCACGTGACTACGGCACCTGATAACTTATCAGGTCACGCACCCACATTTACAACAAAATGTGCACAAAGTGCAATTGGAGGATTTAAGCGATCGGAATCGGTCTACTAGTGTAACTAGGCCCATGTACATTAAAAACACAAATCAAACGAGTTAACGGACGAAAACTCTATTTCGTACGTAACACACTCCCCTAAGTAACCAAAAAAAAATTAAACTTGTTCAATTTTTTTTTTAAGTGAAAAAGCACCTCGAAACTGACCTGAAGAAAAGCAAACCAAAAGACGATAAACCACCAAAATCAAGAAAACAAATGATGGGCGCCAGTATACCATTTGAAGGAGGCATACAACCTTTCAAACGAAAATGAAGCTCATCACAGCTATGAAGTAGCTCTGAAGAGGAAAAAAAAAACACAAGGTACCAGTTGACTCGCTCCAGTCTCCCACTCAAACAATATTCCCAGGAGAAGTCGTCATGACCCTACAAATCTCTAACCGGTTTATGTCCAGAAAATTAAAACGGGGTTGAACATGAAACCAACGTTGCGTAAACCTCGTTATGTGAGAGGAAACCTCATTCATTGGTCTCGGTAGAGATAAACAGAGACAGGACTCAACGCTCAGGAAAACCACAGAAAGAGAAACCAAAACAAATCACCTGGCAGGTGGAAATGAAATAAAGAAAACTAACAGGAAAGAGAAGACAATCGTCCACCAACAAAAGGAAAGGTTTTTGATAGGAACCCTCTCTAGAAAACCCGAAAAATACACCGAACGGTTAGTGTATTAGTAACCACAAAAAAAAAATTAAATCTACTGGGGTGTTCCGAACGAAACCACTGACGCCAAATCTCACGTAACCAAGCAATTGGGGCTGAGGTCGAACACAGTAGAAAGTCCCCGTACTCCAGGGCCATTAAGGTACTTACAGGGACTCTGAGACTTTCCCCCCATGAACTACCCTCCCAAAAACCTTAGAGGTTAAGTGACCATGGCGGCACCCAATTCCGCTCAGCCCTTTACAACAAAGCAAAGTGGTTACAAAGAAAGTCAAATCCGGTAAAAGTCAAAATCAGGTAAATGTCAAAATTGACAACAAGACAAAATCGAGTAAAAAAAAAAACGACGAAATTCCCTACATGTACGCAAGATTAAACATTAACGCATACAAGTTGCGGGGAAAAACAATTGACACAATCGAGCAAAAGAAAAATTGACTCCCTGACACTCCTAAATCGTCCCAAGAACCCTGACCACACGGTAACACTCGTTCCTGAACAAAAAACTAAGAGGAGTATCCAAAACGGGAAAAATCAATTTAAAAAAACACAATCGAGGAAAAATGTACTCCCTGACACTCCCAAATCATTCCAGGAACCCTGACCACACGGTAACACTCATTCCAGAACAAACAAATAAAGGGGAGTATCCAAAGCGGGAAAATCAATCAATTAAAGACACAATCGAGGAAAATTAAATCCAATAATGAACAAGTCAAATTAAATTTAATTAAAAATTATACACGATGTTAAAATGTGTTATTCTGGGTAATACGGTATCCACAGAATCTTTCAATTAAACAATTGAGTATATAAGTACCCGCCACTGTCCCTTAATAATGACACTTATTGAAAAAGATGTTAGGTAACAAATGTCATTATCACCAAAACAAGAAAACAAAAACTTGTTCATTATGGATTCAATCAATTAGAAAACATACGACCGACTCAATTCGTGTACACCTATTAAACCGACGGAATTGCATACAAAGTTAGAGTCAATCCTAACAAAAACTAAATCTCAATAATCAGTCAGACGAATGAGCATCAGAATGCTCAGACTCGTCACTTAAAGTCACATCCGGTTTAATGTCAGATACATGCCAATCTCCCAAATTATTTCCATCCCTGTCAACCAAACGGTATACTAAATTAGAGAGGACTTTAGAAATAGTACACGGAATGTACCTAGGTGCCAACTTGGCAGCAAAACCGTCTACTGCTTTAGATAAAACATAATTTTTCTTCCAGACCTGATCTCCAACATGATACTTAACATCTCTCTTTCGAAAATCATAACGTTGTTTACTTTGAATGTAAGATTTATGAAGTCGTTTCCGAACTTCTTCATAGATGTTAGGTAATTCCTGAACTGTATTGGGGTTATGCACTTTATCAGAAATTTCCACCTTATTGTCAGCATTATCACTAATTAAACCATAAAATGAACCATCAACAGGTATATTCCTGCCAAAGTTTAAAAATGCAGGAGAGAAACCAGTAATTTCATGTTTAGCCAGTCTAATAGCCTGGGCAACTTGGAAAATAGATTTATCCCAATCCCTGTGATTTTCATGAATGTAGGATCTTATTGCAGTGATTATCACTTGGTTGACTCTTTCAGTATGGTTCACTTGTGCATGATATCTAGCGTTATACCAAATTTTCTGGACATTATACTTAGTCATGAGATTTTTAAAATCCTTGCTAGTAAACTGACTACCATTGTCACAAGAGAAAATTTGGCAAACCCCAAACAAAAGAAAAACTTGATTTTCTATGAACTTAACTATGGCCTTAGAAGTCGCCTTCGCCATAGGGTGCACAAGTACAAATTTAGTGAACCAATCCACCACAACAAGAACGTACTGGTTTCCCGATTTTGATCTTGGATAAGGACCAATAAGATCAGCTGACAATAACTGGAAAGGAAAATTAACATTTCGGTATTGACCCATAAGACCTGCCTGGGGTAAATGACTAGATTTACTAGCAGCGCAAATAGTGCATTTTCTAACATAACGGTAAACAGAATCTCGCATATTTGCCCAATAATACAGTTCAGCAACCCTAGACAACGTTTTAGAGATGCCTAAATGACCGGCTGTTTCATGATCGTGAAACTTTTCAAGAATTTCCTGTCTATGAGCCGTAGGTACAACAATTTTCCAATTGGAAACATTGCCATCCAAGTTGTACTTAGAAAATACATGTTTATAAAGACAGTTATTTTTCACCTTAAAAGTCGGAAATTTATCAGGTGATTCTTGAACTTTCACTAACATGTCACGATACCATTTATCCAAAATTAGATTGGTCAAATTTAAAACTGCAACATCTTCCAAACTTCTCGAAAGAGCATCAGCTACAGTATTGGCAACACCCTTTCTATGCACGATATTAAATGAATACTGAGATAACTTAACAATCCATCTAGCTATACGAGCAGAAGGATTTTTCATGTTATTCAACCAAACTAAAGAGGAATGATCAGTATGGACCGTAAAATGTGTCCCTTCCAAATAATATCGGAATTTTTCAATGCCAAACAAAACAGCTAACAATTCCTTTTCAGTGGTTGTATATTTACGTTGACATTTGTTCAAAGTTCTACTCGCATAGGCAATAGGGTGTTCCAAACCGTCCTCCTCTTGATACAACACACAGCCAACTCCTGTGTCAGAAGCATCACACATTAAACTAAAAGGCTTGGTATAATCAGGACTGGCAAGAACAGGAGCAGTAGTAAGTGCCTCTTTAATTTTAGCAAAAGCAATGTTTGCTTCAGGGGTCCAAACAATAGGTTGACCTTTTTTACGCCCTTTCAAAAGATCTGTAATTGGACTACATAGGGACGAAAAATCCTTAAGAAACCTACGATAATAACCTATCAAACCGACAAGTCTACGAATTTGCGTAGTATTTTTAGGAACAGGGTAATCCAAAATAGCAGAAACTTTATCAGGGTTGGTCCTAAGCCCATCACGATCAACAATATAACCTAAAAATTTGAGAGACGACCTACAAAATTGACTTTTGTCCAAATTAATAGTCAAACCAGCATCCTTAAGACGCATAAATAGTTTTTTCAAAATCTCACAGTGTGTGTCAAAGTCAGGTGTGACAATAATAATGTCATCAAGATAATAAAATACATAAGGCTCTAAAGCCGGTCCTATAACCATGTCCATTAATCGACACATACTTTGGGCACTATCATTCAATCCAAAAGGTAAAACTTTATAATGGAAAAGCCCTCTACCATGCACTGCAAAAGCGGTTTTCTCTTTTGAAGTGTCATCAAGTGGAATTTGATGAAAAGCTTGCTTTAAATCAATTGAAGACAGGAATTTCGCATCACGAACCTTGGTGACAATAGAATCAATAAGAGGCATTGGATATGCACTAGGAATACTAACAGAGTTAAGCTTCCGGGCATCCAAGCACACTCTAAATGAGCCATCACTTTTTTTGACAAGCCACATAGGCGAACACCAAGGTGAATTAGAAGGTTCTATTATACCAAGCTCCAGCATTTCATCCACCTGCTCGTTAAGACACTTTTGCATTGCATATGATAATGGGTATTGTCTCTGTTTGACAGGCTTTTCATTACCGGTGTTAATGGTATGTTTAATTAAATGGGTTAAACCCAATTTATTTTTTGGTGCAATAGTTTTATACAGATCCTTGATCTTATTAAGTTCTTCAGTCTGTGTCAAAGTTAACTCTTCAGCAGACTGAATCTTATTTATAACAGACACTGAATTAAAGATTGATTGATATGACAGGTTTCTAAAATTTAATTGAATATTAAATGCTTTAAGAAAATCAATGCCCAAAATCAACTCATGTTTTAAAGAAGGAATAACTAAAATTTTCAACAGTCTGGTAACATTACCTAAAGTTATAGGAGCCCAAAAATAACCTGACACACTCTGTAAGTTTCCGTCAGCAGTAGTGACGTGAAATGACGAATCTTCGGTCAAACATAAGTCTACGTCTCTAAGTATCTGCAGACCATCAAAACCCAGAATAGAGATAGAACTACCAGTATCGATCAAAGCCAAAAACGAACAATCAGAAATTCTAACATTTAAATATGGACGGTCATCAAACGATTTTTTAGCACAAACAGGATTAACGGAAATTTCCGTGGACAAAGACAACGCACCGTCTTCAGTAACTTGACTATCACCAACAATAGGAACTTTTTCAGACATAAAAAATTTCACTTGGTCCAACCATTTATGCCAATCCAAAAGATCAGTCACTACTGACTGTCTTTTTTGTTCTCTTTCTTTTGAGAATTTTTTGTCGACCTGACAGAAGGATTGTTGGTCTTCCTGCCAGGTCTTGTGACGTTTTTTGAACAATTAGGACAGTTGGACTTCGTAAAATTTTCTTTACCACAACTGTAGCAATACAAACTCCTTTCGGCAGTACATTCAGTGTTTATATGACCGCGTTTCCTACAATTCCAACAAACCACACTGGAGGAAACAGAACTAATATTTCCAGAAAAGCCTGGCCTACTAAGATCAGGTTCCATTAAATTACCTCTATGTGTAGTTGGTCGGTACTGATTTGAAACATAGAGACTGTTCTCTATTCGTTTACACAAAGAAGTCAAGTCACTGACAGCGGTTATGTCATGCAATGCCAAAGTCCTAACATAATCCGGCATTAAATTTTCTCTGATAATGTCTACAACTTCTTTTTCAGAAGGAGCCTCAGTTAATCGATTGAAAAGACCCTCCATAGAACTAATAAATAAACAAACTGGTTCTTTAGGGTTTTGTTTCCTAGCTTTGATTTCTTCTAATAAGTTTCTATCATAGTGGTCACGCAAAAAAGTCTCTTTTAATTTACCCACTAAATCATCCCAATCAATAAAACGCCCCTTTTTATGATGATTATACCACCAAGTCCAAGCTTGCGAATCAAAAAGGTCTCCAGCAGAAGCAAAAACCTCATCTGTTGAGCAGCCACGAGACATTCTAAAGGTTTCTACCTTTTCAAGAAAAGCCATTAATGAACCCTCGCCAGTAAACTTTTGCAGTCCCCATTTATGTACAGGCACAGACTTGCTAACAACCTGATTAACTGCATTAGCATTAAAACTGACAGAACCCAAATTTGGGTCAAGAGGAGTTGAAGCAGCTGGAAAAACTTTAGCATCGAGATCACCTTCCAAAGTTAATATCTCAACATATAAATCATTCTTCCTTTGAGTTTCCTCATCAGAAGTATGATTCATACGATTAAGTCGGCCTGAGACATGCCAGAGCCGAGTTGAAATGTTTTTGTATGAAGGATCACTAGATGTACCGGTAAAACCTACTATTTTAACCTTAATTGATGCAATAGATAACGCCAGCTCCTTTTCATCAAAATCAAATTCAAATGGGTTCGACACTTGACAAATACTACGATTGGCATTTTCTTGAGCCAACAGTCCCCTCAAAATTTTACGTCTCTGATCAACAGTACCCAATGGCTTCATAGATCTGATAGAAATTTCATAATCTAGCTCATGGGCTTGCAAGGCATTAATTTGGAGAGCCATTATTAAAATTTCTAGTTTAACCCCAAAAACTAAATAAACACAAGAGATATATAAATTTTACAGCTAAAGTGCAACAAAAACAACTGACTTGGACAACAATCAAAAACTTGATCACTACTTGTGATCCAAGTTACTCAAAACTGATCAAATAAATCAGTCAATCAATAATTAAACACTTAATCAAATTAAGGAAAATTAAAATTGTCCAAATCAGTACAAATAAAATCTCCACCAAAAGAGAAAATTAATTCGCACTTTTAACTGCAAAACCGAACCACAATGTTATAGGTAAAACTATAAAAAAAACTTAAGATAACGGGGCAAACCTGAAACTTCGGTCTAAAAATAGATTGGCACGGTCACAAGCAAAGCAAAAGGTAAAAATGCAACGATAATACGATAAACCAGCAATTCCAAACTTGACACTCTTTAATTTAAGAATAAATATCTTATACTATCAACACGTCTGGCACCGTGAAAAAACTAAGTAAATATTGTAGCCATGCAAAAATACACATGCACAAACAAGGCAGTCCGATAACCCACAATCCAAGCGTGCTCAATCCACTAAAAATCAAAAAGGCCCTTCACGTTGGTCGCCAATTTGTTATGATGAAACCTCACGTTAATGAGATTTCAACATTTTTAAATTAGATAGCTCAAGGTCGTGGATTAATTGCATGAGTTCATAACTAGCTATAGATGAACACACTTGGATATACTGCAGGAAATCAAACGAACCATTTGTTGTATATGTACACGTGTATATTACAAATATAAAAAACTACAATATTTACAAAAATTTACAAAAAATTTACAAAAGTTTACAAAAAGTTAAAAAAAAAAGGAAGATTTGAAATAAATTAAAAAAAAAGAAAAGTTAAATTTGAAATAAATTTTAAAAAAAAACAGGAAAAGTTTTCCCAGTGCCAAACTGTAATTGACTGCCCTTACCAGTTGTCAAAGACGATGTTTGGGTCCTGGAACCTCCAGTATCCTCTTCCCAGTAGTCAGTAGTGGCCACCGCTGATTTCCAGGTAGGAAATGGGGTCCAGAGACTGGTGACAGGTACCTAGGGCAGAAAACAGCAGAACACCAGGGAAAACGAACAAACAGCTTCAACACTTGTTCCGGCAACCAAAAAGGTGACCAGAGGTGATGACAAGTGTTGAAGTTGTTTAGAGCAAATTAATATTAACTAAAAATAAAAATTAAATTAAACTAAATAAAACGGAATCAAGTGAGGAATTGTCTTGGTGGTTCTGACTGAGGAATTCTGACCTTTTGAGACTCTGTGGCCGGTGATCAGCTTTTCCAACACGTGGGTTGGTTTTTGGACTTTTACTTTTCAATCCCCGATTGAAACGTTCTTTTCTCGGGAAAACCCTCAGATCTCTGGTCAGGAAACCCTTGGAATTCCGGTCGGAAAGGTCTTTGAAATTCCGGTCGGAAAGGTCTTTGAATATCTGGTTGGAAAAGTCCCTGAATCTCCGGTTGGAAAAGTCCTTGAATCTCCGGTTGGAAAATCTCTGAATCTCCGGTTGGGCCGAACACAATGCTGTGTTGGAAAATTGGGCCGATACAAAATAATTCAAAAGAACTAACAATAAAACCAATTTACCTGTAATTCGGCCAGATGACTACGGATTAAAAATTCAAAATCACACACGCCACACGGCTCAGAAAAAAGGATCAGATGTCGGCAGTTCGGGTGCTGTAGTGGTAAAGAGACCGATATCACAAAGTGGGGTGATTAAATAGGCACATGGCACCTGACACAAAGAAACACGACCACAAACCGACGCTTCCCCGACAAAAATCGAAACCAATCACGTGACTACGGCACCTGATAACTTATCAGGTCACGCACCCACATTTACAACAAATTGTGCACAAAGTGCAATTGGAGGATTTAAGCGATCGGAATCGGTCTACTAGTGTAACTAGGCCCATGTACATTAAAAACACAAATCAAACGAGTTAACGGACGAAAACTCTATTTCGTACGTAACATCCTGTCCAGAGGGGGTGCCAATGAATATTCGGGGGCAATACCATAAAAGCCCAGATTTAGCCGGATAATTTTTGTGCTTGTCTTAGAACACTTTCTTTTTGGTGTAACCATAAGGAAAGTATGAGAAGACAAGCGGAAAAATTATCCTGTTAAAAATCTGATCTCGAATGGTATTTGATAAGACAATTCCATGAATACAATCAATAATATAATAAGACTGCGACTTCCTTGTATGGGCGGAAATATTTTATATTTTATTTTATTGGCGGAATTGATTTTCTGCAGTAGAACTCTGTCCGAAGCGAGCCATAACCAAAACAATACGAACAAAAATCAAAATTGACAGTGCCAGCAAAAATCTCAAGGTGAGACATTGCAACAATAGAAGTGTAGTATATAGTAGTGAAAATCCATGGAAACGATAAAATCAACAGCAAAATTTATCCGATTTTTTTATCCACTTGCAAACTCTCTTCCTTCCTTATTAGCCGATAGCAAACCGTGTTTTGATGACGTATATATTGCATAGGTATACGCATTTTTTGTACAGGGTGCTGCATTTTCGATGGTTTTACGCGGTACAGAGAAAACGGTAATAGATAGAAAAAAAGTAGCATACGTGTTCTGATCTCTTTTTCTGAGCTGAGATGACTGGCGAAAAGTGGGCGATTTGTTTCAAAGATACGGGAACCTCTTCTGTATTTCAGTTGCTCTTAAATTTATCAAAAAAGGAAGAACGGTTCCCGGTAGAAGTTTTCATGTAGAATCCAATGGCGTAGTCAGTTTTTTTCTATTCCGTTTAGTTTCTGACATATGACAGTAAGTTACATTTTTTTAAATAGAACATCCTATATACTTTTACGTCATTTTATTCTGTTGATTTTTACCTTTTCAACGGTGTATTACAACATATAAGTTTGTAGAGGTTAATCCTGTTATTTTAAAAAAAGATCTTAACTAAGCTAAAAAAAGGCCAATATCTAAAATACCAAACAAAATCGGAAATAAAATAAACTAACACATCAGAAAATTAATAGCTATTTATGTAACCAGTTAAGAAAAGTTCGATTTTGTGTAACGAATGAATGTTTGTAGGGCGAGCGCAGCGAGGTCCTACAATTTGAATGAGTTACACAATAAGACATTTTCGAAACGTGTTGCATACATAATTTTTTCTAATTTTGACCAAAAAGCGGTAAAAACCATCTTTTAAAATGATTTAACACAAATATTCACTTTCATAGCACCTTGTATAAACAGTGACAACGACATGTTATGATGGATGTCGCCCATATGTTTCTACGGAAATGCATAAAAACAGGGAGTGATGAAATGAACATTTCATAACTAGTTACATAAAGTAAAACGTTTTGTCACTCTAATCAGTTTTGAAAAGTGTCACTTTATATGCCATAATTAGAAAAATATTTTTAATAAATCTTATTAAAAATCTAAGTTACAAACCGTTCTACCGTCACTTTAATAAGAAAAGTGGCCATTTCTATTTTCTACTATTTTTAAGGTAGAAGTTGAAAAACGGTTTATAAACGACATGTAACATGTTAATATGAACATAGCCAAATTTTGTTTCGACTGCTGGTATTTGTATACATATTATTTAGCACTTTTTTGTTAAGGAAACGCTTTTTTTCTAATTACCAAGATTAACGTTTAAAAACTTATATGTTCTAATATACCGTTGAAAAAGAAAAAATCAACAGAATTAAATGAACTAAAAATATATAGGGTGTTCCATTTAAAAAAATATAACTTACTGTCATATGTCAGAAACTAAACGTAATAGAAAAAAACTAACTACGCCATTGGATTCTACGTCAAAACTTCTACCGGAAACCATTTCTCCTTTTTTGATAACTTTAATACCAAATGAAATACAGAGGAGGTTCCAAAATGACCAATTTTCAAAAGCCCGTATCTTCGAAACAAAAGAAGTTTGCGCAGCCCACTCTTCGCCAGTCACCTCAGCTCGGAAAATGAGATCGGAACACGTATGCTACTTTTTTTCTATCTATTACCGTTTTCTCTGTACCCCGTAAAACCATCGAAAATGCAGCACCCTGTACATGAGTGGAATTATCGCTGTCATTCTGGTGAAAATGCACTGCTTATATGGGACATTTAACATATGAGGGAAATATTCGGAGGCAATACCATAAGAGCTCAGATTTAGCCGGATAATTTTTGTGCTTGTCTTAGAACACTTTCTTTTTGGTGTAACTGAACGAGACCTGTTGTAACTAAATCACGAGAGCGCAGCTCGAGCGATTTTGCCAAACAGGTCGAGTTTTGTACCATAAATAAAGTATGAGAAGGCTCTTCCTTCCTTATTAGCCGATAGCAAACCGTGTTTTGATGACGTATATATGGCATTTTTTGTACATGAGTGGAATTGTCAGTGTAAAATTTTAGCAACTAGGGATTTATTCAGTATATAACGGCTCTCATTGGTCGAACTAGAAAGGTTCATTGAATTTTATTGGCTGCTAGTACAATGAGGGAAATAATCAAGGTAAAACCATTTTATTTGAAATTGATTGTGGCGCATGTCGATCAGTCATACATGTAGATGATTTTAATAAATATTTGTCAAATTTGAATATGTACAAGGTTAAGTATGATCTTAGGGTGCTCACAGGCCAAAATGTATCAGTGGTGGGGGAAACAAAGGTTGAAATTAAACTTGGAAGCCAAGTTTTTATATTACCGCTGGTAGTTCTTTTTAGTGCGCATAAGTTTGTTCCATTATTGGGTAGAAATTGGTTAAATGTTTTAAATCCTGGTTGGAGAGAAAAAATTAATTTCAGTCTGTTGAGTGGTTCTTTGGGCTTGATGTCGGAGGGTAAAAATGGTAGTAATCAGGTTTCTGGGTTGGACATAAATCTAGTTTCGACTAATAATACCAGTAAAGTTGAAACTGAAGAGATTTTAAAATTGACATCAGAACTTTCTACTAACTTTAAGGATGTTTTTGATGAGAACGTAGGTTCTTGTATAAAGGGGTTTCAGGTTGAGTTAAAACTGAAGGAATGTGCTAAACCTACATTTCACAGGGCATACGATATGCCATTTGCTGTCAAAGAGCGAGTTGAACACGAATTGTCAAAAATGATTCAATCAGGCATTTTGCGTAAGGTAAGTTTTAGTAATTAGGCAAGCCCTATTGTGGTAGTTCCTAAAAAAAATTCAGAGATCAGAATTTGTATTGATTTTAAGAAAACTTTAAATCAAGTTTTAAATACTGATCACTATGTACTATCTTTACCTGAAGAAATTTATTTATCTCTTAGTGGTCAAAAGTTTTTCACAGTTATTGATTTAAAGGGAGCTTATCAACAGTTAAGAGTGGGCGAAAAGTCACAAGAGTTGCTTGTTATTAATACCCATTTAGGATTATTTGGGTTTACTAGGTTAACTTATGGAGTTAGCTTTGCACCTGAAATGTTTCAGTCAGTTATGGACACAATTGGACAATGGGCAAAAAACACTAAATGCTACCTGGATCATATACTAGTTTATGGGTCTTCTTTAAAAGAGTGTTATGAGAATGTCAAAAATGTTTTCAGAAAACTTCAGGAATTCAATGTTAAAGTCAATGTGAGCAAGTGTACATTTTTTAAAAAGAAAGTAGGGTTTCTGGGTCACATTATTGACAATAAAGGTATTCACCCTACAGAAGATAAAGTTAAGGCTATTAAGGAAGCTCCTAGCCCTAAATCTTTGACTGAGCTTAAGTCTTACTTGGGTTTAATAAGTTATTAACGGAAGTTCATCCCAATGTTGTCAAGTAGATTGAAACCTTTATATGACTTATGTCAGAATAGTATACATTTTTCAGAAAGCTGGTCGGATGAATGTGAGCATGTTTTTCAAACCAGCAAAGAGTGGTTAACATCTGATTCAGTTTTGACTCACTATGATCCTAAACAAACTATATATGTTATATGTGATGCTAGCAGTCGTGGAGTGGGTTGTGTGTTTAGTCACAGTATTGACAACACAGAAAAACCCGTCTTATTTGCCTCTAGCTCTCTGTCCAAAGCAAAGAAAAAATATAGTAATTTGGAGCGGAAAGCTCTAGCAATAATTTTTGCACTAAAAAAGTTTCACAAGTACTTATATGGGCGTAGATTTGTTTTAGTGACAGACCACCAACCCTTACAATTTATTTTTGGTAAAAATAAAAGTATTCCGACATCAGCTGCTGCAAGAATTACTCGATGGGCAATTATGTTATCTGGATATCAATATGATATAGTGTATAAGAAGGGTATGCTGATAGGAAATGCGGATGGGTTGTCTCGATTACCGTGCAAAAATTTGACAGGTGTCTCAGATTTTTTGTATTCTTTTAATATGATAAACAAAGTCCCACTAAATGCTTTTGACATTGCTAGGGAAATAAATAGGGACCTAGTTTTATTAAAAGTGAAGGATTATACAATAAGTGGTTGGCCGCAGCATGTCAGTGATGAGAACCTTAAACCTTACTTTAAAAAACGCAACGAGCTTTCAGTAGAACAGAATTGCATTTTGTTGGGTAATAAGGTTATCATACCAAAGTCTTTACAAAAGGAAGTCTTAGATTTATTTCATGAACAGCACAATGGCATAGTACGTAGTAAAATGCTGATGCGTTCATATTGTTGGTGGCCCAATATGACTTTAGATATTGAAAAATATCTCAACGTGCGGCATATGCGAACAGTGTCAAAATTTCACTAATTCGAGAAACTTAACTGCCTGGCCAACTGCTCCTTTTAATTTTTTTAGGGTTCATGTGGATTTTTTTTACAAAAATAAGTTCACGTTTTTAATAATTGTAGATCAGAAGTCTAAATGGGTGGATGTCAAATTAATGACCGCAGGAACAGCGGCACTTGAAACCATATCAAAATTAAGAGATTTCTTTTCTGTGTTTGGTCTTCCAGCTGAACTTGTTTCTGATAATGGCCCACCATTTAGTTCTAACGATTTTGTAATGTTTTGTCAGGCAAACGGTATTAAACCAATTAAGTCGCCCCCTTATCACCCTCAAAGCAATGGGCAGCAGAACGGAATGTTCAAACGGTCAAAAAAGGTTTGGAGAAATCCTTGTTTGGGCAGAAATATAATACTATCACAGAAAATATTATGCGTAACAAGCTACAAAGCTTTTTATCTAATTATCGTATAACTCCATCGCCAGCAACAGGGATTTCTCCGGCAGAATGTGTATTCAAGATTAAGCCAAAAACTCGATTTGATTTATTGAAACCTGTCGCCCACAATAATGCAAAAGGAAACTTTGATTTGTATAAAACCTCTAATATTTTGTATATAATATGTGTAACATATCATACACAACAGCGATGAAAAATGAAATTTGGACTTCAGTTTGTTCAAAATTGATTCCACAAAAAAAAAATTATCTGGATAAATATGTAAAATCTTTTGGCGACAAAATTTTAAGATTACCACCATATCATTGCTAATACAATCCTATAGTGTTGGTCTGGTCCCAATGCAAGAGAAAATATGATGAACATATAATAAGTTTACATGGGACAGCAGTAGAAGTATTCCCAACTTGGGAAAGGGTTTTAAGAGAAATGCGAGCAGAATATTGGAAGAACTACATTCAACATGTCAACAAGCTAATAAACCATTCTTCGAACACCATAAATTACTGTGATGTTTCAGACATTGGACTACTCATTATTACTGAAGCCAATAATGATTCAGATCCTGAATAAAGTGACTCTGAGAATGAAGATAATATCATTTAGCAACCCACTCATGTATATATTCTTAATTCTTTATTTTTGTAACAATAATTTGTCGTATTTGGTTACTTGTCTTTTTCTATTTAAAAACAGTGCTTTTATACCATGTCTGCAAAGCAGAAATGAAAGCGTTAAAATGTTCAATTTGGTAAATTAATTGTTTTCGCAAATTTGCAATTGTTACATATTGTCACGTTAAGGGGTAGCTCAGAGGAAAGAATACTCAGGTTTCCACAGGTAACCCAATTTTATTTGAATGTAATAATTTAATAGCTAGACAATAACCTTACCCCCAGATTGCCAAGATGGCGGGGAGCATGATGTGGTCCGGGTTTGACGGGAGGAACACGGGGGGCGACGCTTTATCGGGGATGAATGAACCCTAGACTTGTGTCCGAGGGCATTCACCGGGCCGGTAAAGTCGTTAAGTACCTAACAAAGGGAGGTAAGTAGGTACGGCAACTTATGCTGCTCGCCCACACTATTTTCTTTGCTAGGGCTGATCTAGGGTGTGGCACTTGGTCACCTGTTGCTCCACGTTGCGTTGCACAATAGGCGTACCCAGACTAACCCAGAGATCAGTCAGTGACCTCCCTCTGGGGAAGACCCCAGAGTTCGGTGATTTAGTCGAGCTACGGTGCATCTTTTATATTCTTCAGCGACTTCATTATGCTAACCTTGCCGACTGTGCTGGTTACTGGGTGTGCACCGTAACTACTAACACGGGTGTGACAATATTCTTTTTTAGCATACATTGAATGGTGATCTCTTATTTTCTCTTTCATAATTGCAGTTAATTTGGATTTACTGATGATCATTTCCGCCGTTTTAAATCGGCATGGGTAGGATTATTTACTTTCAAAGATCTGATGTTCTGATCTTACACATTTCATCGGGATCTTGATCGGGATGCCATCTTGTACTGTTTCTTTTTGTTCTCGAAAAAACACTCATTTAGAATTAGTACGTGTTAGTAAATTTAATGGTTTAGTTTGTAATTCTACTAGGATAGCACATATAATAATAATCTTTCCTTTATTTCATGTTGGTTATTTACAAGCAAATAACAAAATAAAACGTCAAAAGTGTTATGATTTAACACACTACATTTTCAATATCTACCTTACAATTACTTATTACTAATGTTTACAACCTAATAATATTTTCGTTTCAAACGATATATCACAAAAGCATTTAGCATTCTAAGAAACTACATATTCAAATAATCATCCAGATGGTAAGGTTCCAATTGAATTAAATTTTTTTTTAGTTCTAGTTTAATTTTTTTCTGATTAGTGAGCTGTTTAATTCTCGAAGGCAACTGGTTGTAAAGCTTAATGCACATATAGTGAGGACTCTTTTCTGTTATCTGCAAATGGTGGGATGGATACCTGTGTTGAGTTGACCTTGTGTTGTAGTGTTTCAAATGAGCATTCTTAAACAGTGAATCTATTTTTTTAAAAAGAACATTGTAAAAACACTTGTAACACTTGTAAATATATAACGCATATACTGTCATGAGTCCCATCGATTTAAAAATATTTCTACAAGATTTCTGGTAGTTTATTTTCTTTATAACTCTAATAATACGTTTTTGCGCAACAAATACATTGGCGACCCGACCCCAGAATATTGTTACGGTTTGGGCCTACTATGCTCGATACTTCTGAACCAGCACTCGATTCGGGATGAAACCGATGAACCGCAATATCTGGCCGGGCGCGTGTTAAAGTAGGCCACAGTTAGGAAGCGCCACACCTGGAAGAATCTTGATCGTTCGATGCAAATCGCGAAGCGTTTGACAACCCGGACAACACAAACACCGAATTAACACCGGCACAACCGATTCGACAACCACCTAGGAGACTACCAATAGCCAAACCACAGGAAGTGCAGGAATTAGTGGACAGGGTGCTTGACGACTGAGTTATAGAAGAATCCTGCAGCCCTAGGTCATCATCTGTTGTTCTGGTCACTAAGAAAGATGGATCAAGCAGATTTTGTGTAGATTACCGAACACTGAATGACGTGACCAAAAAGGACAGCTATCCACTTCCCCGTATCGACGACACACTGACGACTTTGGCAGGATCCTGTTGGTTTTCTACTTTAGATTTGAAGAGTGGGTACTGGCAAGTTGGCATTATAAGGAGAAGACTGCTTTTTCTGCTGGAAATGGGCTGTACCAATTCAATGTGATGCCCTTCGGACTTTGTAATGCTCCTGCTACGTTTGAAAGACTAATGGAAACTGTGCTTCGTGGCCTTAACTGGAAGACTAGCTTGGTTTATCTGGACGATATCATGGTGATGGGAAAAACTTTTGAAGAACATCTGAACAACTTGCAAGAAGTATTTGCTAGAATAGGTAGTGCCCATCTTCGATTGAACGCCAAAAAGTGTTGGTTCTTCCAAAAGCAAGTCGAATTTCTTGGGCATGTGGTGTCGGTCAACGGAATTCAGACGGACGACAAGATCCAAGCAATTAGAGAATGGCCAGTACCAAAGGATAAACACGAACTCAGAAGCTTTCTAGGACTTGTCACCTACTACAGACGGTTTGTGGAAGGATTTGCCAACATCGCAGCTCCGCTACATCAACTTACTGAGGACAAAACACCCTACTGTTGAAATACCCAATGTGATCAGGCGTTCAGAAGGTTAAAGGCATCACTTTGCTCCAGTCCCATCCTCAGTTATCCACAATCAAAAGGAAAGTTTATTTTAGACACAGATGCCAGTAATTCTGGTATTGGAGCTGTATTGTCTCAAATCCAAAACGGAGAAGAACATGTCATAGAATACTGCAGTAGGAAACTTACCAAAGCAGAACGGAACTACTGTGTAACGAGAAAAGAGCTACTGGCAATAGTAAAATCAGTCGATCACTTTCACAAGTACTTGTACGGACAGGAATTTTTGATAAGGACTGACCATGCGGCACTCAAGTGGCTCCTCGGAATGAAACAACCGGAAGGGCAAGTAGCAAGACGGCTTGAAAAACTCCAGCAGTATAATTTCAACATCAAGCATCGACTCAGAAAGCTGCATAATAACGCAGATGCTCTATCAAGAAGACCTTGCGCCGAAGAATGCAAACATTGCCAGAAAGCGGAACAACGTGAAGGAGTTGTGTCCATCAGAATGGTTCAGCTGAAGACCGATGATGAATGGAGTCCCGATGAGATTAGGAAGGATCAACTAAAAAACAGCGACATAGGCCCATTGTTGTTGAGAAAGGAACAAAGCGAGCCAAGACCAACATGGCAAGAAATCTCTAGCAAATGCCTGACGTTCAAAGCCATTTGGGCTCAGTGGGACTCGCTTGTGGTTGAAGGCGGCTTGCTAAAAAGAGCTTGGGAGAGTGCCGATGGAAAAGAAATAAGGAAGCAGCTGGTAGTTCCCAGAGGAAGGGTCGACAACGTACTGGAGGAAATGCACAATCGAAAGACTGGTGCTCATTTGGGAGTAAATAAGACTTTGGACAAAATCCGGCAACGCTATTACTGGGTGAACTACTGCCAAGACGTGAAATCATGGTGTCGACAATGTTCCATTTGTGCAGCTAGCCACGGACCACAGACGAGATCCCGGGGACCTATGAAGCAGTACAACGTAGGATTGCCGTTCGAACGTTTAGCCATAGACGTCGCTGGGCCTTTTCCTGAGACCAACAGAGGCAACAAGTACATTCTTGTTGCCATGGATTACTTTAGCATATGGCCTGAGGTGTTTGCGATTCCAAATCAAGAAGCCAGCACAGTCGCTGATATTCTCGTTGAAAATGTCTTCAGTAAATTTGGTGTGCCGTTTGAGTTACACTCTGATCAGGGACGAAATTTTGAGTCCAAGCTCTTTCAGAGGCTCTGTGACCTGCTAGGTATTAGGAAGACCCGAACAACGCCGCTTCATCCTCAGTCGGATGGAATGGTCGAGAGATTCAATAAGACCATAGAGCAACATCTCTCAAAGGTTGTTGATCAGCATCAGAAAGATTGGGAGCAGCATATTCCGCTCTTCTTGATGGCTTATAGAGCAGCAGTCCACAACTCAACGTTCGAACGTTCGAACGAACTCAAAGTTCTGTTTGGTCGAGAACTGCGACTTCCATGTGATGTGGTGTTCGGATCTCCAACAGGCCAAAGCACGAACATTGAGAACTACATTGACGAGTTGCAAGACAGATTACTGAACATCCATGATCTGGTCAGGGAAAGTTTGAATCTAGCTAGCGACAAGATGAAAGCTCGTTATGATCTGAGGGCCAATTCGGGAACGTTCCAGAAGGATGATAAAGTTTGGTTGTTTAACCCTCAGAGGAAGAAAGGCAAATCACCGAAATTAACACCTGTTTGGGAGGGACCTTACAATGTGGTAAAAAGGTTAAACGACGTCGTGTACAGAGTCCAACGCACCCCCAAAGGCAAGATGAAAATTGTCCATCTGGACAGACTCAAGAAATTCCAGGGATTAGATGAAGCGGATCGGGACGATCAGCTTTAAGAGGGGGTCAGTGTTACTGTTTGGGCCTACTATGCTCGATACTTCTGAACGAGCACTCGATTCGGGATGAAACCGATGCGCCGCAATATCTGGCCGGGCGCGTGTTAAAGTAGGCCACAGTTAGGAAGCGCCACACCTGGAAGAATCTTGGACGTTCGATGCAAATCGCGAAGCGTTTTACGGTCATTCTAGAACGTGGTTTGCGAATATAAAAGAAGCGGTTTCAGACGGCGGGAGTAGTGAATTTGGGAACGCGGTAAAGTTTAAATAGTGGAATAATTGTGGAATTGTAGTAGTGTTTTTAGTAGCTGAGTTAATTATTGTACGGAGTGTTTTGAAGTGTAAATAAATTTATTAATTGATGAGTTAAATTGACTTTGTGTAAACCCACGGGAAAATCGTAACAATATAATGCCGTATCTCCATATGAATTCAAAATTGACGCAGTATAGTGTTATCAAGGATTGTTCGTTCATATACTTTCCTGTTATTCGTATTACATAGCCAATGGAGCCTAGTCTTTTTAGAAGTTTGTCTGTCCACTTGTAACCCCCACTCAAGATTCTCATCAACATGTGTGCCCAGGAACTTGGTACTTTGAGAAAGGGCTATATCCCTGATATCTAGTATTAAAAACTTGTCTATGTTATTGAAATTTGACCGTTTTGTCTTGAACAAATAACTATTGTATACCTAGGCCGTGAAATGGTACTTTTTCGGCCGAAAGAAAGTTTGGCGTCCGAGGCCGTCTTACGGCCGAGGACAACAATCTTGAGGACGAAAAAATTATTTCACGGCCGAGGTATACACAAAATTTTTTGTTCAAACGATATTTATTTAGAAATTCTTAATTTTTGATAAATAAAATGAGAAGGGTCTAGCAATCACGGTGACGTTTATTGTTATGTTTGCTGGTTATGCATTGTTGATGTGACGTTAAATAATAAACTGACTCTTGTCAGAAATATTATCTATTTTTTCATTTACGCGAAAATGAAATTGGGAGACGAAGATTGCTGTACTGATATGGATGGGTGTACTGCTGTAATCGGTGCACACAGTGGTCACGTAGATAAATCGTAACCAGCAACCAAAAGCGTAGACGGTGACATAGTGATTGTTAATTTACTTTTTCCGTGTATTTTTTTTTCGGCCGTTGCTATTGACACCGGCCGTAAAAGTGCATTTCACGGCCGCTAAACAGTACGTGAAGTGAGTACTTCACGTCCGTTTGAACAAAAAATATTTTTTTTATTAAAATTTATAACGATTTAAATTTTTTTTATATAAGGGGGTAACCCCAGATTAGAAGGGCCACTAATGCCGTAATCACGGACGTCTTCATGGAAGTACGGGGAGGGTGAGTCTAGTTCAACCGTTCAGCTACACCGTAAAGGGGGACACGCAAGGTGTTCTTGTACGGTGTGACCAAAGGACCAAGTAGTCAACTGATAGGGTTAAGGGTTCTAACGGTCACTTCAAGTTGCGAGAGAACCCTTCTCTTTTCAGCCTGGGATCCTAAGAGGGTAGCGAGCCGTCCCACCACTTCAAGTTAGAGACTGTTGCTCGCCGACCGACCCGGAGACCAGTGACCTCCCTCTAGGGATGACTCCCTCTAGGGATGATCTTTTATACTCTTCAGCGACTTCATTACGCTTACTTTGCTGACTATGATGGTTACTGGGTGTGCACCGTAACTACTAACACGGGTGTGACAATATTTTTGATATCTTTGGAAGTGCTCGGGAAAATTGACATTTTTAAAACGGTATCTTGGTTGAGCTTTATATTGCGCAACTTTGCCCCAATTTAAACTTTGTCGTATCTCTTATAGTTTCCGAGATCCCAATGGTGAGGGTTGAATTTGAATTACCTATAATTTGTACCTGTCTGAATATACGGACCAACCTTCGAGCAAAAAGAATCAGGAGGTAGCAAATACCCCGTTTGTGCATTAAGCGACCGCGACGGAAGTCGCCATCTTTGTCCCCCACATTCGCTTACTGCTCAATTGAATGAAACTTCCGAAGTTAGTCGTAAAACAGTTTTGTTTATATTTGGTGGTATGTGAAAATAGCTAAAAACCGCAAAGATTTGTTGTTTTTGTTTGTTTTGCTTTTCGGTCCGTTAAAGGTTAATTTTTGCAAACTTAAATTGAATTATTTTTGACGAGTGGATTTGTGAATAGTGGGCAACAGCAGATTGATTATCGTCACTGATTTTCTGACAGTTTACGGCCGCCATACTGAACGATTTTTGTCCCCCTCTTTGATTGCTATTGCTCCTTCCTGTTATATTTTTTTATTCATTGGGACCAACCCTCCTGTAGAGTCATTTCAGGGACACCATGTATGGTAAAATAAAAAAATATCCCAACTCCAAAATCATCCGCCAGAGGCCGCATCTCCTATCCAGTGATGCCAACCTGTAGGGAATTTCCCTATTCGTAGGGAATATTACCTATAAATTGGGTGCGTAGGGAAAAAGGGACAGAAAATACAAAGTTACACGTGTGTAGGAAAATTTGAATCAACTCAAAAAAGTTTGAAAATCAAATAAAAAAATTTCAAAAAAAAACGGTCTCGGCGTCACTTACCATACCATTTATGACCTTAAGGGCTTAAGCCTTAAGTTCCAACATTAAAAATACATATAAGAATAAAATAATTTTGAAATTTCCATACCTGCACGAGTATACAAATAAGACTTAATTTGTTTTCATTTTTTGAGTTTAGTAAATTAACAATTATGTGTCCTAATTTATTTCGTTTTCATTTTATTTGTTTAAGGTTTGTGTTGTTTGTTTTTATTAATACCATATATGATATTCAAAAAGAAAAGGAAATATTTCAGTTATTTTTGCTTAGTAGTATAAAGATTTATTATTTTATATTTTTTAATTAAACAAATTTTTCAAAATACAATTTGTCTTTCCTTTAATTAAACTATTATGGTTTTGCCAAAATATAGTAAAAAATAAAACAAAAACATCAATTATTTATGATTGTGTAATGTTAACATTGTTAACCTGAGTTTTAAGCTGTAGGATCATAGGCCATCTTGTTTTATCAGAATGAGTTAAAATGAGACAGACATTGTAAACACTCTAGTAAACACTGACGCCAAAATGCATCTAATACGCCTGTTGTGCTCGGAGTAGAGTGTGTAATACATATCCTCAATTGCTTAATAACTCCATTTAATCACAACTTAATAACTAATGAATTTGTAACAAAGTATTCAGTCAGTAGAGGTAAGAGTCATTAGCACTACATTTGAAAAACGTGCCAATTCGTGGAATCCTTACACCCAAAGTGAATTTTTCATTGGAATTTTGAGCGAAATAAAGCCTAAATAAAGGAAATTTTGCGACATTTTAAGGAATACATTGTAGTAGACCAAGCAGTAGACAATACAGGGTGTCCCACGACGAAAGACATTGATATTGGAAAAAGTATAAATAGGAGAATTTTGAAAATAAGTAAGTATTTATTATTATACATGTCATAATAGGTCACTTAACTATAAGAATAAACTAAAAGTTTTGAATCTTATGTAAATGAGAACACTAATGTATAAAACTAAACAAGCTATGTAAAAATAAAATAAAACACACAATCACACCTTAACTAGATAAAATGAAGAAATCCTACAACCTATGTATAATAAATTTTTTTAAAAGCCTCCTGAACTGTGTCAAATTATCACAGGTTTTAATAATCACAGGTAGTTTATTAAATTCTATTAAGCCCTTATACAGCACAGAGTTGAGCAACTGATTCGTGTTACATCTGTTTGTCAGTATAAAATCTGTACGATTTCTTGTACCATAATGGTGTACATCTTCAAAAACTGTTAACTTCTCGCAGATATAGTCAGGTAAAAAACGTTTTTTTTATTTAAAAATAAACAAATAAACACTAAACATAATTCTTTGGTTGACAGACAGTATATTTAGGACACTCAACATAGACTTCACAGGAGTATAATGATTACATTTTAAAATCAGTCTCATTGCTCTATTTTGGATTATTTCCAATTGATTTATTTTGTATTGGGGTAAATTGAACAGCAATGTTGAGCAGAATTGCAAATGTGGAACCACAATGGCATTATACAACATTAATTTTGTACTCATTGACAAATTTTTTCCAATTCTTGTTAAGAATCCAACTTTTTTTGCGTGCTTTTTCACCTGCATGACGTCATTCTCAAAGGGTAAAAATTTGACTATACTACGGCTCGCGAATTCGTACAATCCACGTTATATCATCTCGTTCTTTCACGCATATATTTGATTGTTTGTTATTTTTTTTTACTTTCAATTAAAACTATTAACAAAAATACAGTCCACTCCCTCGTATTATTAATCAAGACCAATCCACGATTCCACGCTAAAACAGTAGTTGTTACAGTTTTACCACTGTATAAATTTAAAATACTATATACCTATTTAATTTTTCAACTGTTCCTTTTAAATGATAGGTGTCTTTATTTGACACGTTCTAACTTGGTTACTATGACAGTTAGAAGATTTGTTTAAACGTCAATATATAACCCGTTATTTCAGACAATCGCACAAAAAATATTTTTGTTTGTTAGAATTTGAAAAAGCAGTCACCGGACCTTAGAAAATCACTTTTAAGCTTTCGGCACAAGGTCAAATCAAGTGTCAAAAATTTGGAAAACCCTTTACATTGTCACCCAGCCTAACCTAAAAACTGTCACGTGACTTTAAAAAAAAATTAATTTTGAGCTTTTGGGTCTTCAATCAGGTAACCTGGGAAAGTTTTTTTTTTTTTAATCATTAATCCCTATGACATTTTAACAAGGATCAAAATGTCACGTACAAACTGTAAAAGCAGAGATGCTACCTAATTAATCTGACATAAAAACCATGTAACCAAAAAAAAATTTCAAGGGTGTAATTCATCAAGGTTTATCATTGTCCTAATACCAGGGCCCTTATAACTAAATTTAAGAATACCACAAATGTGTCGGTAAACATTTGAAGGCATTCTGAGGCATTAAATAATTTAAAGGCATTTCGAAGTAATATGAGGCATTTTGAGCAATAATAAAGAATTGTGAGGTATTTTAGAGGCATTTCAAGGTATTTTGTGTGCAAAAAGGCATTTTGGTGTACAAAAAATTATTGAAGGTCTACCCCTTGTAGAATACCTACTTACATAATTACTAAATCAAAAACCCATCTTGCAGACAAAATATGTGACTGAATAATAGCTTTGTGGTGTATTCTGCAAATTTGGAGGTAAATATTCCAGAGAATTTGTTCATTTGTGGGTCAATTTGTGATTCTTAATTAAACCAGACAAACTGGTAATGTAAAGCTCTCACTTTTTTCACAACCAAATCATACTTCATTTATACCAAAAAATAAAATATTTTTAAAACTAATATGTATAAACATTAAGGATATGATATGGAGTATAATAACTTTAGTAAAACATATTTTGTTTCTGACACTATCCCCTTAAAAGCTTGATTGAGATATGAATGTGACTGATCAGATAGACAATGAAGTAAAAAATATCACAGGCAAAATGCTGAAAACACCAGATACACATGGACAGGGTGGGCCAAATTGGATGCTTTTAAATGGGAAGTGCTCTTATTAATAGAGATAGGCAAAAACTGATGTCAGTGTCTGAAGCCGAAATTTGATACAAAACTTTAAGTAAATTCAATTATTGCTAATACTAAAATTAAATAATTTTTTTTTATAAATTTTTTCGGTCCTAAGCTTTGATTTTATTCTTAGTAGTTACTAATATTAATAGTATTACCAGTAGTATTACTAAAACTAAATTTTGTGTTTGAAACTAGGCTTTAAGGATGAAAACCGTTTGTCACTGTTCTTAGAATTCATACTTTTTTTCAAAACTTCCAGGTGCATTATTTTTAATTTCTAAAAATACATTAGTATCTCAAAAACAGTGTCTGATAAAAAAAATCTGTTTACACTACTGGATTCTACACGGAAAGTTGCTGTAGAAATATATTTTCAGAAATAAAAAATAATGAACCTGGAAGACGCTAGACAGTTTTGAAGAAAAGTACAAATTCTGAGAAGTACCCGAGGGGTAGACCGCCGATAATTTTTTGTACACCAAGATGCCTTTTTGCATACAAAATACCTTGAAATGCCTTTAAAATACCTCACAATGCTTCTATTATTGTTCAAAATGCCTTATAGTGATAATGCTTTAACACTGCCTAAACGGCCTCAAACTGTCTTTAAATTATTTAAACTGCCTCAGGATACCTTCAAATGTTTACAAATTTGTGGCATTCTTAAATTTAGTTATAAGTCTCCTGGTATTGAGATAATGATAAATATTGATAAAATACACCCTTAAAATTATTTTTTTTATGGTCACGTGATAGTTTTTAGTTTGGATTAAGTAGCATGTCTGCTTTTACAATTTGTACATGACTTTTGACTATTGTCAAAATGTCGATAAGGATTAATGATTCAATAAAAATGACTTCCTCAGGTTACGTGACTATTTTTCCAAATTTTAAAGACCCAATAGCTTAAAATTAATTATTTTAAAGGTCCCGTCACAGTTTTTAGGTTAGGTTGGGTGGCAAAGGTTTTTCCAAATTTTTTCCACTTGATTTAATCTTGTGCCGAAAGCTTCAAATTGATTTTCTAAGGTCAGCTGACTGTTTTTTCAAACTCTGACCAACAAAAAATATTTTTTGTATGGTTGCCTGAAATTACGGGTTATATTTTGACGTTTGCACCAATCTTCTAACTGTCATAGTACCCAAGTTAGTACGTGTCAAATAAAGACACTTATCATTTAAAAAAAAAACAGTTGAAAAATTGGTAATTTAAATTTAGACAGTAGTAAAATTGTAAGAACTAGGTCACGTGACTTGATAATTCAATTTTTGAGCTTGCAACATTGTAAAGGCCAGTTGACATTGTCGAAAACAGTCACGTGAACTTCAAAACGCAGTTTGAACTTTGAAAATTGGTAAATTAAATTTAAACAGTTGTTAAAACTTAAATTGCAAAATACACGTTACGTGACGTTGAAAATGCAATTCTGCATGTTCTTGCAACACTGTAAAGACGTGACGTTTAATATGTGATTTAAAATTAAAAAATTTGGTAAGCTAAATTTAGACTATTTTGGACAGTTGTAAAAGCTAAAATTGCAAGAGACACACATAATTTTGAGCTTGCAACACTGGAAAAGCCAGTTGAGACCTGTCAAAAACAGTCACGTGACCTTAAAAATGTAGTTTAAATGTTGAAAAATTGGTAAATTATAATAATTTGTAATGAATATGGTTTCAACTCCATATCATGTAACTAGGTTTTACCATAATAATTACATGTGCCTATGCTGTTCTGTTCAATTTTCAGTCAATTTTGTTATATTAATACACTATACATTTTGAAATATACAGACAATGCCTCAAAATAATACCTTGTAATACCTCACAATGCTTCGTAATAATGGAAAAGTGCCTCATAATACCTCGAGTGTGTACACCAAATTACCTCGGCGATCTATCCCTCGGAAGTACCCTATATCTGTCAAATGGTCTGTCAACGGTTTTTGCCATTTAGTTTTGTATCAAATTTGGGCTTCAGACACGGACATCACTTTTTGCCTATCTCTATTAATAAGAGCACTTCCCATTTACATACGTTGAATTTGGCCCACCCTGTACACATATACTTTCACACTTTTACTATAATATGGTACCTGAATCAAGTTTGTTGTTGTTTGTTTAAGTAGGTAAGTCTAAGTTTTTCCCCTTTTTTCTTTCTTTTAATATTTTTCCAAATAACCATGTTACACTTGATTGAACTTGTTTAGGATCTTTTACAGCACATTTTTGTGTTTTTTTCACAGTTTTTAGGGAATATCTCCTTAAAAAGGTCTTTTTGGGCAAAATGTGCCCTTGGTAGTAGTGGTACATTTGGCAGAACTTGGAGGTTTCCCTTTTTTAATATAATTTTTAAAAATTACAAAAAAAAAATTGATTTTTCTATGACCCCTATAAAAAATACCTTTTTTCCCTCATTTGAAAGATGAAAATATCACTTTCACTACCTAGGGAGTGAGCCAGGTATTCAAATAGTATTTAACTGCTGCTTTTTTTCATAAAACATAAGGTTGTAGAAAAAATTAGATGCACCAGTCTGGAGTATACTGGCTTTTGCACCCTTGAACTTTGAAATCCATTGCTTTGCGTCGGTCTCAAATTGTTCGCGGCAGCAAAAGTTGCACTTTCCTCCCTAACTAGTTTCGCAAATAACTATTATTTTCAACCAGGTATGTAATGTTATTTCTTATGTGTTAGCCAGGTGGAAAGACGAAAATTACATTACATACACACAGGTGGAAAGTGAATACTTTCCACTCGGTTGAATGTCAATATGCTTTTTGTCATATCTGGGCTTACTTTTTACAGTTCTGCCGCGACCTCTGCAATAGCTTGCAGCTCAGGTGGTGACAAGTAATATCTGCGTCTTCAGAAATCTCAATATTAAAAGCACTTTAAGAAACGTTTCAGCTCAAAATATTGAAAACCAAATAGCACAATAATGACGTTGTCAAGATTGTAAACAAATCACCAGTCGTTTATCATGGTTAGTCATAACTACGAGCAATCAATATATCAACTAAATGATTTATTAAAAGTTTGATAAGATTCTGATAAATGGTGAAAAATAAAATAGTATACAAATCACGGTGGAAAGTTTAATTTCTGTCCCGAGATAAAGTTCAGTTCGACTTCGTATCGGCGAACTACCTAATATATCGACAGAAATCAAACACTTTCCACCTGAGTATGTAATATACTATTATTTTCAACCAGGTATGTAATAACGTTATTTCTTATGTGTAAACCAGATGGAAAGATGAAAATTACTTGCGAGAGAGAATACTTTCCATCCTGTTGAATGTCAATATGCTTTTAGTCGTATCTGGGCTTACTTTTTACGGTTAAGAGATTTTCTTCCGCAACCTTTGCAACAGCTCGCAGCTCAGGTGATGACAAGTAACGTCTTCAGAAATCTCCAGGTTAAAAGCACTTTAAGAAACGTTTCAGCTCAAAATATTAAACACACAAAGCACCTTAATGACGTCAAGATTGTAAACAAATCACTAGTCGTTTATTATGGTTAAAGTCATAACTACTCGTACTTATACTATGGTTCATTTTTTTCCCGTGGTGGTTACGTCATCAAGTGCTTCGCCATTTTGAAATTTACGCACGTCGTTTATTACAAGCTAGGCTATCCATCTTTTTAATCACCTGTTGGACGTTGCCGTATGGACAAATTCCTCCTCACAATATGTATCTTTCATTAAGCAATTATAAATGAAAATGAGAAAACATTATTGTTTTGAAAAAAAAAACATTCTAAGCATCTTACATGTTTTGCATGCAATAAATACTTTTTTTTTCGAAATCTATATAATTCATCGGTCCGTTTATTACTGCAACAAACAATACACCAGGTTCAGATCGGCTCGTGAGAGATGTGGCAACATAGGGCACAGTCCCAACTGACAGTCGGCTAAACATTCTAAACAACATTTTGAGGTTAGGAATTTTAAAAAGTTGAAAAACAGCAAAAACTACAAACACAAGAAAAAGTTAGTTACATCAGTTAAAGAAATTATCTAATTCTTTGATTATTTATGAAGAAAACTAGACTTCTGATAAAAAAGAAACTCCAGTGTACTTCTTAAAGATTTTATTTGTATATTTCATAATGTGTAAATAATACAATTAAAATAGTAATTTAACCTAGTATCTGATGTAAAAGTATTTAACAGTAGCACTATCTGTTTCTAGCCTTATAGTCAGAGAAGATATGGCAAAATTTATAAGAGCTAATTCTGCAAAATAATGGCATTTGATCAAATTTACATATTAAGTAACTTATATCTTTCTAATATTACCTGAAACTGACTAGAAATTTGTTTTTTCAACACTCAGCATATGGATTTTGACAACACCATTATAACCATAGCTTCAAACACCTTTTGTTCAGAGTCTTTTAGAGCAATTGATAATGGGACTTTTTAAATTTGGACCCTTTCAAAGCATGATAAGCAAACTCGAGATTAGGCAAATAAAGGTACCTAAAACATAAGCTATTTAGTATTAGCAGCTCATTAATACCTCTACCAGAGTCCTTTTTATGATATTAGGTAAATCACCTTGTCAGCTTCTGCTAAATACACCTTTTCTCTATATCCATGTTTCTTCGAGAACCACTGGCTTGAATTTGGTTTTTGTAGTGTTCTTGTAAAAACTCTTCTTGGGAGTACGTAAATACCTATATGGGCTGTTTCATGGTGACTGTGTTTTCTATTAGAAAAGGCATCCTTTTCTGTTCCACAAACTCTAGTTCCTTCAGAATGTTTCACTGGACCCGTTGATAGTTGTAAAGTGTATTAAGAAGGTGGCATTTTCAAAACTGACTACCGAAACACACAAACATTATCTAGTCTCACACGTAGTATCGCAGTTAAATAGAAATACTCGTTAAAATATTGTAAAATTTACATCAAAAATAAAAAATTTGTGTTTGTTTACTTTTTGCCAACAATGGATGACGTCAAAATTCTGTCGCGCTCGGAACGCATGTAACAGACAAGAGAGGCAAATGATGAAGTAACCGCCACGGGAAAAAAAAATGGACCATACCTTATTGTTAGAGACTGTTAGCAATCAATATTTCAACTGAATGATTTATTAAAAGTTTGATGAGATTTTGATAAATGGTTGAAAATAAAATAGTATACAAACCACGGTAGAAAGTTTAATTTCTGTCTCGAGAAAACTACCTAACCTCTCGACAGAAATCAAACACTTTCCACCTGAGTATGTAATATACTATTTATGGTCAACCCGGTTTTGACAGTGGTTATGACTTTTAACCAGTTTTTTTTTAAATTACGTGACATTTCCCGCCACTTTGACATGTTTTAATTGTTTTATTCCAACAAGTTTTTCCAAAGTCACATGATTTTTTTCCCAGCCGTTTTGATTTGCCTTTTTCTAAAATTTTGTTGCTTTTTTGTTCTGTGAAAGTCACGTGACACACGCCCACACAATTCCGCCATGTTGACCACTTTTTAGTGTATGTCACGTGACTTTTGTCGGCAATTTTGACTTTTTTTTTCATTTAAAATGAACAAATTTACGTGACTTTTTCATACAAAGACACTAGAGGACGGATTAATTGGTTTGACGGTTTGGCCGATTGACGATTGAGGGCGTCAAAGTCTGAGTCAAAGTCAAAGTTGGCCAAATTTTTTTAACTTTGTTGATGCAGTATTTCACTCAATCGTGAATAACTCGCCAATTTGGTACACTCTGTGTAGACTTTTATGCATCATTATGGCAATACTGGTTGGTTGACTTATTGGTTTTAGTGCAGTGTTTTATTCAATCGTAAATAACTTGCTTATTTGGTCCACTTTTGAACATCAATAGATAGCAAATGAAATAGGCATTCTCAAGATATGACAACACTGGTTGGTAGGTTAAACCGTATGGCCGCTAGAGGGGTTAACCAATTCCTTGACCAATTCTTACTTAGAGAGAACTTAACCAATTTCTCTCTCAATCTGGAGAATCTAAGCAACTTCTGATGAGATTTAAAAAAATCAAAATCCACTAATGACACTTTGCCAATTTGGTATTTCTGATTGTTTGACAACTTCTTTGGCTCTGGCTCCGGTGACATTTTGGTGTTTCTGAGCTGCAAAAAACTGTTTAAAAGCTTTTAGTGACGTTTTTTTAAGGCTCAGAAGACAGTTTTGGGGCCACTAATACCATTTTGGTGTTTCTGAGCTGCAAAAATAACGAATGCAGCCTTTATTTCACCCAAATAATAGAAAAATTCTGACTCCCACGGGTTTCGGACAGGTAAACATGCTCCATAAAACGTCATTCATTTGTTCAGCTGCCATGCTGTTTTACTCATGGCTTACTCGATTGCATGATAAAATTAGCGGTTACTACGTTAATCTTTAGACGTATTTTGGCGTCAGTGTTTACTGGAGTGTGTTATGTATCCTGACTAAGAATGCACAGCATAAAAGTATCCAAAAACTTTTATTGAAAGTTGGAGCACACCATTTTATTATTACATCTAGCTAACCAACCATATGCACCTAGAACCCTCTAACCTTATTTTTATTTACCGTTGTCATGGCGTGTCAATCATGACACTTGACGCTTGACAAACTTAACATTTAAGGTTGGGAACACTACATTTCCCTCCCGTTTTATTTTTTTAAATAATATCAAACCATAGGAAAAGTGATTAAAGTGAACAGAAAATACTAAAACTAATCCTTAAACAAAAACTACAAGTTAAGCCGTAAAGGTGGTTTTATCTCTCGTCCTGAACGAGATCTAACAACTATTTGTTCTTGAACTTTATCTTGAACCGGAGTAGAAGTATTAGGAGTTGTAAAACTCCTATCACTCATTGTCTCCCTACGCTCAGTATTTGGTGTTTGAGGTGTCAGGCCAATAATTACATCAGATTGTACTGCCGGCTTAATTACTTCACTAGACTGTCCACTAACGTCAATATTCTCACTTTTAGAGACACTCAACTCATGGGGCTCTCCCAATTCCTCACTGGAATAGGTCTCTACCCTAGCACCGCTCGCATCACTTGCACAAGTTCCCGTAGATAAAGATAACTCATCATTTCCAGCTGAACACAAATTGTCAGCATGTACAAACTTAATGTCGTTACTTACCGATACTAAATAAGTACAAAAACTTAATACTTTTATCACTTTTCCTTTCTGCCATAACTTGGTTAACTTATTTTTTGTAAAAACACTTTCTCCTAATTTAAACAACTTTACTCCTCTTTGAGTTTGCTTTGGTATCATTTGTAAACTTATTATGGCAAGAAGGTTTTAACAAATCAAATCTTGTTCTAGGTTTTATTTTGAAAATACTTTCTGCTGGAGATATTCCAGTCACAGTAGATGGAGTATTCCGATGGTTAAACAAAAAGTTTTGTAGTTTTGTCACAATAATGTCTTTAGAAAGATTATTTCCTTTCTGAGCATATAACGCTTTTTCCAAACCTTTTTTTACGACCTGTACACTTCTTTCAGCAATCCCATTACTTTGTGGGTGGTATGGAGGTGTTTTAACAAGTTTGATCCCATTGGCTTGGCAAAATTTTTGAAATTCATTGGAACAAAAAGGTGGGCCATTGTCTGAAACTAGCTCACATGGTAGCCCAAAAATAGCAAACATCATTTTTAATTTTGATATTGTTTCAGATGCATTTGTTCCATTTTCCATTAGTTTGACATCAATCCATTTTGACCTTTGGTCAACCAGTAATAACTTAAAAAAGAAGTCTACGTAAACCCTGTAAAAATTATGAGGCGCATTAGGCCCAAAAACTCTACTTTATTTCTGAAAAATTTACATTTTTTTTCGTTCACTTTTATGCTATATTTATCCAACCTCCTAAAAACATTCATGACATTCGAAAAACATTCTTCAATACATGAACCATACACTAGAATGTCGTCTAAATAACATTTAGTATTTTTCAACCCTGAGAAGACAGTTTCCATAACTGTTTGAAAAATTCCAGGGGCTGAGCTAATCCCATATGTAAGCCTATTATATGCAAATAACCCTAGGTGTGTATTGATTGTCAACAACTCCTGTGATTTATCACTAACCCTTAGCTGTTGGTAGGCCCCTTTTAAATCAATCACACTGAAAAACTTTTGACCCCCTAAGCATGCAAAAATATCCTCCGGAACAGGAAGAATACAGTGATCAGCATCTATCACTGTATTTAATGTTTTTTTGAAATCGACACAAATTCGTATTTCATCACTGCTTTTCTTAGGCACAACTACTATAGGACTTGCCCAATGACTGAAACTAACCTTTTTCAACACCCCAGACTTTACCATTTTCAAAAGCTCTTTCTCAACTTTTTCCTTAAGTGCAAAAGGCATGTCATATGCTCTATGGAAAACAAGCTGACAAACCCCCTGAATTTGAAAAGTTCTGAACTTGCTGGCATACTTCACAAGCAGCTATAAATTTTTCTAAATCATTATTTATGCCAGGCCACCAGCAATACGACCTAACCAGCATTTTAGTTCTAACTATCCCACAATGTTGATTATGAAACAGTTGAAGTACTTTAAGTCTGAGGTTATTAGGAATTAATACTCTATTTCCAAGCAGTATGCAATTTTGCTCAACACTTAACTCAAAACGCCTTTTAAAAAATGGCTTTATTATTGACTGCATCAAAAGCCCTTTGACATGCTTTACTCCAGTTGAATGGAACAGAATCTTTAAGTAGATTGTAAATTGGATGTAAAATCCCACTCAGATTTTCAAGAAATCTTGAATAGTAATTGACCAAACCAACAAAGGCTCGCACTAGTTTTATTAGTAGGAACTGAAGCATATTGAATGGCTTCAATTTTGGCCTTGGTCTTATGTATTCCATGTTTATCTATAATATATCCACATTACTCAATTTGATCAGCTAAAAATGAGCATTTGCTGTATTTCACTCGAATATTATAGTTGCTAAATCTTTCTAGAACTTGTTCCAATCTTTGTAAATGAATTTCATCATCAGGACCTGTAATTTTAATGTCGTCAAGAAAAACTGATACTCCTGGAATATTGTCACGTTTAAATTGTAAAGCCCTTTTGGCCCAACAAGTTAAACGAGACGTGCGTTTATTACTTTAATAAACGCTTTTACCGAGATCTTGTTTCAGAGGTAGAATCAAACCACTTGGTAGAAAAATATAATTTAATAACTAAATAACAGTTAAAACTATTTGACAAAATGGTTATTTTATCAACTTAGTGAATCGGAATAGAACCTTCAACATAATTCCCAAAGTAGCACTTTAAACAATACCTTTTACATGCACAAAATATTACAATAATAAATCTATACTTACATTTGTTAAACAATTATGAGGGCAGCTTTCTGGAGGGTTTGGCACTCGCGATTTATTATAGTTTAAGAGATGGTTTACTATTTAATTAATTTGTGAACCCGGTGCGGGTTGCAGAATTCGGGACGACTACATTCTGTGGCGTGAGCGGAGTCTTCTGGCTAGGTACTGCCTTCTCCGACGTGGTGCACAGCAAAACTGGACTAACTGGACTGACCCCCTCTCTAGGGTACAACTTCCTTCTTATAGCATTCCAAACACTGGTTCCACCAATCAAAAGAACTCCCAGACCTGAACTCCCAGTCTCCTCTAGCCGACAACGCGTGACGACCTTTCGAACCTCGGTACTTGGAAATATTTCGCATATTTCGCAACTCAGCGTCCGGTCACACTCCGGTGCATAGTCTAGCTATTGCATCATAAGTGCAGTTGCACTCTGACCGCATTCCACAATTTTAATGTTTCCGCTCAAGTAATATAAATTCCACATTTTTTAATGTTTCTGTTCAAGTGAAATAAATTTGATTTATTTCCTTCGTGACAATATCTCCCAAAATGTTCTCAATTGAGCGTTGCCAAATTGCAGGAGCACTAGCAATGCCATACATCAATCTAGAACTCCTGTACAAACCTTTAGGGGTACTTAAAGTAAGATACTTTCTGTCTTCTGGTCGTAATTCCATTTGAAGATAGGCTGGATGTAAATCTAATTTAGTAAATTTTCCACCACCTGCCATTGATGCAAACAATGTTTCTATGGATGGTAATGGATGTTCATCCACAACCAAATTTGGGTTTAAGGTGCAATTAAAAGCTCCACAAATGCGTACTTTTCCATTTGCTTTAAGAACAGGCACTATTGGTGTTGCATATTCTGAACTATCTACCTTTTCTAAAACCCCCTCTCTTTCTAGGAAATAAAGTTCTTCCTCCACTTTAGAAAGAAGTGCAAATGGCACTTTCCTTGCTTTGATGTAAATTTTTTTTGCATCAGGTTTTATGTTTAAACTGGCTTGAATCCCTGTAATGTTTCCAATTTTCCCTTCATTAAAAACATGTGTATACTTAGACAACAATATTTCCAATTTTGAACTGGCAGAAACTTGTAAACCATCAGAGGCACCAGACAAGATAATACCCAGCTGCCTCAACCACTCACGTCCAAGTAATGACTGTTTACTTGTATGTACTACATATAGATTTAAGTTTTTAACAACATCTCTTTAATTTTAACTTTTTAACTTTAACTCTTAACTTTAACTTCAATGTACCCTGCTACTTCTAAAGCCTGCTCTGAGTAACTACATAGCTTAATGTGTGTGTTTTTTAAGGTTAAGGTTGAAAAATGTTTAGAATATGTACTGAAACTAATAATTGACACCACAGCACCTGAATCTACTTCAAACCTAAATTGCATATTGTTCACAAGTAGAGACACAGTAAATTTACTTCTAAAACCAACATGCTCTTTGCTATATATAGCCAATATTTCCTCAATATCATGAACTTGTTGCTTACCTGTACTGTTGCCGTTCTTCATGCATACCTGTGCTACATGCCCTTTCCTATTACATTTTGAACAATTCAAATTTTTAGCCTTGCATACATTGTCCAAATGCTTATTAGACCCACATCTAAAACATTTAAAATTAGAATTAGATCTATTATTCTCTCGTATGGATGGTTTCTGCTTAAACCTGGAAACATTTCTACTTTCCTGAGCTTGCACAGAATGTACTTGGTTGGAACTAAAACTGTGTAACTGAGCCGCATCTCTTGCTGAGGTTTCCATGCTTACAGCAATCTCGATTGCCCTCTCAATGGTCAGTTTCTTCTGCTCCCATAGCCGACTCTGAATATTTTGAGAACTTAATTCAAAAACAAACTGGTTCCTCAAGGCTTTTTTTAAGTAATCTCCAAAGTTACGAATTGTAGCCAGCCTCTGTAAAGCTGTGAGGTAATCCTGGCATGATTCCCCTTCTCTCTGTTTTCTCTGAAGGAACCGAAAATGTTCTGCAATTTCCAAAGGTTCAGGATTGTAGTGTTGTTTCATTATCTTCACTAAATCATCATATGACTTTGTAGATGGTAATTCTGGAGAAATCTTATCACATAGAACATCATAAGCTTCAGGACCTATGTAGTGTAATAAATAGGCTGCTTTCTTATTTATAGGAACTGTGAACACATTAAATGCACTTTCTAACCTCATTAACCATCGGTCGAACTTCTTTTGAGGATCGTAGGATTCGATTGAAAATACAGTTTGTACTGAGTGTATTGTATCTCGTTGTTCTGTGGCCATTGTAATATGCTAGGTCCAATGTACTTCCACGTTTCTAGTCCCAGCAATGTAATGGAATTGTAGGTCCGTACTATATCCTCGTCGCCAAACTGTTGTGCTCGGAATAGGGTGTGTAATGAATATCCTCAATTGCTTAATAACTCCATTTAATCACAACTTAATAATTTTTTCTTTGTTTATTGGGTCTTCTGTCTCACACAAAAAAGGTTTGTTGGGAAAATGGAATTTCGCACTATTTTCAACTAAGTTGAAAATAACATTAACCTAGTCGTCCCAACACAAGACCACTGACTTAGCTCGGTCTTGTTACTCTTTCTTGTTTTTCTTTTACCCTTCTCAGAGTTCCAAATTGAACATTATCAGGTTTAATATTTATTAAGTTGTTGTTTTCTGTGTTCTGCCGTTGTGTTCTTTCTTTTTTAGATTCTCTAAAGACGGTGGTAGATTTTCCACCGAAACGTCAGCGTTTTTAGGTAACAAGACCGAGCCTAAGTCAGTGGTCTTGTGTTGGGACGACTAGGTTAATGTTATTTTCAACTTAGTTGAAAATAGTGCGAAATTCCATTTTCCCAACAAACCTTTTTTGTGTGAGACAGAAAACCCAATAAACAAAGAAAAAATGAGTAACTCGTCTCAACAAACATATAGAACATATCTAAAACTTAATCTTAATGAATTTGTAACAAAGTATTCAGTCAGTCCTTATAAAACGTGCCAAATTGAAATATTTATTTTTCCCGGATGACATCCATCAAGTCCCACACAAGTGCGTTCCTTATGAACATAACATCTTTAATAGCGATGCGAGTAGCGATGTACTTAAGGAAAAACTGATTAAATATTTGGATTCTACGTTAAATTTAATATAGGAAACCAATAATTCTAGTTCTTCAGCTTCGCTAAAAAATCTTGAAGAAAATACTACAGGGTGCGTATTCTTGAACGAGGAGAGTTATCGAGAGAAAGGTCTGTAGAATGTGACAGGATTCCGCCATTGTCAGCCTCTGCTGTCATATTCTGTCAAACCTTCTCTTGAAAATTCCGTTCCCCGGTTTCAAGAATTAGGGCCCAGGTGGGTTCCAGGTTGTCGTATTTTCAAAATTACCTTGTAGCTTTTTTGATCATATTTGGAACAAGCACTTATGAAATTAATAGTCATTATGTGATGTTGACGCTTGTCAAAAATTGTGTAGTTGCGTAGATATAGGGGAATGGTTTTTCATTTGTCCGCCTCATTTTCTACGTCACTACACATTTTTCAAAAATGTTTTTTTTTTTTAAATTCTGTGTTTTGACGTATCAGAACTGATATCTGGGCGGGCAAAAAATTGATAGTTAATGTTATAAACATTGAACTGCAACAGTGGTTCGTCCTTCAAAAAATAAGTAGATATGCATGTTGTCATTTTTTAAAAGAACCCGTTCCCAGGAAGAAACAGCCCTCCAAAGTTCAGCTTCAAAAATCGTGTTTTTTGTTATAATTCTGAGACCGTTGAAGTAATTTCAACGTAATTTTACGTTAGTAGTTTTTGTTCATTGGTACTTATAAAATTGATACTCATTACTTGACAAAGTAACTTTGTTCTAAGCTATCCGTGTCGGTAATTGGTTCACTTATTTTGAGCTACATTAATTTTTATACCTCTGGACTTCGCTCAAAGGGATGATAATTGATTATAATGAAGGGTTTTTGTAGGTGGCTTTAAGACCCGGTAAAGAGCATCCGTTTCAAGTCATTGTACCAAATTTGATCGCTTTTTACTTTTACCTACGACCTCATTGTAAAAAGCTAATTACGCATAGTTTTCCATTACGTAATGACCCTCTTTAAGCACAGTTGTTGTTTGCTATTGGATATACAGGGTGATTCCAAAGTTGGGGCTTTCCTTTCACCTGCGAATAGGGTTTCAAAAAATAAGGTTTTTTTTCGTTTGATGTTTTTTCGAAATATGAACAATAACGAAGATACAGGGTGTCAAAGTTTTAGTGAAAAAACAAAATAAAAAATAACTTGAATTTAATGTTAACTAACTGCCATGTTATTTCTTATGAACAGACATAAACAAAAACAAAAGATTTCAGCCGCCTTTGTTTTAAGTATTAATAATTTGACATTTTAAATTAAAACAGCATTTAATTTTAGGCACGCATTAAGACGTTTTTTTTTTACTCGAAAACGGTATGTCGTAGCAAAAAATAATAAAAGGGGTTTTTTTATTAGAATTGAACAAGGAATTCAATAATAAAATTACAAAAAAAAAATATTAATTCAAAAAACGCACAGCTGTAAAAAAGCGCACTGTGTGTGATTTCTACATATACCCGGTGGTCTTCCGGAAACTGCATCGATCGGTTATGAAAACAGTACAAATAAGAAAAATCTGAACACTTAGCAGTCCACTAAAATCGAGGAGGTTCGTTTATCTAAATTATTTTCAATACGGAAAACATGTGTTATACCAGAACTTTTTTTCATATAGAACATGAATTTCACATTTAAAAAGCACTGGAAGAGTGTAGTCTAGGTTAATAATTTTATTAACCTAGACTACTTACCTTACTTACCTTACTCGCGGTAATTGAACGGGTAATTTAGTCGAGAAAGTGTCCGAAAACGCCTTATAATATAGTTATTAAAAATATTACTAATTTTAAATAATAGGAAATAAAAACCATAATTAATTTTCGTAATACAATTATTTTGTGTAATTAATCATATAAAATTTTGTTCCGTATTCAGTCGGACTCGAACCCACGATCTACTTTTCCTATATTGGTTCGCTTGGCTTATACGGAACTAATTTTTACCTGGTTTTTAGATGATAGTTGGTAAAACTAATGGTAACCCAAAGCCGAACAAACGGAGAGATCGATGATTGGCCTGATCCCGAAGGATCGAGTGAGAAATGAAGATACACTCCGACGTACTGAAGTAGATAATATCATACAAGGAAATGAAAATGGGCTGGATACATTACTAGAATGGAGGGCGGGCGTTGGACCGAAAAAGCAGACCTCAAACTCGATGGACGGATGACCTGAAGAGGATAACAACAAATTGGATTGCAACAGCCAGAGATAAAGAATCAAGATAGTCTGCCGCTAGCAATTAGACTTCGGGTAGTAAAGTGTTACATATTACCCATCTTACTATACGACACACAAACGTGGTCTCTCAAAGCTGGAACCCTGAACCGCATCGAGGCGTTTGAAATGTGGACCTTCCGGAACTAATTTTATAAGAGAAAATAGGGGCGTTGAGACCCAGGAAGGAAGCAGCCTGGCTAAGAAACATACGGGAGTGGTGTAACATCAGCGACGCAGTCACCATATTTTGAAGAGCCGAGAACGGCACTCTGCACATTGTATGAAGAGTACAGACCATCGCCAACGTGCGGCTAAGCACAGGACACAAGAAGAAGAAGAAGAGATAGAGAAAACAAGAGACGTTTGGAGGAGGTCCCACAATAGAGGTGAAAGGGGCAAATGATGATGATAAGTATATGAAGGTTGTTAGATAGGAAAGGCCAAATTATTCATAACAGAGACCAATACTTCCGACACTTAAGAATCGTCAAATATGTTGACATCGCCAGTGATAAAGAAGTGGAAACTCTGGCCTGCGGTATTCTAGCCAATATTAAACTCCAATGAAATTGTTCATCGTCCGTGAATATATTGAAATATTAACTGGAAATCATTTTTGGCATACGGATATACATGTATATTAAAAATATGACAAAAATTTAGTTCCGCATTCAGTCGTACTCGAACTAGACGAGACTATATTTTCAACAGTGAAGTTTATTTTTCTAATAATAAAGAAGCTGGGAGAAATATACGGATACTAGTTTTTTTTTTGTTTTTTTACAAGTAGGGACACCCTTGCTACCCCCTTCTTTGTGACAATATTACAGTAATAAAGATTATTAATAATTTTTCTACTGCATGAAGTTTTAGTATTAGGAATATAAATACTTTGTACTAAGTGATATTTTTTGTAGGTGGACTGATCTGAACATGTTTAATGACGAAGATAATATTGTGATTAAAGAGGAGCCAATGTACCAACCTAATGGATACAGTTGCGTGGGATGTGACCTAAACTTTTGTAATGTTCAAGAAGTTAATTGGCATGTACAACAAGAAGGTTGCAGCTATTCTTGCAGCGCTTGCGGTCAGAATTTTGACACAAAATTAGCCCTTATAAGTCATGGAAAATGGCCCAACACATGTGATAATAATGTATTTGAAGACTCTTGCGACTTTAGCGTACTGGAACCAGATTTTAATAACTTTTATAAAACAGACACTAGGCTAACAGTAGATCTGCCCAAAATCAGTTTAAAAGACGTTTTTTGTACTGAAAGTTCCAACCAGCAAACCATATTAAAATGTATTGATTCCGATCCGTTATGTGATGGTAAAAGTTTTTTGAAAGAAGAGAACGAGGCTAAAACTCAACTGGCAGCGTATCAAATGCAGGTTGAAATTCTATCTTCCAAGAAGAAAAAGAAAAAAAGAAAAAAGTATCGTCGCTTGCAAAATCGCGAAGACACCAAAACTCGTGAATGTAAAATATGTGGAAAATTCTTTGCAAAACCACAATATTTGAAAACCCATTTACGAATTCACACTGCGATTAAACCTTATGCATGTGATAAGTGTGAAAGGCGTTTTTCAAAAAAAGTTGCTTTAGAAAACCATAGTCGAGTTCATTCTGGTTTACAACCTTATAAATGTGATAAGTGTGGAAAACCGTTTTCGATATACGGACAATTTCGGAGACATTCACTATGGCACTTCGCAGAGGAACTGCATACATGCAATCACTGCAACTTACATTTTTTGTATCAAAGTAATTTAGAATACCATTTACGAGTTCATGCGACCGATAAATCTTATCAATGTGAAGAGTATAAACAATGTGTTTCAATAAAAAGTGATATGAATAGCAATTCGTCACTTCACAATAAAAAACTTTATGAATGTAACGATTGTGGACAGTGCTTTTCATTAAAATGTAATTTAGTCAAACATACTAAATGGCACATTAAGGAAAAAATTTTGTCAGTAATTTTTTAAGTGTGTCGATTTTTTGAGCATTACCATCAGGATCTTGGCTGCAGAGAAAAAAGGTATAGTAGAGGGCACTAATAAAACCGTTGAACGTCATCAGTGAGTTTGACGCTTTCAAAATGCATTCGTATTGCTGGGACGCATGTCTGATACGACTTTGACCTTCTTGATCTAATTTTTTTACGAATTGCCAGATTTTTTTTAATTAAGAAGTTTTCAAAAGTTTCATTCAATTGCGCAGTAGGCGAATGCGCAATCGGTGTCATTCACAAAGATGGCGACTTCCGTTTTGGTCGCTTTATGCACAAACGGGGTATATTGTTACCTCCTGATATTTGTTCTTTTTACTCGAAGGTTAAACCGTTTGGCCGCTAGAGGGCTTTAAATTTAACCATTTTTTTTCCCAACTTTGTGAATTTAAGCAACTGAAAACAGTTTTCAAACTTCTGGTGACATTCTAAAGTATCAGAATCCACTAATATCTACTATTTTGGTGTTTATGACCTGCTAAAACCGTTTGAGAATGTTTTGTAATATTTTCATGACTCTTGACTGACAGTTTGAAACACACTGGTGACATTTTGGTGTTTCTTAGCTGCAAAAAACTGTTTTAAAGCTTCTAGTTAAGGATCTACTTTATATCTACAAGTATCAGAAGACAGTTTTGGAGCCACAATCCATTTCGGTGTTTCTGTTAAAGTTAAGGATCTACTGATATATCTACAAGTATCAGAAGACAGTTTTGGAGCCACATTTCATTTCGGTGTTTCTGAGCTTCAAAAAAACTAGTCGTAGTAGTTCTTCTGCTTCGCTAATAATAACGAAAATACGAGGAGGGTTCCAAATTGCCATATTTTTAAAATCACCCTGTAGCTCAGAAACGGGGGCAGCTGTAGAAGGTATGACTGCTCCATTGTTCCTTTCGCGAAAATTGAGCACAAGGTACAGCCCCATTAATGCCGCATCATTCGGTAAACACCGATCTGATTGGTTAAAAATGGTGAGGTTTGATTTTTTGTTTCTCAATCCCAATCCTCTGACCGGTTTCGCCGTATTACGGCTCATCAGAGAGGCCGATGGCTGTAGGGCTTGATAACCAAAGAACAAAACCTTTATTCAATATAAACTGCTCGTCAAAAAGAATGGGACAGCAAAATTTTTGCTCTTTTTTGAGCGGCTGCTTCTTCAAATTGATTTACTTGATTCTAATAATTTTTTTGAGGATTAAACGGTATTTTCTTCCTCTTTCTTTTGACCTAAATGATCTTTTTGAAAGGTGCCACGGATCCGAGTATACAGGGTGTGACTGAGGTGTAGTCAAAAAATGAAAAATTCGGTATAACGCCATTTCTCGCAAAAAAATTTTTTACGTGTTACAATAGCCTTAATCGAGTCTTGCGGTCAATATCTCTAAAGGTTTTCGCCAGTTTGGCGATTAAAGGCCGTTTACAAAATTTATTGCAACATTTTTAAAATGTGGTTAATTTTGATTCTCTTGTTTAAAATTAAACAATTTCTTTAGATCTTTTGTGGAAGAAGAGCGGGATTAGCAAGTTTACACTTAAAACTACCCAATTTAAGTAAAAAACATACACTGCGAGATACAGGGTGACCCAAAAAAAATTTGAAAAGAAAATCATATGTTTTATCATAAATCTTAGCATGTTTAGTCATTTTAATGGAAAATAATGATATTGGATAGAGAAGCACACTATTTGTTTAGTAATCCAATTCATATCTCTAGACGTTTTCGCCAGTTTGGCGATTAAGGGGCGTTTACGATATTTATTGAATTTTTTTTTAAATGTGGTTATTTTTAATTCCCTTGTTTTAAATTTAACAATTTATTTCTTTAGATCTTTTTCGGATGAAATACGAGATTAGAAAAATTACACTTAAAACTACCCAATTTAAGTAAAAACTTATAAACTTCATTCATACAGAGTGAACCAAAAAAAAATCAAAATAAAATCTTATGTGCATGCATTTGTAGACGTGTGTTGAGTACCATAGCAACACGCTATTGTCAATAGTGACAATTTATTTCAACGCTTCGAATTTTTGGCATCGAATGACATTATTGATGTCATGATGGGGAATTGATGAATGGAGTTAGTGTATGTTCACGGATGAATGTCGGTTCAATTTGTATGAATCTGACGGGCGATTATTGGTATGGAGAGAAAAAAATGAACTATATATGGAAGAATGCATGGATGCTAGGGTTGCTTTTAGGGGAGGTGGAATTACAGTTTGGGGCGGGATTATGAGGAATGGAAGAACAGATTTAGTCATTTTTATTGAGGATAGTATGAATGCGCAGAGATACAGGGATATGTGTATACGTGATATCGTTGTTCCCTTTTCTCGAAACTTTGGGAACGGTTTTATCTTAATTGACGACAATGCTCGTCCACATCGAGCCAGAATCGTACAAGAAATTTTGAGAGAGAACAACATCGAACGAATGGAGTGGCCTGCAAGGTCACCGGATATGAACGTAATAGAGCACGTATGGAGTAGAATGAAATTGAGAATAAATGGCTCAGAGCATGAATTTCAAAATTTGAATGAGTTGGCAGAAATGGTGAGGGTGGAATGGGAGGCAATTCCCCAAAATTTGATTGCAAAGTTGGTGGATAGCATGCCAAGAAGGGTTGCGGAGTTGCAACAAACTGCTGGGGGACCGACAAGGTATTAAGAACAAATGGGTTTGTAGCCCGCAAAGTCATCGGATATGAATGCTGTGGACTTGGTTTTTTTTAAATTAAAAACCATTATTTTCGATTAAATTTACCGAATAAAGATACATGTTTTATTTGTATGGTGAAACATTTGATTTATCTTTTGTATGATTTTTTTAATCCACTCTGTTTATAAAGGTTTGCGGTTTATAAATGTTCACCTAAAATGGGTGAATTGAAATGTAATTTTGCTAATCTTGTTTTAAATTCATAATTTCGAATTTAAAACAAGAGAATTAAAAAGAACCATTTTTTTAATATCGTAAACGCCCCTTAATCGCCAAACTGGCGAAAACGTCTAGAGATATGAATTGGATTACTAAACCAATAGTGTGCTTCTCTATCCAATATCATTATATTCCATTAAAATGACTAAACATGCTAAGATTTATGATAAAACATATGATTTTCTTTTCAAATTTTTTTTTGGGTCACCCTGTGTCTCGCAGTGTATGTTTTTTACTTAAATTGGGTAGTTTTAAGTGTAAACTTGCTAATCCCGCTTTTCTTCCACAAAAGATCTAAAGAAATTGTTTAATTTTAAACAAGAGAATCAAAAGTAACCACATTTTAAAAATTTTGCAATAAATTTTAAACGGCCTTTAATCGCCAAACTGGCGAAAACGTTTAGAGATATTGACCGCAAGACTCGATTAAGGTTATTGTAAAACGTAAAAATTTTTTTTGCTAGAAATGGCGTTAGACCGAATTTTTCATTTTTTGACTACACCTCAGTCACACCCTGTATACTCGGATCCGTGGCACCTTTCAAAAAGATCATTTAGGTCAAAAGAAAGAGGAAGAAAATACCTTTTAATCCTCAAAAAAATTATTAGAATCAAGTAAATCAATTTGAAGAAGCAGCCGCTCAAAAAAGAGCAACAATTTTGCTGTCCCATTCTTTTTGACGAGCAGTTTAGTCAACTTGATGCCAGATAGTTGTTGTGCAACATCTGGTGATATCTGTACTCAACTCTATGAGTTAGAAAGTATAAATGGCGATCCCAAATCTAGTTGAGTACAGATGTTGCACTACAACTCATCATCATTTCTGGCATCTAGTTGACTACACTGGAATGAAGGTTTTGTTCTTTGGTCGTTATCAAGCCCTACAGCTCTCTGATGAGCCGTAATACGGCGAAACCGGTCAGAGGATTGGGATTGATAAACCAAAAACAAAACCACACCATTTTCGGATTTGACTGATAAAGAAGAACATCTGACAACGCGGCTCGAAACCTCAATGACGTTTAACGGTCTAATTAGTGCCGTCTACTAAAGAGTGTTAGTATTAATACATTACGAGATTTCGATTACCTAACCTGTACGTATTGCGTGTGTTGGTAATGAACAATATTTTAGGTGACTTTTATGTGTTTGTGTTTTTCGAAAATAGTTATTTAATAATTGCTGTTTTGTAAATTTGGTGTGTAGTAAATTTTAGTTACAGGGTGTTTACTAAGAACTTGTACAAACTTTAAGAAGTACATTTTTGAACAAATTTAAGCAAAAAAGTTCGTATAAACATAGGTCCGCAAATGCTTCATTTCGAAGATACAGAGTGTCAGAAAAAACACCCTGTTAATAAAAACAAACGATGTTTATCGAGGCTTTAAGGATTTAGTTGTGTTCCAAATTTGAGCTCAATATCTCAAAAACTCCGAGTTTGCAATAAAAATTATGGCATCGCATTTAAAAAAGGTAAGTTTGGTTAGCCACGTAAATTTTCACCCTGTATAGATAAAATTTATCTAGAAATATATAAGTAATAGTATCAAAAACGTATTATTTCTTGCATAAAAACCATTTTTTAAGCGTTTGGTGTGTTACATTACTCTCCAATTTGGAATGATTTTATATGCTGCTTGCGGTTAAAACACATTGACATTTTTCGAGTGCGCTTTACATAAAATGTCATAATACGACAACTACCTGCATGAATTTTATAACAACAATAACTATCTTGTCACTATCAATGTCAAGGTATTACCTTGAATATTTCTCTCATGTGTTAAATGTCCCATAGGAGCACTGCATTTTCACCAGAATGACAGCTTGCTAGTTTTTGAGAGTTTGCTAGCGGATAAAAAAATCGGATAAATTTTGCTGTTGATTTCATCGTTTCCAGGGATTTTCACTACACTTCTATTGTTGCAATGTCTCACCTTGAGATTTTTGCTGGCACTGTCAATTTTGATTTTTGTTCGTATTGTTTTGGTTATGGCTCGCTTCGGATAGAGTTCTACTGCAGAAAATCAAAAGAATCAGAAAAAATTATTTCTGCCAGTACAAGGAAGTTGCAGTCTTATTATATTATTGATTATATTCATGGAATTGTCTTATCAAATACCATTCGAGCTCAGATTTTGAACAGGATAATTTTTCCGCTTGTCTTCTCATACTTTCTTTATGGTACAAAACTCGACCTGTTTGGCCAAATCACTCGAGCTGCGCTCTCGTGATTTAGTTACAACAGGTCTCGTGCAGTTACACCAAAGAGAAAGTGTTCTAAGACAAGCACAAAAATTATCCGGCTAAATCTGAGCTCTTATGGTATTGCCCTCGAATATTTCCCTCATGTGTTAAATGTCTCATATGAGCAGTGCATTTTCACCAGAATGACAACGACAATTCCACTCATGTACAAAAAATGCCATATATACGTCATCAAAACACGGTTTGCTATCGGCTAATAAGGAAGGAAGAGAGTTTCCTAGCGGATAAAAAAATCGGATAAATTTTGCTGGATTTAGAACATCCAAAACAATCTGGAATTCAAAATCAAATTTTACCTTTTACTAACCTTTTTATTCCTTACATTCCAGGTATTTCTGACAAAATCAAACGAATAGCTAAAAAATATAACATCAGAACAATATTTAGAACTCAAAACACATTAAGATCACACTTAACTAAAACAAAACCTCACAATGAAAATGAATCTACAAGAAACGTGATATATAAAATTCCTTGCGAATGCTGGTAATACTATTTACAGTGACAATAAACCTCTCAAAGTTTGCCATTATTTATTCTAAGTTAAGCTTATTGAGAATATACCAAAAGTTTTCCATGAGTTTTCGGCACGAAATTTCACTTTAAAAGACTAATTTCAGTAATCTACAATTTTACAAATGTCAGTTTAGTTGCCTTAAGCTTTCTAGAATAACCGACCTAAAAATATTACAAAAGTTTTTCACTTAAAATTTGACTTAAAATACGAATTTTAAGCGGCAAATTTCCGGTATATGCTTAGACTTTTTCTGGATATTTTAATCGATCGTTTCATCACCATAACATCTAGTGGTAACTTTCTATCACGTCGTCTATGACTATAAAATCTTCAGTAAAAAATCATATTCATATTCATATAATCATATTAAGAAGTAACGTCCTTTAAATAAAAAAAAGTCCCGAAAATAGGTCATACAACGTTATACAGTGTGTCCCACAGGGAACTACCGCGGTCGATATTTCCAAAACTGCATAAGATTTTTGAAAATTTCAGAGTTTAGTAATTGCGTTGAAGCCTCAACATCTAAAATATTGTTACGGTTTTCCCGTGGGTTCACACAAAGTCAATTTAACTCAACGATTAATAAATTTATTTACACTTCAAAACACTCCGTACAATAATTAACACAGCTACTAAAAACACTACTACAATTCCACAATTACTCCGCTATTTAAACTTTACCGCGTTCCCAAATTCACTACTACTCACTACACTTACTCTCCGTCGTCGACGACGCCGCTTCATTTATATTCGAAAACCACGTTCTAGAATGACCGCGAAACGCTTCGCGGGTTGCCTTGACCATTCAAGAATCTTCCAGGCGGCGCTTCCTAACTGTGGCCTACTTTGATACGCGCCCGGCCAGATATTGCGGCGCATCGGTTTCATGGAGTATTGAGCATAGTAGGCCCAGACCGTAACACTGCCCCCCTCTTAAAGCTGATCGTCCCGATCCGCTTCATCTAATCCCTGGTATTTCTTGAGTCTGTCCAGATGGACAATTTTCATCTTGCCTTTGGGGCTGCGTTGGACTCTGTAGGCGACGTCGTTTAACCTTTTTACCACATTGTAAGGTCCCTCCCAGTGTCGTTGCCATCTTTGACTTAATCCTTTGCTCCTCCTGGGTTGAAACATCCACACAGCATCACCTTCCTTATAATTGCCACCAGTTGGTCTGTGGTCCATTGTCATCTTCATACGGTTGTTGTTTGGTTTCATCTTCTCTCTCTCAAGTTCCCGAATTGTGATGGATCCCTTCTGTAACGAACACTGGTCACACCGTTTACACCATTCCTCAACGTCCTTTCTGAAGTTAATCCAGTAAAACCGATCTCTTATTCTAGCCAAAGTCTGGTTTACTCCAAAGTGTCCTCCTCCGCGACTGTCATGTAGTTCTCGCAGCACATTCTCTTTGCAGGAATTGGGCACTATTGTTTGGTAAACAAAGCGTTTTCCGTCTGGACTTTCCCATTTGCGAGTAATTAAGTCATCTCGCAGTCGAAGCGAATTCCACTGCAACCAGTAACCCCTTACTGTTGGTCCATATCTGGAAATCTGTTGCCAATCCGGTTTCAAATCCTTCTCCAACCATCTTCTGATTACTTTCAAATCAGAGTCTGAGCGCTGTCCTTTCAATATGTCTTCCTTAGAAACGCTGCTCTTCATTCTTTTTGTAGCCTCTTTATCTGTCACCATCGCGATTTGACCAATCCTCCAACCATTATGAATTTGTCCTTTCCGGTACCTTAAATCACTATCCAAAGCTTGACGATCCTCTACATATCGCGGTAAATGTCTTTCTGGATTCTTCATTTCCTGCTCCTGGTTACGCCAGTTCTGCGGGGTCGGTAAACGAGACTGCTGTCTGCAATTCCATTGGTAATGTCCTTTACGTCCACAAGTATAACATGTAATGTTTCTTTTAACAAAAGAGTTCCGGTGATTTGTTCTAATGTCCTGATTTCGTCGGCACTGTGGGTTTGGAGAACAAGACCGCTGTCTGCAATTCCTTCTAATGTGTCCCGTACGTCCGCATCGATAACACTCCACTCTCGTGATCGGACGTGACCGTTCTAACTGTCTGGACTGACCATTTCCTAATGCTGCCATTTGTTGCACTAATTGGCCGAACATTGATTCAATTTTATTTATTGATGTAGCAACATGATCGGCTGGCGGTTCTCTCTCCTCTTGACTAGTCTCTGGCTGAAAGTCATTGCACGCAGCTTCAACTTCCAGCGCTCGAACCAGTAATTCGCTGTTGTTGCTACCTTTGAACATCTTCAGCCATTTCTTTACTTTCGGATCTCGAATCCCATCTACAAAATACTGTGCCACAAGTTCTTCTTGGATTTCATCCGGGACGGCTGGGTAAGCCAGATGCACAAGGCGACGAATTTCGGTTTCAAACTCTTCTAGATTTTCACCAGTTTTCTGCTGTCTTGCCATTAATTGCGTTCGATACAGTCCTTTCTTATGTTGATCCCCATAACGACGTTCTAATGCAGCCACTAATGCTTCATAGTTGCTTCGTTGGGCGATAGGCAGAGTCTGTAACAGCTCCAATGCAGGTCCTCGTAATGCCACTATTAGTGCCACAGCCATTTCGTCGTTACTCCATCCATTTGCATTTGCAGCGGCCTCGAATTGGAGTTGGTACATTGACCATGAAGTTTGACCGTCGTATGTGGGAGGCTTGATCTTGTTGAGCCCGTTTCCGGTGATCACTGTAGAGCTGGCTCCTCTGCTGTCAATTTTCCGCTCTAAGTCGCGTAACTTTATCTCGACATCATTCTGAATTTTATTAATGTCCTCCCGAACATCATTTAATTTTACCTGAACGTCATACTCCATCTTTTTGAGACTATGGGTTACATACTCTTGGATGTCTGTCTTGATCCCCGCTAGAACGTTCAATATTTCTACGTTACGTTTTTCTTGCCGCTCTCTATCTTCTTGACGCATTTCTATATCTTGTTGTCTCATTCTTTCTTGTTCTTCTTTGTTTTGTTGTCGAATTCTTTCTTCTTGTTGTCGAATCCTTTCTTGTTCTTCCTTGTTTTGTTTTCGAATCCTTTCTTGTTCTTCTTTGTCTCGTTGTCGAATCTTTTCTTGTTCTTCCTTGTTTTGTTTTCGAATCCTTTCTTGTTCTTCAAGTATTGCCATAATAGCTGCAAGTTGGGCCTCCATGTTTGCACTTTGACGTCTTGTTATTGGCATAAAATAAATTTAACACACCACTGTTCCGAAAATCTCTAGTCCGGTTCTGAACACAAGTCTTTAACCCGAAGTTTAGTTCCAATTCACGTCGCACTAAAGTCTGATCCCACTTCTGACACCAATTGTTACGGTTTTCCCGTGGGTTCACACAAAGTCAATTTAACTCAACGATTAATAAATTTATTTACACTTCAAAACACTCCGTACAATAATTAACACAGCTACTAAAAACACTACTACAATTCCACAATTACTCCGCTATTTAAACTTTACCGCGTTCCCAAATTCACTACTACTCACTACACTTACTCTCCGTCGTCGACGACGCCGCTTCTTTTATATTCGCAAACCACGTTCTAGAATGACCGCGAAACGCTTCGCGGGTTGCCTTGACCATTCAAGAATCTTCCAGGCGGCGCTTCCTAACTGTGGCCTACTTTGATACGCGCCCGGCCAGATATTGCGGCGCATCGGTTTCATGGAGTATTGAGCATAGTAGGCCCAGAACGTAACAATATTTTCACTTCGAGGTACCACTGTATTTACCCGACATTGGTACCTACTTACTATTTTAAATGAAACACCCTGTATATTATTATATTTTTCGATTCTCCTAACGATTTAAAATATGTTTGATGTATTATAACCTATATCTATCTGCAAAGGTTTTTGCGATATTGACGTTAGAAAAATGACATTCTCACACTTTAGTGTGTCGTAGCTCCTAACTAGAATGAGATAGAGCAAAATTACTTGCATGTTCCCATCTTAACTTTTTTTTCCATGCCAGGGTCATACTGCAAAGTTTACAGATAACATTTTTTTTACTCTTCCCCTAATTGTAAAACATTTCTAACAATTCACTAACTAAAATATCTCTAAGCTTAACACATCATATCAAATGACCAAATAAAAAAAAACTGTAACTAAAACAAAGTCATTATCCGATTTCTAAACAATTCAAATTTTAATCTACCTAAAGGCTTAGTTAGAACATCGGCAACCTGTTCATCTGATGGATAAAAGTTCACATTTAAGAAACCCTCTATAACTTTTTCCACAATAAAATGATAACGCACATCAATGTGTTTGCTTCTTTTGCCAAATTATCCAAATTTTATCAGCTGAATTGCACTTAGATTATCCACTCGAAGTTCTGCATTCACAGTACTGTCAGTAAGTTCTTCAATAACTGCTTTTAAGTATAACAAGTCTTTAGTACACTCAGCTGCTGCAATAAACTCAGATTCTGTGCTTTAGAGCGATACTATAGGTTGTTTACGAGATGACCATGCTACTGGACCTCCACAGTAAAATATAATGTATTCTGTGGTACTTTTCCTGGTCTCCTTGTCCCCTGAAAAATCACTGTCACAGTACGCTATCAGTTTGTCACATTATTCTGTCTTCGTATAGCTAATTCCATATGTCTTTGTTCCATTTAGATATCGTAAAATACGCTTTGCATTGGTAACATCAATGGAATTTGGATTATCTAGTCGTCTACTACAGAAATTTACTGCATAGGATATATCTGGTCTAGTCTTGTTTGATAAATACAACAGACTGCCTACCAATTGTCTGTAAGGAAAACTTTCTTCACGTTCCGTAATATTGTCATACTCTGGATAATTATTTTCCATCATAGGTGTTGACATTGTTTTAGAATTTTCCATGCCAAATATCTTGAGTGTGGTTTCTACATATTTTGATTGTCCCAGCACTAGTCCCTCTTGAGTTATAGATAATTGAATTCCTAAAAATGTCCTTGGATTGTCCATTAAAGTCATTTGAAAGTAATTCTTCAGTTCGGTTAAAATTTTATACATGTCATTTTCATTCTTTCCAGAAAGTATACCATCGTCCACATAAATAGCTAAAATTATAGTTCCATCAGAATTTCTAAGAATACAACTTTCAGATTTCAATGGTTGTAATCCTTTGGTTTTTAAGAAATAAGTAAAATGCTTATTCCATGTGTAAGGTGCTTGCTTCAGACCGTAAAGTGATTTCTTCAATAAACAAATTTTTCCTTTTTCTGTGTAACCTTTAGGCATAAATTTCTTCATTTAGATTTCCATAAACAAAAGCTGTTTTAATATCAAAAGTTTTAATAATAAACGATTGATTAGAAGCAAACGCCAACAAAGTTCTTAAACCGTTACTACTTACCACAGGACTAAAGGTTTCCTGATAATCAATGCCATACTCCTGCTCACAACCTCTGATAACCAGTCTTGCTTTATACTTGTCATCTTCTTTTTTTCTAAAAACCCACTTGCTACTTAATACTTTCTTTCCATCAGCATCCTTTTTATCAACATATATCCAAGTACCATTGTTTTTCAAAGAATTCTTCTCATCTTCAATGGCTTCCAACCATTTAATACTATTCTCGGAATTCACAGCTTCATGAAAAGTAAGCATTACATAATCATTAAATCTGACTGGTTTCCTGGTTATTCTTCTAGATCTTTCTTCTTCAAAAACTTGACCCGCTGCATTCTCTGTCCTTGATGTATCTGTTGACACTGCATTCTCCTCCTCCTGATCAGAAATTTCTTCTATTTGATTTTGATCCAATTCACTAAAATCAGTTATATAGTTATATCATCATCTGATACAGACACTTTTATTTTCTGATCAACATGAGCACAATTTTTGAGTTGCTCATTAAATATCACATTCCTTGATATCATAACCTTTTTAGATAAAGGATCACATAAACGATAATTTGTAGAAAACTTTTTTGGTTCCAATTTTATACGCTTAACATCTGCAACATGTATAAATGCTTCACAACCAAAAACTCTCAAATGATTTAACACTGGCTTATTTCCAATCCATAATTCAAATGGTGTGCTATTTGAAGCTTGCCTGGTTGAAGTTCTGTTGAGAATATAAACACCAGTATTAACTGTTTCTGCCCATAAATATTTTGGAACTCGTGCTGAATAAATCATGGACCTAGCACTCTCGACAATCGTACGATTATCACGTTCAACACGTCCATTTTGTTCAGGCGTGAATGGAGAAGTAGTTTCAAGTTCAATACCATTTTCACTCAATTAAAGTTTAAATTCCAGTCCATTATATTCAATCCCATTATCTACGTGAAGTATCTTTACATTATAACCAAATTTATTTCTAACTTTAAGGTTATAATCTTTAAAACATTAGCATATATGCTTATTGCAATAGTCGCATTCTCCCAACAACCATTAAGAAGCTTGTTAATTCTTACAGTTCCTTTTCCTTTCACCTGGAGTGTCTTATTGTCACTAAGCACTACAGTAGAGTCAGTCACTTCAAAATTAACCAGTATGTCCCTGCGATAAGTCATATGAGCTGAAGCTTCACTGTCCATAATTCAAACATCTTCATCAGATATACTACTAGGAAATCCTGTTATAAATGCTGATTCACTAAATGTTAATAAATTTTCATTTCTTTTGCTAGCTGCATTAGTGTCAGATCTTCTGCCATATTTCTCATTTGAATAAGATTTTCCATGGTCTTGACTCTTAAAACGACAATTCATTGCAATATGACCTCTTTTGCGGCAATTGTAACACATGGGACCTAAATTTGAGGTTGGATATACATACAGTCTTTGTATTTAAACCTCTTCTGTTTGAGTTAAATTTCATCTTATTAAACTTCTGAGTAACTGTTGACATAGCTAAATCACTCTCTTCAAATGCTGTAAGACTGCTTTCCTCGTCTAGTAACCTAGCTGTAAGATTAGGAATTGTTTGCTTCGTTTCATGCATTGAAAGCCATGCCTGTCTGACATTTCTGTACTTTAAAGGCAAAGTACTTAAAATTTTAGTCATTATAGCTGCATCACTGATGGTTTCTCCTGATTCACGAAACATTTTAGCTATATGTTGTGCAATAGAATCATTTTATATTGATGAAACCTTTCATGAACCAGCATTTTATTTGTCTCTGACTTCCGAACAAATATAGAGTTTAATTTATCAAGCATCTCCTTAGAACTTTCACATGACTCCACTAATGTTATTTGGCTTAAATCCATACCTGATACAAGTGTAAACATTGCCTGAGCATCACGCTTGATCCACAGAGATAGTTCTTCAGGTCTATCAGACGTTGGCTGAAGTACGGATCCATCCACTATTTTATAAAGACCCTTGGCTTTTAAGGCACACTTTATATGGAATTTCCACTGAGGATAATTTTGTCCATTAAATTTGTAAATCACAGCAATATCAAGTTTGTCTGCCATCTTCTCAAGTGCTTCTGTAAATCCCGATAGACACACCAAACAAGTTTCGCCCCCGGAATCAAACTGTGCAAGTTAGACACGCTAAAACTCGCAAGAATCGCACACTGGGCCCATAACCTGTTAAGGATATAAGATTAAGGAGGACCAATTAAGCGAGACACGCTTGTAATTAATCAGAAGCTTTAACTACTCCACTGGCTATAAAAAATACTAAACATCTACAATGACATATCATGAACAACCGCCTGACAATCAACATTACAATAACTGGGGAAACCTAATTTACACCTTTCATATACTTTGACAATTATACAAAGTATTTACTTCAACAGTTTCCAATACCAGTGTGGTTTGAAGAGTAAGTGTACTAGTTGGGATTTCTCTTTGCTGTTACCTTTAATACATGTTTAATTGCAGTGGGTGAAAACCATGTTACTAAGTTCCACTTATTTTCTGACTTTTTTGAGGACAATAAAAAGTATTTGGCTAAGGGAGAAAATGCATACAGTAGTGGACACGTAAAAAAGTTTCTCTTTTTGGGTTCAATTGTACCGATAACAATCAAAAGAAGGAAGGAAGTGAAAGCCAGTATGAGTAAAAATATTTATAGTGTTGAGGTATAAATTCAAAATATTACTACTTTATTTGTAGTTTCATGAAATAAGTGTTTTGTTTTTAGATATTGTTTGATTTAAAAACTGGAGTACAGGAAGCTCAATGCACTTGCCCCCGAGGTACTGTTGTATGCCATCAGATGGCTGCAGTTTTATATTATGGACATTATCATGTCAGCCCAACAGACATAGAATGCCCATGGAATTTACCTTCTACGTCTAAAGATTTAGAAGCTAATAAGGTAGTGAAATTAGCAGATGGAGAACCCCAAGAAGAAAGTGTATAGAGCTATTGAGGCTAATATACCTGAAAAAAAATTAAAACCTTTCGGGAGGAAATTGGGAGCAATATTGTGGGGTTTTCATGACTGTTAAAGCCAGAATCTTTGGTCATTATTCCTGACATAAAGGAACTTGTTTAAATGTCTTCTGTTGCATTTAACTTAAATGTTGAGCCAACTAGGTTATGGTAGGTTGGTGCTACAATATTATGGATATTTTGTAACCTTTATTTTGAATCTTTTAGGTTGGATTCTTGTGGATTTTTGTGCGGTCAGATGCCACAATAGAGGCGAAGTTTCCCTTCAAGTACAGAAAGGGTGAAAATCTGCCAGATGTGTTAAACAAGTTCTACTTTTTTATTTTAATGAAAATTTAGAAATAGTTATAAATAAAGAACATAACTATTATCATCAAATTTAAGGACAATTGTACCTTTGTCACTTTTATTTCTGGACACCAAAAGTGTTTCAATCATTCCAAATTGAAAAGGATCCTGAATGGGCAACAAATTTAAATTTATAATGCCCGGTTTCTAAACGAATAGATATCTTTCACATAAGAACATCGATTCGATAAATTGCCTTATTTGTACAATTTGGGTTTCTGAACAAACCTTTCGCTTTCATAAGTTATGGAAAAGATATCTTAGCTAAAATGACCAGATATCTGATCCACAAACAGTGACGCACGTGTATTGACGGCTAACCCGGATGTTTCAGTGTTTCCTCTTCTTTTGATGAAGAAGTCATAAAAAATGTCCGTGCTATTGAGCGGCCAAATCGTTTTCTGCATACTAACCACAAAAATATCTGTCCGATTCTTATCATTTCCACAATTTTATAGGTCGGAAACCCAATCAAGGTTATTGAATAAATAAATATATGGGACCGATAACTATTGAACCGATAGAGCTTGATGTTCAGAAACCGTGAATAAGAGTATATTCTATATTAAGAGCGGAAAGTACATATTTGCCGCTTGCACATGAAAATTTCAGCTTGAGGCGAAGCCGAATGGTGGGTAGATTGTTAGTAGAAAGCGAAAACGCTCTAGAGCAGAAAATAATTCACTTTCTGCGCACGTGCGGCGAATAACCACTTTCTGCTTTGAAATGGAAGCGTACATGAGGTACTTTCAAAGTCAGTCGTCGAAAAAAGAATTTTATTTGACGAAATACATAAATTATTTAGATTCAGCTCTGTAAATATACGTGAATTTATAAATATGTACTTTTGTATAATATACAGGCTGTTACAATTTCGATGCATTAGCGTTGCTATCTCAGAAACCATAGTTGGTAGAGCTTTAGTTAAATGGAGACAAAGTTGCGCATTTTATTGCTAAATAATTTGGTACAAACAAATTTAAAACTTTTTCATTACATCCGGAGATATCCGACAAATACCGAAAAAGTCAAATTTTATTTTTTTACCACTTCTTTATTACTGATTATTTTGGAAAGTCATCTTCTAGAGGCAGTGTTTCATTCTCTTCAAGAAAATAATTTTAGTTTTCAGCTCCGACGTTTCGTTTTTTAGATACCATCAACAACTTCAATTTTTCGAATACAGACCTGAACTTTTTATTTCGTTTTTGATTAGCTAAAGACCTTTCGAAATTAATGATGTGTCACACTTGTCAATAAAATATACCTAGTGTATTACGTATTTGTTTGTTTTAAATATGCATTTGGAATTCATACGTGTCATGATGAGAAAATAATTTAGTTTGGTATGATTTAATAATTAACTTTATTGCTCTTTTTAACACTAAATATAAAGTTTAAGCTGTTTAATCAAAACTGAACCTCGAATCCAAACATGTGAGTATCTGAAAAATAAATAATTAACCAAAAACATTTTTTTTTTTAATGAATGAAAAGTACCATAAGAAACATTCTTCCTTTTTCGAAGGAGCAATGAATCTAATTATTAAATTATATCAAACTAAATTATCTACTCATTATGACAACATATCAGTTTCAATTGCTTTTAATTTATTTAAAAAACTTAGTAAGTACTAAGTATGTAATACACTAGGTATATTTAAAAAAACGGAATAAAAATTTCAGGTCTGTATTAGAAAAATTGAAGTTGAAGATGGTATCTAAAAACGAAACGTCGTTTTTCGTTATTTATTTTCTTGAAGAGCATGAAAAAGTTCTTCCAGAAGGTGCCATTTATTTTCCAAAATAATCAATAATAAAGTGGAAAAAAATTAAAATAAAAATTTGACTATTTCGGTTTTTATCGGATATTTCCAGATGTAATAAAAAAAATTTTGAATATATTTTTATCAAATTATTTAGCAATAAAGTGCGCAATTTTGCCTCCATTTAACTAAAGCTCTATCAACTTGTCTTTGAGATACCAATGCTAATGCATCGAATTTGTAACACCCTGTATACAGGGTAATTCAAATTCGACCCTCACCATTGGGATTTCGGAAACTATAAGAGATACGAGAAAGTTCAAATTGGGGCAAAGTTGCACAAACGTTCAACAAAAAGTGTCAAAAGGCCTTTAGGATTCAAAGGAAAGCGATTTATTGTAGTGAATACTGGCAGTGATAATGGATTCATTTCAAATGCAAGTCTTGTGTTTTTGTCAAGTCAAATACTGGTGACTATCATGGTGATATTTTCATCAAATGGTTAAGTGAAAAGCTCCTGTGCAATTTAGAAGAACCATCCCTCATTATCATGGACAATGCTCCCTATCACAGTGTTTTAAAAGAGAAAGTACCAAATAAAAAGTTGTGGAATGGTTGACAGAAAACAAGGTCCCATTCACCACTTCATTAACCAAATTGGAGTTACTGCAACTAGTTAAACAACATTCACATGAAAAAACAAATGAAATGATTAGGGAAGCTGGTCATGAGGTATTGCGCACATCACCATACCAATGCGAATTTAATGCCATTGAATTAATTTGGGCACAAGCAAAGCGCTATTATGACATCCACATTGGAAGGGATGGTCATTCAGATGAAAATGTTTTGGCAATTTGGACAGAAGCCCTAGATCAAATTACTCCGGAAAACTGGAAAAGCTGCATTAATCATACTAAAAAACTAATCAGTCAGTGGTATACCAAAATATTACTGAGGAGGTGCAACCCCTAATTATTAGTTTGAACAATGACTTATCAGATAGTGATTCAAGTGACTCTGATTGAGTGGTATCTTTTAATAAAAATTGTAATATTATAATTCCTTATCTTTCCTGTGTTTCTGAAGTTTACTATGATGTAAACATTATTTTAAATATATACAGGGTGTCCCACGACGAAAGACATCGATTGATATTGGAAAAAGTATAAATAGGAGAGTTTTGAAAATTTGGCAGGATACTGATGTGTACATGCTCAATCCAACTGAAATATTTTCAAGATGGTTGCACTTCCGATTATACCGGAAGTCGATCACAACTTTCTTATTTTAAATAGAACACCCTATATATTATTTCATATTGGGATTCCTCACAAAATTCTTACCAACTTTTGTATAGAATGCCCTATGCCTATCTCTAGCCGTATTCGAAATATTTGATGTTTTTCCAAAAAAGTGACAGTTGCAACGCTCAACATATTTTTGTACTATGTTAAAACCGTATTTCATTTTGCAATGAAACTTTGGGTTATTGTAAATAAAGGATCGTTTTATTAAACTGCCACTAAAAAAATGAAAAATCTCAAGTTTTTTAAATAGAAACCCACATTTTTTATGACGGAATCATTTTGAGCATTAAAAATTACTATAAGTTTCAATTTACTTGCCTATACCTAAATCCAACCCATTTCGTTTTATTTGAGAATAAACATTTTTTTATTATGCTGCACGGTTGGGATTATGTGGTGTTCTAGTTGGTCATGCTTTTGACACACGGTGATATTGGAGACCTGCAGGGCATGTTAATAACACTACTTTTGAGTGTTTTGACAACTGCAAATATGCCGTCGCGGTTACGTTATTCAAACCAAGATTATTTAAATCAGTTTATTATTTACGGAGAATGTGATAAAGTTGTGAGTAGAACATGTGAGGTATTTGCCGCTCGTTATCCAGAAAAACTAAAGCCATCACCAAAAGCTGTCAAGCAAATAATTGAAAATTTTAAGAATACGGGATATGTGAAGATAAAAGCTATTAAAACAAAACCAATCCTTAATAATACAAATGTAGAAATTGCAATTTTGGGCTATTTTGTTGCAAATCCAACTTTGTCAATAAGACAAGTTTCCGTAGAATCAGGCATATCCAAAAGCTCAATTCAGAGGATCCTGAAGAAACATAAATTTCACCCTTTTTCATTTAAATTAGTGCAACACTTAAAAGAGGTTGACTTTCCGAAGAGAGTTGTTTTTAGTGAGTTTTTGCTGACTAGTCACTATGGAGATTAATTGTTTTTGAATAATATTATTTTTAATATATTTTTTTTTTGGCGACGAGGCCAAATTCACTAAAAATGGAATGTTCAATGGACATAATTCACACTACTGGTGTGACATAAATCCACACGTAATTAGAGAGAGAAATTTTCAAGAAATCTGGAATTTTTATAATAAAAAATGTTTATTCTCAAATAAAACGAAATGGGTTGGATTTAGGTATAGGCAAGTAAATTGAAACATATAGTAATTTTTAATGCTCAAAATGATTCCGTCATAAAAAATGTGGGTTTCTATTTAAAAAACTTGAGATTTTTCATTTTTTTTAGTGGCAAGTTAATGATTTTTTTTGGACTACCTGTATACAAATGAGTCATTACGCACCCTCAGTTTAATAAAACGATCCTTTATTTACAATAACCCAAAGTTTCATTGCAAAATGAAATACGGTTTTAACATAGTACAAAAATATGTTGAGCGTTGCAACTGTCACTTTTTTGGAAAAACATCAAATATTTTGAAAACGGCTAGAGATAGGCATAGGGCATTCTATACAAAAGTTGGTCAGAATTTTGTGAGGAATCCAAATATGTAATAATATATAGGGTGTTCTATTTAAAATAAGAAAGTTGTGATCGACTTCCGGTATAAACGGAAGTGCAACCATCTTAAAAATATTTTAGTTGGATTGGGCATGCCCACATCTGTATCCTGCCAAATTTTCAGAACTCTCCTATTTATACTTTTTCCAATATCAATCGATGTCTTTCGTCGTGGGACACCCTGTATGTATATGATGTAAATATTTTGTAAATTTATATTCTTAATTTTCATATTAAGTAAATTTTTTAACACGACTTCAAAACTTTTCAGCCAAATCCTCTCTTTTTACAGCGGCTGTCCTCATTTCATTCCTATTTTTTAAACAAATCATTCTTGTGTTATAAATATTTATGGGTAGCCCTAGCGTCCACAGATAAAAACCTTATTTTGTCTCACAAAATGACTAAATTTTTGAATGGGTATAATATTAGGAACACCAAAAATACCAAAATATAACGCTTCGAAAGTGTGTACGGCTGACATAAAATAACATTTCACTAACTTAATTTCCATTTTCAATACAAAATACAAACACACAAACCTAACCTCCAAAGTCAGCTGGCAACCGGCAATAATCATATCGAATCTATCTAAGAGGTACGTTCACATTTCTTTATTCGTCGTATCAGAGGAAAATTGGATGACCTTGAATCGTCTTCTTTTGTGAGAAAGATTATAGTTAAAATGGTATCTAGAAAAGTGAACTATTTAGGTTAATCAGAAGAAGAGATTTGTTAGCATTATCTCTAACTTAAACCACTTATTTATGTTTCCAAGAGAAAGATCATCATTTTAGGAACTTTATTTTTTGCCAAATTTTATTTTTTTGTATGTTAAGTGCAAGTTTAAACCAAAACACCAAATCGAGCCATGTCTGGCGTAATACTGGACCAAAAACTAAAATTTACAAAACACTTAAAAAATGCAAGAACTGAAACTATTAAACGGATAAAACACTTTAGATCACTGACATACAAAAACAAAGGTATCAGCACGAAAACAGCCACACAAATATACAAATCGTTCTAGACTACGGACACTTACTTAGAGCAAACGCTACTGACAAAACTAAAAGATATACTCAGACTACGGAACCTCTTTCCCGCATCTACCCTGTTGGAGCACTTCCAACAGAATTATTTTTATTTTTTTTTATCTATAATTTGTAAATATTGATTAGAAATAAGATTGTATATAACTAAAACCTGTAAATATAGGAAAGACCACGTGTGGTCGATACCCTTTTTTTTCGTATGAAAAAAATAAAGATTGTGTATATACCAGGTGTCCAAGAGCACCCTGGACATAGGAGATTAACATAAGAAAACGGTTTTGATTTTTTTGCGCCTGTACGGTTTATTTAATGGAAAAACGCTTTAGATAAAAGTTGTAGAGCACATTTTCGGCTATCAACTTGTAATTTTTTCAATACCGTAGATTTGACCATTAAGACGAAAAACGGCTCTAAAATCCGGATATTTTAAATCTCGCGCCAAGCAGTCGTTAACGAATGTTTATATCCGGCCGTGCTACCAACCTTTCAAAATCATAACAAATCGCTGTCAGTCATTCTGTAATCAAAACATTCAAAACAAGTTTATTTAATAATAATTTTGAGTTACTACCCACATAATGCGAAGAAAATACAAATAAATCGTGATAAAAATACTTTATCAGTAGCCACAGCCCAAAAATCCGGTAAGTTGCGTTTATAACCTCATTCAATGTCTCTACTCGACTTATTTACTTTGTAGCAAAATTCTTTAAGAAAACACTGGTTTTGCTTGCAAATATTTAATGAGGATGACCGAATCACCTATCTCAAGCCTCTTCATAACACTACCGAACGATTTAAAGTGATGAAAACAGTGGACAATGAAGCCAGATCTTTGAAGATAAGTTTCCTACTGTACAGAGACATCAACAAAGGGGCCAAATACTTCCTTCAAAAGTGGTGTGATTTAGCTTCAATGTGCTTAACTTCATGGACTATCATCAGCGAGGGTCTTCATCAGTGTTGCAACTAAAACTTAAAATGATTCAGTGTTGATAACTGACTTAAATCTCAAAAATTGATGTGACTGTGAAATGTGAATAATCTTAAACTGGCTATAAAACCTCTGAGAAACCTTTTCTAGGAACAGAATATGGACTTACACAGTCAAATTATCAGTCAGGTGACAAAAGTTTTTGTATATGGGTAGGTATTCTCAAAAAACGAACTTTTCAATTGAGCTATCTACATGAGCTGTTCTATTCTAGGTTTATTAACATTATAATTGTGGTCTTTTTTCCACACACTCAATTGTTCCAAATAAAACTTTGTACCCTGAACGTTTGTATTAATTATTTATTCACAGTTCAAGGTACAGTATACATTTTCTTCAAGTGAAAAGCTTAGGTACAATAGGTGGCAAAGAAAACTGGTCTTACCACATAAACAGTGATTGTTCCACAGATTGAGTGTGAGTGGGTGAACCTTTCACCATACAAGCTATGCTAAAAACAACTTTGTCTTACTAACCTAATGTTTGTTTGGATTATAATAGTGGAGTTCCAAATTAGCAAAGGTAGGTGAAATGTAGTGATTGAAAGTCTCTAAAGAAAAACAACTTGCTTCTAATTCAATACATCATTTCACAGGACATACCTTTACTAATCAAATGTGAACTCGAGTTACACATTACTTGCAAATAAACTATTTTTGGTTAGTAGACATTTTACAAGTATCCTTGTAGATGATGTTCAAGTTAACTAGTAGAGCTAATTAAATATCAGTACTTACCTTACCCTGTAGAACTAGGGAAAAAACATTGATACTCAGTTATAAAAAATGCCTTTCTATTAACATCATACAATATAAAACCACTTAAACACTATGGTGTGTTGATAACACTACAAAACAGAAGGATACAATAAAACTAGCAGTCACATAGGTCACTAAATTGGATCACTTTTGAGGGAAGTATTTGCCCTCTTTTGTGGTCCCTGTATAGTAAAGCAACGTATCTTCAAACATCTGCAGGCCTTCCTAGTCCATTGTTTTTATCACTCTCAATCGTTTGGTAGTGTTATGAAGAGGCTTGAGATAGGTGATTCGGTCATCCTCATTAAATATTTGCAAGCAAAACCAGTGTTTTCTTAAAGAATTTTGCTACAAGTAAATAAGTTGAGTAGAGACATTGAATGATGTTATAAACGCAACCAGATTTTTGGCCCGTGGCTACTGATAAAGTATTTTTATCACGATTTATTTTTATTTTCTTTGCATTATGTGGGTAGTAACTCATAATTATTACTAAATAAACTTGTTTTGAATGTTTTGATTACAGAATGACTGACAGCGGTTTGTTATGATTTTGAAAGGTTGGTAGCACGGCCGGATATAAACTTTCCTTAACGACCGCTTGGCGCGAGATTTAAAATGTCCGAATTTTAAATTCGTTTTTCTTCTTAATGGTCAAATCTACGGTATTGAAAAAATTACAAGGTGATAGCCGAAAATGTGCTCTACAACTTTTATCTAAAGCGTTTTTCCATTAAATAAACCGTACAAGCGCAAAAAAATCAAAACCATTTTCCCATGTTATTCTCCTATGTCCAGGGTGCTCTTGGACACCGGGTATATTTATTTTTGATTCTTGATGGCATATTGCTATTGAGTGGCTCAAACAATACCTCACAGAAAATATGGATGTATGTTAATGTAATATTAGTCACTGTAGATGAAGAGACTGAAAACCTATGCGCTAAATTGACATGAGGGATCGATAGTCGAAGCTATCATCAAACACATAAGCAGATGGTCTATTTTTAAGAGTTTATCCACTGTCAATCCTAAATAATAGTTTACCTTTTCATCTTTGATTAAATTAAACAGTGCCTCAAAAATACTGTGGTTTGGTAATCCTGTATAAACTACTATAAGCTTATCATTGCCTTGTTTCATAAGACATTGCTTATGTTTTCATAAGACAGTCTTGGTGTTAAATAAGTTATTTTTTTCAACATCCTTCTCTTTTTTCAAAAAATATATTTTAGCTTTCAGTGAAGCTTGTGAACCAGAAATGTTTGTAATGATATTTCCTGAAGTCAAGCCTGAAGTAGATGGAAGACTAAAAAACATTTAGTTAAAATATGTAGTGTAAAAAAAATATGAGGTAAAAAAACATTACCTAGGATCAACATCAAACCCAATATATTCTGAATGACTTGAACTTAGTTCCCCTGAAACAATGATACTTTCTGGTTTGTTCTGAAGAATTTGCAGGTGTCACGAACATTATAGTGCTTTCAGTCAGGTGCCCAACACATAACCATGTTAAGTCCTCAAGAATCACCTAAATTGTAGGATATTAGCACTATTAGTAATTTGCCTTGTTAAATTATTATAATTTCATTGAAATTCTAAGCTTCAGCTTCATAAAGATAGATACAACTGATGCCATTAATAGAGGGATGTAAACATCCAAGGCAAGCCTTTTACTTTTACTTTACTTTTACCAATTATTACTTTGAAAAAAAAAATAAGTCACCGATGAATGTTGCTACTAATGCCGCTCTCACTCCAGATCACTGAGACAACAATAGTATATTATGTTACTAAGCGTAGAAAGAGGCGATTATTGTGCTGAGCTCAGAATTGTCCGACCGAATCGAAGCTGAGGTTGACAACTGAGCGAAGTGACCGGAAAACCCTATTTCTCGGCCAGTTAGGATAAAACTAACAAAAGGATTTTAATGGTGAAACTCTTGTTTCGAGATGTGGTCAATCCGCGGAGCTAGAAAACAATTTTCCAACTTCGGTCAATTTAAAAATTCAACAAAACTTTTTTGTTTTTGAAAATATTGGGAGATACAAACATTCTCAAGGAACCTTTTTGGTAGAAAACAAGCCTACATACCAGGATTCATGGTGGTTACCTTTCATGTTTTTTTTAAAAAGAATTAAAAATGAGATGATGATTTACATAATTACGAAGGCGTAGAAGGGCCACAAACATTTTTTTTCTTAAATTCCTCGGAATCTGACATTAGTTAAATTCTGACTTTGAACTCGGAATTTAGTTAAATTCCGACTTCGAACTCAGAATTTACATTGTCACATTGCAAAAGCTCTTCAAACCAAATTAGACAACATTTTTCAGTTTGGCAACATTGCAAACATTCTTCGAAGCAAATTAGTAAAATTTGTTAACTTTGGCAACAAATTAGTCGGACTTGTCAGCTTAGTTACATTACAAACACTCTTCGAACCAAAATTGTAGAATTTGTCAGTTTGATAACATTGCATATACTCTTCAAACCAAATTAGTAAAATTAGTCAGTTTGGCAACATTACAAACACTCTTTGATCTTAATTAGTAGAATTTGTTAATTTGTCAACATTGCAAAAACACTCTTCGAACCAAAATAGTAGAATTTGTCAGTTTGACAACATTGCAACTAAATTCCGAGTTTGAAGTCGGAATTTAGTTAATTTCCGAGTTCGAAGTCGGAATTTAGTTAATTTCCGAGTTCGAAGTCGGAATTTAGTTCATTTCCGAGTTTGAAGTCGAAATTTAACTAAATTCCGAGTTTGAAGTCGGAATTTAGTTAATTTCTTAGTTTGAAGTAAAAATTTAAGAAAAATAACGTCTGTGGCCCTTCTACGCCTTCGTACATCATCAGTAAAAAAAACAGTAATGCCGGGTTCGTTATAATTAACGTGATATTAAGCGTGAGCCACGCTAGCGTACTATACGCTTTGTGTGAACATAGAGTCGGGGAACACGCTTTCGAAATTTTTCGAAACGCTTCAAGCGTGACAAAATCAAACCATGTCATGTTTGATTTTCAGTCGTGCGAGGACAGTCGTGGAGGCAAGATGCCGGCGCCAGAGCGGTCGCTTAAACTGTCGGATAACGAAACCCTACGTTTTTTGGAACTGTACCAAACGGTAAATGTTCAGTACGATTCAACTTTAGAGTCGTATCGCGATAGAGATCTGCGATTAGCTGCAGCAAAGAGAATAAGTTGTGTTTTAAATGTTTCTGGATTTGGACCCAAAGAAGTAATAACGAAATTTAAAAACTTAAGAAATTCGTTTTGTCAAGAATTGAAGAAAATTTTGCAGATAGTGAAAGGTCTGGAGCGGGTGCAACTGATGTTTACAAACCAAAAGTATTTTGGTTTGAGTTGATGAATTCTTTTATAAGGCCTTTCATTCAACAGCGATCCACAAAATCGAATTTGGTAAGGAAACAAAAGACACTTTAATATAATTTTTACTATTTTTGACAGTTTTATTATATTTCAACTAATTCATTTTGCCAAGGCACAGCCCCTTCATTATTAAAATAATCTCGATACCTATTCCGTATGAGTTCTGCTTGAAGGTTCGAATGTCTATGATGAGTTGGTTGCAGTGCTGTTAAACCACTGTTCCTATTTTGACGCCATGACCCGGGAAATGTTCGATTATTTTCATTGTCGTAGTCAGCTAGTCCTGGTGGTACGTAGCAATGGGTCTTTTTTAAATAATTATGAAGTGCACAACTCGCAAGAACAACTTTGTCGACAGTCTCTACTTTTAACGAAATGGGTTCTTCAAAAACTCGAAATTTACTTGCCAGTATCCCAAATGCATTTTCGACTACCCTTCGTGCCCTGGAAACTCGATAATTATAAATTCTTTCTGGTTGGGACATATTGCGCCGACTGTAAGGTTTCATCAAATAAGATTTCAGAGATTCACGATTACAAAGTCAGTTGGTATTTCAAGACAATTTGTCTCTAAGGCGGTATACAAAGTACTATTGCGAAATATACCAACATCAACATACAGAAAACCATATTCACTATCAACTAAAGCTAGTAGTACAACACTGTGGCTATTTTTATAATTGTAATAGTCTGAGCCACTTCCAGGGGGAGCTCGTATAACCACACGTTTTCCGTCCAGTGCACCTGCGCAACCCGGAAAATTCCATCTCGTTCGAAAACCATGTTCAATATTTTTCCATTCATCTGCTGTCGAAGGTACCTGAAACAAAATATTTTTTTAGGAAACCTCAACGAACATTGGTAAAAGTAATGTTATGGAGGCGGAATTGAACGAAAAAAGTCAACCTGAAATTTTAGAAGCCATTGAGGAAATTGAAAAAGATAGCCACAATGTTGATAACTGCTCGAAACAATCTGAACAGGTTTTTGAAATAGCATCACAGCATTCTTCAGGGAAATTGGTTCAAACTCCTCGAAGAGTATCTAAAAGAAAAGTTAACCATGAAGACCAAGAACAGTCGTCCTCAAGCAAAATCACAAAAAAATCGCAAACTAACGAAGTAAATTTTCTGTCAAGTGCCTTGAACCAGCTGCAGGACATAACGAATCGTGCAACACAAGTTACTGTTCAAAGGGATGACGGCTACGACCATTTTGGACGATATGTTGCATCTTTGTTACGAACAATCGGACTTCCACAAGCTGTAAAATTGCAGCAGCAAATCACAACTATGCTAACTAATGCAGTATGCCCTTCAGAAAATTTATTATCTAACGATCAAGATCAGTGGCAGAAAATAGCGACAGCTGCCAATCTGCTAACGTTTTTTCTCCTTCTTTCGATGACGATTACAGTTTCTTAAATTTATAGAAATAGGACATAGATATATCTGAGTTTTGTATTTTTTTTAAGTAAAAAAAAATTAATTTTAAAAACATAATACAAAATTGTACTTACTCGTATAAAGTCTCGCAGAACGTAGTATATTGCTTCGCAGGTATGTGGCACGAAGGAACTTATGGTGTTTTTCGGAACACGAAAAAAGTACTCAAGGCTTTTAAAAGAGTCTCCAGTCGCTAAGTAGCGCAAAGTCACCTCAGTTTTGTCGATGGTGTAATTGCCTTCCTCATGTTCGTATCGGACTTTGTGATCAAAGCACTGACTCGGTTTAAGACATCTGCAAACTGCATTTCAGTCATGCGTAACATCATTTTGTAATCTTCTCGATGATGGTTATAAAGTTCATTCTTGATGAAATGAGTACCCCCGAGTGTTCTTTTATGTTGTATCCATTCTCTAACCCACCAACGTCGTGGTCTACGTCGTTTGGTATTTACTTTAGCCAATCTTTTTGCGAAAATTGAACAGAATATGAAACTTACAACCCTACACCCTGTAGCAACTAGTTCTTCCATGATCGGTGCTTCATAAACTAAAGTTTGAATCTCGTGTGAACATATCACGCTTTGAGGAGTCGTTATTTATTTAGAAGCGTCAACGCTAGCGTGGCTCACGCTTAATATTTCACGCCCCGTGTGAACCCGCCATAAATTTGGAACGCGTGCCGGTAATAACGGTTGAAAGCGATAGATGACACCTAGACAGCCATGATACGCCCTCTGTTAGACATAGACAATTTTGGAAATTGGTTCATGTTAACTGTTATCTGTTATCGTGTTAGCCGTGCCATGTGTCGTGTCTACGTTCATTTGTTTACGTTAAATTTGATCACAAATTTAGCCCTGCAACCTTCAGAAAAACTGTATTTCTGAATAAGAACATGAAAAGATTGTATTGTAGAGCCAATCAAAGCAAAGTAAGTGTTGCATTAATTTCATCTGCTTTTTTCTAAATGCAACGCTTTAGTCTGACATTATTTTTTACCTCCTAGGACAATAATGAAAATCCATTTTTGTACTAGCATTGTACAACTAAATTATAGTAAGCCATTCCTTTGTCTTTAAATTCACCATCCTAAAACATCGCGGAATACCGTAGCGACATCTGTATACTTAAAATATAATATAGGAATTATTTTGCCATCTACCGGCTAAAAAATCAAAAAAAAAAAAAAAATTTGGTCACAGCTATTTGAAAGCACTATAGATCCTCCCAGAAGACTCTGAATTATTGACAATAGCGACTTCAACCAACGGCCCAAGCCCTATAAATGTGTAGAATTCTAAAAGCAAGCCTACCCCAGAAGACAAAGAGGCAACATTTCAAATGTTGACACTTAGAGTGTCAGAAATATATACAAGAAAATTTAATAACAAATCTTCGGTGAAGCTTGAAATCTGGAAAGAAATAGCAGAAGTGCTTCTAATCTCGCTACTAAATACATTAAATTCAAAGAGCAAGTTAAAAAAACTGGGGTTGAGAAAAGAGACCCCCCAGAGTTTTGATTTACTAGACCAAATATTAGGGCAAAAAGATAAAATAACCCTAACTCAGGTCAGAGACACCATCCAAAGTTCCCAAGAAAATAATCTGCTTTTGTCAGAACATTTCGAAAATAGAGATACAGCTAAACAGTCAGCAGAGCTACTAGAAGACCAGCTTTTTCCGGTCAGCACATACCTTACAAGTTCAATTAATAGTAATACAGTTTTTTATGTAAATCGTGATAAAGAAAACGTGCCATCTACCAGTGGAAGTAGCAAAAAAATTAAAAAAACATACAAAATAACTAAAAAAGACATATTAATTAGGTGCGATTACTACTAGTAAAAAAAAATCAACAAGATCAACAAACATCTCAATTTAATAAAATAGTGGCACATATTGAGGCACAAAACCTTCTGAAAAAAGAACAAAATAATCGGAGAGATGAATTCCTAAAAACAATGAAAGAAGCATTTACGTCCAGCTCCAGCAAAAAAAAGGAAACACTATTATAGTGATAGTGACTAATTGAAGGGGTTATGGGTTATGTTACTTCAATATTTTTTACTTCTAACCTCTTCAATTTATTGAATTGTGTGTTTATGGTTTGTGTTTTTAATATTATAAAAATTAAACATTTCCTTTGAAAACTACCTGTACTATTACTGTTATGTTGCACTGTTGCAGTTAAGAAACACAATAATCAGTTTGGGGGGGGAAGGAGGGTGATAATATAAAACAAAATTACAAAAATCTTGAGGATAACATTATTAATAATTCCAAATAGGCCTAAGGGTACAAATTGTAACGTTCACTTTTTGGTACTACAAATTATCGGTTATTAGTTTCATTATTTCAGCTCAATTTAATAATTTTTAATTCATTTTACATAGTGCGTCAAGAATCTTATTCACGTTTGAATATTATTCATTGTGAGGTTAGGGATGTACCATCGGTGATTATCGATCGGTAAATGTCACTATTTCGTCATTTCCGGGGGCGTCACCCTTTGTAACAAACCTGGCTTAAATCTAGCAAACTAATAAGCACAGTTTCTAGATTTTTCTTTAATAATTCATTAATCAATTTTTCCTTTGCCGTGATATGAATTTTATAATTAAACTCGTGTTAGTACTGGTTTTGTATCTGTAAGTGGTGATGGCACATTGAGCACGTTATTGACACCCCATGGCGGCCGATTTGAATTCATGTCAGTTTATTTCGAAACAGCTGACATAACCACCGTCAGTTTTGATTTTAATCCATCGATTTTCGCTGTTATTGATTAATTTTCAGTTATTTATGAGTTGTACAGCTCGTATGAGGTTGCATCAGTCGGTTTCCATCTCTCTTCTTCCGGCATCTTCATTTCCTTTGTCTAGTTTCCAGAAAGACGATTACGGCCATTACGATTTATATAGTACCGGCTTTCAACAGTGTTTCTGAGCGCGGACCGTTTTCCCGATTTGGGACTATTTCCGACCAGAAAATCACTGGGAATTCCGCTTCTTCCTTTGGTTGGTTGCGTTAGATGCGTTTGTTGTCTTTTGCGTGAAGCGGGTTCTCGTCACCTTAGGTGGATTTTTGCTGTTATTCAGAAAGCGTGCTGCTTAGAAATCGAATCCCTTGCTGACAATTTCTCATCGACACCGGCATTGGATCATTCCACATTTCACCTCCAAGATCTGAGGCTACGTACTTTCTTCCTGTGTTTTTTTTTTATGAAACTGTCCACTGCAGATCGGTATTTGGAATCGGAAACCATCCGCCCAAAATCACCACCGTTTTCAGCGAATCATTTATCACCAGTGGCTAGAGAAGAGCCCTGTAAAGGGCTCTTTCTTTTACCGGGGATCATTTCCCTCGTGAATTGTTTTCTTTAAATTGTATTCGTCCGGTTGGACGGTTGAAGCCTTTACAAGTTCAGCTTGTAGTTATATCGTCGCCTAAGACCATTTGTTGGAGTCAAGTAGAGTAGGACATAGAGAGAGTAAGATACGTAAATAAATCAAAACCTTTTGTGTGTATAATTGTTTGATTTGGGGTTACTGTGGCTTTGCTTACCTGATTACTTTATTTTATTTTGAATTCAATTTCAGTTTAATTGCAATTTCAATTTAAAGTTATTTGAGTAGGGCATTGTAGTAGGCAGAAATAGGTTTCAGAATCCATCTTGGGGCTTTCTGACTTAAGTTGTCTCCAACTGATTATTTTCTTTTCTTTTTTTCTTAATTAAGTAACTTAATCTTTATCTTATTACAAAACGCATAAGACTCCACCAAGGAGCGTTGCAAAATTTCTAAGGATCTGATCCTACTATTAGGCAATTCTGTCGTTTTCGTCGTTGTCACTTTTATCTGAACAATATTTTTCGACAAGCAATAATAATGTCGGTTATATAAAATGAAACAAATTTTGTTTTTTGCTAAATATCTAATAAGTCATAAACTTTTTGGAAAATCCAAAAACAGTTTTAAATCATTCTTGTAAAACTGAAATTCTTTCCTTATTTGACCGACTTTGAAGCCTGCTAATTTTCGAAATGCCTTCACTAAACATCAAAAAAAGATGATCCTGTACTAAATTATGTTACATTATTATGATTTATTGATCCAAAGAAAGTTTGTTACTTTTTCTCGTTTGCTAAGGCCTCTTAGATCATCTATTATTGGAGAATAAGAATGGAGTAACTTTTGATCCGACCAATATTCAACGTTTATTTCATCTCCGCCTAGTAAACATATGTTGTGTAAAGTGCAAAATGTGTCAGTTATTTTCACAGCCCTATTTACTGAATACGTATTAAGATTTTGAATAATTCTCCATCTTCCTTTAAGTCAACCAAAACAATTCTCTATTTTCACTCGGGATTTTGATAATAGTTGATTGAAATGCTTCTGCTGGACAGTTAGGTGACCAGTATCGCTAGAAAAACAAAATAAGACCAGAGTACTTTCACTTCAGAATATTTTTATTCCAAAGATAATTTCTATAGATACCGGGAAAACAGACGATACTGTTAGTAAATTCTGTAATTTTTATAGAAATTACCCTAAGTATAAATTTATACAGAAGTGAAAGTACCAGCCCTAAATTAATTATCTATATATAAACAGATTTCAAAACATGCGACATCGGTATTGAAACCGTTAGGAACGGTACTTTTACCTCCGGATAAATTTATTCTTAAGAATAATTTATATAGAAATGACAGAATAGACCAATAGTAGGGCCTGATTTCACGATTTCCATAGAAAATATGTATGGAATAAAACTACACTTTTCAAATTTCGTCGACGATATAGGTAGTATACCTATGCTAGCTGAGAGTTACTCTAATAAATGATATGACCCATAAAAATAAACTTCTTCACCCTGGGAAGTTAGATGTTTATAAAGGTTAGTCTCTCTTAACATTTAAAAACAAATGTATTACAATCTTATTATTTATAAATCTAAAAAATGTTTACTCTAGCATCATGTAGTGATCCAGGAAATCCAGTAACTACATTCAGTAATAGTTTGTCAACATCACAAACAACCAAAATGGATACTGAATGTTGAAACTTTCGATCTTGGTAGCTATTATGTTGATCGATTGGCACTTTTGCTCTTATATGACACCCGTCAATTAATATAATACATAAAACAATTAATATACGTAATAGTAGGAATATAACATCATTATTAAAAAAAGGACGAATGTACTTATCCATAATAACTTATGATTACATACCTGGAAACCCACAAATCTTTTTAAATTGCTTTTCTATTTTTTGGGCTCTTGATCGTGATGGCACACAATATACCGGTACTTTAAGGGACCACTTAGTACATCAAGTATTTTTGAAATGCAATTTTGTATGGTTGAACACTCTAAGTTAAAACGATCCGATAGCAAAATAATCGTTTTTCCTCTTGCTAAGTAGCAGATTGTAATTAAAAGCTGTTTTTCGAGAGGCACGGGCTTAAAACCTCCGGAAAATATTAGTGGTTCAATTTCTGGGCCAACTGCAGTTAGCAAAAGTTCGAATGTATTTTGAGTCATTCGAAAAAATAACTAAAAATCATATTCGATGTATCTGGAAACCCATGATTCCATGTAAAGTTCACTTCGAAAGTGTGTTTCACTCTCTAACAGTCCAATAATCTGCCAGTTTAAAACGTTGTTAGACCAAATACTTAAAAGAAATGGATAATAATTAAAGTTGATTCTCCCGAAAAACAGTTCCATTCCCGCATTAACAATTTCCAGTTTTCTTCGCTTTGCTGGGTGCATGATGATTGATTAGAATAAAATAAATACCTAGTATGGTCAGCGGAAAAACGTTTATCAAATTTATCTAAAAAACTCAATAGGGATACAGGATAAAAATTAAGAAATTATTTTCTTATAACTATAAACTATGCACGAAGATTTTAAATTTGAAAAGTGACAAGTCATGGCGCCGGCGGTTGTCAATGTCAGAATTGTCAAATACCTTACGTCATAATATTAAGTGGCAATAGTAACTCAATATTGTGGTATTATGCTACCGTCTATTGTGTGTGTGCTTCGGTAGATTAGTTTTAAAAATGCCTAATCAAAAAAAAAAAACAAACTATCAACCGGCCCAGTGAAACCACCATTCTGAAAGAGCTGACAAGGTGATTTACCTTATTTGTATAGTTGCCTCATCTGGGCATCTGCTTATCAGGCTTTGAATGGGTCAAATTTTGAAAAGTACCATTATCAAGTGCTCTAAAAGGCTCTGAACAAAAGGTGTTTGAAACCATGGTTGTAGTGACTTTATGATTATCAAAATCCATACGCAGTGTGTTGAAAAAACAAATTTCTGGTAAGTTGCAGTTAATATTAGAAAGATATAAGTTACTTAATATCAGGAAAAAGTTTTTTGGGTAAATTCCGCAAAAAAAAGGGTAGCAGAAAAAACAAGTTTCTGCTTTTTGGATTCATCAGGCATGTAACTAATAATAATGAAAGGAGGTTCAAAAACCAACTAACATACACATGGTGAAACATATACGGGTGTAACCTGGAAAAGGAGGGACAAAAAACAAACATGGATATCACAAACGGCCAGCAGCGACACAATTGTGATTTCCGCAAGAAGATCCACATATCGTGGACATAGGGATGTGCAACCCAAGGATGTGCAAAACATGGAAAAGTTTAACGCGGATGTAATGAATGAATTATAAGTTTGAAAATACAAAATCCGTTTTTAAAAAACTTTATTTCTCTAACTTGGATGTGAACTATAGCAAAGCGGTCTAAAGAATGATTTAATTTGATACAATGGGCTATACTTAATACCTATGCACTGCTAAGCTAAGCACTTCTACTATACTAGACACTGGTCAGCTGTTATGGGTTCATAACTCCTCCCAACCTAGATGGAAACAACAGGGTACCATGTTGTTTTCAGGAACATCCCTCTCGGTGGTGGAATGACCGGTCGGTTGACGCTTCGTCTTCTTGAATTGGTAGAACTTCCAGACTGCAAACATCAAAAGCATGGCAAGGGTTACCATCAGGAAAGATGTTGAAAAGCTCCAAACCACTGGATGAATGTTTTCTTCGTCTAGAAAGTCTGCGTAGTATCTACTTTCACTAAGACTCTTGATATCTTTTAAATTTAATGACGTCAGTTCCAAAGGCTTCAGCTTAAGGGCAACAGAGTGGTTTAAGGAAAACTCCATTTGAGGAAGAATAAATGGATTTCCTGGAATTATGTCCTCTTTATTCCAAAACTGGTTGTCTAAGATGCTTATCCCACAATTTCTTGGAATTTTGACCAAATTAGGGTGGTTTAAAAATACAATCTCTTTAGTTTGGCATAACTTGTGAACTTTAAGTGGACTATTTGTTGGTATTGCCAAAACGTATTCATTTGTTATTGATTGAATTATGGCGTCGGTTACTCGTACTGGTGTCACTTCACATTTTCCAATATTGGCGTGTCTGATAAGTTGAACAGCACAATCATCTCTCTGAGTTTCCAGGTGATTTTTACAGATGTAGGTGTTTTCGATCATCGGACAGGCGTCTTCTTCATATTCGGCAGAATCGGCTCCAATTACCATGTAGGGTGAGTGGGGTACAATGATGGAATTGTTCATTGGTATAGGTAAAAGGTGAAACATTTCAAAGGATTCTTTGAGAAATATTGGAAAGTGAATTGCAAAAATTATTTTATTTTTGGAGAAGGTTACTTGGAGAGCAGACAGTTTATAATAGTACTGAATATTACTTAATGTTAATAGTTTATCATTACCATAAAGTTTTGTCAAATCTTTAAGGATGGTATCCAATTCATGGTATGAAATTATACTACTATGTAAAACATTAAGTTGTGCAAACATAATTGCATTTTCTAAGTTATCCAAAAATGTTATTAAGTTTTGACTACTAAAGATTATTTGAAGGATGGTACTTTGAATTCTTAGTAAAGTAGTTGTGTCAATTAAGGTTTTATTTATTAATTTTTCAAAAGCTTTAATATGAGACTTAATCAAAGCTTGATTGTTGTACAAAATCGTTATTGAACTGTTATAGTTGTCAATCAGCTGTTTAGTCAGTGAAATTTGAAAAGACAGTTCTTTTTGTAATGTAGTTTTTTGATAGTGCAATTCTGAAATGGCTTTATCATATTTGTCAGCGTCATCAGAATCAAGAATACCAAAAAGCCACTTTGAGACTTTTCCAACTACATTGATCAGTCCACGTTTGTTTCGATTATGTGGTCGTATATTATTAAACTTATTTCTAGCTTCTAGGATTAAAAACTTTGCATGATTAAGCAAATTGATGGCATTAGTATGGTATGTAAGTTGCGATGCCTGAAAGTTTGTTATGTTAAGCGAATTATTTACAAAATCATAAAAGTATTCTAGATTTTCCATTTGGTGAATTAAGGGTGTAAGTTCTACAAAATGTAGGAATGTATGTTTGGTGTTTACGACTTTAGCATTTCCTAGATTAAAAGGAAGGAGAGGTGCTTTTAATGGAATGGTTTTGAGGTCGTCATCAGTCAGATGAGTCGGTGTCACAAACGGTGTAACTACAAGAAGGAATGGCACCATCAGGTTCATTTTCCTGTGGAACAGAAAAAAGTCTAGGTTTTTGAATCTGTGATTTGTGAATAACCTTCTTGTCTTTAGTTATTATTTTGTTACCAATATCGTGATCGACAAAATGCTTTTTCCTTCGAGGTTTATCTTTACTTCTTTGAGCTGATTTGTCAGTAACAAATACTTTTTGATTTGCACTAAACTCAGGTGGAGTTTCACGGTTTTTATTATGTTTTTCAATTGTTCGTGTTTTCGTTTCTAAAGAAAGGTCATAGATTTTCTGATATATAGTTTTCAGTCTTTCTTTTCTGTCATTAATATATTTATTAACGATTATTTCATCTGTTAAATCAAAGGGATCTAAAGCGTTAATACGTCCATTAATAACATCGAAAGGTTTCTGTTTAGTAACACTATGAATTGATGAATTATATCCTATTATAGAAAATTGCATTAATTCCTTAGGCATTAATGAGGAATTTTTAAGTTTTAAGATGCGATATAATTCAATGAGAGTTGAATGTAATCTCTCAACTGGACTATTACTGTTGGAATTACCAGCTGTTGTAAAGTGTAATTTAATTTTGTGAAGCTTGCAAAATTCTAAGAGCAAGGACGTTTTAAATTCCGTACCATTGTCACATGTTATTTGTTGAGGTAGGCCATGGTGACTGATAAAAGTTGCAAGATTATCTAACACAATTGTAGCGGTACAAGCTGGTTGGAGTTCATAAGCTTATGCATAACGCGAAAAGACATCAATAATTGTGAGAAACTTGACACTATTAATTTGGAATACGTCCATGTGAATGCTCTCAAAAGGTTGTGAAGGTGTAGGAGAAATACTGAAATTAATTTTCGGTGGATGTCTGTCGTATTTCGTTTGTTGACAAATTTCACAATTATTCACATAAGTTGTCAGATCTAATTTCATGTTTGGCCAGTAATAGAGCTTTTTTAGGGTCATTAAACCTTCATTAATACCACGATGACTTTTATTATGATGATATTCAATGAGTTGGTTTTGACGATTTTCATCCTCAATGTCTGTTACTAATGTTCTTGTAAGTACTAGCTTATAAGAATTATGTTGAAACGTTTCTGGTAAAATAATACTGATTCTATTAGCTAAGTCTATTTCGGATTTAGCTATATATAAACAGTACAGTTTATTTGGACTTATGTGCTCTTTAAAGAATTTTATAAGTTCTTCCCAATAGTGTTCAGTAAGACACACAGAATATCGAAATTTGGTTTGAAATAAACTACTTCGAATTACGTGATAACGTCCTTTAGGTTTTAGGGTGAAAATGATTTGATTCGTATAAGTATTGAGGCAATTTTCAGTTATTGGAATGTTTAAAATAGGGTCTTCTGCAGCTAAATGTACAGTTATGTCATCAGACTCTCGACTTGGGGCTTGTATTTGGATATCAGATATTACATTGATGTTGGATGTATTGGTTTCAGCTTCTACTGGTCTAATTATGTCAATTAATTCTTGGATTTCTTCTTGACTGAGACTTCGATTTCGTTCTTCTTCTATGTAGTGATCAATTTCTCGATTTATATCTCCTGGATTTCCTAGTATTGATTGATTTTCGATAGCATTAATCTCAATCCTTGACAATGCATCAGCATTTGTATTAAGAGATCCTTTTTTATATTGAACTTCATAGTTAAACTCTTCAAGTTTCAGTTTCCATCTAATTAATCGCGAATTAGGTTCTTTCAAGCTGAAAAGATATTGCAAAGGTTTATGATCAGTTATGATTGTAAACTTGCGCCCAAATAAATACGGTCGGAAGTATTTAGTTGCCCACACTATAGCCAATAGTTCTTTTTCTATTGTCGAATAGTTGGTCTCTGCCGGATTTAGAGTTCTGGAGGCATATGCTATAGGAAGGTCACTACCTATTTTTCCTTGACTCAATACAGCGCCTATAGCTACATTAGATGCATCGGTAGTCAAAATAAATGGGTTTTCAAAGTCGGGGTACTGTAAAACTGGATCGTTACAAAGAATATTTTTACAAATTTCAAAAGTTTTTATATATTCAGGAGTGTGCTCGATGGTAGCTCCTTTCTTTAAACATTTCGTAAAGGGTCGAGTTAGTTTAGCAAAACCTTTAATAAATCTCCTATAATAACCAAGCAATCCCAGAAAAGATTTGATTTCCTTAGCGGTTCTTGGAATTGGAAATTTTTGAATTGCCATTATTTTTCTTGGATTCGGTTTTATACCATCTTTTGTTACTAAGTGGCCCAAAAATTCAACTTCTATACGTAAAAACTCTGATTTATCAAGCTGAATTTTTAGTCTGGCATTTCTTAATCTTTCGAAAACTTTTTGGAGATGTTTAATATGTTCTTCGAGACTAGTTGAAAACACAATTATGTCATCCATGTAGACAAGACATATATTTCCTTGCAATCCTTGCAGAACATTGTCCATGACACGCTGGAATGTTGCAGGTGCATTTTTTAGGCCAAATGGCATTCGAAGGTATTCAAAATGACCATTTTCGACATTAAATGCTGTTTTCTCAATCGATTTGGGGTCCATTTCTATTTGGTGGAAGCCAGAAGAAAGGTCTATAGTCGAAAAGTAAGTACATCTACCTAACTTGTCTAGGATGTCAGTAATGTTGGGTAAAGGGTAACGGTCGTCAATAGTCTTGGCATTGATACCGCGATAGTCTACGCAAATCCTCCATTTTTGCTTGCCACTAGCGTCTAACTTTTTGGGTACAATCCATATTGGACTACTCCATGGACTTTGGCTAGGACGGATTATGCCTTCTTCTAACATTTTATTTATTTGTCGATGTACTTCATTTTTATGTACAAAAGGGTAACGGTAAGTTTTTGAATGTACGGGGATCTCGTCAGTTGTTCTAATTGTGTGTTTGACTTTATTGGTAAAGGACAATTTTTGATTTTCTTGGTGGAAAACATCTGAAAATTGTTTACAAAGTTTCGTAAGAGCAGATTTTTCTTCAAGATTAAGGTGGTCACATCTTAAAGAGTCGATAATGTTAACTTTGGTATTTTTAGCACTTTCTTTTGGAAGAATATTATCCATATGAAACAATGAAAAATGTTCATATTGTTCGTGGGAAAATAAGTGACACGGCATGGGTTCTTTGAATAGCACAGTAATGTCATTACTTGTGTAATTAAAAACTTCTGTTACTGCAAATCCGTTCTTTGCAGTGGTTAGTGTTTCAGGAAAATAAAGATCATTTAAATAGGTTTCGGGTATGATTATGTCAACATTATGGTGAGAAACAGGGACGTTTACCTTCTTGACTTCATGAGAATGTACGGTGAAACCGTAAGTTTCAAGTTGCGGTTGTCGGAATTGTATGGGAATCGTTAGTTTGTTGTTGCTAAGTTGATCATTTACAAGGTCAATCGATAGATTGAAACGTTTTAAATCATACAATCCTATAATACCGTCAAAGTATTCATGAAAATCAAATAAGATGAAAGTAATATAATCATGAACTTGAAATTCTTGAAATGCAGGTATATTAGCTTTAAACAAAGTTTCCTTTTCGCCAACACCTGTCTTAATTATTGAAGGTGAATTAAAAATTGTATTTGGAAAGTATTTTTCAGCAATAGAAGGACGAATTATTGAATTATAGCACCCAGTATCTACAAGTAGCTTTAAACTTGGATTTTTAATTTTGATGTAGGGTAAACTATTCAAAATCTCAGTATGCATTTCTACTGTTAGGTCTGAGAAGTTGGAGGGCTGATCTGATGAAAATTTCCATAGTTTTCTTCTGCTTCAGCGTAAGTTAATTGGTCTTGGCTTTCTCCATGGACTTCTTCATTATTAAAATGTTGGTGCATATTGTGATTTTGAGTCTGTTCGTCTTCACAAGAATAGTCAATTTGTGGAAAAGCAAATTCCTCAATTTCTTGTGGATTTTCTTCCAAATGGTAAAGTTCTTGAGACACAAAATTTCTAGGTCCGTTTGGTCTAAAGTGGTTATTTCGGGATGAAAGGGGTGGCATTGTATAACGAGAACGTGTTGACATTGGTTCAGGTTTCTCAACAGGTATTTTACCGGTTGGTTTAAAAACATCTTGAGGAGGTCCGAAAACTTGTCTGTTTGTCGGGAAATGTTGATTTTGGATTGGTCGAGGTTGTATATTAATAGGTCCTCGTGGAAATGCAGGTTTGTTTCCGTAATTTGGAAATGATGGCTGATTATTAAACATGTTAGGTTGACTAAACCGATTGTAAGTTAAGTTTTGATTAAAATGATTTGGAATCGGGTGTCTTTGCATATGACTTGCATTAGGTTGGTAATTTCGGTTGTAAGATGACATAGAGGGGTTTACGGGTGGATAATACGATTTATGTTGTGGTTTGTTATGAAAAGCAGATTTATCTTGTACTGGATTTTTGAAAAGGTTTTGGGTGTATTGAAAGTTTTCCTCTTCAATAATGTAATTCGTTGCAGTTTCAATGCAATCGGGATTTTTCAAACGAATTATACTTTGCAAAAATCCAGGTAAGCTTCTAATAAAAGTTCTCAAACATAGTGTATCGTATTGTCGTAAATAAATCACTTTAGTGGGTTGGTCCATTACATTAGTTGGAAGTGAATTAATTTTTTGAGCAAGCGTGCTTCTTAGAACTTGTATCCTTTTAGCAAATTCTAAGGAACTTTCACTTTTATGAGGAGTTGCCATAAACAAATCCTGTTCTAGACATTCTTAATTACGTCTATCGCCGAAACAATCTGACAAAGCTGTTTTAAGTTTGTTCCAAGTATCTAATTCGTGTCTTGAACCAACTAAAATTTGAGCCCTATCAGTAAGCTTCATTCTTATAGTACGAAGTAAGTAGTTTCTTAAAACATTGTCATTAGGTTGACCATATGTTGAAAAAAGAAAGTCACCAGCTGATAGAAAACTATTCAATGTGATAGAATTTCCATCGTATAGAGGAATAGTGTCAATAAACAATTTAAGTAAAGTCTAATTTACTTGAGGTGCTTGAGAAGCGTTAGATGCGTTCTGCATGTTGGAAGATTGTCTTAAATTACTAGATAAATTTAAAGTATTATCAAATTGATTGACTAAATCTTCAAGTTCTCTGTTCATTAACAGTTAGTTATTTTTTCTTACTTTTTCTTTTAACTTTTCTTAAAAAAAATAAACTTAAAATTATTTCTACTCTCCTAACCAGGGAAAGTGGAAAAGCGACAGGAATACTGGGGCACTCACCCTTGGTGTTGTCAGTCTTTTCTTCCTGCGTGGTGATCCTCTAGAGCCTTATGTAGCACAACCCAAATTGAGGAAGTGATGTCCTGTTGTTCGGTAACACACGCACAGCAAACTCAATCACTTTTCGGAGTCCGAAACAGTCTATCACGTTCGATAAGAGCTGAGGAGTTGAAACTCGCGTTAACAATTGAATCGTTCCGATAACGTGACTTCGATTGTAACTGCTCTTATCCTACCGACTGCGCCAATTATAAGTTTGAAAATACAAAATCCGTTTTTAAAAACTTTATTTCTCTAACTTGGATGTGAACTATAGCAAAGCGGTCTAAAGAATGATTTAATTTGATACAATGGGCTATACTTAATACCTATGCACTGCTAAGCTAAGCACTTCTACTATACTAGACACTGGTCAGCTGTTATGGGTTCATAACTAATGACAGGAAATGGTTTTTTGGGTAAATTCCGCAAAAAAAGGGTAGCAGAAAGAAACAAGGATGATAATCCGGCGACACGTGTTTCTGATTTTTGGCTTCATCCGCGTTAAACGCGTTAAAATGGCGGTTCAGTTGATGACGTAACCGTCACGGGAAAAAAATGAACCATGTTTATGTTCAAATAAAAATAAAACCGCCAAGACATTAGAAGCTTACCTAAAATTCACGATTTTTTCACATGTCCGCTGGCTGTCATTCTACAAGGGGCATAACCCAGGTTGCAAAGCTTAGGCTTAGCAGGTTGCACCTTAAATAGTTAAAATTTAACTATTTGAGGTAATGGTGCAAAAGAAGCTTAATAAAAGTGTGAGAGGAGAGGTAATTATTTTTTAGGAATAAAACAATTTTACTGCAAAAAACATGTTAGTGAAAACCATACTTATTTAGCACACCATATATCTATGACGTAGGAAAGGTACATGTGCCCTATTTCTCTTCTGTTTATAGTGAGTTGAGAGAGATGGAATGCATGGGCGTATGTCTAATATCAATTTTAAACAAACGGCAACCGTCGAGGAAGACGGAGGTGAAATTTTAGGTTACGTTTAATGTTTATTTTATAATGATTTGTGTTTAGAAAGTTATCTTTTGCTGGAAAAATGCGGTTTAAGCGTTGTGTTGTTCAGTCGTGTTCAAAAAGTTGTAGGAGCTGCCCCAATAAGAATACTTTTGCGAGAGAAGCCGAAACCTGTGGAATGAGTAATTTGCGTCCTGACTTTACACTTTATTATTGACTATTTTGGAAAATCAATAGCACCTTCTGAAGGCACTTTTCTATGCTCTATTTTAGCACTTAAAATAAAGTTTAAGCTGTTGCATCAAAACCTAATCTCGAATTCAAACATGTGAGTATATGAAAAATAAATAATTAACCAAGAACATTTTTTTTTCAATTTTAAATGAAAAGTAGCATAAGAAACTGTGTCTTTTTCGAAGAAGCAATGAACCTAATTATTATATTATACCAAACTAAATTATCTACTTATTATGACAACATTTCAATTTCAATTGCTTCATTTATTTAAAAATCCGTTTTATATTTTTTCACAAGTGTAACACATCATTCTAATATTCTCTTCGTCCATTTATTGTCTGACATTCTTGCAATGTGGCTAGCCCAGTTCCATTTTAAGTGTGTGACCTTTTCGATTGCATCCGTAACCTTTGTTCTTCTACGTAGTTCTTCATTTCGGATTTTATCTCGCAGTGACACTCCCAACATGGACCTTTCCATGGCTCGTTGAGTTATTCTTATTTAAATGATAGTTTTTTTGTGTTAGTGTAAGTGTTTTTGAGCCATATGTCAATACCGGGTGGACGCATCGGTCAAACACTTCTCGTTTGACACATATATGTCCGATTTGAATACATGTCTCAGCCTTCCGAAGGCAGCCCAGGTCAGTCCTATCATTCTGTTTAGATCTCAGGTCTCATTGTCTCGTATTGAATTTCTTTTCCTTCTAGTATTAAGTTACAGCTTGAGACTATGTTTGTCATAAATTGGGTCTTGGCAATGTTGATTTTTAAGACTACTTTTTGGGAAGCTGCGGATAGTTCTGAGACCACTTCGTTTGCCTCGTCGAGCTTGTTCGAGATCATCGTGCTGATTGTCGGCAAAGCGTCGGAAGGTTAAGAAGCTACTAAAAAAGGAAACGTGTCGAAGCTGAAAACTAAAACTGGTTTCTTGAAGAGCATCAAAAAGTGCCTCCAGAAAGTGCCATTGATTTTCCAAAATAATCAATATGTAATAAAAATGTTTTATTTTTTTTAATCAAATTATTTAGCAATACAATGCGCAACTTTTGCCTCCATTTAACTACCGCTCTATCTACTATAGTTTCTGAGATAGCAATGTTAATGCATCGAATTTGTAATACCCTGTATAGGGGGTCAAACTTATTTTTTTATCTACTACTATCATGGTAATGATCCATTACATAGCTTATTTTCAGTTACGTAAAGGGGTATTTTACGGTCACTAGTGCGATAATAATTGATTTTGCACTAGTGCGGTAAAACACCCTAAGAGTACAATAAAACACTCATTATCGCACTAGTGACTGTAAAATCCCTCATTATGTAACTCAAAGTTAGAGTTAAACAGTTGCTGATTTCTGTGTTAATCGTAGATAAAATATTGTACAATGCTCGTGTGGTATGGAAAATTAATGGACTCGTGTGATCACCACAACTCAATCTACGATCTCGTCGTCGCAATGCTTCCCATTCGTGACTATAAAAATGCTACACTAGTAATGTAAATAACTATTAAATGGTCTTCAAATAACTCACTCAAATCCTGAATTCAGGTTGTCACTTTGCTTTACCAGAAAAAAGTTAAAGCGATTTTAACGCGAATTATTTGCTGTTGGTAGCGCCCTCTATAAGCTATCTTAAAACTGTAAATAAAAAAATTGTGATAACTAAATTTGTCAACCTCGAAAACCCCCGAATAAATACTACCATTTTAGCAAAAACTCCAAGTTGATTTTACCATTACTTATGTATAAGGATATTCTCCACTCTCTCTTATACTCTGTATAAGATATTCTCCACACTTTCTCTACAACTAAAGAAAGACACTAATAATTTTAGCAACCTACTAGAAATACTAAGAGGAATCACTGAACATTAAATAAAAAATAAAATATAGATTTTGTGTAGATGTATATGTAGATCATTTGAACAATTTACTTTTCTAATTATGCATATAAAGTGACACTTTTCAAACTGATTAGAGTGAGAAAACGTTTTACTTTATGTAACTAGTTACATAAAGTGATCACTTTATGTAACTGGTTAAGAAAAGTTCATTTCATCACTCCCTGTTTTTATGCATTTCCGTAGAAACATATGGGCGACATCCATCATAACATGTCGTTGTCACTGTTTATACAAGGTGCTATGAAAGTGAATATTTGTGTTAAATCACTTTAAAAGATGGTTTTTACGCTTTTTGGTCAAAATTAGAAAACATTATGTATGCAACACGTTTCGAAAATGTCTTATTGTGTAACTCATTCAAATTGTAGGACCTCGCTGCGCTCGCCCTACAAACATTCATTCGTTACACAAAATCGAACTTTTCTTAACTGGTTACATAAATAGCTATAAATCTCAGTGCATAAATAAAATAAATCAATTTTATTGTTTTTATTATTATTATCTATTGTGACATTTGACAACCACAGTAGTGTAAGCATAGGTAAAGGTTAAGTATTTTTTCTATGATTGTTTAATAATATGCTTTTAATTCACTAGTTTTGAATAGATAATAATATCCATTATCTACCCGTAAGTAATGAGTCAATACTCTCGGCTATTATTCACTGATACAGTCTACCCGTGAACACCACCGATATATAGCAAAAATCAAAGTAAAATGTAGTGACGTAACAGAGTAATATAAAAACCTAAAGGTTTTGAATGTAACGTTTGTAAACGTTTGCTTCTTCATAATAACATGTCAAATTCAAACTTGTTCTCTCTACTCTCTCTCTCTATTGACTCTTTTATGAAGACGTGATAGTGTTACTAAACCATTTATCCTAAATTGCTTATTTTAAATGGTAACAGTTTAAATTAATAACATCCTGTATATTATTGAAGTTTTGAATATCAATTGATTTCAAAAATTTTGCATTCATCATAACTTATAGTTATAGGTTATGATAAATATCTGCAACGGTTTTCAAGATATTGTTACGGTTTGGCCCTACTATGCTCGATACTTACTGAACGAGCACTCGATTCGGGATGGTTCAGATGCGCCGCAATATCTGACCGGGCGCGTGTTAAAGTAGGCCACCGTTAGAAAGCGATACGCTGAGAAGCATCTTCGATGTTCGACACAAACCGCGAAGCATTTTGCGGTCATTCTAGAACGTGGTTTGCCGAATATAAAAGAAGCGGTCTCGACGGTGGGCCAGTAGTAGATTTGGGAACGCGGTAAAGTTTAAATAGTAGAATAATTGTGGAATTGTAGTAGTGTTTTTGGTGGCTGAATTAATTATTGTACAAAGTGTTTTAAAGTGTAAATAAATTTATTAATTGTTGAGTTAAATTGACTTTGTGTAAACCCACGGAAAACCGTAACAATATTTACTTTTGAAACAATACATTTTTTGATTTTAAAGTGTCATAGCTCCTAACAAGAATGAATTAGAGAAAAACGGCTAGCATGCTTATCTTAACCCACTGGAACAGCAAACAAATTGAGACCTGTCAATTTTTCAATATGACCACGCAATAGATCTTAAATGTTTGGTTAAGAACATGCAAGCCGTTTTGCTTTATTGCATTTTGGTTAGAACCTATGACACACCAAAATCTGATTGTTGCTGTTGCAGATATATACGGGGTGTCCGTTCTACGAACTCAGCCATGGGGATCTCGGTTGTTTAAAAAAATACAAAGTAGGTTAAATTAGGGCAAAGTTGCGCATTTTCGGGCATTGTAAAATGTCGATTGAAAAATTACAAAATTCCGACTACATTCGGAATTATAGAAAAAAAAAAAGAAATTTTGGAAAAAGGTTTTTAATTTTTTCTGGACTTATTTGAAGAAATAATTGAAAATGACTGACATTGTCACAGCCACTTTTCCTTCTCTACCAAATCGCGTAGTCAAACTTGGAATCCGACGTTGCAATTTTCCAAAATCCTATCAGCATTGTTATGGGCGCCATCTTCAATTTTTGCATTTTTAAATTCAGCTATTCTTCTATTTTTTAGGCAATATACAATATTCAAGTCAAGAAATATACAATAGTTCATACTTGTAGAGCAGGTATAAGGGCTCGAAAATTTGATATTTGGTAGCACTACAATAATGGGACACTTTCATAAGTTTATAAGGAACCTTAGTTTCATGTTTATATGATTCATTTAATTAATTAAGTAGTGCATGTATTTTACTTTCAGTGCCTACCTATCTCTGGTTGCTATTCACTGTGAAGTTGAAGACTGTGGTTCTAGTGGATCAACAAACAAACAAAACAGATTTCCTAATTTTTTTATGGATCCAAATCATCCATCAAAAGATGGGTATTATTATGTGGAATTGAAGAACTGCTTAAGATGCTAAATTGAAGAGCTGCTTAAAATCTATTCAAGCTGCAGAGTTTGTTGAAATCATTTTGTTGGATCAAATTTTAGCTTGAACCAAACTGTTTTCAAAAATGCTGTAGCAGCACAGAAACTGTCAGGTATGTAATTAATAAGACATTGATATGTAAATAAAGATTTATTTTAAAATATAAATTAAAATTTAAATATGTAGATATTAACTACAGATTTAGTGAATTTTAACTCGGATTTCAGGTGAACGCCAAGGTTTCTAAAAACAAATAAGACATCTCTTCATCCAAATGAAATTGAGGAACCAGTGGCTGGTATAACTGGGTTACAAGATCAAACAGTTTAAAAATTACCTGCCTTTACTTTTAATAAAAATGTCACTTTCCACCCGGGTGAATGTCAATATGCGTTTTGTCATATCTGGGCTTACTTTTTATAGTTAAGAGATTGTGCCGCCACCTCTGCAACAGCTCGCAGCTCAGGTGATGTTGAGTAACATTTGCGTTTTCAGAAATCTCCATGTTAAAAGCACTTTAAACGTTTTAGCTCAAAATATTAAACACGGAATAGCACAATAATGACGTTGTCAAGATTGTAAACAAATCACCAGTCGTTTATTATGGTTGAAGTCATAACTACTCGTACACCTATACTACCTTATTGTTAGAGACTATTAGCAATCAATATTTCAACTGAATGATTTATTAAAAGTTCGATGAGATTTTGATAATTGCTTGAAAATAAAATAGTATACAAACCACGGTAGAAAGTTTAATTTCTGAGTATGTACAGTGTGACCCATTTAGAATGGAAACACCCCTATAAAATTTTAGGTTATTAACCGATTTCAATGATTTTTTTTTTGAAATAATTACGAATGAAATGTCTATTACGGGAGAAAATTTTAAATATTTATTTCAGTTTTCAGGTCATATTACGATACTTTTTCTTGATAGAAAATGGAGAATTTTTATTAGCGATTTTTTTATTGAAAAAATTACTACGCCACTGGAAGTATAGTGCTTTCAATAGCTGTGACCAAATTTTATTTTTTTTTTGTTTTTTTTTATTTTTTTTTTGTTTTTTTTTTGATTTTTTTTTTTAATTTTTTTTTGTTTTTTTTTTTTAGAAATTAATCAATTAATAATTAATAATAAACAAGTAAATAGTAACACCATTTCTATAGCAACATGTTGATACGCCGTGTTCTTTTGTGACGCCGTTAGCTTAGAGGATTTTTGAATTTTAATTTGTCATAACTTTGTTATTAATAAATGGATTTTCATGAAATTTTGGTCACAGCTATTTGAAAACACTATAGATCCAGTGGCGTAGTATTTTTTTTTCAATAAAAAATCGCTAATAAAAATTCTCCATTTTCTATCAAGAAAAAGTATCGTAATATGACCTGAAAACTGAAATAAATATTCAAAATTTTCTCCCGTAATAGACATTTCATTCCTAATTATTTCAAAAAAAAAATCATTGAAATCGGTTAATAACCTAAAATTTTATAGGGGTGTTTCCATTAGTCTTAGTGAGTGTATTAGTGAAATAATGTGTTTATTCAATTTTTGTAAGAAAACAACAATTAATTATACCTAAGAAATTTATTATTATACGAAATAAATCGAACGTATAGTTCTATACAATTTTTTTCTTAATTCTATACCTGAGGAAAACACATATCTGTTAGTGTATGTCTAACAGAATAACAATCCCATTTTTGTTTAAAGACGACTTTAGATATTAAAGACTGTTCATTAATATAAATTATTTTTTTTTGTTTTGTGGCTTGACTCCTATTATCATCTTCATTTGTAGTTGTATCATACTACAAATTTTGTATCACCATTATTCCTCTTTAAGTTCTTTATATGTATACTCAAGAGCGTCATCTGTGGTTTCCGAAAGATTTTCATTTTTTGTAGGTGTATCTTGGGAACTTATTGAAGAAAAAGAGCTTGATCTTGAACTATGACCTGTTACTAAATTTGAGGAATTTAATACAGGGTGATTCCAAAGTTGGTGCTTTCCTTTCACCTGCGAATAGGGCTTCAAAAAATAAGATTTTTTTCCTTTGACGCTTTTTCGAAATATGAACAATAAGGAAGATACAGGGTGTCAAAGCTTTACTGAAAAAATAAAAATTTAATGATTTTGGCCAAACCACTTGAAATAATTAAACAAAATTTTGTAGGTGTCAGTAGCTACGTGGAAAGAAAATTTTCCAAGAAACAACAATTTTCTTGCGTTTACCAGTGGCGCGCGTATTATAACATTTTCGAAAAAAAAATATTACCCTACTAGTTTTTTTTTCAACATAAAATTTATTATTGAATTCTTTGTTCAATTCTAAAAATAAAACCCCTTTTATTATTTTTTGATACGACGCACCGTTTCCCAGTAAAAAAAATAAAAACCGTCTTAATGCGTGCCTAAAATTAAATGCTGTTTTAATTTAAAATGTCAAATTATTAAAACTTAGTTCAAAGGCGGCTGAAATCTTTTGTTTTTGTTTATGTCTGTTGATAAGGAATAACCTGTAGTTAGTTAAAATTAAATTTAAGTTATTTATTATTTTGTTTTTTTTCAGTAAAACTTTGACACCCTGTATCTTCGTTATTGTTCATATTTCGAAAAAAGCGTCAAAGGAAAAAAAAAACTTATTTTTTGAAGCCCTATTCGCAGGTGAAAGTAAAGCACCAACTTTGGAATCACCCTGTATATTCCTCGTTGACCTCCTCTTGAGTGTTAACTTTGGCTTCTAAAATTCCTGCATGAATTTTTTCCTAAAAGTATCATTCGTATTCTATATATGGCTTCCAGTGGACTAGGATGCTCGTTTGGCCTACGAGATCGAAGTTGGGAAAACAAATTCTCTAGCCCCGTGATTAATCTTATGAGTACATATATGTATATTGTACGTCATAAATATCCTTCATGTCTTTAAAGAAAGAGATTTCATTGACATGATCATCCCTTTTTGAAATACCTGCTAAGGATTTTTGCCTATCGCTCTCATTGACTTTACCACCTCAGTCATTTTTTTTCAGATGATCTTGTTGCATTTGTAGGTTTATTCCAAACGCATTTTTAGAGGGAACTGAACCATATTTCACATAACTATAGAATATATCAAACCATATATTTACGTCTGCAATAAAATATCCAAGTTCTTTTGCCAGTAGCTTATCAGGCCCCCCCGATGTATAGCGAATTAAAGCAGTGGAGACATTATTTCAAAATAGTTGAGCTGCCCAATTTGACAACTTGTCTTTTGGGGTTTTTCACAATCTATATGACTTTGTGTAATTTTCCAAACAAGGGTTAATTTCCGAAGTGGTAAGATCTACTAATGCTTGAAGAGGTTGTTTTGTAATAACACCTTGTTTTAATGCAACTATCCTGTATACAGTAGCCAGTAGTTCTAATAAGCTTCAGTAAGATGTCGAGCGTCAGCAATATTTGAGTCAGTTTTTGGATGTTTAAAAAAAGGATTGTTCATATCGGCATTCAGTTGTTTCCATAATCCAATATTTCCACCTCCGCAATCACTAACACACGCAACAACACTATATGAGATGTTGTGTAATTCAGAAATAATATTATATAGCAGTTGTTTGGTTACTTTCTAATCAAATGCCAAATATACAGGCTGTTTCCACTAAAAAAAGTCCTCTGGCTTGCACTACTTGTAGCTGACTACGACACTGAATTCTACGGAAAATTCTCTAAAGAAACCCGTTTTTATCTTTCCGATACGTTAAAATAGGCGGAACTACGAGGGGGGTCCCAAAATGCAAAGTTTTCAAAATCACCATGCAACTCGAAAACCAAGAGGGTCACGAAAGTTTTGTTTGCATTATCGTTTGGTTCACAGTCAGTAGTCAAGACAGTCCACCGCAAACAGTTTTCTTCCAGCATTCGTAGTTAATTTTTAGGTTATACCCAAAAGATTTAGAATACATTATGTATTTAAAAAAATTGTATTGATAAGGTTCAAATTGCCTTAATAATCATTTTTTATGCGCTCAAACTAGAGACCCTCCAATTGGGTTGAGGGATTTGCGAGGTGCTGGAGTTTTGAAATTATGACACTTATTGTCAATTGTATCACGTATATTACACTTTAATTACACGAAGTGATTCTTGAGCAATAGAATCACTTCGAATAAACTAGAGTAGGGTAGCTGAGTAAAGTGCTAGAACCTTAGCAGGGGCAGAGATAAGTTGCCTTGTAGCAGAGTTCCCTCAAAGTGAAGAATTTGGGTTTTTTTTTTGGTTGACCGTCTTATTAGGACAGCGTTACTTGTTACTCATTTGAGAGCTTGGTTTTGCAGAGAGTTTTGAATCGGAGCTTGATTTTATAGTTTAAAATTCGGTTTCCCACACCCGTCCAAATGGGCCCTCTGGGATAAGCTTAAACAAAGAGGATTAGAAAATCTGTCGTATTTTTCATTGTGCTAAAATATGAAACGGTGAAGCAACGGATAAGTTTTATTGCATCACGTGCAAAAGTGACCGTTTTGGGGAAAAAATAACTGTGTTCTTTAGAACACAGGTTAAACGACGTCGTGTACAGAGTCCAACGCAGCCCCAAAGGCAAGATGAAAATTGTCCATCTGGACAGACTCAAGAAATACCAGGGATTAGATGAAGCGGACCGGGACGATCAGCTTTAAGAGGGGGGCAGTGTTACGGTCTGGGCCTACTATGCTCGATACTTCTTAACGAGCGCTCGCTTCGGGATGAAACCGATGCGCCGCAATATCTGGCCGGGCGCGTATTAAAGTAGGCCACAGTTAGGAAGCGCTACCTGGAAGATTCTTGAATGGTCACGGCAACCCGCAAAGCGTTTCGCGGTCATTCTAGAACGTGGTTTGCGAATTTAAAAGACGCGGTGTCAACCGCAGTAGTAGTGAATTTGGGAACGCGGTTAAGTTTAAATAGTGGAATAGTTGTGGAATTGTAGTAGTGTGTTTTTAGTAGCTGTGTTAATTATTGTACGGAGTGTTTTGAAGTGTAATAAATTTATTAATTGTTGAGTTAAATTGACTTTGTGTGAACCCACGGGAAAATCGTAACAGTTGGTGTCAGAAGTGCGATCAGACTTTAGTGCGACGTGAATTGATTGGAACTAAACTTCGGGTTAGAGACTTGTGTTCAGGACCGGACTAGAGATTTTCGGAACAGTGGTGTGTTAAATTTATTTTATGCCAATAACAAGACGTCAAAGTGCAAACATGGAGGCCCAACTTGCAGCTATTATGGCAATGCTTGAAAAACAAGAAGAGATTCGACAGCAAGACAAAGAAGAACAAGAAAGGATTCGACAACAAGACAAGGAAGAACAAGAAAGGATTCGACAACAAACAGAAAAGATTCGACAACAAGACAAGGAAGAACAAGAAAGGATTCGACAACAAGACAAGGAAGAACAAGAAAGGATTCGACAACAAGAAGAAAGAATTCGACAACAAGACAAGGAAGAACAAGAAAGGATTCGACAACAAGACAAGGAAGAACAAGAAAGAATGAGACAACAAGATATGGAAATGCGTCAAGAAGATAGAGAGCGTAACGTAGAAATATTGAACGTTCTAGCGGGGACCAAAACAGAAATCCAAGAGTATGTAACCCATAGTCTCAAAAAGATGGAGTGTGATGTTCAGGTAAAATTAGACGATGTTCGGGAGGACATTAATAAAATTCAGAACGATGTTCGGGAGGACATTAATAAAATCCAGAATGATGTCGAGATAAAGTTACGTGACTTAGAGCAGAAAATTGACAGCAGAGGAGCCAGCTCTACAGTGATCACCGGAAACGGGCTCAACAAGATCAAGCCTCCCACATACGACGGTCAAACTTCATGGGCAACGTACCAACTCCAATTTGAGGCCGCTGCAAATGCAAATAGATGGAGTAACGAAGAAAAGGCTGTAGCACTGGTGGTGGCATTACGAGGACCTGCATTGGAGCTGTTACAGACTCTGCCTATCGCCCAACAAAGCAACTATGAAGCATTAGTAGCTGCATTAGAACGGCGTTATGGGGATCAGCATAGGAAAGGAGTGTATCAAACACAATTAAAGGCAAGACTGCAGAAAGCTGGTGAAAATTTAGAAGAGTTTGAGGCCGAAATTCGTCGCCTTGTGCATCTGGCTTACCCAGCCGTCCCGGATGAAATCCAAGAAGAACTTGAGAACTTGTGGCACAGTATTTTGTAGATGGGATTCGAGATCCGGAGGCCTGAACGTAGATGGAAAGGTGGATGCGATGAACGTTACTTTTACTTTGGACACCGGTGCGGCAGTATCTTTGATCCGGTCAAACCTTGTGGATAAAAGTCAAATTAAGCCTTTACGAAGAAGTATTCTCCTGCGCACTGTGACTGGAGAATCGGCTAAAGTTTTAGGAGAAATAACAGTCAAGATTTGCCTTGGAAAGATTACGTTTTACACACACCGTGTTAGTAGCGGATATTGAAGATGAATTTATTCTGGGAATGGACCTGATTCGTCAACATGGATTTTGTTTTGATCCCGAGCAAAATATCCTGAGGTTTGGAAGTGAAGAGTTCATCCTGTCAACCAGTCACCGCTGTGAGGTCACCCATTAATGTTTTGGCATCTCAGACAGTAAAAATAAGCGGCAATTCCGAGCAAATAATCATTGGACATTTGGAGCAGAATTCTGGGAGCTGTGTTGGACTTGTACGAAACCCGGACCGACCAGGAAGATGCCTCATTGGGAAATCACTTGTAAATGGAGGAAGTGAAGTCCCAATTAGAGTTGCAAACATTTTCCCAGACGACGTCAAAATCAACAAAGGCGAAATTATTGCGGTATTTGAGCCTGTAGTCAAAGTAACCAATTGCGATGGGTTACCAGAACAGGAGGAGCAGTTGGGGGAAAACAAGCTATTAAATGAACTTGAAAAGACCTGAAAACATCTGTCAACACCACAACTGAAGAAGGCTCGGAAACTGATTTTGGACCATGCTAGCATATTTGGAACACCAAACAATATGGGGAAAACTACCATTGTAAAACACCGAATTAACACCGGCAATGCACAACCGATTCGACAACCACCCTAGGAGACTGCCAATAGCCAAACAACAGGAAGTGCAGGAATTAGTGGACAGGATGCTTGACGACGGAGTTATAGAAGAATCCTGCAGCCCTTGGTCATCACCTGTTGTTCTGGTCACTAAGAAAGATGGATCAAGCAGATTTTGTGTAGATTACCGAAAACTGAATGACGTGACCAAAAAGGACAGCTATCCACTTCCCCGTATCGACGACACACTGACGACTTTGGCAGGATCCTGTTGGTTTTCTACTTTAGATTTGAAGAGTGGGTACTGGCAAGTTGGCATTGAGAAGCAAGATAAGGAGAAGACTGCTTTTTCTGCTGGAAATGGGCTGTACCAATTCAATGTGATGCCCTTCGGACTTTGCAATGCTCCTGCTACGTTTGAAAGACTAATGGAAATTGTACTTCGTGGCCTAAACTGGAAGACTTGCTTGGATTTTCTNGCGTGANGANTNTNATCCCTGCTCATNCACGNATCTCAGATATCCNNNATACCTGTNATCATCCGNACAGGNGCACNTGTATTCNGACTNNCTAGGTACCNCNTATTTNNAAGNGGGTNACGNANGNAANGTAAANTACANACNTTCCTTCANGTGTATCTGNGANNGTCTCCCTNTGNTGCNTNTTNGAAAGGNANNTTGTGTANAATNNATGCTGGNGAANTTACNNTAGNAGGNNAATCCTNAACNTCNNTNANGTGTCGCCNAACTGNCAACCTNGGGTNCANATTCGAGTGCNGCCCTTCTACGCGACCACCGGTACNTTTNATNGTAANAGGATACGATNNTGNAAGNGGCAAACGNGGCTGTNACCAACTNGAANACGCGNTNAACTNTNTCCGNNCTTNCGNTCNGAATANNTANTCCNNACNGCCGANTCTATTNAATCCTGAAGCACACGCTTCNGCGNCCTTCGATAGNNGANNATTAGCACCNAGTGGGCGCTGCGGGTCCTTTGTTTGTGGCGGTCGCTATGCCTTTCCCTGAGCACCTGGAGCCAACCTTGTCCACCGGTAGTTCCACGGCATCACAGACTGTAATTCAGTGACGTATTCAGCAACCGTTTGGCAATTGTTATTGTTGACGGTCACTTAGAGACTTGAGCGTTTAGCAATTATCCGCAAAACTCTAATTACACTTCGTTTCCGTTTATACGTTTATTTTATTAAAAGTATTGTTGCATTTCTGCCTCCTTTTATTTGTGGACATTAATACCCACATGTTAACTGGTTAATTTCATCTTGCTGCTGTCAGTGGGCTGTCGTTGTCAGAGGTCTGTCCGTCAGTTGCAGTCTGGCTGTCAGTGTGTTTGTTTTCATTAGTTTTCCAGTTTTTTCTGCTTTTCTATAAGCTAAAGTGTTTTCTAGAATATTCTAGCGTCGTTAATTCCCCGCCTGGTTTCCGGCCTGCAGTTAAAATTATCCATGAGAAACCTAGGCACAGCCAGAGCCAGAGATCGGTTGAGCGGGCCAATAGAGATATTGAGGAAATGTTATCGGCCTGGACGGATGAAAATAAAACTAAAGACTGGCCTGTAGGAATAAAATGTATCCAGTTTAAGAAAAACCGTGCGCATTACTACATTACTACATACGCATTAATACATTCTGGTAAGTTTTGTTATGCTTGATAGCGAACTGCGGAGTTCGAAAATAGTTTTATCGCCAATATTTTAAAAACTTTGTTTAAACGGAATTGGAAGATAGGAGGCTATGTTCGGATGTCCACCTCGGGTGGGATTAGCCTCAGCTGGCATTCCACATGATGTAATCAATCATTTGACCACTGAAGATGTAGAAAGTTTGCGAAAAGAAATGGAAGAAGAGCCTAACGAGCTTGAGACTCATACCACATTTAATTCGCCTAGGGAAAGAAAACATGAAGAAGACACAGCTCCTGAAAATCTTCAATTGGAAATTCAATTTGCTGAGGCAGTAAATGCTGAAAGTGTGCCGGAACACAGTAAGTTTATTTAATAAAACTGATTTACATCCTATTTCATTATGGTTGTAGCGTACGAAGAGAGAATTAGTTTGCAACCAGTGCTCTACAGTCTTAGATCTCAAAGAAGAAGTTAATATTGACGAAAAGTGTCTTAATTGCGAGCGACAGCAAAACATTACTTATGAGCGTAAAATATCGAGAGAATCTTTGGAAAAACAAGCAACCAAAATGCTGAAGCTCTCCGATCAAAAATTCTCCGAGGTTCAGGTTGGAACTACGGTTCGTGTACCGGATGTAGACAGAGCTCGTGGTTTGCCCGTAATGTATTGGCTGTTATCAGTAGTGTAAATGATGGTCTTTATAAGCTTTGTGAGTATGCGATTAAAATGTATACCACAGAATAATTTTGAGATTTTAGGTAATGTCCAAGGCGTTTCAAAGCATATGTTCACCAGATCTGAGTTTAATCCTTGCATAGAAAAGTTTATTTTACTGGAGAACCTCAGCGATTCCATCCAAAAATAAAGAAATTTCCCTTAGAGAAGTTGCAGTTGCAAATTGTATTTTAGGAGCGCAGCGCTACAAGCATTGTCACTGCAAAGGTGGATGTAAAAACAATAAGTGTGCATGTCGCGCAAAGAAGAAAATTTGCAACTCGTGTGCCATGGATCTCTCTCTTGCCACAACAAAAATGATTAGTTTTGGATAAATTTAATGTTATTTTGTTTTGTTGTTTATTTACCTACTGCAACGGTTTACCTTTGATACCTCAGTGATCAAAATAATTATTAATTATCGTTAATGGCCGGTAAATGTGTTTAAGACGAAAATATTAACAACATTACCAACCTAGAACGGGCAATATCGCCAATGCCCGGACATTATCGATATTAACGAGCAAAAATGAATATTTACGACTAGGCCTGGTCATTATCCTCATTGTCCAATTATCGTCTTTATCCGTAGCATATACCAGGTGTCCAAGAGCACCCTGGACATAGGAGATTAACATGGAAAAACGGTTTTGATTTTTTTGCGCCTGTACGGTTGAATTGATTGAAAAATCGTATTAATGAAAGTTGTATATATACCTATCACGGACTAGTATTCTGTATTTTTTTCAGATCTTTATCTTAAGCCCTTCCGTAGTGAAACACAAACAAAAATTCGAAAATTTAAACTTTTAGCCTGCACTGTATAAGCGGTTGTCGAGCAACGGATAAACAAGTCATTGTTGCTGATACGGTTGCTCGACAACCGCTTATACAGTGCAGGTAAAAAGTTTAAATTTTCGCATTTTTGTTCGTGTTTTACGACGAAAGGGCTCAAGTTAGAGATCTGAAAAAAATACAGAAAACTAGTCCGTGATAGGTACTACAACTTTCATTAATACGATTTTTCAATCAAATCAACTGTAGTACAGGCGCAAAAAAATCAAAACCGTTTTTCCATGTTAATCTCCTATGTCCAGGGTGCTCTTGGACACCTGGTATATTACAAACATACAAGCTTGCGCTTGTTCTTTGGTATACAGGCATGCATCATACACACTCAATTTAAAGTGTGTATGTCTTAACACGAACAGTACCCAATTTCGTTCATTCGAAAAACAGAGCTATCTCCCAGCCAAGAGTCCTAGGACGGCCGTTTTGGTTCCTACAAACCTCACCAGCTGGGCTGTAGGGATGATTTTTGATCGATTCTACAAATGAATCGATTAATCGATACCCTTCAACCGATTTTTTTAATCGATGTTCTAAGCGGCGATTTTAAAACCGAGAATCGATTTTCTTTGGCAATTATAATAGAAAAATCGTTTTTAAATGTTTTTATTAAAAATAGAGACTAAAAATATAATTAGAAGGAAAGCTTAGCTCTATAGGAACCGGCATGTGTGACGTGTGACGTGACGAGTCGGTTAAATGATCTGAGAACCGGGATCTGTAACCACGTGATATTGGTTTTGTTTGTCAACAAGGTAGTCATGTGACATATGATATGGTATAACATAACCTATTAAGTTTAGCAAACGGAGCGAAACTGGCATTGATGACATTTGAAAATTCCTTATGTTTAGGTTTAAGTAGGGGTCGCATACTATCGATAGCGCTATCGATAGTCGTAACTATCGAAACCAATCAATAGTTATTTGCACTATCGATAACGTAAATACCAGCTAAACTGTCACAAGTGTCAAAGTTAAAAGTGTCAAAACTGTCAAATGTCTTGTCAATGTTGTCAATTATTATTCATTATGATTTTATTTATGTTTTATTCCATTTTTGTTCCTAATCCTAATTTTTATTTTGTTCATAATTGAAACTATTGAAAGGTCCTACGAATAAAAATAAAAATATTATTATGGATAGGTTTATTAACAAACTTAGCGGTACTAGTGTTGTGAATAATAAGAAACATGAAGGTCATGAAGAAAAACCCGGTGACGGTAAGGATAATAATAATAACATGTGTTTATCTGGTGGTTTGTAGAATTTTGTAAAATTTAAGAAGATTGTTTTAGAATTGTAGAAATTAAATAATAAATAACTTATTTTAGATTTATCATCATCTTCTTCCTCTTTCACTAGATCTCGATCAAGATCACCTGACTTTCTCCCTCAGGCTGGAACAAGTAATGTCAGGAATGCTAATAATAATGAAGAAGGTGTAGGTGGTGAAACAAGCCAGTCAACAGAAACTATCAGTGATAGTGATGCATCAAGTGCTAGTACTGCCACTAGGAGTAGGGCTAGGAATAAATTTTTATTTGTCTGGAAACATTGTAAGAGGTCTAATGATAAGAAATTTGCTAAATGCCTCGAATGTGGAAGAGAATATAAAACCAGCGGCAACACCACAAATCTGAAAGATCACCTTAATAGATTCCACCAGCAACTGAGCAGTGGGAAAACTGGGAATTTTGGTAATGAAACCTCAGCAATGTCAAGTACTAGTAGTTCAGCTAGGTCAAGTCAAACTTCCATTAGCCCATTTTTTAAGAGGAGCATTCAATATGATAATACAAGCAAAAGGAAAACCGAACTGGATAAAGCATTACTGCAAATGATTTGTACAGATTACCAGCCTTTCACAATTGTCGAGGACAAAGGATTTAAGAATTTTATTAGTCTCTTGGATCCTAGGTATATTCTGCCATGTCCTAATACAGTAGCAAATAAATTGTTAAAAGAAGAATATTTAGAAAAGTACCAAAAATTAAAAAATGAACTGAATGCTACAGATTTTGTATCAATTACATGTGACTTATGGACCTCACGAATCACAGAGTCCTACTTGACTGTGACATGTCATTTCATAAAAGACTGGAAAATTCAAAATAAAGTACTTTCAACAAAGCCTTTAGAAAATGGCATAAATCATACTGCTGAAAATATTGCCAATAACCTAAAAAGTATTTTAGAAGAATGGAACATTTGTAATAAAGTCACTTGTATTGTTACTGACAATGCAAGTTCTATGATAAAGGCATGCGAGTTGATTCAGAAACGTCCTATGCCATGCTTTTCACACACCATAAATTTGGTTGTGCAAGACAACTTGCATGTGGTAGAAGGTGTATTGAATAAAGTGAAAACAGTAATAACGTTTTTTAAGCAAAGTACTGTTGCAAGCAATACTTTAAAAAATGAGCAGACTGAAAAAAGTCTGAAGCTGATACAGGAGTGTCCAACCCGATGGAACAGTACATTGTACATGATCCAGAGAGTTTTGGAGTTGTCTGAACCTTTAGGAAGGGCTTTGCTAAAGCTCAGGAACGCGCCCACTCCATTAACAGTGGAGGATTATGCGATTTTAAAAGATATTTCAATGCTTTTACAATTTTTTGAGGAAGCCACACAAAAAGTCTCAGGTAAGGCAGAGCTAATGGTATTACAAATAAGCACTACAATTATTTAATTTTTAGGAAATAGTTATGTTACTGTCTCCTTAATAATACCCTTGTCTTTTGGAATTTTTGAATATTTAAGTACTTTGTCGAACATAGCAACAGAGGAAGGTTTCAGTCTTCGTGATGGTTTAATAAATTCAGTCCAGAAGAGATTATTTCCTTATGAGAAAAGATCTATCCCAAAGCTTGCTACACTTCTAGATCCTCATTTTAAAAAAGAAGGTTTTAGAAGCCATGAAAATGTGATGAGTGGATTGTCCTTATTGGAAAAAGAGATGTACAACATATTACCACCAGCACCCCACCCTGAGTTGCCAACAGCTGTAAACAAGCCTTCAACCAGAACCTCATTGTTTTCATTTGTTCAGGAAAGAATTGCTGACAAATCAAAATCAGCAGTAAAAGATGTCATATTAACAAAAAGGCAATACATTGAACGACCAAATCTAGATGAAGCAACAGATACTCTTGCGTTCTGGAAAGTGAGTTTAAAATGTTAAATGTTTATTCATATACTAATAAAAGTTTAATATTTTTAGACATTGGCAGCAGAGCTCGCTTCACTTGAACAGTGTGCCTAAGGTTTCTTTGTTGTCCCGCTAGTAGTGTTGAAAGCGAAAGAATGTTTAGCAGCACAGGACAGATCATATCGGAAAGAAGATCTAGACTAAGGCCAGAAAATGTGAACATGATTTCGTTTTTGCATAAAAACTTTTAAATAAGTTGACATTTTTTATATTAACGTTAACTCCAGTTTTTAATCTGGTACTTTGTAGAACGAAAATATTGTGAAATTAATACAAACTTGACATGTTAGTTCTTGTTCTATATTACATTTGGTTTATGCAAATTGCAAATATATTTACTATTTACACAAAAAACTATCGATGCGACACACTATCGATAGTTTGCGACCCCTAGGTTTAAGCAGAGCTTTTGTATAGAGTATAAATGCAGCTATGCCTAATGCCTATACATCTTAATGGCAGGCTAGGTTACGGACATGCTCAACATATTTTTTTCTACCCGTCTCTTTCTACGTTGTAGAATTGCGTTCTATCCATCTCTTATCGCACCCCGGTCCCCACTTAACGTTCGAACAAAGAGAGGACATACGCGTTGTTTACGTTTTTAAACACCATCTGGCATTCTGGCGTCCTTTCCTTTATCCGGTTTCATTCGGTTTTCGGTATTTCCGTATTCCTTTGTTTGCTACCACAGTTTGGTACCATGTTGTACGTTGTAGTGCCTTTGTGCTTTTCGTTGAACTAAACGCGATACAGCACCAATATTGCATGTTGGTAGTGGAGTGCAATTAAATTCTAGAATTATAGATACTGATTTAGAAGTTTTGTCAGTGGTTGAACAGGACCATGATTACTTTGAAAGCTTACTGACGTTATCACATTTTGTTGAAGAAATTGATATGTATATTGCCGGATTTGTCGTAAAATATTATATATAAAAATTGACTGCAAAATATGTCAAGACCATTTATGCGATAGAAATAATGTGTAATTCAACACTAAATGAATTCAAAAATCGAGGAGGGCTCATCAAACTCAGTACAGATGTCGTCAAAATATGTAGCCGACTTGAAACTATAATCAGGAAATATAAATCTGATATATTTTTTGTAAAACAAGTTGAAGATAGGGTATTACTAAAATTAATGCGTAATAGCGGGGATTTCTTTGATACTCCTGAAATGAACATACACATTTTAAGCCAAGATATATTAGATAACCATAAGACGCAAATGATTAAAATTTTTGCTAAATTATATTTAAAATTAAGATTACGTTATGAGTCTAAGATGAAGCCGAGAAAATAAAGTATAAGACAAAAATACACCAAACTTATATTATTTAAAAATCAATAAATACATATTATGTAAAAAAGAAATACATGTTTTTATTTGCATTGCACCTTTAAATTCTCGTCTGAATGAAAACATTTTAAATCCATGTTATGATGTTCTCTGCAAAAAGACATTTTCAGAAAAAATTGTACCCGAGATTTTCAATGAAGCATTCCAAAAACTAAAGATTATATTAAGAGATATTCAGTGGATAAACCTTACCACAGATATTTGGAGTTCTATAAACTCAGAAGCATACTGCACAGTAACTGCACATTTCCGCCATAAATCAAAATTATGTTCAGCAGTTTTGCAAACATCTGAGCTTCCTGAAACCAAGACTGCAGAAAATATTAAAAATTACATTAAACTGTGTGTGCAAAGCATGAACGCCACTTACCATGCTTTGCACACACTTTAAATTTGTGTGTTCATGATGGATTGTCAAAAGACGAACACTTAACTCAATTGCTAACAGAATGTCGTTCAATTGTAACTTACTTTAAAAGAAGCAATATTGCAATGGATTTGCTCAAAAAGGAGCAAGACCGAATGGGAAAGCCACATTTAAAATTGCTAAAATATTTTGACAAGATGGAACAGTATTTTGACTATGCTCACTAGAATAATAGAAATTGTAGACCGATTAATAATGGCTCAAATTAAATCTGATAAGGCACCACCTGCCTTGTAATCATGTTCTAAATACTATTAATAAAAGTATGTTGTGCTTTCAACTAAACTTTTGTCACCCCCTACCTGCTTCCTACCAACTATCATACTTATTATTACTATAAGATACCTGACATCCCTCTTTTCTTATAAAAAATAAAAATATAATGCAATTTGTTATTTTAACGAACATAATCTTTAAGATATTCCGGTTTTTTAATCAACCGTCCAGACCTTGAAGTTGTAGGATTATTTTCAGTTGAAGGTCTAATATTATTAAAATTCTGCAAAGAATTTTCTACAAAATCAGGTTGATTATCTGGAACCTGGTTCACATCAAAATCTAGTGCATCATCAGAACTTCCAGGAGTTACAGGGTAATTTGATGAAGCTTGGTATAATTGCACGCGATTACGTTCAACTTCATTAGGTATTTTGTGTTCATGCTGTCTGACAAAAACCCCAAGAACAATGAAATTAACAAAATCTACATTTTTAAATAACACTGGAAAATGTTATTACATAAATAAACCGCTTTCCTGCATTTCTTCCGTTTCAAAGACGAACATGTCAGTGCTTTATTTATGTATTTTTGAAATGACAAAATGCAGCTAATTTATTTATGTAAAATATATGCGGAGTGTTCGTTTGAAATAAAGTATATTCAGGCGAATTTCTTGATTTGCCATCTACGTTTATCTTTTTATTGACAGCACGTATAAAATATTTATGCAAATATCTTAACTTTTGTATAAGTTTTTTTTCTAAATCGAAAAATAAATAATAAACAACCTCAGCTTGTCACATTATAGAAACTAACGTTTCGGTTTAATGTCGTAGCCAAAACGAAAATGTTCTATAAAGAAACGTTAGGAAAACGTCCTAGATCAAACATAACCGTTTCATAATCGGTTGTACGTTTGTAAGTTGACACAGGTTTGTTGCAGATTCGTAACGGAGTCAAAACTAAAAAGGAACATTTTTAACGTAACAGGGAGAATGTTGAGTTGCGGGACATATAACGAACGTTTAAACTTAAAAAAGATGTAAATATGTCAAATAAATAACGAAACAAAGAAACATAGAAACTAAATTGTATTGAAACAACGACGTTATTTTGTTTAGTGGGAGTATGTAAACTGAACAAGTCAATTTATGGTCTTAAAAAATCACCAAAATGCTGGAACAGCAAGTTTAATAAATTAATAACTGACATAGGCTTTATACGTTCACAAAATAATTTTTGTTTGTACTTGAAGAGTTTAAATGAACACAAATGGTTTATCTTACTTTATTTAGATAATCTTTTGATTATGGGTTCCAGTATTCAGGATGTTGTAAAATTGAAAGATATACTTAACAAGACTTTTGAGATGAAAGATTTAGGAGTTATTGAAGATTACATAGGAATTAATGTATGTGAAAATATAAATGAGGGTGCTATTTATTTAAATCAAACTCAATATTTAAATCAGATTTTGACAAAGTATGGAGTGCAAGATTGCAAACCAATTAACACTCCACTAGATTTTAATGCTGATTTAAGTATTTCCCGCTTAAATCGGCCAATGACGACTGACCATACAGTCAGCTAACCCTACTTTATTAGAGTGTGGTCAAGTTATTTTAGAAGTTGATTATACCTTGGGGGTGTTGAAGCGGATGACCAAATAGAGTTGGTAAATACCACTCAGAATAAATAATTATTTTTAAGCTAGTTTTATTACCTAGAAACAATTTTAGATCCATTCTCGGAGTTGGCAATTATGATTAAACACAATTTTTCTATTTTTAATTGCAGTGAACACTTTAAAAACACAAAAAACAATTTTATTGGTAAATACCAAATCCATTTGGTCATTCGCTTAAACACCTCTCTTGATTAACTTGTAAATAATATCAGAAAAGAAGTGAACAATAACATCAAAAGGCTTATTTCCTTGAGGGTAACCATATAACCTGGTTACAATATGTGTTTCATTTGCTCTCTTGAATTGAAACAAGATAGCCTGACTAATCACTAGTAACTAGGTTACATGGTTACCCTCAAGGAAATAAGCCTAAAGTCGTTAACCACATCTATCCACCCAGAATTTCTAGATAGTAGTAAGTGCATACATTATTATTAATCATTAGCTTTTCAATAACCATCTGTAACTTTAATACTCTGATTTGTGCTGTGTGATCTCAACATTTTATGGAAAATATTTTCTCGTTAACTATATAGATGAATTTTGGTGGAAAGCCCAAATAGTACGCTGTATTAACATTGTCTATCTTCATCTAACTTAGATAACTTTGAGATTAGAACTTTTCATTTTAGCAAGATGAAAAAATAGACGTTACTATAACTTAATACGTAAACACTGCAACCAAAATACACCATTTGTCAGCTCATTTGATAAACCTACTTGACTTTTGGGTAGCCTTAAATTTTGATAGGCATGTGACTTTGGGTGGTTTTTTTTGGTAATTAAATTAACTTGTGTTTATAGTTAAGGTGCGAGGAGCAAATTGTACAGATAAGTGCATAGATAGAACTACCGATAAGTACTTCAAAAATGTCTTATGTGGGTGTGGAGTTTCTCGAAAATGGTGCAATGGGTCTTGTCCATGCCTCTTGGCTTTCTCCTCTAAAACGAGAAGTTTTTTGGCCTCCATACAAGTCTTCAAAAAGTTTTAATAAAGCACTGATGATTGCCGAGGAGCCAAATTGTAGTGGTGCGAAAAATGAAAGTGCGGCCCTGTATAAAGTTGTTCGATGCGGGATCGAAAAGGTGAAGTGAGGGGAGTCGGTCGGTGTATGCCGAACAGACAAGTTGTGGTTTTTGGTGGCTAAGCTATTTTTATTCAGATTGCGAAAAGTATGAAAACGGGAGTTAAATAAATGTATTAGTCTTGTTCACTATACACTTTCTTCAAAGAATCCCACATAACCCTCAGACAGTTGCATTTGGCGCCCAACTAGTGGCTTGAAGAAGTGTGATCCAGTGAATAACGCAGTATTTCGGCTAGATTGGTGTTATACCTGGTAATAATACCGTGGTTATAGAGAAATTGAGACGCTGGTAAGATTGCACCATTTTATTGCTTTGTGCATGACATGTAATAGTGCATACTTGAGAATTTCTGAGACGTTAAAATGTCAAAACGAACCAGAAATAAGCGTCGTGATGCTGATTTCGCGTATCAGGATGATACCGATGATGATCAAACTGAGGCAAATGCCTTAATCAAGGAGTCTGAAACGGACATGGCGGGTCAAGGAGCTGATGTAGGTGCAACAGCAAACGCTTTGATTACACAGAGTACCGGCAGTGTTAATCTGGAAGCCATTTTGTCGCAGCTAGCAGTCGGAGTCTCGAATTTGCAGAAAACCTTGAACGGGTTATCGTTGAACCGCGACGTCACCGGCGCCGCGTCCATACATCGGTCGAATGCAGGAGCAGGGAGTGATTCAGCGTGTGCGGTCGATTCTTCACCGTTATTAGACAGAAATAGTAGTGCATGTTCTAACAGTAGTGTAGATCGAGGTTATATTTACAATTTTAAGGAACTTGGGGGTAACAATGTGTCATTTTTTCCTAATGGAAAATTACACCCCATTGCGTTTTTGAGAAAAATTAAAAACATTTTTTCTGAGGCCGGCGTGCCTGAGCGGCATAAATTGGGCCTTGTTTTAACATGCTTAAAAGGTACAGCGGCGGACTGGGCGTCAATTAAGGAAAAAACTTTTCTAAGTTTTGACGATTTTGAAACGGCGTTTGTTAGTAGGTTTTGGGGGGTTGATAAGCAGCGGGATTTATTTCTAAAACTGAACTATGGTCAATTTGAGGGTGGAAGCCGCTCAGAATATTTTCTTGATTTGTTTAACCAAGCGGGGTTTTTGTCAACACCATTACCTGATCAAAAAATAATCTCAATGTTGAGCAGGCACTTTTCACCTGATATTCAAAGGGGTATTATTTCTTTGGGGTTAAATTCTTTTGATGAAATTGATGAGTATTTGCGAAATATCGATTCGACGTACTCTTTCGAGCAAAACAGTTCAGGGGATACTCGTGGAGTTCCGGCTCAAAATCGATTAGAAACTAACCGAACGAGCGCGAATAATAATTGGCGACGTCCAAATGGGAGATCAACGGGTGATGACAGGCCTCCAGATAATAACAATAGGGGTGTAAAACACATACAAATAACTCGCTTTAATGAGGAGTTAGGTTTTTCTAGTGATTCAGATTGTGGAGACGCTCAGGAAAATTCTGAACCAGACTTGATAAAATCAATAGATGTGGCAGTCAGGGTAGGAGATATCGAAACATCAGCTTTGATTGACTGTGGTAGCGAAATCACAGCTATTTCGGAAAAATTTTATAAGAAGGTTTCAAAGACCATTCAAATAGCCTTGTTGCCTGCGGCGAATTTGTCAATTAGGGTTGCGATTGGAGGAAAGCAGCAACGTATAAAATCACAGGTTCTTTTGCCAGTGACGGTGCTGGGAGCGAATATCCAGTTAGATGTTAAGTGTTTGGTAGTGCCAGATCTAAATAGAGAAATTTTATTCGGATTAGATTGGTTAAAGGAATATAAAGCTATCGTAGACTTTGACGAATCGATTCTTCGATTCAGTCACAATAGTAAGTCTATTGTTGTTAATTTTGGGGCATCCTATTCCGAGGGTGAAATGTCACTTAATAATGTAGCAGCATTGTCAGTTCAAATAAAACATAGTAGTCCTAATGTAAGGCATTTTTACACTAAAGAGGAAATTTCAGCAGTAGCTGAGAAAGCGGATGCAGAAGAAGTAAATAGGAAAATGTTAGGGGAGCTTTTAGGAGAATTTGCTGACATTTTTTCGGAATGTCCAGGTCAGGTTAGGTCGTACGAACATAGTATTGATATGATCGATGAGAAACCATTTCATTGCTCTAACTACCCAATACCGTTCGCGTATCGAGATGAAGTTAGGTCGCAAGTGGAAGAGATGTTAGTTTGGGGGGTTATAGAGAGGAGCAAGTCAGAGCATATATCTCCGTTAGTTACTGTAAAGAAAAAAGACGGCTCTGTTCGTATTTGCTTAGATGCAAGGACATTAAACAAAAAAATGCGTAAGGATTTTGTTAATCCACCAAACGTGAATGAGTTACTAATGAGTTTTAAGCAGGATATTGTCATTAGTTCAATTGATTTGACTGCGTCGTATTGGCAAATACCTGTTGGTGAAAAAGATAGGAAGTTTATTGGTTTTATCTATGAGGGGGACTCGTATGTTTTTAGGCGATTACCATTCGGATTGTCAACTTCAATGGCTAGTTTGATTAGATGTTTAAATCAAGTGTTAGGGCCAGAAGCTCGTGAATTTACAATCGCTTATGTAGATGATTTGTTAGTGTTTTCTGACACAGTCACAGAGCATTTTAAACATCTACGTCTTATTTTTGAGAAATTTCGCCTAGAAGGTATAACCGTGAAACTAAGAAAATGTCAATTTATTAGAGAAAAGGTAATGTTTCTAGGACATGAAATATCAAGTAAGGGTATATCTATGGATCCTAAAAGAGTCGAAGCTATTTTGGAGTTCCCAACACCTCGCAATGTCAGGGAGTTGCGTGGCTTTCTAGGATTAGTTAATTACGAAAAAAGGTTTTGCGACCGTTACTCGGAACTTACCGTACCTCTGCTTCGGTTACTGAAAAAGGAAGAACGATGGTCATGGGGTAGTATTGAGAAAGAAGCTTTTAACGCCGTAAAAAGGGGATTTTTAGACGCAACTACAGTATCACATCCTGATTTTAAAAGGGGTTTCTTTGTTCAATGCGATAGTTCAGACTGTGTGGTGGAAGCCTTTACCAAATGTCCGACAATCAAGAACGGAACGTTATCGCGTATACAAGTATTACTTTAAAAGGTAGTCAATTAGCGTATACGACGACTGAAAAGGAACTACTGGCTCTTGTTCATTGTCTTAGACAATGGCGTACATTTTTATTAGGCCAAGATGTGACTGTTCTAACAGATCACAAATCTTTATGTTTTCTGTTCACCAGCCGATTTAAATCAGCAAGACTTACTCGATGGATTTTGTGTATCAAAGAATTTGATTTTAATGTGATTCATTGTCCTGGATCGGAAAATAGGATTGCAGATACGTTGTCACGATATCCTGCTAGTAAAGCATTAAATATCGTTCCAGATCGGTCGTCGAATATACATGTAATGGCAATAAGCATGACTGATAGGTTGAAGCAATTGAAAAGTAGCTTTCAGTCGCTTAGGGAAGATCAACTGGAAGATTCTTGGATGGGTACTAAGGTTGCATTCCTTGAACAAATTCAAACATGTGCCCCGATATTCTCTGAGAAGGAGTTTCAAATTACTCAATGGTTTCGGATGCATGACGGCGTTCTTTTCAAGCGAGGAGATTCGTTAAATCCGGGATACAAAATATGCGTACCGAAAGCTCAAGTTGTTGAATTAGTTACAGCTTATCATGAAAACAATGGACATTTTGGTCGATCTAAAACTTATAGTCAAATGCGTGAAAAATTTTATTGGCCAAAGATGCAACGACATATAGGACAAATTGTGACATCTTGCGACTTATGTCAAAAATCGAAGGTCTCTAATAAAAGTCGCGGGCTGCTGCATCCAGTTTTGCCTGAGAAACCGAGTGATCTTGTGTGTGTGGATTTGATGGGTCCGTTACCAGTGTCGCGGGGTGGTGTTTCGCAACTACTTGTGGTAGTGGATGCGTTTACAAAATATGTAAAACTTTACGCTCTAAAGAAAGCTTCAGCTAGGGCAATCGTGAATAGACTTTTAAATGATTACTTTGTTAATATACAGAAACCTCGTAGTATCTTGAGTGATAATGGATCACAATTTACAGGCAAATATTGGAATCGGATTATGAAAGAACAGAATATATCAGTTGTAAATACTTCTGTATACTTTCCAGAGGGCAACTTAACGGAACGATATAATAGAGAAATCGGTCGCTTACTTCGAGCATACTGCTATGATAAGCATACGCGGTGGGGATTTATGTTAGATTTCGTGGAAAAGTGTCTTAATAGCGCAGTTAATGAAATTACTGGATATGCTCCTAGCATGTTGCAGACAGGTGAACCAATACCGCACTTAATTGATAAATTAATCAATTTTCCGACAGATAATCATACGTCTTCGAAACCTTCTCAAGAACAACTAATTTTTCTAGCCCGAGAAAACTTAAAATCAAAGGCTGAAAAGCGTGCAGACAGACACAACGCTAGCGTTAAGGCAATTACTTTCCAGGTGGGAGATAAGGTACTAATTCGGGATCATTCCCAGTCCTCTGCGGAAAATCGTCTTATTAAAAAATTCTTTTTATTGTATCATGGCCCTTTTTATGTGCTCAGACAGGCTGGTCCTAACTCTTATGTAGTTGGGGATGTTAGCGGAAAAGAAGTTTCAAAACAAAATATAATTAATCTAAAGAGGTATAGGGATCCGCTAGGAAGTGATCCTAAGAACTTACATTTTTAATAATTTGGCAAGTTATGTTCACCCACATGGTGGAATTTGTTTAGTGTTGATTTTAGGTTACGATCTTCTTAGAGTTAACTTTAGAAGTGTTATTTTAGGTTAGTACTTAAGATCTCTTAGGCCTTGCAGGTCTTTTCAATTTAAGTAGGGGGGTGATGTAGTGGTGCGAAAAATGAAAGTGCGGCCCTGTATAAAGTTGTTCGATGCGGGATCGAAAAGGTGAAGTGAGGGGAGTCGGTCGGTGTATGCCGAACAGACAAGTTGTGGTTTTTGGTGGCTAAGCTATTTTTATTCAGATTGCGAAAAGTATGAAAACGGGAGTTAAATAAATGTATTAGTCTTGTTCACTATACACTTTCTTCAAAGAATCCCACATAACCCTCAGACAGTTGCAAAATCAGAGCACATGGAAACTAGAACCTATTAAACGCTCTTTTTTGAATGTGGTGTGTATAGAATAAAGTTTTTTTAGTAGTTTATAATTTCTATCTAGGTAGTGAATGTCAAAACCTTTACTAAATATCAAAAAGTCTGGTATATCAATTGTTTTGACTGCTCACCGACAATATTGTTTTTATTGTAAAACATTGATCTATGGGATCATGGCAGTACAATTTATATTTTATTTTCTTAATTATTTTGGTAGTTGTGCCAATAAAATGATAAGGCTTTTCAGATCAAGATATTTGTCTTATAATAGCATAGATATGGTGATTTAGCTTTATAACGTGTTTTGCAAAATTGATTTAGTAGATATGCAGAGTATTTCTGACTACTTCGGTGGTACAAAACTTCTTGGAAAGGCTAGGCATATTTCCTTATAAGCTTCTTTAAATTTTTACTAGAAATGCTGCAACTTTTCACTTTAAGTCTTGCTTTCAAAAAGTTAAGTTTTTCTACAAGAAACTAAATTAGGTGATAGAGGTTTTAGGGACACTTATTCATATATACCAAGTGTCTTATAAATCAAATAAAATTTATTGCAAATTATTATTTACAGATGATCTTGACAAAGCCAGACGAAAACTAAAAAAGTGTGAAATCACTTCAGACATAACCTCTGAATCAGAGGTGGAAAATAAAAAGAGAACTAGAATTAAGAAAACTCCCAATTCCTTGTCTAGTTCTTCAAGTGGTTCAGAAGAAGAATTGCTACTGAAAAGACCACCCCAACTTCCAAAAATAAAAACCACTTAATATATATGTATATTTTGAGATGTTCAGATTTACTCTTTATTTAACTTTTTTAACCATAAAATAGTTTTATCTTTAGTATAAGTTTGATACATTCATATTTATTGTACTAAACCTGGGTTTTGTATAGTTAGTTTAATTGCTAATCATGGTTTAACTCAAAATTTTATTTTGCAGTAGCAATTACTCCACAAGGAAGCCATTATTCACCAGCTGAAAGCGTCATTGCACATCAAAGCATCAGTAATAATTGTAATTTAACACCATCAACTTCACAATCAGTCAAGGGAAATTCAGTTCAGAGATTCAGTATTGTATTTCCTGGCACTGGTGGTTTTTGTGAAGAAAAACCCTGAGCTCTTTAATAGAAACTGTGATATTTATACCCCCGAAATGTCGATGGGCACCAGGTGTGCTACTGATCTTCGCGTGCCCAGACATCAGTCAAGTTTCTTCGAAAAAGGCCCTTTTTATAGAGCGATCAAAGCATACAACATGTTGCCACGTGATATTCATTCGTGATCGTTCAGAGAGAGAGTCATCACTTTTCTTAAGGAAAAACAATATTATTGTTTCAATTTTACGGAGTGATTGTCATATTATTAAATGTTGTATTTTAAATATGTACTGTCACTTATACATCAATCTAGTTTTAAATTTTTAAAAATGTAAACTCTACTTTTACTTTAGGTGTTTCAAACACCAACATGTGACGTTGCTTTGTGATCCTGGTATCATTTTGATGGCAATAAATTAATTTATTATTATTATTATTATTATTACCAAACTAAAATCAGTGATTACACGTAGGATTATTTCCAGGTAGTTTAATTTTTATTTTATTTATACTTGATTGTTGTTTTAGGTGCCATTCAGATCAAATGCCCAGGTGTGACTGAAGTTGAAATAGAAAATGCCATTAAAGTATGGCTAAAACATTCAAAGCAGCGAATGGAAAAGAAAAAAACCGTTAATATTGCTCCTGATAATTAAGGTTTTGGTTTTTTATTTATAATGTCAAAACGAAAGTTAAAAGAGTTAGTTGGTCCAAGACAGCAAAGTAGGAGAGTTTTAAAAGCTACTAAAGAAACTTTCTATTTGTACACCATTTCAATAGTAACCTGGTGTAATACTGAAGAAAACTTTGTCACTTAATGTTATTGAAATTGTCCATATTGAGCATGATTTAAATTAATTAAAACTTATGAAATTAATGTTGAAAAAGTTTGCTTTGTATAGATCTGATGCTGAACTCTTGATAATAACAGCTCTTACAACTCAGACACTAACAATTTATTTTTTTTTTTTAAGTTTCATTTGAATCCACATTTCCTTTAAATTTGTTGACCGTCATAAAACAGCTTGACAGTCTTTCTAAACAACTTGAAATGGAAATGTTAAGTATAAAGTTTCCCATTCGGCTCTAACAGACCTTCTTCATTTGCTGTCGCCATACCATTCTGAGCTGTCTTTAGATAGCCGAACATTATTAGCAACTCATTATTGTTGTAACCATTACATAACATTAGAAACAGGGCAGTTTTTGTTATTTTGGAATTAAGAGTGCACATTGAAAATTGTCCCAATAAATTTGTTGGAAAAATTAATTAAGTTTTTAATGTTGATGGAATTCCACTTTTCAAAAGTTCCAAGTCACAACTCTGGCCCATATTAGGTTTGGTAACAAATATTCCCAATAATTCGCCACACCAAAGCCTTTGGCAAGATTTTCTGAATCCTTTTATTAAAGAGTTGAAGAGTTTACTACAAAATGCATTTGTGACAATTTTCAGAACCATCTTGAAATTGAAGTTCATAGTTTTGTGTGCGACGCTCCTGCCCGTTCTTTTTTGAAAGGTACTAAAGCACATACAGGATATTCTTCTTGTGATAGGTGTGTAGTTCGTTGAGAATGTTCGATGTTCAGAGTGTAATCCTGAACATACTATGCCAGAGTGTCAATAAGAAGTGTTAGTTTAGTTTTATATTATTATTAGACATAAGACAAGTTGATGTTCACGTTCACCATAAAATGTTTCATTGATGATTAAATTAATATACATTAAAAAATATGTACTTTCATTTGAATTCAACATAAAACACATGGCGCAGTCGTTTGTCAAAATATATTGACAAAAGTTCAGTTAACTAAGTCTAAAATAATTGAATCAAGTTTCAAGTGTGGTGTGAAGTACAAAGAGTAGGTGAACAAAATGGCCGGAGCTAACGCAAGTATCGGTGTAAAGTTACCCCCTGATTTTGACCTTCAAGCACAAAATGCTGCTGTGGAATGGCGTTTCTGGAGAACATGCTTTGAAGACTATTTAATAGCCACAGCCAACAAGAATCATTAGATAAAGTAAAATTATCTATCCTAAGAAATATTATTGGGAATCACTCAGCAAGAATCATGTCCAACGTTTGAGGTACCTGGAGATGAACCAAATAAATTTGAATTTACCATGAGTCTAATCGACAGATATGTTAATCCAAAAGTAAATGAGACTTTTTGAAAGATATAATTTTTTGAAGCGATTTCAAAAAGAAGGCGAATTGTTTGAGCACTTTTTGACGGATTGTAAACACCTTATACGTTCATGCAATTATAACGAAGTAGACCCAGACCAACCCCGGAGGAGAAGGCATTAAGGGACAAAATTGTGATGGGTATAAAAGATCCAGTGACCAGGGAAAGCCCTCTACGTTTTGAAAAGCTCACCTTGGGAAAAGCCATCGATTTGTGTAGAACCAGTGAAATCAGCAGGTAACAGAATCTACAATTCCAGCAGAATGGTGATGAAAGGCAAAGGGGACATACATGCTGTTAAAAAAGTAAACAATAGAAAGTTACAAGAGAGAGGTAAGTGATAGATCTAAGGAAAAAATATGAAAAGTTTTTGACGAGAAAAGTGATAAATTTAAGTGTAGAAGATGTCAAACATTGCATGGACCTCGTGCATGTCCTGCATTTGGTAAACCATTGTAAAAAATGTGTAAAATACTAAACCATTTTGCAATAGCATGTAAAGTCAAAAATGTATAAAAAAATGTAAACAAAAATTCTGAGAGCGATAGTTCAGATGAATTTTATATAAAATAATGTTAAAAGCTCTTGTAATAATTGTAAAAAAAATGTAAATTTTGCAGAAATGAAAATATGTGGGATGAAATTATAGAAATAGAAAATAAGAAAGTAAGGTTAAAGCTTGACACAGGAGCAGATATTAGTGTAATTCCTAAAGAAATATTTCAGAAAATGGATACACATTTTAAGATTAGAAAATACTGGTTGCATTATAAAGGGATTTGAGGGTATTAAAGCAAAGACTGAAGGTATTGTAAATTTGCTTTGTAAAATACAAAGATAACAGTATACCAGGTGTCCCAAGAGCACCCTGGACATAGGAGATTAAACATGGGAAAAGAGTTTTGATTTTTTGCGCCTGTACGATTGATTTGATTGAAAAATCGTATTAATGAAAGTTGTAGTATCTATCACGTACTAGTTTTTTGTATTTTTTTTCAGATCTCTAACTTGAGCCGTTTTTGTCGTAAAACACGAACAAAAAAATGAGAAAATTTAAACTTTTGGCCTGCACTGTATAGGCGGTTGTCGAGCAACGGTTAAACAGGTCATTGTTGCTGGTACCGGTTGCTCGACAACCGCTTATACAGTGCAGGTAAAAAGTTAAAAATTTTCGCATTTTTGTTCGTGTTTTACGACAAAAAACGGCTCAAGTTAGAGATCTGAAAAAAATACAGAAAACTAGTCCGTGATAGGTACTACAACTTTCATTAATTACGATTTTTCAATAAAATCAACCGTACAGGCGCAAAAAAAATCAAAACCGTTTTCCCATGTTAATCTCCTATGTCCAGGTGCTCTTGGACACCTGGTATATGAAGACTTTGTTTTGATAATTGAAGGTGCCACAAAAGTTTTATTAGGTGGTCAAGCATGTGTAAACTTAGGTTTAGTAAAACGAGAGTAAATAAAGTATGAATTAAGGCAAAACATAAATGAAAATGACTTACAATCAGAATTTTATTACTAAGCATAATGATATATTTTGTGGCTATGGAAAGTTTGGTGGAAAGCATGTAATTACTACAGTTGAACATTTTGAACAAGTATCAAACACCCCCCCACCAAAGTTCCACGGTCATAAAAGATAAGTTTAAAAAAGAACTGGATAGGTTGATAGAGAGAAAAGCAATAGTAAAATTGGATGATTTTGATCCTCGAGCAAGTGTTAACCGTATAGTTGTTATTGAAAAGCCCAATGGAAACTGAGATTATGTCTGGACCCTTCTAACCTCAATAAACAAAAATAATTCGTTAAAACCTAGATTAGTTCCCAAAACTTGAAGACATTTCATCACAGATTTTAGGTAAAAAATATTTTACAGTTTTTGATTTAGCTGAAGGGTACCACCATATTGAGCTTGATGAACATTCTTCTTGGAAATGCTGTTTTTCAACCCCTTTTGGAATGTATAAGTATATAGTATTACGATAGTTGTGTGCAACATCTGGTGACATCTGTACTCAACTCTATGAGTTAGAAAATACAGATGGCGTTCCAAAATCTAGGAACAGCACCATTAATGCCGCATCATTCGGTAAACACCGATCTGATTGGTTTGAAAATGGTGAGGTTTTGTTTTTTGTTTATCAATCCCAATCCTCTGACCGGTTTCGCCGTATTAAGGCTCATCAGAGAGGCTATAGGGCTTGATAACCAAAGAACAAAACCTTCGTTCCAGTATAGTCAACTGGAGATAAAAAATAAAAAAAAAAAAGATTATATAACATGTCAGGATAGGTTGATAGAGATAAAAGCAAATAGTAAAAGTGGATGAATACGGCAAATATATTACAAAAAAAAAAAAAACAAAAAATAAAAAAATAAAAAAATAAAAAAATATAAAAAATAAAAACAAAATTAAATATTATTATATTATTGATTACCGAATGATGCGGCATTAATGGTGCTGTTCCTAGATTTTGGAACTCCATCTGTATTTTCTAACTCATAGAGTTGAGTACAGATGTCACCAAGATGTTGCACACAACTATCATTTCTGGCATCCAGTTGACTATAGCCCTATAGCCTCTCTGATGAGCCGTAATACGGCGAAACCGGTCAGAGGATTGGGATTGATAAACAAAAAACAAAACCTCACCATTTTCAACCTATATAAGTATTACCTTATGGTTTGTCAAGTTCCCAGGATATATTTCAGGAACAAGTAGAAAATAATTTTTCTAACATAAAGAATGTACAAATATGTCATGATGACCTGATTGTATGGGATCTGACAAATTTGAACATGATAGAGCAGTTGAACAAGTAGTACAGCGAGCTCGACAAGTAGTGCTAAATTTAACAAAGATAAATTGCAGTATTTTCAAACAGAAGTAAAATTTATGGGACAAGTTTTTTCAGAAAAAGGAATGGAAATCGATCCGGACAGAGTAAAAGCTTTAGTGTTATTGGAAAATCCAAAAAATAAAGTTGAACTTCAAAGAGTATTAGGTTCATTTAATTATGTAAGAAGGTATGTTGTAATATTGGCACAATATATACAACCTTTTTGTGAATATTAAAATCAAATACTGAGTGGCTATGGCTTCCTAAACATGAAGAGTGTTTTTAAAAAACTAAAAGAGATTGTTTGCAAGTCACCTGCATTAATACCTTTTGATCCTAGTAAAAAAATTATCTTGCAGTGTGACGCTTCAAAAAATGGTCTTGGTTGTTGCATGTTTCAGAAGTATCAGGGCAATTTTAAAATTGGTTGCTTGTGCTTCTCGCAACATGAATGATCATGAAATAAATTATAGTCAAACAGAGAAAGAATTTTTAGCTAATACATTGCTACTCAAAATTTCATAGTTTTATATATGGTTTTAGACATGTACAAAGTGACCATAAACCAATAATTGCGATAATGAAAAAAGCAATTTGCAAAATTGGTTCAGTTAGATTGCATCGAATTAGGCTTAAATTACTAAATATTCTCTAAATGTGTACTATGTTTCAGGAAAAAATGTACAATTTGCTGACATGTTATCTAGGTCAAGCTTAAAAGAAACTGAATATGACAAGGATATGTTTGATATGGTACATTTAGTGTCAAAACATTTACCAATAAGTGAGGAAAGGAAATCTGAACTTCGACTAGAGACCAATAAAGACCCAACTCTGTCAAAAATAGTTGATTTTTATTTTAATGGTTGGCCAAACAAAACAAATAATATCATCTCTCAACAATGTAAGTCATTCTATAACCTTAAAGAGTCAATTTATGTAGAAACCGGTATCGTGTTTCTTGATGAAAAAATTATTATTCCTGAGAGCCTTAAACAACCAATGATTAAACTTTTACATAAAGGACACATAGGCATAAGTAAAACTATCAATAAAGCTAGGAAACTGTTTTATTGGCCGGAAATTTCACAAGATATTGTTAACTTTATAAAAAAATGTAGAACTTGTGAAAAGTTTATGTCCAGTAATTATAGAGAACCTTTATTACCACACTCTATTCCAAAGTATAGGTTTAACAAAGTTGGCACTGATATTTTGGAATATGGAGCAAACCCATACTTAGTTGTCGTTGACTATTTTTCACACTGGATTGAACTGTACAAATTGAAAGACAAAACGTCTAAATCAGTTGTAGATGCTTTCCAAGATATTTTTACAAAATTTGGATATCCTTCTTATATTATAGCAGATAATTTACCATTTTTATCGAGGAAATGTCATAGTTATTACTCCAATAAAGACATTACTGTTTTAACATGTACTCCACATTATCATCAGAGTAATGGTCTGGCGGAGAAAGCAGTGAGTATTTGCAAACAAATCCTTAGAAAGTCATTTGAAGAATGTACTGACTATAGAGAATCAATACAATAACTCAATCTTAATATCTTTGGGTGCTTCACTAGCACAAATATTACAAAGTAGAAATTTGAAAACGGAACTTCCTATAATGGGTTCAAACTTAGAACCAAGAATAGTCAGGACATTTTTAACAAGTTATGTGTCAAAAAACAGAATATGACATTACAATACAACAAGACAGCTCGTAAAAAAACCACCATCTTTGAAAAAGGGGATAAAGTAGTGATTAAAAGTGCAAAAGACCGAATTTGGCATAAAGGTATCGTTATTGAAAAGTGTAAAGAGCTAGGTCATATTGGATAAAAAAAGAGAGTAATGGAAAAATTGTTAGGCGAAACTCCTTTCAAATGAAACATTCACAAACAAGTAATAAGGAATTTTTCATTGGACCCTCGATTGTATCCAATTGACGAAACTCAGTTCTCCCATACTCCTACGACTAGTGACTTTAATAAACTTATCATTAAATAACGAACTAAATGGTAGCACATTAAATAACGACACTGAAACAGTATATAATTCAGATGGAAATGAATTGATGTCAACTCATAACAGAGTATCGCGTTCAAGGATACCATTCCAGATGGATCAAATTCATTTACTTTCATTAGTGCAACACGTTCTGGTAGGGTAGTTAGACAACCCCATAGACTTAATCCTTAAGGGGAAGGTGTTCGATGTTCAGAGTGTAATCCTGAACATACTATGACAGATGTCAATAAGGTTAGGTTGGTTTTATATTATTATTAGACATAAGACAAGTTGATGTTCACGTTCACCATAAAATGTTATAGTGATGATTAAATTAATATACATTAAAAAATATGTACTTTCATTTGAATTCAACATAAAACAGAGAATACTAAAATAAAAATAAAGTGGTTTTCAACTCTCTTGTATCTCAAAAACGTACAGATGAATATTTTCGTCAAGAAATTGATGAAGATCACCACGTTTCACATACTCCACTTTCTGAACTTCCAATTGATTTAATCACCACCTTTCCAAATGATTATATGCACAATGTTTGTCTGGGAATTGTCAGAAAGTTACTTAACACATGGATGGTGGGGGGGGTCTTTTAAAAGTTAGGTTGCAACACCAAAAGTACAGGTAATTTCCCAACATTTACTTGATTTAAGAAAGGTGTCGTCGTTCACTTGAGGAACTTCACAATACTGGAAAGCTACTGAGCTTAGAACTTTTCTTATTTATGTAGTCCAATAGTTTTAAAGGATGTTGTAAACATTGCTGTTTACGAAAATTTCTTGGCATTTCACTTGCTATTTCAGTACTTTTATCAGATCCGGCATATAAAAAATTTGGGAGTTCGCCTTGGTTAGAAATATAATTAACGTTTTTATTGATCATGTAAAAGTTTTATATGGTTTAGAATTTATGGTTTATAATGTTCATTTGTTGTCTCATATTTGTGATGATGTTGATATGTTTTTTGGAGTGCTTGACAATTTTTCAGCTTTTCCTTTTGAAAATTATTTAGTACAATTAAAGTTATTAGTAAAAGCTTCAACAAATCCACTTCAACAAATTCATCGGCGGCTCCACGGAAAGAAATTTATTGATTTGAAGCTCTAACTCCCAGCTCAAAACCAAAATGAATTGCATTTTCCGCATTCAAGGGCCTCTTATATCATCAAATGGAGAATGTAAAATGGCATAAACAGTTTTGACAAAGTAAAGTTTTATAATGTGACTATTTCAACGAAAAATAAAAGTATAGCAGATAGTTACTGTTTTAATATGCAAGGAAATAAAGTTATGCAAAATACACAATATCACAAAAACTCATGATAACAAAACTTATGTTATTGCAGAGAATACCTTGAATATGATGACTTTTATACATATCCCTATGCAGCAAGTAAATTAAATATATTTGAGGTTAAATCCTTGTCTCAACTTAAAGTATGGTCAAACAAAGAAATATGTGGCAAATGTATGGTATTACCTGTAAAACATCTTTTTGTAGCTATACCTATCATTCATTTCAGTATTATGAATATTTTTGTTGTCAATAATTAAGGTAAATTATTATTGAAGGATTTAGGATGTTCCCATTACAATGTCACTCATTTTAGAAACGATATGTATACCGTATGTTTCTCAGACTTTAATAAAAACACTTCTAGATTTTCAACAATGCTTTAGTTTTATTTCTATTTTTGCGTTTGATAAAATGGCAGCGATAAAATATTTTTTTTTAATTGTGACGTAAAAATCACGTCACATTTGTAACGTGAATTTTACGTCACATTTATGTCGTCATTGGTCCGAGACATTAGGAAGTCATTTTAACGTCATTTAACTGGTCATTTCTGGTCACTGTATGACTAGTTTTTGACGACAATTTTGTTTGTTTATTTAGCTGGGATCTCTATGTGTTTGTATCAGATAAACCAGTGGTCATATTTGAGGACAATCAGTCAACAATTAACATTGCTAATAACCCTGAAAATAACAGGAGGGATCAAACATCTAGACATCAAACACTTTTTTATTAAAGAGAAAATTGAATCTGGATTAATCAAAATAGAGTATATTAATACAAATGAAGCAAGTAGCAGACGTTTTACACCAAGCCACTTCAAAAGATTCATTTGCTAAATTGAGACAGTGTTTGAGTCTAATTTAATTTTAAGATGTACGTTTGATAGATATTAATGACTGATTGCTGGTCTGGTTCAATTCCAATGTCAACTTCTGCACAGTTACTCAGTTCGCCATGCGTAGATTGACATTTAAAGGAATGACAATTATTTTAATACATCCCCATTTAGTCGGATATTAAATAAAAATTATGCGGCCAAATATTGTGGATAGGAAAATGCTGCATATGGTATAACAGCAAATCGAAATAGCAAATAACTACACAACCCGCGCCCAAATCTTTAGTTTATTAGTAAAATAAATAAGAATTCCAGCGTTCCCCTGTACGACTTTTTATGCATCTCGCTTCACCGGGAGAATATCTGAAACAAAGAAAATAATATTACGACAAGAACATAAAAAACGTCAACGTGTTTTAACCGATTTCAGCTGAATACCTAAAAAAAAAATCAAAAACTTTTCATTACATCCAGAGATTTCCGACAAAAACCGAAAAAGTCAAATTTCTATTTGTTTTTTACCACTTTATTAATGATTATTTTGGAATTTACTCCGGATGTAATAAAAAAAATTCTTTTTTTTTAACCAAATTGTTTAGCAATAAAATGCGCAACGTTGTCTCCATTTAACTAAAGCTCTATCAACAATAGTTTCTGAGATAGCAATGCTAATGCATCGAACTTGTAACACCCTGTATACAGGGTGTTCCATAACAATATGACAATCTCTCGGGAGCATACAGGGGAAGTCAAAATACGATTTGTTCATATAAACATTTTTCCTAAAGTCACTACTAAGGGAGATATCGAGCCCCAAAGAACGGGTCGACCTTCTATTTGACATCAAAACCAGGTATCTCGTCTTAGCAGAAAGACAGGAACTAACTGGTACCTAAGACACAATTTGCTTAAACTTTGACAGTTGTCATTATTTTCAGCTGCAAACGCCATTAATGAATATGAAACTCTTGACATTTTTATCGAAAAATTGTGCTCTTCTTTTATTTTGATAAAATAAATGGTTTTCGAGATAAATCGATTTTTCATTGAACTGCTTAAACCACAATGTTATTAAAAATATTCGTTAAACTAGTTTTTTTATGTAAATTAGTATTCAAAGTTTATGTACAGAATAACGAAAGATATGGAAGAATACTCGTTAATTGAATAAGCATTTAATTATTTATTTTTTTATTAATTTAATTTTTTAATTATTATTTTATTCATTTTTCACCTCTGCCAACCCCTACTGTCCCTATCAGCTTTCATACTTTTTCGTTTCGTTCTGCATTAATTTCGCCTTTCATGTGTATTTTAAACAAAAAACGAATTCAATAAATATTTTTAATAACGTTGGGTTTTAAGCAGTTCAATGAAAAATGGATTTATCTCGATAAACCGTTCATTTTATCGAAATAAGAAGAATGATTTTTCGATAAAAATGTTAAGAGTATCTATTAATGGCGTTTGCAGCTCAAAATAATGACAGCTGTCAAAGTTTAAGCAAATTGTGTCTTGAGTACCAGTTAGTTCCTGTCTTTCTGCTAATACGAGATACCTGGTTTTGATGTCAAATAGAAGGTCTCTTTCGATAAAACATTAAACCCAAAAATCATTACAATATACAAAGTGGTTCAAAAGTTACGGCCAAAAACGTTAATTGGAAGGCAGTTCTTTGGGGCTCGATATCTCCCTTAGGAGTGACTTTAGGAAAAATGTTTATATGAATAAATCGTATTATTTTGACCTCCCCTGTATGCTCCGGAGAGATTGTCATATAGTTATGGGACACCCTGTATAGTGTAAAAGTTTAAGAATTAAGTGTAGAATTTAAAATGTATTAAAAAATGTGGTTCTATTTAAAAATACCCATATTTTATCTGCCACAAATTTATGCTCCACCCTGCATAGTCAAAACAAAAAAAAAACATTTCTAATTTTTGTTTTTAAAAATATTGCCCAGCTTAAATTAAAACTGATATTATCATAGCTTATAAAAAACAAAGATCACAAAATGGTGCACGCTAGATGTAACAAGTCTTCCTGATCATTCAATCAATGAGTAGGGTGTTACATTAGAAAACAAAGAAAATTTGGACTGTCACAGTTTTACAAGATACTTTTTGTAGCTACCCAAATAGTTTACTCTGATCAAAATAATCAAATCAACCTTAACGTTAATTCCTGTCTATATACAGGGTAATTCAAATTCGACCCTCACCATTGGGATCTCAGAAACCATAAGAGATACGAGAAAGTTTAAATTGGGGCAAAGTTGCGCAATTTAAAGCTCAACCAAATGCTGTTTTAAAAATTTCGATTTTCCGAGCACTTCTGATAGAGATAAGATATCCGAAAAAAACTGAAAATTAGACTTTTTGTTTTTATTTATTTCTAACCTTATTTGAAGAGATATCCCAAAACTAAAAGCATCTTTTTATTGCCACTTTTTCCCAGCTATTCGATGATGGATTCAAATTTGCCACACGTCGTTTCGTTTTTTGTCAATCATCATCAACTTTCTTTTTTCTTATGGGCTCCATATTGGATTTTTAGCCCACCAAATAGTACGTTTTATTCTGATTTTAGTGATGTATAATAACTTATGATTTGCTTGATAAATGACAAAATAATTAAATAAAAACAATTTTTCTTTAGTTATTGGCTTTGAGTTAATGGGCCGTTTTATAAAATGTCATTATTTGACAGTACTTGTCAAACACGATAATTCGGACGGTCATTAGAGCAAGTCAATCATAGTTAAAAATGTATTTAGAAAAGAAACCTGCACATAAGTTTATAGTTATTTATACAGCAAGTGACTTAAACCATTTTTTATTCATTCATATTTATTCGAGTGAATAAACCGGTTTGTCACGTGTTTTATACAATATTTTATTAAATTTCGACTTCTTATATTAAAAAAAACTAAAATTACAGTTCTATTAAACTTGCACCGCGCCCCGTAGATGTGACATTGATGTTTGTTTGTTTAATTCCACGAGCGTAGCGAGTGGCCTAAGCTCTTCGAGTGAATAAACCGGTTTAAGTCACGTGTACACCTTTGTGACTGTTCAGGCCAGTTACGTGTGACAAGTACTACCAAGTAATCTTTATAAAACGTCTCATTAACTCAAAGCTAACTAAGGTAAAATTAGTTTTTATTGAATTATTTTGTTATTTATGAAGCAAATCATAAGTACATCACTAAAATCAGAATAAAACGTACTATTTGGTGGGCTAAAAATCCAATATGGCGCCCATAAGAAAAAAGAAAGTTGATGATGGCTGCCAAAAAACGAAACGTCGTGTAGCAAATTTGAATCCATCACCGAATAGCTGGAAAAAAGTGGCAATAAAAAGATGCTTTTAGTTTTGGGATATCTTTTCAAATAAGGTTAGAAATAAATAAAAACAAAAAATTAATTTTTCAGTTTTTTTTGGATATCTTCGGAAGTACCCGAAAAGTCGAAAGTTTTAAAACGGCATTTGGTTGAGCTTTGAATTGCGCAACTTTGCCCCAACTTAAACTTTCTCGTATCTCTTATAGTTTCCGAGATCCCAATGGTGAGGGTCAAATTTGAATTACCCTGTATATTATTTATAGAAATGAAATAGCTTGAACAATCACATTATCTAAAAATTCAGAAGAATTTACTTGATTTTAAAAACACTGCAACTGCACAAAGCTGTTTGCTTTATAATCATAGTAGTCATAAGATAGAAGATGTTTCATACAAGTGGTGTCTTGAGTTCATCATTTGTAACTGCAAACTACCTCATTATTACTATTACTTTAAACATGCTTTTAGATTAGAGACACTAAATATAATACATATTGATTTGACGTTCAATAATGCAATTTACCAAAGTAAATAATGATGATTATTGTTGAGATTATTGTGTTAATGTAAAACAATAATGAAAACTGCAATGCTTTTCATTTTAATGTCAATTTCAGTAAAAATAGTTAACTAACACTAAAACTTGCTCTTTTATGCACTGTTCTAATGTAGTACTTCTTGGTGGGTCATTTGAGCCTTGTTTAAGTCAATTTTTATATAAAAGTTATGCTTTCTCACCCACATGAAAAAGTAGTAAAGTATTCAGCATATACCAGATACAGATGAGAGAGAGATAGGCCTAATTTGTTACTTGAACTATACTTAAAAAATGCCAGACAAGAAAAATGTGTAGTAATGATGCATCAGCAGGGTTAAATACATAGGTTAAGTATGAAATTGGCATTGTAATCTTACATGGACCAGCAGGCTCTATGTCCTTGATTCCTGATTTTAGTGTATAATTTTCAACTATTATTGAAATATGTTCTATATGTTTGTTGAGACGAGTTACTCATTTTTTCTTTGTTTATTGGGTCTTCTGTCTCACACAAAAAAGGTTTGTTGGGAAAATGGAATTTCGCACTTGCCAACACGCGTTTGATAATGATCATAGAGTCAAATGGAATGAATGTAGTATCATAGACAAAGAAACTTTTTCAAAAAGACGTAAAATAAAAGAAAGTGCATATATTAGATTAAACCATGACTCCTGTGTTGCTACATCCTCTATTAATATTGACCAAACTTGGTTAAATATTCTAGAGGAGGAGATAACACTTGGTCATATCAAACGAAACTGAAATTTCTTGTAATTTTGTTTTCATTATAAAACCCACCTTTCACTACAACAATAGATAACCTTTCCTATTGGAATGACAAAAGTCAAAATTTATGTCAATTTTTATTGACAAAACCCTTCTCAGAGTTCCAAATTGAACATTATCAGGTTTAATATTTATTAAGTTGTTGTTTTCTGTGTTCTGCCGTTGTGTTCTTTGTTTTTTAGATTCTCTGAAGACGGTGGTAGATTTTCCACCGAAACGTCAGCGTTTTTAGGTAACAAGACCGAGCCTAAGTCAGTGGTCTTGTGTTGGGACGACTAGGTTAATGTTATTTTCAACTTAGTTGAAAATAGTGCGAAATTCCATTTTCCCAACAAACCTTTTTTGTGTGAGACAGAAGACCCAATAAACAAAGAAAAAATATTATTGAAATATTGTATTAAAATTAAAAATATAACTATTTTAGCTGCATGGGAATCTGTTTGACATAACATAATAAAAACAAAAGCAAAGTGACAATTTCGAACTAGTTGACATAACAACAGATGCAAGATGGCTTAATCAGCTGAATTTGTTTCCTCAAAGTGATAAGCCGCGTGACGTCACAGTAGAGTGTTCCGGCTGCACAATATGCACTTAAAACCTTTTATATTATTTTTTACATTGAACAGTAGAGACTAGAAATCTATTTTCACAGAATGTACACACTACTTTCCATCTGAGACATACCATATTTATAGAAAATGGTAAGCTCAAATAATCAAAATATAAAAAAAATGAACTTCATTAAGTATTGGATTGTTAAAAAAACATTGCAGCTGCACAAATACAGGGTGTTACAAATTAGATGCATTAGCATTGCTATCTCAGAAAGTATAGTTGATAGAGCTTTGGTTAAATGGAGGCAAAGTTGCGCATTTTATGGCTAAATAATTTGGTAAAAAAAAATTAAAACAATTTTTATTACATCCGGAGATATCCAACAAAAACAATGAATCAAATTTCTATTTTATTTTTTTACCACTTTATTATTGATTATTTTGGAAAATCAATTGCACCTTCTGGAGGCAATAATTTATGCTATTTAAGAAAATAATGTTTGTATTTAGCTACAACGTTTCGTTTTTTAGATACCATCATCAACTTAATATTTTAAAAAACGGACGGGAACTTTTGATTTCGTTTTTTAGTAGCTATTAACCTCCCGAAAATAATAATGTGCCACACTTGTCAAAAAATTATACCTAGTGTACTTAGGTATTTGTTTTTTTTTTCAAATATGCATTTGCAATTCATATGTTATCAAAATGAGTAAATAATTTAGTTTGATATGATTAAGCTGTTTCATCAAAACTCAACATCGAATTCAAACATGTGAGTATCTGAAAAATAAATAACTAACCAAAAACATTTTTTTTTTAAATAAATGAAAAGTACCACAAGAAACTCTCTCTCTTTTTCGAAGGAGCAATGAACTTAATTATTAAATTAATTAAAACTAAATTATCTACTCATTATGACAACATATCAATTTCAATTGCTTAATTTTTTAAAAAATCTTAAAATACCAAGTACATAATACGAGTACACTAGGTATAGTTTTTTGACATGTGTGACACATTATTAGTTTCACAAGGTCTGTGGCTACTAAAAAATGAAATAAAAAGTTGAGGTCGGTATTTGATAATTTGAAGTTGATGTTGGTATCTAAAAAAGTAATGTTTGAGCTGAAAACTAAAACTATTTTCTTGAAGAGCATAAAAAAGTGCCTCCAGAAGGTGCCATTGATTAAAGTGGTAAATAAATAAAATAGAAATTTGAGTTTTCCGGTTTTTGTCCGATATATCCGGATGTAATGAAACTTTTATGAATTTTTTTTTACCAAATTATTTAGCAATAAAATGCGCAACTTTGCCTCCATTTAACTAAAGCTCTATCAACACTTTCTGAGATAGCAATGCCAATGCATCGAGTTTGCTTTACAATCATGGTACTAGATAAGCAAATGTTGTATCATGTAAGTAATTTTATAGCCATCATTTGATCTGAAGAATTGACACTTATATGAATTAGATTATGACTGTTCCTTCAAACATGCATTTAGATAACACAGTGAATACATACAGTGCTTTTGTAACATGCATACTGCCTAAGTCCAATAAAATTAAAAAGACTAACTTTTCACAAAAATTCTCAGACCTCTATGTTTGTAATTTTATTAACCGCTGCTTGTGTTATATGAATTTGGAATTATACAGGGCCCAAAAACTGCGTATTTAAAATATTTTTGATCTTTTAAATGGCAACACTACTTTATTATTGTATAATTTGGAATCTAGAAACAAACAATTCATAAGTATTGTTCCATGCAACTTGTACCACAATTGTTCTGTAAATATTGATAATTTGAAACCAATAATTTTCCATAAATCAGATTAACATCCCCAAAAATGATTGATAACATTTTTAAAAAAAATGTAAAAAGATAATAAACCGTCTTGGTTATTGTAACAGCCCATAGAGTTCATTTTAAAAAGCTGATTTTAATTTTTTTCTATTTTTTTAAGTAAAAGTTGTGGGACCTATAATTTTGAAAAGTGTATTTGACATTTGTTTAAAAACAATTGAATATCAGTATGGAGTATGTTGCATGAAATAAGAATTGTTTGTAGAATCCAAAACCTCCTATAAAAACAAGGTTCCAAGTGTTTTTGGAAAAAGTACAGCCCACTTTATAGAGTGGGTGTACCAGTGGAGAAATTTAGTTCAAGTATTAGTATTCACTGTAAAAATTGAAGGTGATTATAAATGATAAGTGTATGGAGGTTATTACATAACATATAGACTGACAAGTGCCAGTACATAAATAGTAAATATTAAATAAAAAGTTGTAGCTTGTAAAAACCTTTTTCTTTAAGCCGGAACCCAAAACAAAAATGAAAAAGTTAATAAAATCATGTCCTTAAAAACTATCATTTTTGTGATAATATTCATCTGTCAATGCAAGGTTAACCATACAACAGGTGTGAAAAAGGCAAGAAGATTTAATTTTGGTATTAGCCCTAAAAAAATTTGGTTTTTAAGTGAATTCAATTATTACTGATACTAAATTATAAATTATTTTTTTTTATAAACTCCTTTGGTCATAAGCATTGATTCTATTCTTAGTGCTAATATTAATACTATTACTAAAATTAAATTTTGTTATATAAACTAGACTTAAGTCCCTTCCATTTCATCAAATTTATGCAGTACCTACTGTACAAAGACACTGTATAATACATATTAACTCAAAGTTGAGCAATGCAGTGTATAATGATAATTGTTAAACATAAAACAATAATGAAAACTGCATTGGTTTTCATTTGAATGTTAATTTAAATAAAATCAATATACTGACCTTAAAACATGCTTTTTTATTCACTGTTCTAATGTAAATAGCCCCCTGCACACAATTTCACTCTTCAACTTGATTAAGTTGTTGCAATCTTCTTAGTGGGTAATTTGTTCTTCGCTTAGGTCAATTTCTTCATAAAAGTTGTATTTTCTCATCCACATGGAAAAGTAGTGAAGTATTCAGCATATACAGGATACAGATCTGTGAAATAGGCCCAATTTGTTAGTTGAACCACCCTTAAAAAATTGTCAGACTAGACAAATTTTTAGTAATGTATACAAAAGATGCATCAGCAGAGTTTTTTCAGGTTAGGTACGAAATTGCGATTGTAATCTTACCTGGGCTAGCAGGCGTTGTATGCATTATCACCATTGAAAAATATACATTTACTTGAATTTAGTGAATAATCTTCCCCAATTATTGGATTATTGTAATAAAAATACAATAATTATTTCAGCTGCATGTAAATTTTTTTGACACAACAAAAAAAACAAAACAACAGCAAAGTGACAAGTTGGCATTTGACATCATAACAGATCCAAGATGGTCTATCAGCAGAACTTTTCCTCAATGCGTTACGCCGGGTGACGTCACAGTGGATGCACGAGTGCACAATATGCACCCAAGGGATTACAGGCGTTGTCCGTGGTTTTGTATTACTATTTGATTCTCTCTCTTCATTAAAGTAGTCCATCTTCACAGAGTGGAGGCATTACATTCTTCTGAGATGGTATTTATAGGAAGGGGTAAGTTCTACGAAACGAAATATCTAAAAATTTAGATTCATTAAGTATTGGATTTATTGTTTAAAAAAAACATAGCAGCAGCACAAAGATGTTTTCTTTACAATCATAGTACTTGATACGTAGATATTCAGCCTTATGCCGTAAATCCATTGACTTAATATCAATATTGAAATAATTTCAATGAAAATTGACCACTATTTCAATTTTTGGTCACATTTGATTAAAAAAACTGTAAGTAACAATTGATTGATAAAATTTCAAGCTTTACTATGGCAACATTGCATTTGTGTTATGGCCAGACCAAACCAGACGGAGCAGTACCGACCTAACCTCACAAATTATGTAAATTTTAAACAGATTTTGGTGTGTGGTGTGCGTTGGATATTGAGCACGTGACCATGTGGGGAACGGATGGTCGTCACTATCAATAAAACACCACCATTTTGCTTTTTGAATAAACCGAATTGCATTTATTCATTGCTTGTTGATAGTCTGCCATTAATGGAACATTTCCAGCATGCTTAAGACTAAATACACCGCCGTGATATGAGAAAAACCGAAAAACTAGGAACTAGCACGATAACCGACAACCATTTTGTTCACTTGCCCGACACTGTCTCTATTCTCAAATAACGGGGAAAAATGTGCAATGTCAAATAAAAAATAACCTAAGTCGTCTGTCATTATTATCTTGCCCAACACGGACAGATACTTCGACACTAACCTACTCCGAGTAAAGAACCGAACGAGACGGTAGGCAACACCGCCACAGGTGTTTTTCAGTTTTTTTTTTCCGGCAACGGTAAGTACTTAATTCAAAATTAGAATAAAGTACCAAACTTAATTTTTAAATCAATTTTAGATATGTCTAAGAAAGCCGCAAGACAGCAATATATTCAACTTCTAACTGAGGTAGAAAGTTCTGAGGTTTTAAAGTGGGGAAAAGGTACCCCAGATTTAAAAAGACAATCTTGGGAAAAAGTTGCAAAGGCTATAAATTCTATTGGAGGTACCCAAAAAACTGGTGAACAATGGAAAAAGGTATATAATTTACAGTAGTTAAGACTTTTATTGCAATTTCACATGTACCTATATTGTATTGTATCTGTCTGATTCATTTATATTATAGAGCCTATTAGTAAAATAGACTATGAAATTTTAGGCCTTCATTGAATGGAAATCCCACATAAAAGCAAAAATTCGGAATAATGCGGAACTATCTGATGTAGAAAAAAAAATGTGTCAATTTAACTGGACTTTATATTTTCCCTGGTGGAATCCAAGAAATACCCGAACTAGGTATTGTAGTGGCCGGTGAGTTTTATAAGTTTTGGTGATTTAATGTTAGTAGTAGAATCAAATTTTTGTTTAATGCTGGATGTCATTACTAACATAGAAAATAGTCAAAGAGTATTTGATTTAAAGGGCTCAACACACTAGCCTGTCTCTTGAAGAATCAATTAGAATTAAGTTAACTTCTTTGCAACTTTGATATCAAGTCTTTATGATTTCTTAGAGGTTTTTGGCATTTTTTTAGGGATATTAAGAATTACCATTTTTTTAGTCAAGAGGGTCTGTTTTGTTAGTATGTTAAGCACTTTATAAATAATAGTATGACTTTGTAAAATGTGTACATGTATTGTAGTGTTGCATAGTTCTACTAAACTTAAAACAAATTAGTTTTGTTTTGGAAGGGAACAGGAGGGAAGACATTATTACATCAGAAGCGTTTGAAATGACTACAGAAATTATAAATAATTCAGTCAGTAATCAGATACTTGAAGATAAAGATAGAAATGAGGCTTCAGAGTGTTTTGAAAATAACTTAAATCCAATGAAGGAAGAAAATGGATCCAATGAAGGTAGAAAAAGAAAGATGTTTGGCAGCAAAAAGATATCTTCATCGTCTATGAAAAATACAAAATGTAAGTAGCTAGGCTGATAAAAAACAACTTAACCATTAAAAAAACATTATATTCAGGCTGCAGTAACACTTTCCTGTACATTTTTAAAATTATTTGCTAGTTTCTAAAAGTTAGAATTTATTTTTCCAGGTCTTTTAGAACAACACATTCAATCAACAAATACTGGATTAAAAGAAATATCAAACTCCATTCTGGCAGTAGCTCAATCGATAAACAATTTAGCTGATGCCATCCGAGCGAGTAAAATATGAAAACATAAATAAAATAAGTTTCAATTAAGTTCAAAATAAAATATATAACATATTTGTTGCAGTTTTTATTCATTTTATTTTAATCCAGTGCTTTTGCTTGGTCTAATAACCCTTGCTAAAAATAAATACAAATTTTGCTTATCCAGGTTATTTTAAATGTAAGCACGTTTTGGAATAAATAAATATGATACAGACTGTTACATTAAACTTTGTAGCAGACAAGAAAGCAAGGACCAGTCCTCTACAATTGGAAATGTACCTGCAGTATAAAAAACAGTTTTCACAAAATGAAGAAGCATTTAAAGATCGTTGTCTCCAATTAAATCATGAAAATTGCGGTCCAAAAAGAACTATGGAAAATTGGAAACGAGTAGGTAAATTTGTACTATGTGTTTAGCAATATTTTCAGCATCAGGATACCTTCTTTTATAGGTTTTTGATGAATGGGAGTCCAGAGTCAAGGCAAAAGCAAGGAGAATTCACTTTGAGCAAGAGTTAACTGGGGGTGGACTTGCAGTCATGGAGATACTGACAAATCTTGAAAAGAGTCTGTTGGAAATCTTGTCAAAGATATTGATATATAAAAAAAAGACAAAAAGTAAACCCAGATATAAAATTAAGAAACTTCAGTGCAGAAAGAGGCAAAAAAATGTTTAGGTACCTATGTTTCCTTCAAGTGCTCCGATCACCCTAATAATAATAAGCTTTTTAGATGAAACACTTCAGGTAACTGAATTGTTAAGAAAAAACTTAGATATGTTACAGTGTAGAATATTATAAAGTGTAACGGAACATTCCTAACTTTTATGACAAGTGACAAGTGACGTGTGGGAAGGGTGTCAGGCAGACGATAGTGAGTAGTTTCCGTCCCGCGCTTGAGAGAGATTCTCATTACTTATATATTCTAATTCATGTCACGATAGAATTAACATGTGTTCTCGTTTCTTTTATTAAACTTCTGATGTTATACAGTAAAAGCAAAACTATTATAAATTGTTAACGTTTGTCTGAGTGTGTGTCTTCTCTGTGTACTGTCCCATCGCCGAGAAAACCCTAAACTTAACAGGATTCCCAGAGTTTCTAGAACCCACGCTAGAAAAACCCGCCACAATCTGTCGCCCAACGTTGGCCCTGGATCAAGTCCTGTACCAGTTTAGTAAGTGTTTCAACCTGAGACTAAAAGACAGTAAGTGATTTTCCAAACGAGACCCTGAAAAGGTGCTTCATCACATAACCACACTTTATGTTTCCACGTTTTTTTTTTTTTTTCCTCGTTTTTTTGGCTCTACCAACTAGGGTATTTTGCCAGCTCGACACGTAAGAGGTCCAGTATGTCGGGCTTGTGCCCCTGAACCTCCAATAACTTTATTGTAAGATAAGTGCTGTGACTTCAACTTATGCAGGTGGCTCTTCTTGGTGGATTTGTTCAGTCTTCTTAATCCTCTTGACTATGTTATCAATCTACACTAAGGAATGGACAGCACGACTACGTAACAGTACAGACACAGACATTAAATGAGACGCTTTCACACAGCTACAAGGGGCAGAGGTTGACCCAGGCTAAAAACAAAAATGAACCCACATTTATGGAAATTCTACTTACAATTTTATGTTGTTAGAACTTAGGAAGTTATTAAGTAAGGTCATTGTCATTATTTTTGGGTTCCGCACTACACATTCGATGTTTAATGGAGATGTGTAACCTATTTTGATTAATTCTTCATATATGTTATTATCTATATTATTATTAGGGCACTCAAAGAAGATGTGGTTTAAGCTCTGTATCATTCCGCATTCACAGTTAGGACTGTCTTTAATTTTAATGTTATGTAGGTGTAAATTTGTGGAACAGTGGCCCGTACGCATTCGTATTACTGTTGTGAGTTGCTGTCGGTTCCCGTATGGTAGTTTAGCAAACCAGCTCGTGTGCGGAAAACTTTCTTGTACAGATCTGTAAGAGGAGCCTTTATTTTTTGTAATCTGACACCATTCCTGCTTAAACTGTTCCAAAAGATGCGTCCTTATTTTGTTGAAGATATTTTTATTGTCAATAAAAATTTTTTTGGGGACATTTAGATCCCTTCCAATATTTGCTAGGGTATCGACTATCATATTGCCCTGTATCCCGGCGTGACCCGGTACCCAGGCCAATACCACACTCCATCCCTGTTTGTTGACCTCCGTTAATAGCCATCTTGTTCTCAGTGTTGATATGTCTGTGTTAGTACTTACTTGTGTCTTGATTATTTTGCCTATAGCACTTAATGAATCGCAGAAAATGATTGCTTTATAAATTTTCTTTTTAACTGTTATGATGATTGCTTCATGAATAGCTGCAATCTCCGCATTACATATTTCCTTTCATTAGGTAGCCTACTCGAGAATTTAAAGTTCAATTTTGGATGTGTATACCGAATCCCACCCGATCATTTTTTTTTGACGCGTCGGTGAAAATAAAATTATGAGTGTTTTTATATTTTTCAGATTCTATTAAAAATTGCAGTGAAACATCAGTGTCTTGTTTTTTTAAGTTTAAGTTAAGTATATTAATTTTGTTTATTTGAGCTTCAAGACTAATTTCGTAGCAGGGAAATATTTCATTTTGATATATTTTATTTAAATAAGGGATAAATGACTCAAAAGCCTGTATTAGTATTGGATTTCTTTGGTTAGTAGGATTTTTTAAACAAAGTTTTCGCACTTTCATTATGATTTGTATTATAGGATGTTGTTCTATTCCTATGAATTTAGATAAAAATTTTGTGGCTAAAATTTTTCTTCTATATTTTAACGATATTTCGCAGCTTTCTGCCAGTAATGCATTGGTTGGTGTTGATTTCATACAACCTAAAGATAATCTTAAGGCTGCATATTGCATCCTGTCTATTTTATCTATGAGCTTTTTTGATAAATTCTCGTGTGTATATGTTAAAAAGAATTGTGCTAAGGGGTGAACCCTGTGGTAGCCCAGTTGATGTAATTTGGGGTTCTGCAAGTGATCCATTGTTTTTTCTAATAAATAATTCCCTATCTTTAATAATTTCTAATATTAGGTTGGCTTGGTAAGTTGGGATATTTAAAGACAACCTCATTGTATATAATTTAAATACATTTACATGGTTGTATGCTGCTTTAATATCTAGGAATACTGCTAATGTGCTATCTTTAGTTTCAAAAGCGTGATAAATATAAGAAGTTAGTAGTGCTATACTATTATCTGTCCCCATACCCTTTCGAAACCCAGTCTGCCATTTTGAAAATGCTTGTTTGTTTTCTAACTGCCATTCGATACGATTTTTAATCATAATTTCCAAGGTTTTACAATAACATGAAGACAGTATAATAGGTCTAAAATTACTAGTAGTGTCCGGTTTTTTTCCCGGTTTTAATGTTGGTATAATATTATATTTTTTCCATTCGGCAGGAATGGATCCACTATTTAGGCAGTTATTGTAAATATTTAATAGGGCCTCTTTGGCCTTTAATGGCAACTTTTTGATCATTAAATATGGAGTATTGTCCAGACCTGGAGCAGAAAGTGACTTATTTTCTAAACTGTTAACCAATTCATCCATAGAAAATTGTTTTATAGGTTCATCTATTTTTTTCTTTTCAAATTCTGGTAGAATATTACAAATAGCAAGCTCTTTGAGAATATCTAATTTTGTATTATCCTCTATGTTATAGTGATTTTTTCCTTTTTTATGATTAAAAAGTTTAAATTTGTTCCATATATATTTTGTATTTGAATTTCTGTTTAGTGTTTCACAAAATTGTACAAAGGAATTTCTTTTTTTCTGTTTAAATTTGAATTTTGCAAAAGCTGCAGCCTTTTTTACATTAATAAAGTTTTCTACGGTAAAATTTTGTTTAAAAGTTTTGATAGCATTTTTTCTGTTTTTAATAATTTGACTACATTCCTCGTCCCACCAGGGGTTACTTGGAAATTTATGGTTGTTGCATTTTTTATATGGTATTGTACCCTCTGCTGCTGTATTTACTCTGTTTATGAAATTAGTAAAGTCCGTGTCGGCAAAGTCTAGTAAGGATGCTTTGTCATAGAATTCTTCCCAATTCGCTTTATTGAAGTTTCAGGTTAAGTAAGTATTAACAGATGATTTTTTAAAGTCATGATCAGGGCATTCATTGATATTAACACAAGTGGGGAAATTATCACTGTTACCATTATCTAATAGCACTTGCCATTCAACAAAAGACGCCAATGATGGGCTTATTATTGTCAAGTCGACTGCACTAGATTTTTGTGAATTGTGAAAGCTTGTAGTTGAACCGTCGTTTATAACTATTAAGTCTTCGTCAAGCAATTTTTCAGCTATAAGCCGTCCCCCATAATTTATTGGCATTTCATCCCACATTGGATAGTGACTATTTAAATCCCCCATAATAATCATGGTGTGACCCATGTTCATTATTTGGTCAAGAACTTCTATCTGCAAATTATTTCCTGAGTTGCAATAAATGTTTGTGATAAAAATATTATTAATTTTAATGGTTATGTATTGTGTGTGATTGTTATTAAAATACTTTATTTCATTGTATATTATGTTTTTGTGAACTAAGGTTGCCACGCCTCCAAAGCCGTCCTCCCTATCCTGTCTTAAAACAGTAAAATTTTTTATATGTAATTTATCTTGGCTCTTAAGCCAAGTCTCATTTAAAAGTACAACATCCGGTTTCTGTTTTTTAATAAGACATATAAGGTTATCCCTGTTTACTTTAACACTTCTAACATTCCACTGCAAAATTTTAAAAAACTTTGTTGTATCCATTTTTGTATAAAATTAAAACATATCTTCATCTTCACTTGAAATCTGTTGGGAATTTAAATATGAAAGAATAAGTTCTGCAATTAAGTCTCTGCCTTCTTTATTATTAATATATTTATTGAGGAGGTCATCAGTGTCTGATGCTTTCCCACTTTTTGTTATTTTCGTTTGATAGTCTATGTTAGTGGCACCTTTGGGCTCCTCTGAATTCCTAGTTCTTTGTAAGAGTTGGGGTACATTAATTGTATGTTGCTGTAAACTTGTTGAGGGCTGTTGACAGTTTTGAGAACTTAAGGGACGTGAATTTGGGAAATAAAGGCAATCATTATGTTGTTGTCTATCGTAACCCTTCTGAATTATTCTTTTTTTTGTTGGTTCATTCATAGCTACTTGTTGGTAAGATCTTTTAGATCCTATTGTTTTAAAATATTCAGTTCTCCTTTGTGTGGGAGTAATAGTTTCGTTAACATTTGAATTTTGGTGTGATTGAGGTTTTTTAATTGCTGGGAATTCAGTAGGGTTATAATAGTACTCATTTCTTACTTCATAAGTCTTCTTACACATGTTATTTGCATCATGATAGGTTAAATTTTCGAATGCCATTAGTTTTTTAATATTAAGTTGTCGTTCGTATTCAGGACATTTCTTATTATTGGAACGATGGTTACCTTTACAAAAATGGCATTTACTTTCACACGAAAAATTTTTAACTAAACCATTTTCATCCTGTTCTTCATGTTCGTTACCCGCACAATTAAAACACTTTGGTTTACTTTTGCAATTCTTTTTAGTGTGGCCATACAACAAACATGAAAAACATTGAGTTACGGGTGGTACATATATAGAGACCCTCATCCCCATGCCACAATAATACACTTCCTTCGGAATTATTGTTCCCCTAAACGTAAATAGGCAGGTACCTGTTGGAACATATTCAGGTTTATCGTTTTTAAAAGTCTTTCTGTTCATTCTTTTGATTGAAATAATCTCTACTGGGGCTGTAAAATAGTTTTTTAAGTCATCCTCAGACAGATCCATATCTACCTCCCTAACAATGGCTTTACAAGTGACAAAATTAAATGGTACAAACACTTCATATCCTTTGTCCTTTAGTTTTTTATTTTGTAAAAACTGGTTAGCCGCTCTAAAACTCACAAACTCGACAGCAACTCGATTCAATCCTTTATTTTTTGCGCCTTTAACATCTGAAAGATTAAGATCAAATATCTCTCTGTTTAATTTACCAATAGTATTATTGCTTTTTTTGGATGTTTCAATGTAAACAATAAAGGGTCCATTATCTTTTTCGCTGTATTCCGCGGTAGGTTTTATTTTCTGGTTTTCAGAACTTTCTTTATTTGATATTTGCGAAATAGTCAAACTCAAACCACTTCCCCGGTCAGGGGGGTCTTTCCCCCCTGACACCAATGCCGTAGCCATTTTTACAACCACAACGTGTGTGGTTGTTATTTAAATAACTTCCCAATAAAAATCTAACTTTTGTCTCTAAATTCACAAAAAAAAAAACAATCCAACAAACTCACCCACAAATAGCTACACAAGATCAACCGGTTAGTTTTACAAGGTCACTAGCCGTTTTCTTCGCTGTAGCCAAACGCCGATCCACTCGCCACCGAGGTTGTGACAGCGGTTTCCACGTTTTGGTTTTGTGGTTTCATTCGTCATTTACTTGTCATCAGTGTCAATTGCTAATACAGTGTTGCCAGCCATCCTGAGAGTAGGTCAGCTGTTAAACGTCAGTCAATTTCGTCGGTAAGTCAACGGTTCTTCCAGCTCCGAGTAGTTCAGCCGTTCACCGCACCATCTGACAGTCGACAGTTCCGCTAAGCAACACGGACCAGCACGGACTACGGAACACAGAACAGCACCATACGTCAATAATTAATCGAACGACAGCTGTTGTCTGTCAATCCTCATCTTTTCCCCACCTGACATACAGAAAAATAAATAAAATTTTTCGTGTTTTATTATTGTTTACATTTTACATTGGGATTTTTTGTATTGTTTTTGGAATTTCCATTTGTTTCTTTCACATTTATGCAACTTCGGTCTGGAAAAATAATAGGATCGACACAAGAAACAAACATGGAACAACAAACGCCAGTACAGCAGATAGTAATGTCTCCAGAAATGTTACAACAATTGTTATCTAGTCTGCGGACCACTGTTACTCAAGAGCAGGAAGCTCCAGTCAATCCATCCTCCAATTTCTGTGGTTGTAAATCACGCTTTAGCGGCAAGCCCGATGAGGATGTTGAGGCTTTCATTGATTCAATTACAGTATACAAAGATTGCTTGCACATTTATGATGCCCATGCATTGAAAGGTTTGTCAATGCTCCTTGTGGACAACGCTGCTACTTGGTGGCAGGGCATTAAGTCCTCCATATGTAGTTTTGATGAAGCCATCATATCACTGCGACATGCCTTTGGTTTTGCCAAACTACCACACCAGATATATCGAGAATTATTCTCCCAAGAACAGGCTGATGTGAAAACCGACGTTTTTAGGTGTCGTTCTACTGTCCCATTTACGCAATGACTCTGCAGTTAGTGAACACATACAACTCGACATGGTTTATGGACTTCTCAACTTCAAAATAAGAGACAAGGTACCTCGAGAAAGTGTTCAAACCTTCAAAGAACTTATTGAAGCCGCACGTATAGTAGAACAAACCTATTTGGACAATTCTGCAAAACCAACAACCAACTGTTCCAATACTAAGGGTGAGCAAAGACCTAAGTTAACATGCAACTATTGTAAGAGTTTTGGCCATACTATTGATGTTTGTAGGATGCGTGCTCGAGTTATTTCACACAATCAAGCACCTACAGCTGTTAAGACTACTGCTAACCAAGATCAAGAGAAGTACACATCCACCAGTAACACATTCCCTCGAACAGTGTCTTGCTATGGATGTAAAACACCAGGTTTTATTAAGAGTAACTGTCCCAAGTGCAGTAAGCGACCCACATCATCCACCACTGACAATCCAACCATGCTAGCTGAATTTTTTGGCGCTACGCTAAGCTCAGCTCCATCTTCAGCTTGTACTTTGACTTATGTGAACATTGAAGGTCACCATGGCATAACCTACCTAGATTCTGGAGCACAGTGCAGTATTGCTGGTGCTAAGCTTGGTGCAATACTGATGGATGAAAAAGTACCATTTGTAAGTAAGCAGATCCAGATGACTTTGGCTGATGGTAAGACTTCTACGGTCGAAGCCTACTGTTTTGAGGCCCAAATCAACCTAAAGGGCCGTAACTCTAAGCTCTCCCTAAACTGGATATTTGCCCATGACAGTAGTAGAACTCTCTTAGGGGTTGATTACATTAAACAAGCAAATATTATTCTGGATTTACCTCGTGACTGCTGGTATTTTGGAGATAATCCACAAGAACAGTTTGCATTTGTAACGTTGCCTCCTATTGTATCACATGAAGTTATGCAAATTAGTAAACCAGAGCCACTACGAAGTGAAGAAGCCTTAAACGTGACTGTAAGCGAAAGAAGTTGCTTAAATAAGTTACTGCAGCAACATGAAGATTTATTTAGCCCAAGCACTGAAGCTACTCCCTTTGCTGAACACATCATTGAGTTAACTGATGATTTGCCCGTAGCAGTGCCACCTTACAGACTTTCTGAAATTCGACGAGAACAGTTACGCAAAGAATTGGATAATCTTCTGTCCCAAGGGATCATCGAGGAGTGCGAGTCACCATATGCTTCGCCAGTGGTACTAGTACCCAAGAAGGATGGTAGTGTACGGCTGACTGTAGATTATCGCAAACTTAATGCCAAAACATGCCCGGATCGCTACCCTCTTCCACGCATTGACGACACTCTTCATGCCGCGCGACGAGCCCGCTATATGACTACCTTAGATCTCAAAGCTGGATATCATCAAGTCTCAGTAAGGCCATGTGATCGAGACAAGACGGGATTCATCTGCCCTTTTGGTACATTCCGGTACACTAGGATGCCGTTTGGACTGCGGAACGCGCCTTCCACTTTTCAGAGGCTAATCGACCGTTTTCGTGCTGGACTTCAAGATATCCCCATACTGGCCTATCTCGATGATATTATCGTTCTTTCCGACTCATTCGAAGCTCATATTGAACACCTTCAACGAGTATTTGACAGACTCCGTTTCTTCAAACTCCGACTCAACCGTGATAAATGCAATTTCTGCTGCCCCAAAGTTGACTATCTTGGACATGTGATTACCCCAGATGGAATCATGCCCAGTCCGAGCAAAATTGATGCTATAGCCCGAACGGCCACCTCCAAGAAACTTAAAGGAGTTGCTTTCATTTATTCAAAGCTGTTCATGGTATAGACGATTCATAGATAATTTTGCATCAATAGCACAACCATTGACCGCCCTTACCAAGAAAAAGGCTACATGGCACTGGGGACCTGCACAGGAAAAGGCTTTTGAGAAAATGAAAACTTTACTCACCTCTGAACCGATCCTTAGACAGGCCGACTCAACCCTTCCCTACGTTGTAAAAACCGATGCTTCTTCTTATGCAATTGGAGCATGTTTGTTGCAGGGGGAGGGGGTCGACGAGAAACCCGTAGAATACGCCAGTCGTCTGTTGACTGGCGCTGAAAGGAATTACACCACCACAGAAAGGGAAGCCCTAGCTGTTGTGTGGGCAGTTACCGACAAATTCCGTGGTTACCTTGAAGGGGCCACCGTAACTGTAAAAAGTGACCACCAACCGCTTAAATGGTTGATGACTCTGATATCTCCAACTGGACGACTTGCCAGATGGGCATTGGCGCTCCAGCCCTATGACATCGTTATCGATTATACTCCTGGGAAAACGAATGTAGTCGCCGACATGTTGTCGAGGCCACCGACGCCCAACCATGAAATCAACCTGGTAGCCGTGGATTTACCGAAACTTAAGGTTGACGAGCTACGTCTCGAGCAACTAAAGGATCCTGACGTTGCAAAGATCATCTCTAGTTTTGAAAACCCCGATGTGGACGCCACAGAATTTAAACGATGGACAGAGTTTACATCATGGACAATGGAGTTCTCTACCGATTTGTTCCCGAACTTGACGAAGAACAAGCTCAGTTAGTAGTCCCAAAAGGTCAAATTCCTAGAATTCGGGAAGAATATCACGATTCACCTCTCAGTGGACACTACGGCATTGAGCGAACCTACCAACGGATTGCTGCTCGTTATTTTTGGCCTGGTATGCGCCGAACCATTGCGGACCATGTCGCCAAGTGCATCGATTGTCAGCGGTACAAAGCCTCGAATTTGAAGCCCGCTGGTCAGTTGCAGACCCCTGTTCAGGCACAACGTTTTGAAATCGTGTCAATTGATCTCTTTGGACCCTTGCCAGATACTAAAGACGGGTTCAGATGGATATTCATAGTCGAAGACAACGCTACTCGTTGGGTTGAACTATTCCCCTTGAAAATCGCCAGTGCAGAACAGTGTGCCCGGTGTTTGATTGATGAAGTAATACTCAGATATGGAGTACCCCGTCGTGTCGTCAGTGACAACGGCGTACAGTTTGTGAGTGCAGTAATGCAACAAGTGTCACACTGCCTTGGTTTTAAACAATCGCTGATTCCCGCATATCATCCTGCATCCAATCCTGTGGAACGGAAAAATCGCGACCTGAAAGTACAGCTTTCCATCTTAGTCCACAACGACCATACTGACTGGAAGGACAAACTACCTGCTATACGCTTTGCAATGAACACTGTAAAATCTCAAGCAACCGGTTACAGCGCAGCTTACCTGACGTTTGGACGCGAGTTGAGGACCCCAGATGATGTCAGTCGAGACTTACGCGCTATTGTGGAAAATGACAATTTTGTAAACCAAATAACACCGTATCTCCGATCCATTGCAGTCACCCTCCGAGATGCCCGAGATACCCACGAACAAGAACAGGATCGAAATAAGAAGTACGCCGATCGTAAGCTTAGACCTGCTCCTCAATACACTACTGGAGACAAGGTTTTAGTACACAGCCACACTCTCAGTAACACCAAGAAAGCCTGTACCTCCAAGTTTACTCCGAAAAGAGACGGCCCTTATGTCATAACCAAAGTGGTGACACCAACTACTTTTGAAGTCGCTAGTCCGCATAACCTTCAACAACCGGTTGACAAATATCATGCATCGGCGCTGACTCCATTCAAGAGCGATTCCTCTGAAGATCCAGCCCCGGTACGGCCAATCAGAAAACGAGGACGACCAGGTACCACCAAGTGCTGTAATCACAAGGATCTGGAAAGTGAACCCGATTCTGATTCTTCTATGCCTGACCTCGGAGTTGAGCCCCATAATGACGAACTACCCGATGATGACTCCCCTAATAATGACCTACCACAAGAGAGCCAAGTTGACAGATCGCGTATGTCAACTCGACGACCAATCGTGAAGCCAAGATGCCATTGCTGTTGACGCCTACCACCACCTTCTGTTCTCCACACTTCCGAGACGGTACGTGTGGGAAAGGGGGAGAAATTGTAACGGAACATTCCTAACTTTTATGACAAGTGACAAGTGACGTGTGGGAAGGGTGTCAGGCAGACGATAGTGAGTAGTTTCCGTCCCGCGCTTGAGAGAGATTCTCATTACTTATATTCTAATTCATGTCACGATAGAATTAACATGTGTTCTCGTTTCTTTTATTAAACTTCTGATGTTATACAGTAAAAGCAAAACTATTATAAATTGTTGACGTTTGTCTGAGTGTGTGTCTTCTCTGTGTACTGTCCCATCGCCGAGAAAACCCTAAACTTAACAGGATTCCCAGAGTTTCTAGAACCCACGCTAGAAAAACCCGCCACAAAAACTATATAAAATAAAACTAATATTTAAAATAAATTAATAATGAAATAAATGTTTACATAACAAAACATCATTTTGTTTGTACTGAGTATTTCAGAAATGTCTCATAAATATAATAAACATCTTATAGAAAATAGAATTAATTAAAAAAAATAATTAAACATCATGTGTAGGAGTGTAGAATAGTTCAATTGCATAAGTATTTATGGGTCTCAAAACTGCTTTAATCACCTTACAGGGTTATTTTGCAATAAAGTTTTAATTTCCAAGTAGCCCAGCAAGCACTGAACAGCTACCAAATACGCTACTGAGAGGTATGTGATGTACTTTGAAAATGTTGTTTAACACTTATTTACCTATATGTAATGACCCAGGGTACTTCGACCGCCTTCACTTCATTTTAGAATGGTCATCATATTTCTTGGATGTCATTGCTGATTCTAAGAAAAGGGAACTCCGTTGGTTGCTATGATTGTATTCAAAGATGTCTCTTTCTTACCTAAATTATTACTTTTGTTATGCACCTCCCTCTAGCTAGATGATAGAAGCATTTTACTACCTAAAGTTATTTTAGTACATTGCAAAGTGCTGTATTATGCTGTTGTAGTTCATTCTGATCAGCTTTGAATTTGTTTTAAGTATAGGTATATACACATTCGTCAATTCACTGTTTGCAGTGTTTACACCATAGGTTTACACACCACTCCACCAGCTGATCAGCTTATCAAAATTTTGTCAACTAGAGAAAGAAATAACCTCTTGACAATTAGACCAAACGCCCGAAATGGGAGTCTCGCTTACGAAGTCTTACGACACGCTCCGAAAACGCTCGAACTCGTTCGGTTTAGACCCGATTTCTTTTGTACCTCTTGACCATTAGACCTTTTGCGCGTTTCCCGGCCAGAACAGCGCGGCAATCTTCGGTTTTACTGGTGGAGGGGGAAATGGCAAATGATCATCATCGGTTTTCGTTCTTATTCTAACCTCACATAACTAATAAAATATAGTTTGTTTTGTTTGGTTGGAAATTTCTTGTCTTTGATTATTTTAATATTGTAATAACAAATACTGCAAAATACATTTTCAGGTCTCAAACTAGCTGTGGTGTTGGCCTGTTGGTGTGACTTTCTGATTCTAGACGGGAAAAAGACGCAGACATAATTTAAAACTTTGAAAATGTTTGATTAATGACTTCAACCATTAATTACAAGTATTGTAACGAAGTTACGAATATTTTTGTGTTTGGTTTACTAAGCCGTCCGTTAGTACCGTTGGATTTGCGGCGATATGCAGATAGGGGATCTATTAATAGAAGCCGTTTAGTAAAGTAACCAGTGCTAGTACGTTGCCAAAATACGATAAGCCGTATTATTAAATTATTATATTTTCTCAGGATTGGCCAGTCCGATTTTTACCATTCTTGTTGGAAACCATTGGTAGTATTACAGGGTTTACAACAATGCTGCAGTATGATAGCGCGTAATAGGAAATTAGTGGTTTACGACTTTCCTTGTAATTATAATTCGCGAGTTGACGTAGCTGGCTAGGTTGGCCGAAGCGTACCGTTTTCCTGCAGTACTGCGTTTCGGTACGCGTCACTCGAGTAGGGCCGTGTTTCCCACTACCCGAAAGTGGGGGAATCGGACTGTCTATAAAACTGGCGTGCGCCGCCAGTTCGCTCTCTGTTGAGATCACTAGCTCCCCCGAGCAACATCTCAACCTCCCAGCAGCACCGCCGATTCAGCGTCCAATGTGGTCCCAACAGACGTATAATAGCTCAAAAGTATCAAATATGCAGACTAGAACATTAGCGGAATAGATCTATGCCGGTTTTGAGACGAAATAATACCATTTGGCACAGATTGACCACGAACGTGAAATCCAGCGACCAAAGTAGTCCCAACAGATGTAGAATAGCTCAAAAGTATCAAATATGCAGACTAGAACATTAGCGGAATAGATCTATGCCGGTTTTGAGGCGGAATCAATCTATGCCAGTTTTGAGACAAAATAATACAATTTGGCACAGATTGACAACGAACGAGTGAAATCCAGCGACCAATGTGGTCCCAACAGACGTATAATAGCTCAAAAGTAATAAATATGCAGACTAGAACATTAGCGGAAAAGATCTATGCCGGTTTTGAGGCGGAATCGATCTATGCCGGTTTTGAGACGAAATAATACAATTTGGCACAGATTGACAACGAACGAGTGAAATCCAGCAACCAAAGTAATCCCAACAGACGTAGATTAGCTCAAAAGTATCAAACATGCAAACTAGAACATTAGCGGAATAGATCTATGCCGGTTTTGAGGCGGAATCTACCTATGCCGGTTTTGAGACGAAATAATACAATTTGGCACAGATTGACAACGAACGAGTGAAATCCAGCAACCAAAGTAATCCCAACAGACGTAGAATAGCTCAAAAGTATCAAATATGCAGACTAGAACATCAGCGGAATCGATCTATGCTGGTTTTGAGACGAAAGAATACAAATTGGCACAGATTGACCACAAACGAGCCAAATTCAGCGTCCAATGTGGTCCCAACAGACGTAGAATGGCTCAAAAGTAACCATTCTGCAGACTAGAACAGCAGCGAAATCGATCTTTGCTGGTTTTGAGACGAAAGAATAAAATTTGGCACAGATTGACCTCGAACGAGCCAAATTCAGCGTCCAATGTGGTCCCATCAGACATAGAATGGCTCAAAAGTAACAAATATGCAGACTAGAACATTTGCGGAATAGATCTATGCCGGTTTTGCGGCGGAATCGATCCATGCCGGTTTTGAGACGAAATAATACAATTTGGCACAGATTGACCACGAACGAGTGAAATCCAGCGACCAATGTAGTCCCAACAGACGTATAATAGCTCAAAAGTATCAAATATGCAGCCTTGAACATCAGCGGAATCGATCTATGCCGGTTTTGAGACGAAATAATACAATTTGGCACAGATTGACAACGAACGAGTGAAATCCAGCGACCAAAGTAGTCCCAACAGACGTAGAATAGCTCAAAAGTATCAAATATGCAGACTAGAACATTAGCGGAAAAGATCTATGCCGGTTTTGAGGCGGAATCGACATATGCCGGTTTTGAGACGAAAGAATACAAATTGGCACAGATTGACCACGAACGAGTGAAATCCAGCGACCAATGTAGTCCTAACAGACGTAGAATAGCTCAAAAGTATCAAATATGCAGACTAGAACATTAGCGGAATATATCTATGCCGGTTTTGCCGCGGAATCGATCTATGCCGGTTTTGAGACGAAATAATACAATTTGGCACAGATTGACCACGAACGAGTAAAATCCAGCGACCAGTGTAGTCCCAACAGACGTATAATAGCTCAAAAGTATCAAATATGCAGACTAGAACATTAGCGGAATAGATCTATGCCGGTTTTGAGACGAAATAATACAATTTGGCACAGATTGACCACGAACGAGCCAAATTCAGCGTCCAATGTGGTCCCAACAGACGTATAATAGCTCAAAAGTAACAAATATGCAAACTAGAACATTAGCGGAATAGATCTATGCCGGTTTTGAGACGAAATAATACAATTTGGCACAGATTGACCACGAACGAGCCAAATTCAGCGTCCAATGTGGTCCCAACAGACGTATAATAGCTCAAAAGTAACAACTATGCAGACTAGAACATTAGCGGAATAGATCTATGCCGGTTTTGAGACGAAAGAATACAAATTGGCACAGATTGACCACAAACGAGCCAAATTCAGCGTCCAATGTGGTCCCAACAGACGTAGAATGGCTCAAAAGTAACCATTCTGCAGACTAGAACATCAGCGGAATCGATCTATGCTGGTTTTGAGACGAAAGATTACAAATTGGCACAGATTGACCACAAACAAGCCAAATTCAGCGTCCAATGTAGTCCCAACAGACATAATAGCTCAAAAGTAACAAATATGCAGACTAGAACATTAGCGGAATAGATCTATGCCGGTTTTGAGGCGGAATCGATCTATGCCGGTTTTGAGACAAAATAATACAATTTGGCACAGATTGACCAGAAACGAGCCAAATTCAGCGTCCAATGTGGTCCCAACAGACGTAGAATAGCTCAAAAGTAACAAATATGCAGACTAGAACATTAGCGGAATAGATCTATGCCGGTTTTGAGGCGGAATCGATCTATGCCGGTTTTGAGACGAAAGAATACAAATTGGCACAGATTGACCACAAACGAGCCAAATTCAGCGTCCAATGTGGTCCCAACAGACGTAGAATGGCTCAAAAGTAACCATTCTGCAGACTAGAACAGCAGCGAAATCGATCTTTGCTGGTTTTGAGACGAAAGAATAAAATTTGGCACAGATTGACCTCGAACGAGCCAAATTCAGCGTCCAATGTGGTCCCATCAGACATAGAATGGCTCAAAAGTAACAATTATGCAGACTAGAACATTAGCGGAATAGATCTATGCCGGTTTTGAGACGAAATAATACAATTTGGCACAGATTGACAACGAACGAGTGAAATCCAGCAACCAAAGTAATCCCAACAGACGTAGAATAGCTCAAAAGTATCAAATATGCAGACTAGAACATCAGCGGAATCGATCAATGCTGGTTTTGAGACGAAAGATTACAAATTGGCACAGATTGACCACAAACAAGCCAAATTCAGCGTGCAATGTGGTCCCAACAGACGTATAATAGGTCAAAAGTAACAAATATGCAGACTAGAACATTAGCGGCATAGATCTATGCCGGTTTTGAGGCGGAATCGATCTATGCCGGTTTTGAGACGAAAGAATAAAATTTGGCACAGATTGACCACGAACGAGTGAAATCCAGCGTCCAATGTAGTCCCAACAGACGTATAATAGCTCAAAAGTAACAAATATGCAGACTAGAACATTAGCGGAATAGATCTATTCCGGTTTTAAGGCGGAATCAATCTATGCCGGTTTTGAGACAAAATAATACCATTTGGCACAGATTGACCACGAACGAGTGAAATTCAGCGTCCAATGTGGTCCCAACAGACGTATAATAGCTCAAAAGTAACAAATATGCAGACTAGAAAGCGNCCTCTGAGCAGNTAAAANNAAAGCTATTCTCAGNCNGTNTCAATATACCAANANANGGGCCCGGTCACGCNNANGCTGAAGTANNCGGGCACGCAAACTCAAGGGNAAATGAGTGGGNGGCAGCNGATANNCTGCTCGCAGATANANCAATGGTGACATNACNACNNTCGCTANCNTATACCAGCAACNCNGCCTACATTTACGCGNGNGAATCAGGNTGTAATCAGATGGATTCANCTNNNATANANCCANCCGCCTTTAATGAGACATTCACTGGTCNNTNTGNTTCNTTCGTGCTCNTCTGNAGTNANAGAGTCGCNACCGCCTAGACNNCCGTANTTCTGGCTCNAGGGATCTCTACGGACGGGCCCAANANNTTATNNAGAGNNGTGCCCTCAANCNCGCCGCTTNGGTCCCTTCGCAATNATNNTNNACCCCGTCGATCANNTANCATCCGCATNGGTTNTCAGCTAGTTGGGAGTNANTCCGTGNACNCAGATATATTCCGCTAATGTTCTAGTCTGCATATTTGATACTTTTGAGCTTTTCTACGTCTGTTGGGACTACTTTGGTCGCTAGATTTCACTCGTTCGTTGTCAATCTGTGCCAAATTGTATTATTTCGTCTCAAAACCGGCATAGATCTATCCCGCTAATGTTCTAGTCTGCATAATTGTTACTTTTGAGCCATTCTATGTCTGATGGGACCACATTGGACGCTGAATTTGGCTCGTTCGAGGTCAATCTGTGCCAAATTTTATTCTTTCGTCTCAAAACCAGCAAAGATCGATTTCGCTGCTGTTCTAGTCTGCATAATTGTTACTTTTGAGCCCTTCTACGTCTGGTGGGACCACATTGGACGCTGAATTTGGATCGTTTGTGGTCAATCTGTGCCAAATTGTATTATATCGTCTCAAAACCGGCAAAGATTGATTCCGCCTTAAAACGGCATAGATCTATGCCGCTAATGTACTAGTCTGCATATTTGTTACTTTTGAGCTATTATACGTTGGGACTACATTGGACGCTGAATTTGGCTTGTTTATGGTCAATCTGTGCCAATTTGTAATCTTTCGTCTCAAAACCGGCATAGCTCGATTTCGCTGATGTTCTAGTGTGCATATTTGATACTTTTGAGCTATTTTCTACGTCTGTTGGGACTACTTTGGTAGCTGGATTTCACTCGTTCGTGGTCAATCTGTGCCAAATTGTAATATTTCGTCTCAAAACCGGCATAGATGGATTCCGCTAATGTTCTAGTAAGCATATTTGATACTTTTGAGCTATTCTACATCTGTTGGGACTACTTTGGTCGCTGGATTTCACGTTCGTGGTCAATCTGTGCCAAATGGTATTATTTCGTCTCAAAACCGGCATAGATCGATTCCGCGTCAAAATCGGCATAGAATGATTCCGCTAATGTTCTAGTCTGCTATTTGATACTTTTGAGCTATTATACGTCTGTTGGGACTACACTGGTCGCTGTATTTCACTCGTTCGTGGTCAATCTGTGCCAAATTGTATTATTTCGTCTCAAAACCGGCATAGATATTCCGCTAATGTTCTAGTCTGCATATTTGTTACTTTTGAGCTATTATACGTGTGGTGGGACCACATTGGACGCTGAATTTGGCTCGTTCGTGGTCAATCTGTGCCAAATTGTATTATTTCGTCTCAAAACCGGCATAGATCGATTCTGCATCAAAACCGGCATAGATCTATTCTGCTAATGTTCTAGGTTGCATATTTGATACTTTTGAGCTATTATACGTCTGTTGGGACTATATTGGTCGCTGGATTTCACTCGTTCGTTGTCAATCTGTGCCAAATTGTATTATTTCGTCTCAAAACCGGCATTGATCGATTCCGCCTCAAAACCGGCATAGATCTTTTCCGCTAATGTTCTAGTCTGCATATTTATTACTTTTGAGCTATTATACGTCTGTTGGGACTATATTGGTCGCTGGATTTCACTCGTTTGTTGTAAATCTGTGCCAAATTGTATTATTTCGTCTCAAAACCGGCATAGATCGATTCCGCCGCAAAACCGGCATAGATCTATTCTGCAAATGTTCTAGTCTGTATATTTGATACTTTTGAGCTATTATACGTCTGTTGGGACTATATTGGGCGCTGGATTTCAGTCGTTCGTTGTAAATCTGTGCCAAATTGTATTATTTCGTCTCAAAACCGGCATAGATCGATTCCGCCGCAAAACCGGCATAGATCTATTCCGCAAATGTTCTAGTCTGTATATTTGATACTTTTGAGCTATTATACGTCTGTTGGGACTATATTGGTCGCTGGATTTCACTCGTTCGTTGTAAATCTGTGCCAAATTGTATTATTTCGTCTCAAAACCGGCATAGATCGATTCCGCCGCAAAACCGGCATAGATCTATTCCGCAAATGTTCTAGTCTGTATATTTGATACTTTTGAGCTATTATACGTCTGTTGGGACTATATTGGTCGCTGGATTTCACTCGTTTGTTGTAAATCTGTGCCAAATTGTATTATTGCGTCTCAAAACCGGCATAGATCGATTCCGCCGCAAAACCGGCATAGATCTATTCCGCAAATGTTCTAGTCTGTATATTTGATACTTTTGAGCTATTATACGTCTGTTGGGACTATATTGGTCGCTGGATTTCACTCGTTCGTTGTCAATCTATGCCAAATTGTATTATTTTGTCTCAAAACCGGCATAGATCGATTCCGCCGCAAAACCGGCATAGATCTATTCCGCAAATGTTCTAGTCTGTATATTTGATACTTTTGAGCTATTATACGTCTGTTGGGACTATATTGGTCGCTGGATTTCACTCGTTCGTTGTAAATCTGTGCCAAATTGTATTATTGCGTCTCAAAACCGGCATTGATCGATTCCGCCGCAAAACCGGCATAGATCTATTCCGCAAATGTTCTAGTCTGTATATTTGATACTTTTGAGCTATTATACGTCTGTTGGGACTATATTGGTCGCTGGATTTCACTCGTTCGTTGTCAATCTGTGCCAAATTTTATTATTTCGTCTCAAAACCGGCATAGATCGATTCTGCATCAAAACCGGCATAGATCTATTCCGCTAATGTTCTAGGTTGCATATTTGATACTTTTGAGCTATTATACGTCTGTTGGGACTATATTGGTCGCTGGATTTCACTCGTTCGTTGTCAATCTATGCCAAATTGTATTATTTCGTCTCAAAACCGGCATAGATCGATTCCGCCGCAAAACCGGCATAGATCTATTCCGCAAATGTTCTAGTCTGTATATTTGATACTTTTGAGCTATTATACGTCTGTTGGGACTATAATAATAATAATAATAATAATAATGCTTTATTGTTCAAAGATACAAAAATCTCACTGACAAAGCCATACCTTAAGTTAATTATTACAAAATAAATTAAAATCCAATTAGAACCATTAACAATAGGGGGCAAACCGCAATCAATTACCCGAGAGAAATTCTGCGACAGAGTAATAAGACTTATTAATCAAGTAGTACTTTAGCTGCCGTTTAAATACGTTAAAATTTGAAATACCTCTCATGTCAACCGGAATGCTGTTAAAAATTTTACCTGACAAGTACAGTACAGAGTTCCATACCAGTGCGCTGCTAGGTACTGGGAGGCGAACCATATAGCAACTGCAAGTGACCGATGGCGCATGGCTGTAAATACTGTCATGATGCTTTCTGTGCATCAAGCAAGCCGTTTCAAAAATAAAAAGTGAGGGCAGAGTGAGAATCCTCTGGTCAATAAAATGAGCCCTACAAGAGTCTCTGGCTCCAAGGCCACACATACTTCTAACAGCCCGCTTCTGCAATCTGAACACCCTGTCAAAGAGCACAAGGCGACAGGCCCCCCAGAAGCAAATTCCGTACCGAAGGTGAGACTCAGCTAACGAGAAATACCCGTTTCGCGCCACCGAGACCCCAAGGTTCTGTCTTACACTACGCAGAGCATAACATGCTGTGGCGACCCTAGTGCAAAGGGCATTAACATGTCCCTCGAACTTCAGCCTCCTATCGATCTCCAGACCCAAATACTTGCAAGACTCCAACCCACTCACAGCAGTTGGTCCCATATATGCCTCTAGATCGCAATTAAAATTGAGAATGTGTGTTTTTGAAATATTGAGTGTCAGACCATTCGCCAGGCACCATCTCCGAACTGCACTTAGGTCTTCACTAATTGCCGCCCTCTGTTCCGGAACACCCCTGCAACGCCATACAATTGCAGTGTCGTCAGCAAATGATACGCATTTACCATTTTTCACAGACAGAGGAAGGTCATTGACATATATGAGAAACAGCAAAGGTCCGAGAATCGAACCCTGTGGCACTCCCGCAGTAAGCTCGCCCACAGAGGATGTAACAGCACCAAGCCTAACCGTCTGACGTCTGTTCGACAAGTAAGACCTCAACCATGTTAAACAGGCACCTCTGAAACCGTATCCCTCCAGTTTGCGTAGCAGAACGTCATGCCGCACTGTGTCGAAGGCCTTAGTGATGTCACAGAAAACTGCGGACGCCAACTCACCACAGTTTAGGCCGAGAAACAACTCACCAAGCAAATCAAACATGGCATCCGAAGTATTTTTTCCCTTTTGAAAGCCGAACTGAGAGGCGGTCATCACGTTGTGTTTTTCAAGGAACGTGACAATACGACCTGACATTACCTTCTCCACAATCTTGCCTAGTGTTGGCAGCAGAGAAATTGGCCTATAGTTTGACAGATCACCTCTATGGCCTCCCTTGTACATAGGTATAACTGTAGCAGATTTAAGGAATGAGGGAAAATAGCCCCCCGAACAGAGTGATCTATAGCATCTGCGAGAGAAACAACAGCTGAATCAGGGAGGTGCTCAAAAATTCTCAGTGATATTTCATCCCAACCAGACGATTTTTTGTGTTTCATTTGAGCGAAAATAGAAACTAATTCGCAAGAGTCCACAGGATTGAAGTAAAAACTTTCTCGAACTGAAGCATTCATATGCAGCACTGGATCCACGCCGCCACAGGTACGATCAGGCATCAGGTTTCCTGCTATAGTGCAGCAAAAGTCATTGAAATCATTGGCAGATAAATCCGAAGCACCATTGGCATTCCCACTATACTTGCCCCTGAGGTCATTTACAATGGACCAAATCTCGCGCTGCTTATCTACAGATCGTTCTATTCGAGCTGAGTAGAAAAGTTCTTTCGCCTTCCTGATACACCTTCGGTAGATTGACCTATAACTGAAGTAAAATCTGTTAAATATATCGTTGTCCATGTTAAATTTCCTAATATAATGAAGGGACCTCATGTTTCTGGATGAAGTCTTAAGGCCCTTGGTAATCCATGGTTTGGTTTTTTTCTGTTTTATTTTAATAATGGGAAAGGAGAGGTTAAACACGTGAGAAAGCGTAGCATGAAACTCCCGCAAATAATCAGTCGCACCATCCGAAGCACCCCACAAAGTTTCGCCCGCAAGAGCAGAGAATTTGTCATAATTCTGTCTTGAGTATAATCGCCCAGTCCTTCTGACCCTAGCAGCGCTCCTTGCCGCCAAGTTAAACAGACCCAACACGGCCTCATGGTCTGGTAGACCGGCGCGGTGAACCGTACATTGAACCAGTTGATTGTCGATATTTGAGCAGAAATAATCGAGCAGTGTTGCAGTTTGCCCTGTGACTCTCGTACATTCACTCACATGCATTTTTATATCAAACGACAAAAACAATTCTTTAAGCGTTAGGACAGAGATCAAGGTCTCATCCCTAAAGTTGATATTCCAATCTCCAGACAAGACAATTGTGGACTTTACAGGAAAACTACATAAGATTAGTTCCATATTATTAATAAAAACTTCCCATTCCGTCCCTGGAGATCGGTACGCACAAAGAATATACATATTAAAACGATTAGAGTATACTACACTAACTTCAAATTTCTTTTCGTCAATCAAATAGTCAAAATCATTGTAAGGCACAAATCCGTAATAATCTAAAATGTCAGTCCTGGCCAAAATCACGGTACCTCCGCCTTTGGACAGTGATCTCGAAAATCTTGAAATCGATCTATATCCGTCCAAATGGAGTGGCTCGTTTACCTTGAGCCAATGCTCCGTCAACAGGAGTATTTGCGGAAAATTAATGCTACTTAAGAATAAATAAAGTTCAGCTGTCTTATTTCTAAGTGATTGAATATTTAGCAACATTATTTCTAAAGAGACACGCTTTCTACTCCTAAAAAATTACAAGAATTAATACCATTTATACTCTCGTCAACCGCACTTGACCCAGTATCACGTGAATTATCAGGTAAGCCCGCCACATTAACAACCACCTCAGTATCAGCACTATTTTCGGCACTTGTCTCAATGGCGGGAAAAAGGTTACTTTCGAAGCGGTCATCCCGCAGATGGACATCAGATTCTACAGCTATTGCTTCGTATGTCGGTGATAAAGCGTTCGTCCGCCCAATATCCATGTCGAGTCCAGGCTGCCCCTCAACGGCCTTTTCCCAAGTCCGCATGCCCGTCGCACTGGTCAACTCGTGGAGCTCATTCGGCTGAATTCGAGCGGTAATGATCACCGATCTAGTCACGTTGAAACGTTCACTTTGTTCAATATACAACTTCAGTAGATCGGTCATAGAGTCAAGAGTGTGTCGGTATGGTTTGTTACTGCGAACATCATTTATTAGTCTAATTGATAATCCTCTGCCCCGTGAGAAGCGGGTTATATAATCCAAGACACTGTTATACTTTCTCCCAGAGACCAACCTTAAGTCACATTTGATGAGCATTATCAAGTTAGTGGTTTTACCGACGCTCAAAAGTTCTCTTAGTTGGGAATAGCTAGGAACTTCGTTAGACAGATCCAAACCAACTAAGACGGTATCTGCATTGGCATAGTCTTTGGTATACGAAAAAACATTCCCTGTTATCTCGTCCATTGCTTCTGGCTTGTTAGAAAACCAAGACTCCATTAGCCAGTTTTTTTGGATTTTGGCATGTAGAGATTGAGCTAAATTCTTAACACTCAAATCTCCATACATTAAGACTCTGGATTTATAATGTACACTCGGCTCTAGTGAAGAACAACTGTCCCTATTTGTAGTTGTGTGGAGATTTTCGTTCAGATGAACCTGATTTTCGGCCAGATGTATGTTCTCTAATTCACTACGCAGTGCTTCATTGTCAGCTTCCAAAATACGCAAAGAAGATGTCATGTTTTTAAAAATGTCTTGTAGATCCGACACTTGTTGTTTCAAGGAGTCAATATCGTTTATCTTTATAGATAGTTCGCTGTGTAGCTCTGTGTTCGCAGTTTTCAATTCGTCAAACGACTCTTTAAGAATTATATAATCTTTATTTTTGAATAATAACTCCTTGGTTACGGCTTTTAAGCGTTCTGATTCTTCCGTTTGGACAGCTGAAGAAACTCTTGTTACATCTGGACTTGGCACTTTTATTTGTTCACTTTTTTTTCTGAGGGTCACAATGATAAGGTCCCGTTCTTTAATTTCGTTCATCATTTTCTCCTCAGACTGAGTGGCCTCCTCCAAGAACGACGCGGAACGCCGCTCTAGACGTTTGATATGCGCGTCCCTTCCATGCAAGTCATCTTGAAGCCCACCAATTACACCCTGAATTTCTTCCAGTGCCCCAGAGTCACCCCCGATAGCCTTGTCAATGCAGTCGGGAGAGCACAGTATCATGTTATCCTTTACGACTTCGAAGGGTTTTCGATTTCGGGCGTAGCAGCTTCTGTGTAAAAAAGTTTTACAGTTGATGCAAAAATAATAGGGAACCTCCTTGCTGCGACAGCATTTATAGTGCGACATTATGAATGGTTGATTCTCAGTTCAGCTATACTCTAGCGCTAACGATATTTCTGCTCGTTCGAAAATGCTCTTCGACGACAATGACAAAAAATATAAGAATAAATACCTTATTGATTCGAGCCGGGCCAGTGGAATTCACGCGCTTATCAGCGCCGAAATTCTTTAAGTAGAAATCCGAATATGGTTGTTTACTTCACTAATAAATTGCGAACCGTAAATTGCCATGAATAAGTCAGTACCCGTCACAGCCGCACATTCAACTTGATTTCTAAGCTTGGTAACACAAACTACACTTAATTAGGACAAAGTAGATATGAAAATCACCATTTAAAAGTAACTCTAGGCTCTCAAAAATAAGAAAATCACGGAGACCAAAATTTAACACGTATCAGCGTCGTCAAAGCTATTCATACGTCTGTTGGGACTACATTGGTCGCTGGCATTTCACTCGTTTCGTGGTCAATCTGTGCCAAATTGTATTATTTCGTCTCAAAACCGGCATAGATATTCCGCTCAAAACCGGCATAGATCTATGTTCTAGTCTGCATATTTGTTACTTTTGAGCTATTATACGTCTGTGGGACTACATTGGACGCTGAATTTGGCTCGTTCGTGGTCAATCTGTGCCAAATTGTATTATTTCGTCTCAAAACCGGCATAGATCGATTCCGCCTCAAAACCGGCATAGATCTATTCCGCTAATGTTCTAGTCTGCATATTTGATACTTTTGAGCTATTATACGTCTGTTGGGACTATATTGGTAGCTGGATTTCACTCGTTCGTTGTCAATCTGTGCCAAATTGTATTATTTCGTCTCAAAACCGGCATAGATCGATTCTGCATCAAAACCGGCATAGATCTATTCTGCTAATGTTCTAGGTTGCATATTTGATACTTTTGAGCTATTATACGTCTGTTGGGACTATATTGGTCGCTGGATTTCACTCGTTCGTTGTCAATCTGTGCCAAATTGTATTATTTCGTCTCAAAACCGGCATTGATCGATTCCGCCTCAAAACCGGCATAGATCTTTTCCGCTAATGTTCTAGTCTGCATATTTATTACTTTTGAGCTATTATACGTCTGTTGGGACTATATTGGTCGCTGGATTTCACTCGTTTGTTGTCAATCTGTGCCAAATTGTATTATTTCGTCTCAAAACCGGCATAGATCGATTCCGCCTCAAAACCGGCATAGATCTATTCCGCTAATGTTCTAGTCTGCATATTTGATACTTTTGAGCTATTATACGTCTGTTGGGACTACATTGGACGCTGGATTTCACTCGTTCGTGGTCAATCTGTGCCAAATTGTATTATTTCGTCTCAAAACCGGCATAGATCGATTCCGCATCAAAACCGGCATAGATCTATTCCGCTAATGTTCTAGTTTGCATATTTGATACTTTTGAGCTATTATACGTCTGTTGGGACTACATTGGTTGCTGGATTTCACTCGTTCGTGGTCAATCTGTGCCAAATTGTATTATTTCGTCTCAAAACCGGCATAGATCGATTCCGCTAAAACCGGCATAGATCTATTCCGCTAATGTTCTAGCATATTTGATACTTTTGAGCTATTATACGTCTGTTGGGACTACATTGGTCGCTGGATTTCACTCGTTCGTGGTCAATCTGTGCCAAATTGTATTATTTCGTCTCAAAACCGGCATAGATCTATTCCGCTAATGTTCTAGTCTGCATATTTGATACTTTTGAGCTATTATACGTCTGTTGGGACTACATTGGTCGCTGGATTTCACTCGTTCGTGGTCAATCTGTGCCAAATTGTATTATTTCGTCTCAAAACCGGCATAGATCGATTCCGCCTCAAAACCGGCATAGATCTATTCCGCTAATGTTCTAGTCTGCATATTTGTTACTTTTGAGCTATTCTACGTCTGTTGGGACCACATTGGACGCTGGATTTGGACTCGTTCGTGGTCAATCTGTGCCAAATTGTATTATTTCGTCTCAAAACCGGCATAGATTGATTCCGCCTTAAAACCGGCATAGATCTATTCCGCTAATGTTCTAGTCTGCATATTTGTTACTTTTGAGCTATTATACGTTGGGACTACATTGGACGCTGAATTTGGCTCGTTCGTGGTCAATCTGTGCCAAATTGTATTCTTTCGTCTCAAAACCGGCATAGATCGATTCCGCCTCCGCTATTCCGAATGTTCTAGTCTGCATATTTGATACTTTTGAGCTATTTTCTACGTCTGTTGGGACTACATTGGTCGCTGGATTTCACTCGTTCGTGGTCAATCTGTGCCAAATTGTATTATTTCGTCTCAAAACCGGCATAGATCGGCCTCAAAACCGGCATAGATCTATTCGCTAATGTTCTAGTCTGCATATTTGATACTTTTGAGCTATTCTACGTCTGTTGGGACTACATTGGTCGCTGGATTTCACTCGTTCGTGGTCAATCTGTGCCAAATTGTATTATTTCGTCTCAAAACCGGCATAGATCGATTCCGCGTCAAAATCGGCATATAATGATTCCGCTAATGTTCTAGTCTGCATATTTGATACTTTTGAGCTATTATACGTCTGTTGGGACTACATTGGACGCTGAATTTGGCTCGTTCGTGGTCAATCTGTGCCAAATTGTATTATTTCGTCTCAAAACCGGCATAGATCGATTCCGCCTCAAAACCGGCATAGATCTATTCCGCTAATGTTCTAGTCTGCATATTTGATACTTTTGAGCTATTCTACTACGTCTGTTGGGACTATATTGGTCGCTGGATTTCACTCGTTCGTGGTCAATCTGTGCCAAATTGTATTATTTCGTCTCAAAACCGGCATAGATCGATTCCGCCTCAAAACCGGCATAGATCTATTCCGCTAATGTTCTAGTCTGCATATTTGATACTTTTGAGCTATTCTACGTCTGTTGGGACTACATTGGTCGCTGGATTTCACTCGTTCGTTGTCAATCTGTGCCAAATTGTATTATTTCGTCTCAAAACCGGCATAGATCGATTCCGCAATGTTCCGCTAATGTTCTAGCATATTTGATACTTTTGAGCTATTCTACGTCTGTTGGGACTACATTGGTCGCTGGATTTCACTCGTTCGTGGTCAATCTGTGCCAAATTGTATTATTTCGTCTCAAAACCGGCATAGATCTATTCCGCCTCAAAACCGGCATAGATCTATTCCGCTAATGTTCTAGTCTGCATATTTGATACTTTTGAGCTATTATACGTCTGTTGGGACTACATTGGTCGCTGGATTTCACTCGTTCGTGGTCAATCTGTGCCAAATTGTATTATTTCGTCTCAAAACCGGCATAGATCGATTCCGCCTAAAACCGGCATAGATCTATTCCGCTAATGTTCTAGCATATTTGATACTTTTGAGCTATTATACGTCTGTTGGGACTACATTGGTCGCTGGATTTCACTCGTTCGTTGTCAATCTGTGCCAAATTGTATTATTTCGTCTCAAAACCGGCATAGATCGATTCCGCCGCAAAACCGGCATAGATCTATTCCGCAAATGTTCTAGTCTGCATATTTGATACTTTTGAGCTATTATACGTCTGTTGGGACTATATTGGTCGCTGGATTTCACTCGTTCGTTGTCAATCTGTGCCAAATTGTATTATTTCGTCTCAAAACCGGCATAGATCGATTCTGCATCAAAACCGGCATAGATCTATTCCGCTAATGTTCTAGGTTGCATATTTGATACTTTTGAGCTATTATACGTCTGTTGGGACTATATTGGTCGCTGGATTTCACTCGTTCGTTGTCAATCTGTGCCAAATTGTATTATTTCGTCTCAAAACCGGCATAGATCGATTCCGCCTCAAAACCGGCATAGATCTTTTCCGCTAATGTTCTAGTCTGCATATTTATTACTTTTGAGCTATTATACGTCTGTTGGGACTATATTGGTCGCTGGATTTCACTCGTTCGTTGTCAATCTGTGCCAAATTGTATTATTTCGTCTCAAAACCGGCATAGATCGATTCCGCCGCAAAACCGGCATAGATCTATTCTGCAAATGTTCTAGTCTGCATATTTGATACTTTTGAGCTATTATACGTCTGTTGGGACTACATTGGACGCTGGATTTCACTCGTTCGTTGTCAATCTGTGCCAAATTGTATTATTTCGTCTCAAAACCGGCATAGATCGATTCCGCCGCAAAACCGGCATAGATCTATTCCGCAAATGTTCTAGTCTGCATATTTGATACTTTTGAGCTATTATACGTCTGTTAGGACTACATTGGTCGCTGGATTTCACTCGTTCGTTGTCAATCTGTGCCAAATTGTATTATTTCGTCTCAAAACCGGCATAGATCTATTCCGCAAATGTTCTAGTCTGTATATTTGATACTTTTGAGCTATTATACGTCTGTTGGGACTACATTGGTCGCTGGATTTCACTCGTTCGTTGTCAATCTGTGCCAAATTGTATTATTTCGTCTCAAAACCGGCATTGATCGATTCCGCCGCAAAACCGGCATAGATCTATTCCGCAAATGTTCTAGTCTGCATATTTGATACTTTTGAGCTATTATACGTCTGTTGGGACTACATTGGTCGCTGGATTTCACTCGTTCGTTGTCAATCTGTGCCAAATTGTATTATTTCGTCTCAAAACCGGCATAGATCGATTCCGCATCAAAACCGGCATAGATCTATTCCGCTAATGTTCTAGTTGCATATTTGATACTTTTGAGCTATTATACGTCTGTTGGGACTACATTGGTCGCTGGATTTCACTCGTTCGTTGTCAATCTGTGCCAAATTGTATTATTTCGTCTCAAAACCGGCATAGATCGATTCCGCCGCAAAACCGGCATAGATCTATTCCGCAAATGTTCTAGTCTGCATATTTGATACTTTTGAGCTATTATACGTCTGTTGGGACTACATTGGTCGCTGGATTTCACTCGTTCGTGGTCAATCTGTGCCAAATTGTATTATTTCGTCTCAAAACCGGCATAGATCGATTCCGCCTGGCATAGATCTATTCCGCTATGTTCTAGTCTGCATATTTGTTACTTTTGAGCTATTCTACTTCTGTTGGGACTACATTGGTCGCTGGATTTCACTCGTTCGTGGTCAATCTGTGCCAAATTGTATTATTTTGTCTCAAAACCGGCATAGATCTATTCCGCCTCAAAACCGGCATAGATCTATTCCGCTAATGTTCTAGTTTGCATATTTGATACTTTTGAGCTATTATACGTCTGTTGGGACTACATTGGTTGCTGGATTTCACTCGTTCGTTGTCAATCTGTGCCAAATTGTATTATTTCGTCTCAAAACCGGCATAGATCGATTCTGCATCAAAACCGGCATAGATCTATTCCGCTAATGTTCTAGGTTGCATATTTGATACTTTTGAGCTATTATACGTCTGTTGGGACTATATTGGTCGCTGGATTTCACTCGTTCGTTGTCAATCTGTGCCAAATTGTATTATTTCGTCTCAAAACCGGCATAGATCGATTCCGCCGCAAAACCGGCATAGATCTATTCCGCAAATGTTCTAGTCTGTATATTTGATACTTTTGAGCTATTATACGTCTGTTGGGACTATATTGGTCGCTGGATTTCACTCGTTCGTTGTGCCAAATTGTATTATTTCGTCTCAAAACCGGCATAGATCTATTCCGCTAATGTTCTAGGTTGCCTTTTTGATACTTTTGAGCTATTATACGTCTGTTGGGACTATATTGGTCGCTGGATTTCACTCGTTCGTTGTCAATCTGTGCCAAATTTTATTCTTTCGTCTCAAAACCAGCAAAGATCGATTTCGCTGCTGTTCTAGTCTGCATAATTGTTACTTTTGAGCCATTCTACGTCTGTTGGGACCACATTGGACGCTGAATTTGGATCGTTTGTGGTCAATCTGTGCCAAATTGTATTATATCGTCTCAAAACCGGCAAAGATTGATTCCGCCTTAAAACGGCATAGATCTATGCCGCTAATGTACTAGTCTGCATATTTGTTACTTTTGAGCTATTATACGTTGGGACTACATTGGACGCTGAATTTGGCTTGTTTATGGTCAATCTGTGCCAATTTGTAATCTTTCGTCTCAAAACCGGCATAGCTCGATTTCGCTGATGTTCTAGTCTGCATATTTGATACTTTTGAGCTATTTTCTACGTCTGTTGGGACTACTTTGGTAGCTGGATTTCACTCGTTCGTGGTCAATCTGTGCCAAATTGTATTATTTCGTCTCAAAACCGGCATAGATGGATTCCGCTAATGTTCTAGTCTGCATATTTGATACTTTTGAGCTATTCTACATCTGTTGGGACTACTTTGGTCGCTGGATTTCACGTTCGTGGTCAATCTGTGCCAAATGGTATTATTTCGTCTCAAAACCGGCATAGATCGATTCCGCGTCAAAATCGGCATATAATGATTCCGCTAATATTCTAGTCTGCATATTTGATACTTTTGAGCTATTATACGTCTGTTGGGACTACACTGGTCGCTGTATTTCACTCGTTCGTGGTAAATCTGTGCCAAATTGTATTATTTCGTCTCAAAACCGGCATAGATCTATTCCGCTAATGTTCTAGTCTGCATATTTGTTACTTTTGAGCTATTATACGTGTGTTGGGACCACATTGGACGCTGAATTTGGCTCGTTCGTGGTCAATCTGTGCCAAATTGTATTATTTCGTCTCAAAACCGGCATAGATCGATTCCGCGGCAAAACCGGCATAGATATATTACGCTAATGTACTAGTCTGCATATTTGATACTTTCGAGCTATTCTACTACGTCTGTTAGGACTATATTGGTCGCTGGATTGCACTCGTTCGTGGTCAATCTGTGCCAATTTGTATTCTTTCGTCTCAAAACCGGCATATGTCGATTCCGCCTCAAAACCGGCATTGATCTAACCCGCTAATGTTCTAGTCTGCATAATTGTTACTTTTGAGCCATTCTATGTCTGATGGGACCACATTGGACGCTGAATTTGGCTCGTTCGAGGTCAATCTGTGCCAAATTTTATTCTTTCGTCTCAAAACCAGCATAGCTCGATTCCGCAGATGTTCTAGTCTGCATATTTGATACTTTTGAGCTATTCTACTTCTGTTGGGACTACATTGGTCGCTGGATTTCACTCGTTCGTGGTCAATCTGTGCCAAATTGTATTATTTCGTCTCAAATCCGGCATAGATCTATTCCGCCTCAATACCGGCATAGATCTATTCCGCCTCAAAACCGGCATAGATCTATTCCGCTAATGTTCTAGTCTGCATATTTGATACTTTTGAGCTATTATACGTCTGTTGGGACTACACTGGTCGCTGTATTTCACTCGTTCGTGGTCAATCTGTGCCAAATTGTATTATTTCGTCTCAAAACCGGCATAGATATTCCGCTAATGTTCTAGTCTGCATATTTGTTACTTTTGAGCTATTATACGTGTGGTGGGAGGGACCACATTGGACGCTGAATTTTGCTCGTTCGTGGTCAATCTGTGCCAAATTGTATTATTTCGTCTCAAAACCGGCATAGATCGATTCCGCCGCAAAACCGGCATAGATCTATTCCGCAAATGTTCTAGTCTGTATATTTGATACTTTTGAGCTATTATACGTCTGTTGGGACTATATTGGTAGCTGGATTTCACTCGTTCGTTGTCAATCTGTGCCAAATTGTATTATTTCGTCTCAAAACCGGCATAGATCGATTCTGCATCAAAACCGGCATAGATCGATTCTGCATCAAAACCGGCATAGATCTATTCTGCTAATGTTCTAGGTTGCATATTTGATACTTTTGAGCTATTATACGTCTGTTGGGACTATATTGGTCGCTGGATTTCACTCGTTTGTTGTAAATCTGTGCCAAATTGTATTATTTCGTCTCAAAACCGGCATAGATCGATTCCGCCGCAAAACCGGCATAGATCTATTCCGCAAATGTTCTAGTCTGCATATTTGATACTTTTGAGCTATTATACGTCTGTTGGGACTATATTGGTCGCTGGATTTCACTCGTTCGTTGTAAATCTGTGCCAAATTGTATTATTTCGTCTCAAAACCGGCATAGATCGATTCCGCCGCAAAACCGGCATAGATCTATTCCGCAAATGTTCTAGTCTGTATATTTGATACTTTTGAGCTATTATACGTCTGTTGGGACTATATTGGTCGCTGGATTTCACTCGTTCGTTGTCAATCTGTGCCAAATTGTATTATTTCGTCTCAAAACCGGCATTGATCGATTCCGCCGCAAAACCGGCATAGATCTATTCCGCAAATGTTCTAGTCTGCATATTTGATACTTTTGAGCTATTATACGTCTGTTGGGACTATATTGGTCGCTGGATTTCACTCGTTCGTTGTCAATCTGTGCCAAATTGTATTATTTCGTCTCAAAACCGGCACAGATCGATTCTGCATCAAAACCGGCATAGATCTATTCCGCTAATGTTCTAGGTCTGCATATTTGATACTTTTGAGCTATTATACGTCTGTTGGGACTACATTGGTCGCTGGATTTCACTCGTTCGTGGTCAATCTGTGCCAAATTGTATTATTTCGTCTCAAAACCGGCATTGATCGATTCCGCCTCAAAACCGGCATAGATCTTTTCCGCTAATGTTCTAGTCTGCATATTTATTACTTTTGAGCTATTATACGTCTGTTGGGACTATATTGGTCGCTGGATTTCACTCGTTCGTTGTCAATCTGTGCCAAATTGTATTATTTCGTCTCAAAACCGGCATAGATCGATTCCGCCGCAAAACCGGCATAGATCTATTCAGCTAATGTTCTAGTCTGCATATTTGATACTTTTGAGCTATTATACGTCTGTTGGGACTACATTGGTCGCTGGATTTCACTCGTTCGTTGTCAATCTGTGCCAAATTGTATTATTTCGTCTCAAAACCGGCATTGATCGATTCCGCCTCAAAACCGGCATAGATCTATTCCGCTAATGTTCTAGTCTGCATATTTATTACTTTTGAGCTATTATACGTCTGTTGGGACCACATTGGACGCTGAATTTGGCTCGTTTGTGGTCAATCTGTGCCAAATTGTATTATTCCGCCTCAAAACCGGCATAGATCTATTCCGCTAATGTTCTAGTCTGCATATTTGTTACTTTTGAGCTATTATACGTCTGTTGGGACTACATTGGTCGCTGGATTTTACTCGTTCGTGGTCAATCTGTGCCAAATTGTATTATTTCGTCTCAAAACCGGCATAGATCGATTCCGCGGCAAAACCGGCATAGATATATTCCGCTAATGTTCTAGTCTGCATATTTGATACTTTTGAGCTATTCTACGTCTGTTGGGACTACATTGGTCGCTGGATTTCACTCGTTCGTTGTCAATCTGTGCCAAATTGTATTATTTCGTCTCAAAACCGGCATAGATCGATTCCGCCTTAAAACCGGCATAGATCTATTCCGCTAATGTTCTAGTCTGCATAATTGTTACTTTTGAGCTATTCTATGTCTGATGGGACCACATTGGACGCTGAATTTGGCTCGTTCGTGGTCAATCTGTGCCAAATTTTATTCTTTCGTCTCAAAACCAGCAAAGATCGATTTCGCTGCTGTTCTAGTCTGCATATTTGTTACTTTTGAGCCATTCTACGTCTGTTGGGACCACATTGGACGCTGAATTTGGATCGTTTGTGGTCAATCTGTGCCAAATTGTATTATTTCGTCTCAAAACCGGCATAGATTGATTCCGCCTTAAAACCGGCATAGATCTATTCCGCTAATGTTCTAGTCTGCATATTTGTTACTTTTGAGCTATTATACGTCTGTTGGGACTACATTGGACGCTGAATTTGGCTTGTTCGTGGTCAATCTGTGCCAAATTGTATTATTTCGTCTCAAAACCGGCATAGATCGATTTCGCTGATGTTCTAGTCTGCATATTTGATACTTTTGAGCTATTCTACGTCTGTTGGGACTACATTGGTAGCTGGATTTCACTCGTTCGTGGTCAATCTGTGCCAAATTGTATTATTTCGTCTCAAAACCGGCATAGATTGATTCCGCCTTAAAACCGGAATAGATCTATTCCGCTAATGTTCTAGTCTGCATATTTGATACTTTTGAGCTATTATACTTCTGTTGGGACTACATTGGACGCTGGATTTCACTCGTTCGTTGTCAATCTGTGCCAAATTGTATTATTTCGTCTCAAAACCGGCATAGATTGATTCCGCCTTAAAACCGGAATAGATCTATTCCGCCTTAAAACCGGAATAGATCTATTCCGCTAATGTTCTAGTCTGCATATTTGTTACTTTTGAGCTATTCTACTTCTGTTGGGACCACATTGGACGCTGGAACTCGTTCGTGGTCAATCTGTGCCAAATTGTATTATTTCGTCTCAAAACCGGCATGGATCGATTCCGCCGCAAAACCGACATAGATCTTTCCGCAAATGTTCTAGTCTGCATATTTGATACTTTTGAGCTATTCTACTTCTGTTGGGACTACATTGGACGCTGGATTTCACTCGTTCGTGGTCAATCTGTGCCAAATTGTATTATTTCGTCTCAAAACCGGCATAGATCTATTCCGCCTCAAAACCGACATAGATTGATTCTGCTGATGTTCTAGTCTGCATATTTGTTACTTTTGAGCTATTCTACTTCTGTTGGGACCACATTGGACGCTGGAACTCGTTCGTTGTCAATCTGTGCCAAATTGTATTATTTCGTCTCAAAACCGGCATGGATCGATTCCGCCGCAAAACCGGCATAGATCTATTCCGCAAATGTTCTAGTCTGCATATTTGATACTTTTGAGCTATTCTACTTCTGTTGGGACTACATTGGACGCTGGATTTCACTCGTTCGTGGTCAATCTGTGCCAAATTGTATTATTTCGTCTCAAAACCGGCATAGATCTATTCCGCCTCAAAACCGACATAGATTGATTCTGCTGATGTTCTAGTCTGCATATTTGTTACTTTTGAGCTATTCTACTTCTGTTGGGACCACATTGGACGCTGGAACTCGTTCGTTGTCAATCTGTGCCAAATTGTATTATTTCGTCTCAAAACCGGCATAGATTGATTCCGCCTTAAAACCGGAATAGATCTATTCCGCAAATGTTCTAGTCTGCATATTTGATACTTTTGAGCTATTCTACTTCTGTTGGGACTACATTGGTAGCTGGATTTCATTCGTTCGTGGTCAATCTGTGCCAAATTGTATTATTTCGTCTCAAAACCGGCATGGATCGATTCCGCCGCAAAACCGGCATAGATCTATTCCGCTAATGTTCTAGTCTGCATATTTGTTACTTTTGAGCTATTCTACTTCTGTTGGGACCACATTGGACGCTGGAACTCGTTCGTGGTCAATCTGTGCCAAATTGTATTATTTCGTCTCAAAACCGGCATGGATCGATTCCGCCTCAAAACCGACATAGATTGATTCTGCTGATGTTCTAGTCTGCATATTTGTTACTTTTGAGCTATTCTACTTCTGTTGGGACCACATTGGACGCTGGAACTCGTTCGTGGTCAATCTGTGCCAAATTGTATTATTTCGTCTCAAAACCGGCATAGATTGATTCCGCCTTAAAACCGGAATAGATCTATTCCGCTAATGTTCTAGTCTGCATATTTGATACTTTTGAGCTATTCTACTTCTGTTGGGACTACATTGGACGCTGGATTTCACTCGTTCGTGGTCAATCTGTGCCAAATTGTATTATTTCGTCTCAAAACCGGCATAGATTGATTCCGCCTTAAAACCGGAATAGATCTATTCCGCTAATAGATCTATTCCGCTAATGTTCTAGTCTGCATATTTGTTACTTTTGAGCTATTCTACTTCTGTTGGGACCACATTGGACGCTGGAACTCGTTCGTGGTCAATCTGTGCCAAATTGTATTATTTCGTCTCAAAACCGGCATAGATCGATTCCGCCGCAAAACCGGCATAGATCTATTCCGCAAATGTTCTAGTCTGCATATTTGATACTTTTGAGCTATTCTACTTCTGTTGGGACTACATTGGTAGCTGGATTTCACTCGTTCGTGGTCAATCTGTGCCAAATTGTATTATTTCGTCTCAAAACCGGCATGGATCGATTCCGCCGCAAAACCGGCATAGATCTATTCCGCAAATGTTCTAGTCTGCATATTTGATACTTTTGAGCTATTCTACTTCTGTTGGGACCACATTGGACGCTGGAACTCGTTCGTGGTCAATCTGTGCCAAATTGTATTATTTCGTCTCAAAACCGGCATAGATCGATTCCGCCGCAAAACCGGCATAGATCTATTCCGCAAATGTTCTAGTCTGCATATTTGATACTTTTGAGCTATTCTACTTCTGTTGGGACCACATTGGACGCTGGAACTCGTTCGTTGTCAATCTGTGCCAAATTGTATTATTTCGTCTCAAAACCGGCATGGATCGATTCCGCCGCAAAACCGGCATAGATCTATTCCGCTAATGTTCTAGTCTGCATATTTGTTACTTTTGAGCTATTCTACTTCTGTTGGGACCACATTGGACGCTGGAACTCGTTCGTGGTCAATCTGTGCCAAATTGTATTATTTCGTCTCAAAACCGGCATAGATCGATTCCGCCGCAAAACCGGCATAGATCTATTCCGCAAATGTTCTAGTCTGCATATTTGATACTTTTGAGCTATTCTACTTCTGTTGGGACTACATTGGTACGCTGGATTTCACTCGTTCGTGGTCAATCTGTGCCAAATTGTATTATTTCGTCTCAAAACCGGCATAGATCTATTCCGCCTCAAAACCGACATAGATCTATTCCGCTAATGTTCTAGTCTGCATATTTGTTACTTTTGAGCTATTCTACTTCTGTTGGGACCACATTGGACGCTGGAACTCGTTCGTTGTCAATCTGTGCCAAATTGTATTATTTCGTCTCAAAACCGGCATAGATTGATTCCGCCTTAAAACCGGAATAGATCTATTCCGCTAATGTTCTAGTCTGCATATTTGTTACTTTTGAGCTATTCTACTTCTGTTGGGACTACATTGGACGCTGGATTTCACTCGTTCGTGGTCAATCTGTGCCAAATTGTATTATTTCGTCTCAAAACCGGCATAGATTGATTCCGCCTTAAAACCGGCATAGATTGATTCCGCCTTAAAACCGGAATAGATCTATTCCGCTAATGTTCTAGTCTGCATATTTGTTACTTTTGAGCTATTCTACTTCTGTTGGGACCACATTGGACGCTGGAACTCGTTCGTGGTCAATCTGTGCCAAATTGTATTATTTCGTCTCAAAACCGGCATAGATCGATTCCGCCGCAAAACCGGCATAGATCTATTCCGCAAATGTTCTAGTCTGCATATTTGATACTTTTGAGCTATTCTACTTCTGTTGGGACTACATTGGACGCTGGATTTCACTCGTTCGTGGTCAATCTGTGCCAAATTGTATTATTTCGTCTCAAAACCGGCATAGATCTATTCCGCCTCAAAACCGGCATAGATCTATTCCGCTAATGTTCTAGTCTGCATATTTGTTACTTTTGAGCTATTCTACTTCTGTTGGGACCACATTGGACGCTGGAACTCGTTCGTGGTCAATCTGTGCCAAATTGTATTATTTCGTCTCAAAACCGGCATAGATTGATTCCGCCTTAAAACCGGAATAGATCTATTCCGCAAATGTTCTAGTCTGCATATTTGATACTTTTGAGCTATTCTACTTCTGTTGGGACTACATTGGTAGCTGGATTTCATTCGTTCGTGGTCAATCTGTGCCAAATTGTATTATTTCGTCTCAAAACCGGCATGGATCGATTCCGCCGCAAAACCGGCATAGATCTATTCCGCTAATGTTCTAGTCTGCATATTTGTTACTTTTGAGCTATTCTACTTCTGTTGGGACCACATTGGACGCTGGAACTCGTTCGTGGTCAATCTGTGCCAAATTGTATTATTTCGTCTCAAAACCGGCATAGATCGATTCCGCCTCAAAACCGGCATAGATCTATTCCGCTAATGTTCTAGTCTGCATATTTGTTACTTTTGAGCTATTCTACTTCTGTTGGGACCACATTGGACGCTGGAACTCGTTCGTGGTCAATCTGTGCCAAATTGTATTATTTCGTCTCAAAACCGGCATGGATCGATTCCGCCGCAAAACCGGCATAGATCTATTCCGCTAATGTTCTAGTCTGCATATTTGTTACTTTTGAGCTATTCTACTTCTGTTGGGACCACATTGGACGCTGGAACTCGTTCGTGGTCAATCTGTGCCAAATTGTATTATTTCGTCTCAAAACCGGCATAGATTGATTCCGCCTTAAAACCGGAATAGATCTATTCCGCTAATGTTCTAGTCTGCATATTTGATACTTTTGAGCTATTCTACTTCTGTTGGGACTACATTGGACGCTGGATTTCACTCGTTCGTGGTCAATCTGTGCCAAATTGTATTATTTCGTCTCAAAACCGGCATGGATCGATTCCGCCGCAAAACCGGCATAGATCTATTCCGCTAATGTTCTAGTCTGCATATTTGTTACTTTTGAGCTATTCTACTTCTGTTGGGACCACATTGGACGCTGGAACTCGTTCGTGGTCAATCTGTGCCAAATTGTATTATTTCGTCTCAAAACCGGCATAGATCTATTCCGCCGCAAAACCGGCATAGATCTATTCCGCAAATGTTCTAGTCTGCATATTTGATACTTTTGAGCTATTCTACTTCTGTTGGGACTACATTGGACGCTGGATTTCACTCGTTCGTGGTCAATCTGTGCCAAATTGTATTATTTCGTCTCAAAACCGGCATAGATCTATTCCGCCTCAAAACCGACATAGATCTATTCCGCTAATGTTCTAGTCTGCATATTTGTTACTTTTGAGCTATTCTACTTCTGTTGGGACTACATTGGACGCTGGATTTCACTCGTTCGTGGTCAATCTGTGCCAAATTGTATTATTTCGTCTCAAAACCGGCATGGATCGATTCCGCCGCAAAACCGGCATAGATCTATTCCGCAAATGTTCTAGTCTGCATATTTGTTACTTTTGAGCTATTCTACTTCTGTTGGGACCACATTGGACGCTGGAACTCGTTCGTGGTCAATCTGTGCCAAATTGTATTATTTCGTCTCAAAACCGGCATAGATTGATTCCGCCTTAAAACCGGAATAGATCTATTCCGCTAATGTTCTAGTCTGCATATTTGTTACTTTTGAGCTATTCTACTTCTGTTGGGACTACATTGGACGCTGGATTTCACTCGTTCGTGGTCAATCTGTGCCAAATTGTATTATTTCGTCTCAAAACCGGCATAGATTGATTCCGCCTTAAAACCGGCATAGATTGATTCCGCCTTAAAACCGGAATAGATCTATTCCGCTAATGTTCTAGTCTGCATATTTGTTACTTTTGAGCTATTCTACTTCTGTTGGGACCACATTGGACGCTGGAACTCGTTCGTGGTCAATCTGTGCCAAATTGTATTATTTCGTCTCAAAACCGGCATAGATCGATTCCGCCGCAAAACCGGCATAGATCTATTCCGCAAATGTTCTAGTCTGCATATTTGATACTTTTGAGCTATTCTACTTCTGTTGGGACTACATTGGTACGCTGGATTTCACTCGTTCGTGGTCAATCTGTGCCAAATTGTATTATTTCGTCTCAAAACCGGCATAGATCTATTCCGCCTCAAAACCGACATAGATCTATTCCGCTAATGTTCTAGTCTGCATATTTGTTACTTTTGAGCTATTCTACTTCTGTTGGGACTACATTGGACGCTGGATTTCACTCGTTCGTGGTCAATCTGTGCCAAATTGTATTATTTCGTCTCAAAACCGGCATAGATTGATTCCGCCTTAAAACCGGAATAGATCTATTCCGCTAATGTTCTAGTCTGCATATTTGTTACTTTTGAGCTATTCTACTTCTGTTGGGACCACATTGGACGCTGGAACTCGTTCGTGGTCAATCTGTGCCAAATTGTATTATTTCGTCTCAAAACCGGCATAGATCGATTCCGCCTTAAAACCGGAATAGATCTATTCCGCTAATGTTCTAGTCTGCATATTTGTTACTTTTGAGCTATTCTACTTCTGTTGGGACTACATTGGACGCTGGATTTCACTCGTTCGTGGTCAATCTGTGCCAAATTGTATTATTTCGTCTCAAAACCGGCATAGATCGATTCCGCCTTAAAACCGGAATAGATCTATTCCGCTAATGTTCTAGTCTGCATATTTGTTACTTTTGAGCTATTCTACTTCTGTTGGGACCACATTGGACGCTGGAACTCGTTCGTGGTCAATCTGTGCCAAATTGTATTATTTCGTCTCAAAACCGGCATAGATCGATTCCGCCGCAAAACCGGAATAGATCTATTCCGCTAATGTTCTAGTCTGCATATTTGATACTTTTGAGCTATTCTACTTCTGTTGGGACTACATTGGACGCTGGATTTCATTCGTTCGTGGTCAATCTGTGCCAAATTGTATTATTTCGTCTCAAAACCGGCATAGATCTATTCCGCCTCAAAACCGGAATAGATCTATTCCGCTAATGTTCTAGTCTGCATATTTGTTACTTTTGAGCTATTCTACTTCTGTTGGGACTACATTGGACGCTGGATTTCACTCGTTCGTGGTCAATCTGTGCCAAATTGTATTATTTCGTCTCAAAACCGGCATAGATTGATTCCGCCTTAAAACCGGAATAGATCTATTCCGCTAATGTTCTAGTCTGCATATTTGTTACTTTTGAGCTATTCTACTTCTGTTGGGACTACATTGGACGCTGGATTTCACTCGTTCGTGGTCAATCTGTGCCAAATTGTATTATTTCGTCTCAAAACCGGCATGGATCGATTCCGCCGCAAAACCGGAATAGATCTATTCCGCTAATGTTCTAGTCTGCATATTTGTTACTTTTGAGCTATTCTACTTCTGTTGGGACTACATTGGACGCTGGATTTCACTCGTTCGTGGTCAATCTGTGCCAAATTGTATTATTTCGTCTCAAAACCGGCATAGATCGATTCCGCCTTAAAACCGGAATAGATCTATTCCGCTAATGTTCTAGTCTGCATATTTGTTACTTTTGAGCTATTCTACTTCTGTTGGGACTACATTGGACGCTGGATTTCACTCGTTCGTGGTCAATCTGTGCCAAATTGTATTATTTCGTCTCAAAACCGGCATAGATTGATTCCGCCTTAAAACCGGAATAGATCTATTCCGCTAATGTTCTAGTCTGCATATTTGTTACTTTTGAGCTATTCTACTTCTGTTGGGACTACATTGGACGCTGGATTTCACTCGTTCGTGGTCAATCTGTGCCAAATTGTATTATTTCGTCTCAAAACCGGCATAGATCTATTCCGCCTCAAAACCGGAATAGATCTATTCCGCTAATGTTCTAGTCTGCATATTTGATACTTTTGAGCTATTCTACTTCTGTTGGGACTACATTGGACGCTGGATTTCACTCGTTCGTGGTCAATCTGTGCCAAATTGTATTATTTCGTCTCAAAACCGGCATAGATTGATTCCGCCTTAAAACCGGAATAGATCTATTCCGCTAATGTTCTAGTCTGCATATTTGATACTTTTGAGCTATTCTACTTCTGTTGGGACTACATTGGACGCTGGATTTCACTCGTTCGTGGTCAATCTGTGCCAAATTGTATTATTTCGTCTCAAAACCGGCATAGATCGATTCCGCCTTAAAACAAAACCGGAATAGATCTATTCCGCTAATGTTCTAGTCTGCATATTTGTTACTTTTGAGCTATTCTACTTCTGTTGGGACCACATTGGACGCTGGAACTCGTTCGTGGTCAATCTGTGCCAAATTGTATTATTTCGTCTCAAAACCGGCATAGATCGATTCCGCCTTAAAACCGGCATAGATCTATTCCGCTAATGTTCTAGTCTGCATATTTGATACTTTTGAGCTATTCTACTTCTGTTGGGACTACATTGGACGCTGGATTTCACTCGTTCGTGGTCAATCTGTGCCAAATTGTATTATTTCGTCTCAAAACCGGCATAGATCTGATTCCGCCTCAAAACCGGAATAGATCTATTCCGCTAATGTTCTAGTCTGCATATTTGTTACTTTTGAGCTATTCTACTTCTGTTGGGACTACATTGGACGCTGGATTTCACTCGTTCGTGGTCAATCTGTGCCAAATTGTATTATTTCGTCTCAAAACCGGCATAGATCGATTCCGCCGCAAAACCGGCATAGATCTATTCCGCAAATGTTCTAGTCTGCATATTTGATACTTTTGAGCTATTCTACTTCTGTTGGGACTACATTGGACGCTGGATTTCACTCGTTCGTGGTCAATCTGTGCCAAATTGTATTATTTCGTCTCAAAACCGGCATAGATTGATTCCGCCTTAAAACCGGAATAGATCTATTCCGCTAATGTTCTAGTCTGCATATTTGTTACTTTTGAGCTATTCTACTTCTGTTGGGACTACATTGGACGCTGGATTTCACTCGTTCGTGGTCAATCTGTGCCAAATTGTATTATTTCGTCTCAAAACCGGCATAGATTGATTCCGCCTTAAAACCGGAATAGATCTATTCCGCTAATGTTCTAGTCTGCATATTTGTTACTTTTGAGCTATTCTACTTCTGTTGGGACTACATTGGACGCTGGATTTCACTCGTTCGTGGTCAATCTGTGCCAAATTGTATTATTTCGTCTCAAAACCGGCATAGATCGATTCCGCCTCAAAACCGGCATAGATCTATTCCGCTAATGTTCTAGTCTGCATATTTGATACTTTTGAGCTATTCTACTTCTGTTGGGACTACATTGGACGCTGGATTTCATTCGTTCGTGGTCAATCTGTGCCAAATTGTATTATTTCGTCTCAAAACCGGCATAGATCTATTCCGCCTCAAAACCGACATAGATTGATTCTGCTGATGTTCTAGTCTGCATATTTGTTACTTTTGAGCTATTATACGTCTGTTGGGACTACATTGGACGCTGGATTTCACTCGTTCGTGGTCAATCTGTGCCAAATTGTATTATTTCGTCTCAAAACCGGCATAGATCGATTCCGCCTCAAAACCGGCATAGATCTATTCCGCTAATGTTCTAGTCTGCATATTTGATACTTTTGAGCTATTCTACTTCTGTTGGGACTACATTGGACGCTGGATTTCACTCGTTCGTGGTCAATCTGTGCCAAATTGTATTATTTCGTCTCAAAACCGGCATAGATTGATTCCGCCTTAAAACCGGAATAGATCTATTCCGCTAATGTTCTAGTCTGCATATTTGTTACTTTTGAGCTATTCTACTTCTGTTGGGACTACATTGGACGCTGGATTTCACTCGTTCGTGGTCAATCTGTGCCAAATTGTATTATTTCGTCTCAAAACCGGCATAGATCGATTCCGCCTTAAAACCGGAATAGATCTATTCCGCTAATGTTCTAGTCTGCATATTTGTTACTTTTGAGCTATTCTACTTCTGTTGGGACTACATTGGACGCTGGATTTCTCGTTCGTGGTCAATCTGTGCCAAATTGTATTATTTCGTCTCAAAACCGGCATAGATCGATTCCGCCTCAAAACCGGCATAGATCTATTCCGCTAATGTTCTAGTCTGCATATTTGATACTTTTGAGCTATTCTACTTCTGTTGGGACTACATTGGACGCTGGATTTCACTCGTTCGTGGTCAATCTGTGCCAAATTGTATTATTTCGTCTCAAAACCGGCATAGATTGATTCCGCCTTAAAACCGGAATAGATCTATTCCGCTAATGTTCTAGTCTGCATATTTGTTACTTTTGAGCTATTATACGTCTGTTGGGACTACATTGGACGCTGGATTTCACTCGTTCGTGGTCAATCTGTGCCAAATTGTATTATTTCGTCTCAAAACCGGCATAGATCGATTCCGCCTTAAAACCGGAATAGATCTATTCCGCTAATGTTCTAGTCTGCATATTTGTTACTTTTGAGCTATTCTACTTCTGTTGGGACCACATTGGACGCTGGATTTCATTCGTTCGTGGTCAATCTGTGCCAAATTGTATTATTTCGTCTCAAAACCGGCATAGATTGATTCCGCCTTAAAACCGGAATAGATCTATTCCGCTAATGTTCTAGTCTGCATATTTGTTACTTTTGAGCTATTATACGTCTGTTGGGACTACATTGGACGCTGGATTTCACTCGTTCGTGGTCAATCTGTGCCAAATTGTATTATTTCGTCTCAAAACCGGCATAGATTGATTCCGCCTTAAAACCGGAATAGATCTATTCCGCTAATGTTCTAGTCTGCATATTTGTTACTTTTGAGCTATTCTACTTCTGTTGGGACCACATTGGACGCTGGATTTCACTCGTTCGTGGTCAATCTGTGCCAAATTGTATTATTTCGTCTCAAAACCGGCATAGATCGATTCCGCCTTAAAACCGGAATAGATCTATTCCGCTAATGTTCTAGTCTGCATATTTGTTACTTTTGAGCTATTCTACTTCTGTTGGGACTACATTGGACGCTGGATTTCACTCGTTCGTGGTCAATCTGTGCCAAATTGTATTATTTCGTCTCAAAACCGGCATAGATCGATTCCGCCTTAAAACCGGAATAGATCTATTCCGCTAATGTTCTAGTCTGCATATTTGTTACTTTTGAGCTATTATACGTCTGTTGGGACTACATTGGACGCTGGATTTCACTCGTTCGTGGTCAATCTGTGCCAAATTGTATTATTTCGTCTCAAAACCGGCATAGATTGATTCCGCCTTAAAACCGGCATAGATCTATTCCGCAAATGTTCTAGTCTGCATATTTGATACTTTTGAGCTATTCTACTTCTGTTGGGACTACATTGGACGCTGGATTTCACTCGTTCGTGGTCAATCTGTGCCAAATTGTATTATTTCGTCTCAAAACCGGCATAGATCTATTCCGCCTCAAAACCGACATAGATCTATTCCGCTAATGTTCTAGTCTGCATATTTGTTACTTTTGAGCTATTCTACTTCTGTTGGGACTACATTGGACGCTGGATTTCACTCGTTCGTGGTCAATCTGTGCCAAATTGTATTATTTCGTCTCAAAACCGGCATAGATTTATTCCGCCTCAAAACCGGCATAGATCTATTCCGCTAATGTTCTAGTCTGCATATTTGATACTTTTGAGCTATTCTACTTCTGTTGGGACTTTGGACGCTGGATTTCACTCGTTCGTGGTCAATCTGTGCCAAATTGTATTATTTCGTCTCAAAACCGGCATAGATTGATTCCGCCTTAAAACCGGAATAGATCTATTCCGCTAATGTTCTAGTCTGCATATTTGTTACTTTTGAGCTATTCTACTTCTGTTGGGACCACATTGGACGCTGGATTTCACTCGTTCGTGGTCAATCTGTGCCAAATTGTATTATTTCGTCTCAAAACCGGCATAGATCGATTCCGCCGCAAAACCGGAATAGATCTATTCCGCTAATGTTCTAGTCTGCATATTTGTTACTTTTGAGCTATTCTACTTCTGTTGGGACTACATTGGACGCTGGATTTCACTCGTTCGTGGTCAATCTGTGCCAAATTGTATTATTTCGTCTCAAAACCGGCATAGATCTATTCCGCCTCAAAACCGGAATAGATCTATTCCGCTAATGTTCTAGTCTGCATATTTGATACTTTTGAGCTATTCTACTTCTGTTGGGACTACATTGGACGCTGGATTTCACTCGTTCGTGGTCAATCTGTGCCAAATTGTATTATTTCGTCTCAAAACCGGCATAGATCTATTCCGCTAATGTTCTAGTCTGCATATTTGATACTTTTGAGCTATTATACTTCTGTTGGGACTACATTGGACGCTGGATTTCACTCGTTCGTGGTCAATCTGTGCCAAATTGTATTATTTCGTCTCAAAACCGGCATAGATCGATTCCGCCGCAAAACCGGCATAGATCTATTCCGCTAATGTTCTAGTCTGCATATTTGTTACTTTTGAGCTATTCTACTTCTGTTGGGACCACATTGGACGCTGGATTTCACTCGTTCGTGGTCAATCTGTGCCAAATTGTATTATTTCGTCTCAAAACCGGCATAGATTGATTCCGCCTTAAAACCGGAATAGATCTATTCCGCTAATGTTCTAGTCTGCATATTTGTTACTTTTGAGCTATTCTACTTCTGTTGGGACTACATTGGACGCTGGATTTCACTCGTTCGTGGTCAATCTGTGCCAAATTGTATTATTTCGTCTCAAAACCGGCATAGATTGATTCCGCCTTAAAACCGGAATAGATCTATTCCGCTAATGTTCTAGTCTGCATATTTGTTACTTTTGAGCTATTCTACTTCTGTTGGGACCACATTGGACGCTGGAACTCGTTCGTTGTCAATCTGTGCCAAATTGTATTATTTCGTCTCAAAACCGGCATGGATCGATTCCGCCGCAAAACCGGCATAGATCTATTCCGCTAATGTTCTAGTCTGCATATTTGATACTTTTGAGCTATTCTACTTCTGTTGGGACTACATTGGACGCTGGATTTCACTCGTTCGTGGTCAATCTGTGCCAAATTGTATTATTTCGTCTCAAAACCGGCATAGATTGATTCCGCCTTAAAACCGGAATAGATCTATTCCGCTAATGTTCTAGTCTGCATATTTGTTACTTTTGAGCTATTCTACTTCTGTTGGGACTACATTGGACGCTGGATTTCACTCGTTCGTGGTCAATCTGTGCCAAATTGTATTATTTCGTCTCAAAACCGGCATAGATTGATTCCGCCTTAAAACCGGCATAGATTGATTCCGCCTTAAAACCGGAATAGATCTATTCCGCTAATGTTCTAGTCTGCATATTTGTTACTTTTGAGCTATTCTACTTCTGTTGGGACCACATTGGACGCTGGAACTCGTTCGTGGTCAATCTGTGCCAAATTGTATTATTTCGTCTCAAAACCGGCATGGATCGATTCCGCCGCAAAACCGGCATAGATCTATTCCGCAAATGTTCTAGTCTGCATATTTGATACTTTTGAGCTATTCTACTTCTGTTGGGACTACATTGGTAGCTGGATTTCACTCGTTCGTGGTCAATCTGTGCCAAATTGTATTATTTCGTCTCAAAACCGGCATAGATCTATTCCGCCTCAAAACCGACATAGATTGATTCTGCTGATGTTCTAGTCTGCATATTTGTTACTTTTGAGCTATTCTACTTCTGTTGGGACCACATTGGACGCTGGAACTCGTTCGTGGTCAATCTGTGCCAAATTGTATTATTTCGTCTCAAAACCGGCATAGATTTATTCCGCCTCAAAACCGGCATAGATCTATTCCGCAAATGTTCTAGTCTGCATATTTGATACTTCCTTATGTTTGTACAACAGTTTGAACATCACTGTAATATTGGTTAGTTTTAAGTGATTGTAGAAGTAGATAGAAGAATAAAGTTAGTATTTGGTTAAAGCACAGTCTTATCATTACTCAACTAAACATGGTCCTTCGAGCAAAAAAGGAATAAGTCATGGGTAACTGAAGAAAATAGCGTTCGGGATTTTCTTCATACGGTAATCGCGTTAAACCGGATTACGAACAGTAAAAGTGCGCGTTTTGTTAACAGGAAAAGGAAAAACGCGTAGTGACTAACTTAACCTAACCGCTGTGAAGTAAAGCAGTGAACCAAGTCACATTAATACGAACAGTTATACTACATTAAACAAAACCAAACAACACTGTCAACACAAACTACAAAGAAACTACTACAGACATGGAACAATTGAACAAAATTGTAGAAAAACAGGAGCAGCTAGCAGAAGAACTTAACAAAAAGTTCATAAACATTAAAAGGATCCAAGGTCCAGAAAAACGNACCANTTCCGANTATACGNTGANCNANTAANANNGAATCAAANGCTNAGNCTGTGCANTGTGCCNTGACTANCCCCCGCNACCANNTNTGCCCGTTCCTCATGNGGNGCNTCCNTATTCNCCAATTGGGCTCCAANGNNGCGGGAGCCTNACGGNTNANGCCCCGGGGCCCTTAAGNCNANGAAGCTGCTGNTNNCCTCGTGGTCGTCANANAGGGNGGTATAACCGNAGNGANGCAANTTACTGTTANTGGANGCAAGGCTTCACGAAACACCTNTCCACTNGNNNTTGATTCGANAANTNCTCGGTCGGAATANTAACTCCTTGAGCTTTATCNGTTANAATNGATTTNCGNGCAGNNGTNCTAAGANNANCNCTGTNTAAACTATNTGGTANCNGNCCACCNNGNTGAGTCTTCCAACCGANNCAGGGNATACNAGGATNTTGGCNTTGGCGTCTGTCANNAAGNANCGTNCTTNCNANCCTNTGTGAGCGAAGCNTCCGCCTTAAAACCGGAATAGATCTATTCCGCTAATGTTCTAGTCTGCATATTTGTTACTTTTGAGCTATTATACGTCTGTTGGGACCACATTGGACGCTGAATTTGGCTTGTTCGTGGTCAATCTGTGCCAATTTGTATTCTTTCGTCTTAAAACCGGCATATGTCGATTCCGCCTCAAAACCGGCATAGATCTATTCCGCTAATGTTCTAGTCTGCATATTTGATACTTTTGAGCTATTCTACTTCTGTTGGGACTACATTGGACGCTGGATTTCACTCGTTCGTGGTCAATCTGTGCCAAATTGTATTATTTCGTCTCAAAACCGGCATAGATTGATTCCGCCTTAAAACCGGAATAGATCTATTCCGCTAATGTTCTAGTCTGCATATTTGATACTTTTGAGCTATTCTACTTCTGTTGGGACTACATTGGACGCTGGATTTCACTCGTTCGTGGTCAATCTGTGCCAAATTGTATTATTTCGTCTCAAAACCGGCATAGATTGATTCCGCCTTAAAACCGGAATAGATCTATTCCGCTAATGTTCTAGTCTGCATATTTGTTACTTTTGAGCTATTCTACTTCTGTTGGGACTACATTGGACGCTGGATTTCACTCGTTCGTGGTCAATCTGTGCCAAATTGTATTATTTCGTCTCAAAACCGGCATAGATTGATTCCGCCTTAAAACCGGAATAGATCTATTCCGCTAATGTTCTAGTCTGCATATTTGTTACTTTTGAGCTATTCTACTTCTGTTGGGACCACATTGGACGCTGGAACTCGTTCGTTGTCAATCTGTGCCAAATTGTATTATTTCGTCTCAAAACCGGCATGGATCGATTCCGCCGCAAAACCGGCATAGATCTATTCCGCAAATGTTCTAGTCTGCATATTTGATACTTTTGAGCTATTCTACTTCTGTTGGGACTACATTGGTAGCTGGATTTCATTCGTTCGTGGTCAATCTGTGCCAAATTGTATTATTTCGTCTCAAAACCGGAATAGATCTATTCCGCTAATGTTCTAGTCTGCATATTTGATACTTTTGAGCTATTATACGTCTGTTGGGACTACATTGGACGCTGGATTTCACTCGTTCGTGGTCAATCTGTGCCAAATTGTATTATTTCGTCTCAAAACCGGCATAGATTGATTCCGCCTTAAAACCGGAATAGATCTATTCCGCTAATGTTCTAGTCTGCATATTTGTTACTTTTGAGCTATTCTACTTCTGTGTGAAGTAGTAGTCCATTTTTCTCAAAGTGGAGGTGTAAGTGTAAAAGTGATGGGAAAGAACACACAGCCTTCTCCACAAAAAATTTATTCAAGCCCCTCAAAAAATGTTAGAGGGGTTGCTCGACATATGTTTCGGGCACATAAGTACCCATCTTCAGGAGCTAGAAAGTTAGAAAGTCTACAATGTGTTACCCCTAAATGGTAGGATCAAACATACCCCATATGACAAGGTGAAACGCCGGCTGTCTTTCTTCAAAGGGGAGACAGCAAGACCCAAGTTATTTAAAAACTAATATGCCGTAAGGACAAACATTATTGTTGTGCTTAAAAAAATCTGTAATTAAAACTAGAATGTTATATAAAATAGAGAAGAGTACCAAAAGTTTTTTACCTTATTATGGAGAAAGCAAAAAGAGCTGGAGTCAGCAAATTCTCTACCTTTCCTTGATATACTCCTTACAAGACTTATTGACCACATAGAGTTCTCCATATATCATAAACCCACTTCTACAGACTGCTTAATCCCCTACAATTCCAACCATCCCTTCAACCAAAAAGTAGCAGCCCTAAACTCTTTCTTCCACCGCCTTTTTAGTATTCCCATGACTCAACACTGTTTTAACGAGGAACTTTCCTGGATTAAGACAGTAGCCACAAATAATGATTTCCCTGCTTTTCTGTTCAACAAGATTTATTATAATCATTTTAACAAGTTCATTAACAAGAGACTACTCATAACTGATGAACCTAAAATATCAAATTACTATTCTATCCCCTTCCTAGGCCCTGTTTCCCTACAGTTAAGAAACATATTTAAACCTCTCAACATCACTATTTGTTTCAAAGTCCTACACACTTCACGCCAATTCCTTTGCAATTCCAAAGACACAACACCCACACTTCACAGATCTGGAGTTTATGAACTCTCCTGCTGCACCCCCAACTGCAATGCACTCTATATTGGCCAGACTGGTAGGAGGTTCGCCACTCGTATCCACGAACATATTAGAGAAGCAGATAAATTTTCCAACAACCCCAACCTCAATGCAAACTCCATAAAGTCTCATTTTGCTAGACATCTCTATTACAATCAACATACATTTAATATTGAACAAGGTTTCAGGGCTTTACATTTTTGTGACAAGAATAATCTCTTGAACCTCTTAGAGGTCCTCGAGATTAACAAGGCCTCTCAGAGTGGCGGGCACACCTGCCTCAATGACCAGTTAAACCACACCTCAGCTCCATTCTTCAGATCTTTGAACTTCTAATAGCCCCTTCCTTAAACTCAGTTTTCCTTTTTTGTTCACCTGCTTCATCTCCCAGGTCTGCACGCACTACTTAGGGTTCGATTTTCTCCCAGTTTTGCCTTTTTTACAGTTTTTTCAATGTATTTTTTCAATGGTTTTAACTAGCTTATAGCCTTAACCTCACTTTTGTTTGTTTATACCTCTTGGCCCCCTCCTTGATCTACGGTAGATTGCGCTGTTGACGCTTTTGACATTAAGTTGTCGACTGTCGTCTGTCACTTGTGCGGGCGGTGTTGCCGGGTGTTGCCGCTGTGCCGCCTATGTTGTCATTTTCTGCGCCATCCCCCGCCATCGAAAATAACGGCTTCGCTTTGCGATTGTTTATATAAAAAAACTTCCTTTTTGTAAATTCTAGAACGTTTATCGCCCATTTTGTTCTGTTAGCTTTGTGCAACCGGACATTAGTGAGAAAATTGTAAGATGATCGAACTTTCTATTCTAAATTCTAAAGGTATTCTACTTCTGTTGGGACCACATTGGACGCTGGAACTCGTTCGTGGTCAATCTGTGCCAAATTGTATTATTTCGTCTCAAAACCGGCATAGATTGATTCCGCCTTAAAACCGGAATAGATCTATTCCGCTAATGTTCTAGTCTGCATATTTGTTACTTTTGAGCTATTCTACTTCTGTTGGGACTACATTGGACGCTGGATTTCACTCGTTCGTGGTCAATCTGTGCCAAATTGTATTATTTCGTCTCAAAACCGGCATAGATTGATTCCGCCTCAAAACCGGAATAGATCTATTCCGCTAATGTTCTAGTCTGCATATTTGTTACTTTTGAGCTATTCTACTTCTGTTGGGACTACATTGGACGCTGGATTTCACTCGTTCGTGGTCAATCTGTGCCAAATTGTATTATTTCGTCTCAAAACCGGCATAGATTGATTCCGCCTTAAAACCGGAATAGATCTATTCCGCTAATGTTCTAGTCTGCATATTTGTTACTTTTGAGCTATTCTACTTCTGTTGGGACCACATTGGACGCTGGAACTCGTTCGTTGTCAATCTGTGCCAAATTGTATTATTTCGTCTCAAAACCGGCATAGATTGATTCCGCCTTAAAACCGGAATAGATCTATTCCGCTAATGTTCTAGTCTGCATATTTGTTACTTTTGAGCTATTCTACTTCTGTTGGGACTACATTGGACGCTGGATTTCACTCGTTCGTGGTCAATCTGTGCCAAATTGTATTATTTCGTCTCAAAACCGGCATAGATTGATTCCGCCTTAAAACCGGAATAGATCTATTCCGCTAATGTTCTAGTCTGCATATTTGTTACTTTTGAGCTATTCTACTTCTGTTGGGACTACATTGGACGCTGGATTTCACTCGTTCGTGGTCAATCTGTGCCAAATTGTATTATTTCGTCTCAAAACCGGCATAGATTGATTCCGCCTTAAAACCGGAATAGATCTATTCCGCTAATGTTCTAGTCTGCATATTTGATACTTTTGAGCTATTCTACTTCTGTTGGGACCACATTGGACGCTGGAACTCGTTCGTTGTCAATCTGTGCCAAATTGTATTATTTCGTCTCAAAACCGGCATAGATTGATTCCGCCTTAAAACCGGAATAGATCTATTCCGCTAATGTTCTAGTCTGCATATTTGATACTTTTGAGCTATTCTACTTCTGTTGGGACTACATTGGACGCTGGATTTCACTCGTTCGTGGTCAATCTGTGCCAAATTGTATTATTTCGTCTCAAAACCGGCATAGATTGATTCCGCCTTAAAACCGGAATAGATCTATTCCGCTAATGTTCTAGTCTGCATATTTGATACTTTTGAGCTATTCTACTTCTGTTGGGACCTACATTGGACGCTGGATTTCACTCGTTCGTGGTCAATCTGTGCCAAATTGTATTATTTCGTCTCAAAACCGGCATAGATTGATTCCGCCTTAAAACCGGAATAGATCTATTCCGCTAATGTTCTAGTCTGCATATTTGTTACTTTTGAGCTATTCTACTTCTGTTGGGACCACATTGGACGCTGGATTTCACTCGTTCGTGGTCAATCTGTGCCAAATTGTATTATTTCGTCTCAAAACCGGCATAGATTGATTCCGCCTTAAAACCGGAATAGATCTATTCCGCTAATGTTCTAGTCTGCATATTTGTTACTTTTGAGCTATTCTACTTCTGTTGGGACCACATTGGACGCTGGATTTCACTCGTTCGTGGTCAATCTGTGCCAAATTGTATTATTTCGTCTCAAAACCGGCATAGATTGATTCCGCCTTAAAACCGGAATAGATCTATTCCGCTAATGTTCTAGTCTGCATATTTGTTACTTTTGAGCTATTCTACTTCTGTTGGGACCACATTGGACGCTGGAACTCGTTCGTGGTCAATCTGTGCCAAATTGTATTATTTCGTCTCAAAACCGGCATAGATTGATTCCGCCCTAAAACCGGAATAGATCTATTCCGCTAATGTTCTAGTCTGCATATTTGTTACTTTTGAGCTATTCTACTTCTGTTGGGACCACATTGGACGCTGGATTTCACTCGTTCGTGGTCAATCTGTGCCAAATTGTATTATTTCGTCTCAAAACCGGCATAGATTGATTCCGCCTTAAAACCGGAATAGATCTATTCCGCTAATGTTCTAGTCTGCATATTTGTTACTTTTGAGCTATTCTACTTCTGTTGGGACCACATTGGACGCTGGATTTCACTCGTTCGTGGTCAATCTGTGCCAAATTGTATTATTTCGTCTCAAAACCGGCATAGATCTATTCCGCCTCAAAACCGGCATAGATCTATTCCGCTAATGTTCTAGTCTGCATATTTGTTACTTTTGAGCTATTCTACTTCTGTTGGGACCACATTGGACGCTGGAACTCGTTCGTTGTCAATCTGTGCCAAATTGTATTATTTCGTCTCAAAACCGGCATAGATTGATTCCGCCTTAAAACCGGAATAGATCTATTCCGCTAATGTTCTAGTCTGCATATTTGATACTTTTGAGCTATTCTACTTCTGTTGGGACCACATTGGACGCTGGATTTCACTCGTTCGTGGTCAATCTGTGCCAAATTGTATTATTTCGTCTCAAAACCGGCATAGATCTATTCCGCCTCAAAACCGACATAGATTGATTCTGCTGATGTTCTAGTCTGCATAGTTGTTACTTTTGAGCTATTCTACTTCTGTTGGGACTACATTGGACGCTGGATTTCACTCGTTCGTGGTCAATCTGTGCCAAATTGTATTATTTCGTCTCAAAACCGGCATAGATTGATTCCGCCTTAAAACCGGAATAGATCTATTCCGCTAATGTTCTAGTCTGCATATTTGATACTTTTGAGCTATTCTACTTCTGTTGGGACCACATTGGACGCTGGAACTCGTTCGTTGTCAATCTGTGCCAAATTGTATTATTTCGTCTCAAAACCGGCATAGATTGATTCCGCCTTAAAACCGGAATAGATCTATTCCGCTAATGTTCTAGTCTGCATATTTGTTACTTTTGAGCTATTCTACTTCTGTTGGGACCACATTGGACGCTGGATTTCACTCGTTCGTGGTCAATCTGTGCCAAATTGTATTATTTCGTCTCAAAACCGGCATAGATTGATTCCGCCTTAAAACCGGAATAGATCTATTCCGCTAATGTTCTAGTCTGCATATTTGTTACTTTTGAGCTATTCTACTTCTGTTGGGACCACATTGGACGCTGGATTTCACTCGTTCGTGGTCAATCTGTGCCAAATTGTATTATTTCGTCTCAAAACCGGCATAGATTGATTCCGCCTTAAAACCGGAATAGATCTATTCCGCTAATGTTCTAGTCTGCATATTTGTTACTTTTGAGCTATTCTACTTCTGTTGGGACCACATTGGACGCTGGAACTCGTTCGTGGTCAATCTGTGCCAAATTGTATTATTTCGTCTCAAAACCGGCATAGATCGATTCCGCCTCAAAACCGGCATAGATCTATTCCGCTAATGTTCTAGTCTGCATATTTGATACTTTTGAGCTATTCTACTTCTGTTGGGACCACATTGGACGCTGGATTTCACTCGTTCGTGGTCAATCTGTGCCAAATTGTATTATTTCGTCTCAAAACCGGCATAGATTGATTCCGCCTTAAAACCGGAATAGATCTATTCCGCTAATGTTCTAGTCTGCATATTTGTTACTTTTGAGCTATTCTACTTCTGTTGGGACTACATTGGACGCTGGATTTCACTCGTTCGTGGTCAATCTGTGCCAAATTGTATTATTTCGTCTCAAAACCGGCATAGATCTATTCCGCCTCAAAACCGACATAGATTGATTCTGCTGATGTTCTAGTCTGCATAGTTGTTACTTTTGAGCTATTCTACTTCTGTTGGGACTACATTGGACGCTGGATTTCACTCGTTCGTGGTCAATCTGTGCCAAATTGTATTATTTCGTCTCAAAACCGGCATAGATCGATTCCGCCTCAAAACCGGAATAGATCTATTCCGCTAATGTTCTAGTCTGCATATTTGTTACTTTTGAGCTATTCTACTTCTGTTGGGACCACATTGGACGCTGGAACTCGTTCGTGGTCAATCTGTGCCAAATTGTATTATTTCGTCTCAAAACCGGCATAGATTGATTCCGCCTTAAAACCGGAATAGATCTATTCCGCTAATGTTCTAGTCTGCATATTTGTTACTTTTGAGCTATTCTACTTCTGTTGGGACTACATTGGACGCTGGATTTCACTCGTTCGTGGTCAATCTGTGCCAAATTGTATTATTTCGTCTCAAAACCGGCATAGATTGATTCCGCCTTAAAACCGGAATAGATCTATTCCGCTAATGTTCTAGTCTGCATATTTGTTACTTTTGAGCTATTCTACTTCTGTTGGGACCACATTGGACGCTGGATTTCACTCGTTCGTGGTCAATCTGTGCCAAATTGTATTATTTCGTCTCAAAACCGGCATAGATTGATTCCGCCTTAAAACCGGAATAGATCTATTCCGCTAATGTTCTAGTCTGCATATTTGTTACTTTTGAGCTATTCTACTTCTGTTGGGACCACATTGGACGCTGGAACTCGTTCGTGGTCAATCTGTGCCAAATTGTATTATTTCGTCTCAAAACCGGCATAGATCGATTCCGCCTCAAAACCGGCATAGATCTATTCCGCTAATGTTCTAGTCTGCATATTTGATACTTTTGAGCTATTCTACTTCTGTTGGGACCACATTGGACGCTGGATTTCACTCGTTCGTGGTCAATCTGTGCCAAATTGTATTATTTCGTCTCAAAACCGGCATAGATTGATTCCGCCTTAAAACCGGAATAGATCTATTCCGCTAATGTTCTAGTCTGCATATTTGTTACTTTTGAGCTATTCTACTTCTGTTGGGACTACATTGGACGCTGGATTTCACTCGTTCGTGGTCAATCTGTGCCAAATTGTATTATTTCGTCTCAAAACCGGCATAGATTGATTCCGCCTTAAAACCGGAATAGATCTATTCCGCTAATGTTCTAGTCTGCATATTTGTTACTTTTGAGCTATTCTACTTCTGTTGGGACTACATTGGACGCTGGATTTCACTCGTTCGTGGTCAATCTGTGCCAAATTGTATTATTTCGTCTCAAAACCGGCATAGATTGATTCCGCCTTAAAACCGGAATAGATCTATTCCGCTAATGTTCTAGTCTGCATATTTGATACTTTTGAGCTATTCTACTTCTGTTGGGACTACATTGGACGCTGGATTTCACTCGTTCGTGGTCAATCTGTGCCAAATTGTATTATTTCGTCTCAAAACCGGCATAGATTGATTCCGCCTTAAAACCGGAATAGATCTATTCCGCTAATGTTCTAGTCTGCATATTTGTTACTTTTGAGCTATTCTACTTCTGTTGGGACTACATTGGACGCTGGATTTCACTCGTTCGTGGTCAATCTGTGCCAAATTGTATTATTTCGTCTCAAAACCGGCATAGATTGATTCCGCCTTAAAACCGGAATAGATCTATTCCGCTAATGTTCTAGTCTGCATATTTGATACTTTTGAGCTATTCTACTTCTGTTGGGACTACATTGGACGCTGGATTTCACTCGTTCGTGGTCAATCTGTGCCAAATTGTATTATTTCGTCTCAAAACCGGCATAGATTGATTCCGCCTTAAAACCGGAATAGATCTATTCCGCTAATGTTCTAGTCTGCATATTTGATACTTTTGAGCTATTCTACTTCTGTTGGGACTACATTGGACGCTGGATTTCACTCGTTCGTGGTCAATCTGTGCCAAATTGTATTATTTCGTCTCAAAACCGGCATAGATTGATTCCGCCTTAAAACCGGAATAGATCTATTCCGCTAATGTTCTAGTCTGCATATTTGTTACTTTTGAGCTATTCTACTTCTGTTGGGACTACATTGGACGCTGGATTTCACTCGTTCGTGGTCAATCTGTGCCAAATTGTATTATTTCGTCTCAAAACCGGCATAGATTGATTCCGCCTTAAAACCGGAATAGATCTATTCCGCTAATGTTCTAGTCTGCATATTTGTTACTTTTGAGCTATTCTACTTCTGTTGGGACCACATTGGACGCTGGAACTCGTTCGTGGTCAATCTGTGCCAAATTGTATTATTTCGTCTCAAAACCGGCATAGATCGATTCCGCCTCAAAACCGGCATAGATCTATTCCGCTAATGTTCTAGTCTGCATATTTGATACTTTTGAGCTATTCTACTTCTGTTGGGACTACATTGGACGCTGGATTTCACTCGTTCGTGGTCAATCTGTGCCAAATTGTATTATTTCGTCTCAAAACCGGCATAGATCTATTCCGCTAATGTTCTAGTCTGCATATTTGATACTTTTGAGCTATTCTACTTCTGTTGGGACTACATTGGACGCTGGATTTCACTCGTTCGTGGTCAATCTGTGCCAAATTGTATTATTTCGTCTCAAAACCGGCATAGATTGATTCCGCCTTAAAACCGGAATAGATCTATTCCGCTAATGTTCTAGTCTGCATATTTGTTACTTTTGAGCTATTCTACTTCTGTTGGGACCACATTGGACGCTGGAACTCGTTCGTTGTCAATCTGTGCCAAATTGTATTATTTCGTCTCAAAACCGGCATAGATTGATTCCGCCTTAAAACCGGAATAGATCTATTCCGCTAATGTTCTAGTCTGCATATTTGTTACTTTTGAGCTATTCTACTTCTGTTGGGACTACATTGGACGCTGGATTTCACTCGTTCGTGGTCAATCTGTGCCAAATTGTATTATTTCGTCTCAAAACCGGCATAGATTGATTCCGCCTTAAAACCGGAATAGATCTATTCCGCTAATGTTCTAGTCTGCATATTTGTTACTTTTGAGCTATTCTACTTCTGTTGGGACTACATTGGACGCTGGATTTCACTCGTTCGTGGTCAATCTGTGCCAAATTGTATTATTTCGTCTCAAAACCGGCATAGATTGATTCCGCCTTAAAACCGGAATAGATCTATTCCGCTAATGTTCTAGTCTGCATATTTGTTACTTTTGAGCTATTCTACTTCTGTTGGGACCACATTGGACGCTGGAACTCGTTCGTTGTCAATCTGTGCCAAATTGTATTATTTCGTCTCAAAACCGGCATAGATCTATTCCGCCTCAAAACCGACATAGATTGATTCTGCTGATGTTCTAGTCTGCATAGTTGTTACTTTTGAGCTATTCTACTTCTGTTGGGACCACATTGGACGCTGGAACTCGTTCGTTGTCAATCTGTGCCAAATTGTATTATTTCGTCTCAAAACCGGCATAGATTGATTCCGCCTTAAAACCGGAATAGATCTATTCCGCTAATGTTCTAGTCTGCATATTTGTTACTTTTGAGCTATTCTACTTCTGTTGGGACCACATTGGACGCTGGATTTCACTCGTTCGTGGTCAATCTGTGCCAAATTGTATTATTTCGTCTCAAAACCGGCATAGATTGATTCCGCCTCAAAACCGGCATAGATCTATTCCGCTAATGTTCTAGTCTGCATATTTGATACTTTTGAGCTATTCTACTTCTGTTGGGACTACATTGGACGCTGGATTTCACTCGTTCGTGGTCAATCTGTGCCAAATTGTATTATTTCGTCTCAAAACCGGCATAGATCTATTCCGCCTCAAAACCGACATAGATTGATTCCGCTAATGTTCTAGTCTGCATATTTGTTACTTTTGAGCTATTCTACTTCTGTTGGGACCACATTGGACGCTGGAACTCGTTCGTGGTCAATCTGTGCCAAATTGTATTATTTCGTCTCAAAACCGGCATAGATTGATTCCGCCTTAAAACCGGAATAGATCTATTCCGCTAATGTTCTAGTCTGCATATTTGTTACTTTTGAGCTATTCTACTTCTGTTGGGACCACATTGGACGCTGGAACTCGTTCGTTGTCAATCTGTGCCAAATTGTATTATTTCGTCTCAAAACCGGCATAGATTGATTCCGCCTTAAAACCGGAATAGATCTATTCCGCTAATGTTCTAGTCTGCATATTTGTTACTTTTGAGCTATTCTACTTCTGTTGGGACTACATTGGACGCTGGATTTCACTCGTTCGTGGTCAATCTGTGCCAAATTGTATTATTTCGTCTCAAAACCGGCATAGATTGATTCCGCCTTAAAACCGGAATAGATCTATTCCGCTAATGTTCTAGTCTGCATATTTGATACTTTTGAGCTATTCTACTTCTGTTGGGACTACATTGGACGCTGGATTTCACTCGTTCGTGGTCAATCTGTGCCAAATTGTATTATTTCGTCTCAAAACCGGCATAGATTGATTCCGCCTTAAAACCGGAATAGATCTATTCCGCTAATGTTCTAGTCTGCATATTTGTTACTTTTGAGCTATTCTACTTCTGTTGGGACCACATTGGACGCTGGATTTCACTCGTTCGTGGTCAATCTGTGCCAAATTGTATTATTTCGTCTCAAAACCGGCATAGATTGATTCCGCCTTAAAACCGGAATAGATCTATTCCGCTAATGTTCTAGTCTGCATATTTGTTACTTTTGAGCTATTCTACTTCTGTTGGGACCACATTGGACGCTGGAACTCGTTCGTGGTCAATCTGTGCCAAATTGTATTATTTCGTCTCAAAACCGGCATAGATCGATTCCGCCTCAAAACCGGCATAGATCTATTCCGCTAATGTTCTAGTCTGCATATTTGTTACTTTTGAGCTATTCTACTTCTGTTGGGACCACATTGGACGCTGGAACTCGTTCGTGGTCAATCTGTGCCAAATTGTATTATTTCGTCTCAAAACCGGCATAGATTGATTCCGCCTCAAAACCGGCATAGATCTATTCCGCTAATGTTCTAGTCTGCATATTTGTTACTTTTGAGCTATTCTACTTCTGTTGGGACTACATTGGACGCTGGATTTCACTCGTTCGTGGTCAATCTGTGCCAAATTGTATTATTTCGTCTCAAAACCGGCATAGATTGATTCCGCCTTAAAACCGGAATAGATCTATTCCGCTAATGTTCTAGTCTGCATATTTGATACTTTTGAGCTATTCTACTTCTGTTGGGACTACATTGGACGCTGGATTTCACTCGTTCGTGGTCAATCTGTGCCAAATTGTATTATTTCGTCTCAAAACCGGCATAGATTGATTCCGCCTTAAAACCGGAATAGATCTATTCCGCTAATGTTCTAGTCTGCATATTTGATACTTTTGAGCTATTCTACTTCTGTTGGGACTACATTGGACGCTGGATTTCACTCGTTCGTGGTCAATCTGTGCCAAATTGTATTATTTCGTCTCAAAACCGGCATAGATTGATTCCGCCTTAAAACCGGAATAGATCTATTCCGCTAATGTTCTAGTCTGCATATTTGTTACTTTTGAGCTATTCTACTTCTGTTGGGACTACATTGGACGCTGGATTTCACTCGTTCGTGGTCAATCTGTGCCAAATTGTATTATTTCGTCTCAAAACCGGCAAAACCGGCATAGATTGATTCCGCCTTAAAACCGGAATAGATCTATTCCGCTAATGTTCTAGTCTGCATATTTGTTACTTTTGAGCTATTCTACTTCTGTTGGGACCACATTGGACGCTGGATTTCATCGTTCGTGGTCAATCTGTGCCAAATTGTATTATTTCGTCTCAAAACCGGCATAGATTGATTCCGCCTTCAAAACCGGAATAGATCTATTCCGCTAATGTTCTAGTCTGCATATTTGATACTTTTGAGCTATTCTACTTCTGTTGGGACCACATTGGACGCTGGATTTCACTCGTTCGTGGTCAATCTGTGCCAAATTGTATTATTTCGTCTCAAAACCGGCATAGATTGATTCCGCCTTAAAACCGGAATAGATCTATTCCGCTAATGTTCTAGTCTGCATATTTGTTACTTTTGAGCTATTCTACTTCTGTTGGGACCACATTGGACGCTGGAACTCGTTCGTGGTCAATCTGTGCCAAATTGTATTATTTCGTCTCAAAACCGGCATAGATTGATTCCGCCTTAAAACCGGCATAGATCTATTGCTAATGTTCTAGTCTGCATATTTGTTACTTTTGAGCTATTCTACTTCTGTTGGGACCACATTGGACGCTGGACTCGTTCGTTGTCAATCTGTGCCAAATTGTATTATTTCGTCTCAAAACCGGCATAGATTGATTCCGCCTTAAAACCGGAATAGATCTATTCCGCTAATGTTCTAGTCTGCATATTTGATACTTTTGAGCTATTCTACTTCTGTTGGGACCACATTGGACGCTGGATTTCACTCGTTCGTGGTCAATCTGTGCCAAATTGTATTATTTCGTCTCAAAACCGGCATAGATTGATTCCGCCTTAAAACCGGAATAGATCTATTCCGCTAATGTTCTAGTCTGCATATTTGTTACTTTTGAGCTATTCTACTTCTGTTGGGACCACATTGGACGCTGGAACTCGTTCGTTGTCAATCTGTGCCAAATTGTATTATTTCGTCTCAAAACCGGCATAGATTGATTCCGCCTTAAAACCGGAATAGATCTATTCCGCTAATGTTCTAGTCTGCATATTTGTTACTTTTGAGCTATTCTACTTCTGTTGGGACCACATTGGACGCTGGATTTCACTCGTTCGTGGTCAATCTGTGCCAAATTGTATTATTTCGTCTCAAAACCGGCATAGATTGATTCCGCCTTAAAACCGGAATAGATCTATTCCGCTAATGTTCTAGTCTGCATATTTGATACTTTTGAGCTATTCTACTTCTGTTGGGACTACATTGGACGCTGGATTTCACTCGTTCGTGGTCAATCTGTGCCAAATTGTATTATTTCGTCTCAAAACCGGCATATGATCGATTCCGCCTCAAAACCGGCATAGATCTATTCCGCTAATGTTCTAGTCTGCATATTTGTTACTTTTGAGCTATTATACGTCTGTTGGGACCACATTGGACGCTGAATTTGGATCGTTTGTGGTCAATCTGTGCCAAATTGTATTATTTCGTCTCAAAACCGGCATAGATCGATTCCGCCTCAAAACCGGAATAGATCTATTCCGCTAATGTTCTAGTCTGCATATTTGATACTTTTGAGCTATTCTACTTCTGTTGGGACTACATTGGACGCTGGATTTCACTCGTTCGTGGTCAATCTGTGCCAAATTGTATTATTTCGTCTCAAAACCGGCATAGATTGATTCCGCCTTAAAACCGGAATAGATCTATTCCGCTAATGTTCTAGTCTGCATATTTGATACTTTTGAGCTATTCTACTTCTGTTGGGACTACATTGGACGCTGGATTTCACTCGTTCGTGGTCAATCTGTGCCAAATTGTATTATTTCGTCTCAAAACCGGCATAGATTGATTCCGCCTTAAAACCGGAATAGATCTATTCCGCTAATGTTCTAGTCTGCATATTTGTTACTTTTGAGCTATTCTACTTCTGTTGGGACTACATTGGACGCTGGATTTCACTCGTTCGTGGTCAATCTGTGCCAAATTGTATTATTTCGTCTCAAAACCGGCATAGATTGATTCCGCCTTAAAACCGGCATAGATCTATTCCGCCTTAAAACCGAATAGATCTATTCCGCTAAAGACAAACAAAAACCCCAGGACATCAGCCACGCCTTTATAGGACTCCTATGGTTGTGAACCGCTGCAGTACAGGCTTTATGGATTCTTCTTTGACTCTACTGTAAGTTTTTGCTGAATGACCATTGTTTTTCATGTCTCAAGCGTCAAAACGACTAAAAGAAATTTTGTATAGAAATAGGGCTCGTTTAGGTTTAGTAAAAGAACGAAACAGTTCAGATTCAAGTTCAAGTGAGAACGAAAGCTCAGATAGCGAAGAGAAAACAAGATACGATTCAAATCCTCAACAAAAGGAATTAGTAGATTTATTTGACAACTTAATTTTAGAGAACTCTAGTCATACAAGTAAGGAGGTACAAAGTAGTAATAATATTAACTTTAAAATGGAAAATATTAGATTCCATACCTCTCTTTTGCCACTTTCTCTGGCAAACAAGAGCACCTTGAAAGCTTTATTCTAGCTATCGACGAATTTTATGCATTATATTACGGCAATAGTGAAGCCCAAAAACAGCTCGTAACAGCCGCAATTAAATCAAAGTTAGTTGATGATGCTAGAAATTTCTATCTTTCTAGACCAGATTTAAATGATTGGCTTGCTATTAGAGCAGCACTTAGACAAAAGTTTGGCGATCCAGTGACTTATCTTGTTTTAATGCAACAAATGCAATACATTAAAATTAATAGAAATGAATCAATGTTAGAATTTGTTGACCGATTAAAAACCTTTGTGCAACGAATTATTGCTAAAATTCAATGCGAAGTTACCGATGTCACTTCAAAGACAACTTTACTTTCTCAAGTAGAAAATACATCTGTTTTATTACTAACTGCAAATTCACCGCAAACTTTAAAAACCATGTTAATGATACAAAGACCTAACACATTAGATACTGCTCTTCAACATGTCATTAACTATAATATGATTGAATCTCAAGTAAATTTTACTAACAACCATTCTCCTATGCGAAATCATATGGAAAAACCACACCAATCATTAAATCACAATAACAGAGGTTTTAATAATAATTTTATTAACCCTCATACTAATCAACATAATACTAACCAAATTCGACCTCAACCTTTTCCAAGTCAACCTATAAATGTTCAGCCTAGATTTGTTCCGAGACATTATCCCACAAACTCACAAGTTTTTGGCAAGTCAAGACAAATACCTCAACAAAATAGACCAAGACAAGATACACCTACACCTATGTCTATTTCAACTGTCGGTCCCTCTCGTTTCTTACATCAACAAAGACAACCCCTAGTGAGACATAATACGTTTATTCCTACAGGACCACGTAACTTTATATCTCAAGAACTTACCAACGTTGAAGTTAACTCACAGACTCCCCTATATGATGACTCCTTTATGTCTAATCAATCTGATGAAAATTACCTTCAACAGCAAAACGACGTTTTTCCTCAAAATGATTTGAACAAAACCTTGCGTTTCAAAATTATTGTGACACAAACTATGAAACTTGTCAAGAGACCGAGGAAATAAATAATGAAAATTTTCAGAAAGTAGCTTCGGAAATACCCTTGACTTAAATAATATCGCTCAAATGATTGAGTTGCCTTACTTCCAACTACCCCGAAAACAAATGACAATTCTTATAGATTCCGGAGCATCCGATTCTATAATTTCACCAAAAATTGCAGAATTATTTTCAAATAATATGTACATTGAACCTTTCGAAATAATTTCTTGTAAACAAATCCATCAAGAAAATAGGAATTTAAAATTAAATTTGCTAGAAGAATTAGGTATTAACTACACATTTAAGCTTCGTGTTTTAAATTGGCATAATGATTTTGATGCTCTTATAGGCACACGAGATTTGAAGAACTTAAATGCTAATTTATGCTATAAAACTAAAACTCTAACCCTTAATGGCATAAAAATCCCCTTTTCTCTTGCATACAACAAACCTCTAACTAGACCAATAGAAAATTTAAACAACAACTTTTTAGTCATACCAGTAAACTATGAAAAAGGTACAGCAATTTTACCATCTTTTAACATAAACGAACATATTATACCAGACTCACTAGTCGAAGTAAATAATGGTTTATGTAAAGTTCCTAATCCAACTCCAAATGTACAAGTTAATTTCCATCAAAGAATAAAAGTAATCCCGCAAGATCAATTCGATTTACTTGACCCACCGACAAGTAATATAAAATTTAACCCTGAACATCAATTACGACTTGATCATTTAACCCATCTAGAAAAATCAAAAATTATACCACTATGTCATGAATTTAAAAATATAATGTACAATGAAGATTGTGATCTGACATTTACAAGTCAAACAAAACACTTCATACGAACTACAGACGATAGACAGTCTATGTAAAATCCTTTAGACACCCCCCAAGCATGAATCAAGAAATTCAATCTCAGATTCAAAAACTGCTTGACAACAAAATTATTCGACCCTCAATATCACCATATTCTGCCCCTGTTTGGATAGTTCCTAAAAAACAAGACGCATCTGGAAAACGGAAATTTCGAATGGTTATCGATTATCGAAGACTAAACGATGTTACTGTTGAAGAAAAATACCCATTACCCAGAATAGAAGAAATTTTAGATAATCTTGGTAAATGTACTTATTTTACTACACTTGACTTAGCTCAAGGTTTTCATCAAATTGAAATGGATCCTTCATCTATTGAAAAAACAGCTTTTTCAGTAAATAATGGCCATTATGAGTATCTGCGCATGCCATTTGGCTTGAAAAACGCCCCAGCGACCTTTCAAAGGATGATGGATGAAATTTTACGTGATTATCTTTACCGATTTTGTTTTGTGTATATGGATGATGTAGTAATATTTTCGAAATCTCTATCAGAACATATTGATCACATCAGAATTATATTCAAAAAGTTCAAAGAAGTAAATCTCAAAATTCAATTAGATAAATCCGAATTTTTGCGTAAAGAAGTTGCTTTTCTTGGACATCTTATAACGTCCGAAGGTATTAAACCAAACCCTTTAAAAATCGAAGCAATCCAACGATATCCAATTCCTAAAACTCAAAAAGAGATAAAGGCTTTCTTAGGACTAGTTTCCGTCCGCCTTAAAACCGGAATAGATCTATTCCGCTAATGTTCTAGTCTGCATATTTGATACTTTTGAGCTATTCTACTTCTGTTGGGACTACATTGGACGCTGGATTTCACTCGTTCGTGGTCAATCTGTGCCAAATTGTATTATTTCGTCTCAAAACCGGCATAGATTGATTCCGCCTTAAAACCGGAATAGATCTATTCCGCTAATGTTCTAGTCTGCATATTTGTTACTTTTGAGCTATTCTACTTCTGTTGGGACCACATTGGACGCTGGATTTCACTCGTTCGTGGTCAATCTGTGCCAAATTGTATTATTTCGTCTCAAAACCGGCATAGATTGATTCCGCCTTAAAACCGGAATAGATCTATTCCGCTAATGTTCTAGTCTGCATATTTGTTACTTTTGAGCTATTATACGTCTGTTGGGACTACATTGGACGCTGGAACTCGTTCGTTGTCAATCTGTGCCAAATTGTATTATTTCGTCTCAAAACCGGCATAGATCTATTCCGCTAATGTTCTAGTCTGCATATTTGTTACTTTTGAGCTATTCTACTTCTGTTGGGACCACATTGGACGCTGAATTTGGATCGTTTGTGGTCAATCTGTGCCAAATTGTATTATTTCGTCTCAAAACCGGCATAGATCTATTCCGCCTCAAAACCGGCATAGATCTATTCCGCTAATGTTCTAGTCTGCATATTTGTTACTTTTGAGCTATTCTACTTCTGTTGGGACTACATTGGTAGCTGGATTTCATTCGTTCGTGGTCAATCTGTGCCAAATTGTATTATTTCGTCTCAAAACCGGCATAGATTGATTCCGCCTTAAAACCGGAATAGATCTATTCCGCAAATGTTCTAGTCTGCATAGTTGTTACTTTTGAGCTATTCTACTTCTGTTGGGACCACATTGGACGCTGGAACTCGTTCGTTGTCAATCTGTGCCAAATTGTATTATTTCGTCTCAAAACCGGCATGGATCGATTCCGCCGCAAAACCGGCATAGATCTATTCCGCTAATGTTCTAGTCTGCATATTTGTTACTTTTGAGCTATTCTACTTCTGTTGGGACTACATTGGTAGCTGGATTTCATTCGTTCGTGGTCAATCTGTGCCAAATTGTATTATTTCGTCTCAAAACCGGCATGGATCGATTCCGCCGCAAAACCGGCATAGATCTATTCCGCAAATGTTCTAGTCTGCATAGTTGTTACTTTTGAGCTATTCTACTTCTGTTGGGACCACATTGGACGCTGGAACTCGTTCGTTGTCAATCTGTGCCAAATTGTATTATTTCGTCTCAAAACCGGCATAGATTGATTCCGCCTTAAAACCGGAATAGATCTATTCCGCAAATGTTCTAGTCTGCATATTTGTTACTTTTGAGCTATTCTACTTCTGTTGGGACCACATTGGACGCTGGAACTCGTTCGTTGTCAATCTGTGCCAAATTGTATTATTTCGTCTCAAAACCGGCATGGATCGATTCCGCCGCAAAACCGGCATAGATCTATTCCGCTAATGTTCTAGTCTGCATATTTGTTACTTTTGAGCTATTCTACTTCTGTTGGGACTACATTGGTAGCTGGATTTCATTCGTTCGTGGTCAATCTGTGCCAAATTGTATTATTTCGTCTCAAAACCGGCATGGATCGATTCCGCCGCAAAACCGGCATAGATCTATTCCGCAAATGTTCTAGTCTGCATAGTTGTTAGGCTCGGTTGAGGGTTTCTAAATAAGGAATTGTTTTGTGGTTGGAAAGGACGATTAAACATAGTTAGAGGTTTGTCATGATTAAAGTTAGGTTGAAAATTAGATGGTCTTGAAGGGGTAAATGATTGGGGTTTTGGGACGTGCAATGGTAGTGCATTATTTTTAAAATTTAAATTGTGTGAATTGTTAGTTCTTCCATTACTAAAGTAAATAAAGTTCTCTTCCTCGGTTGTGTATGCAAGAGCTTGCTCAAGATTTTCTGGGTTTTTTAGTCTTACTACAAGTTGCATATGATAAGGTAAACCTGCCAAAAATGTTTTTAGTGCAAAATCATCGTAATGGGCAATTTTAATTAATTTTTCATTTTCGTTTACAATCAAAGAACTTAATTTAGCAAATAAGAGACTTCTGGCGTCTTGAATACGCATTCCGAAATTTATAGGAGTTTCATTTTTTAAAGGTTTAATGGAAATTAAATCTTGGATAAGACAATCAATACCTCTTTGGTCTGAGAAAGTTACGTTCAGAGCGTTTTTGATTTGTTGCCAAGTTTTCAATTCGGATCTAGAGCCAATGAGATCTGCTGCTCTCCCACGTAATTTTCCCAAAATTGTGTCTAAGAGTATGATGTTGATTGCGTCAGTTGGGTCATTTGCATTTTGAAAGTTTATCAAAAAATTTTCACAAGAACAAATAAATCTTTGTAACAATCTTGCGTTACCATCGAAATGTGGTATATTGTCAGCTTGATATCTGAGAAGGGAAATATCTTTGTTACTCATTTCGCATTGAGATGTATTAATTTGTTCAAGAGATTCACTTTCACAAACTGTTTCGTAAAGATCTTCTGTACTTGAAGTTGGTAGACTTAACTGAGATAAAGTCTGAGTTAATGCCTCAATGGGATCAGACATAAAATTAAGAAAATATACTTTTAGTATACTTAGGTTAAATTTGTTATTTAATTAGTAAATTACTTTGCTTTAAAACTAATTAGTAAAGGTTGATAAATGAAAGATAATTGATATATAAAACATAAAAAATAGAACTGACCAATAACTAACTAAGAAAAAATGGTAAACGGCACATATAATATGGCACATATAATGAGCACTTACTCCAATAATCCTATGATTGATTTCTTCATTCTAGTCTTCTTAACTCGATCCTTAATCTATTGCCTAGAAGAACCAGTTCAGGAGTCTCAGGCGGCTTAACTAGGGGCTCCAAGAGGTTTGGTCGATGTTGGACTTCACCCTGGACGTTCTGTGTGGTGGTTGATGGATGATGTTGATTCTTGATCGACGAACTGTTAAAACAGACCGGTTCCGCGATTTTTGTCTTCCCCGTTCGATCAGAGAATCCTACCGACTGCGCCAGTTAAATTCAATCACCACGAAAATCACTTAAAAAAATGATTTATTGCAGAACGGAGTTACATGTATTGCGTGAATAATAATAACTAACTGTAATAACATCGTACTCATATTTATAATAATATTAAATGTAAACAATAAGATCCTAGAACTAGCCTAACTCTAAACAATATTATGCATGATGTGCACTTAAGGGTTCATAACTACCTTGAATTGTGCGGAACCCTATTAGCAAATAAGGGTGGTTATAAAATTTGTCTAGACTCGAACCCAATAAAATGACACAATTCTTTGAATTTTGCTTTATTTTATTTTCTTTGTTCATGAATTTTTATACAGCGTGTTTACTAAATAACTTTGCATTGTATGTCAGATATCACAAGACTGGTAGTCAGATAGACCAATCACAAACTATACATTCTATATACGCAATAGCTGCACATATGTATTTTTGAAGTACATATATGAGGGTGTCAAGCTGGAAAAAAGTAATTTTTGTGACACCTTGTATATATGCAGACACACTGGGATTATACCAGCTGGCTGTGCAAGAAATACCTAAAGGAACTAAATCTTGTGGGGCTGCTATGACCAAGGAAACCTTGAGATAGCAGAAGAAGATGGGGTACAATAGATCTAATTAGGTCGCAGTACATCTGTCACCATCCACACCGACCATTACCATTACCTTGCAGACAAAATAAGTACCGACTCCAGACAGTCTCAAATAAACACCATTTATGGCTACTCTGAATAAAGGGCGGTTTTAAATGATAAAAACAGGTACCGAAAGGTTGAGGACGACTATAATATATAAACTGGACCATTTTGGGTTCAGTTTCTGTACGAATTCAGTCCGATAAACATCTTCAAAATGAACAAGGAAATTGCCCTTAAAACCTTACGGGAAAAATTCAGTGAAGTTTCAAACGAAATGATATATAACCGGGAAAAAACGCGTCAAATCACTATTCCTCAACGAAATCAACGGAAAATGTCGGATTTAACGATGAAGGACTACAACAAGATGATCCATTTTAGTTTGGTCGAAGTTGTTCTTGCGCAAGAAGCCCTGGAAGCAGCGAAATACAAACGAGGGTTCCTGGGTACTACTGACCACATGTTTATAGCCAGAAAGTTGTTGCTTGCAAGTAAGTAGCTAAAAAATCAGTAAATTTTAATGAATCAATCTAAAACTGGTCATAGAAAAACTCAGCTGGCAACATTGCCTCAAAGTTTTTGCCTACTACTATATATTTTCTGTCTTTGTCTTGTGCATACAATTATCTCTGTCAGTTTTTCCCTGTATAATTTTATGTTGCCAAAAAATGCAACTAAATCATAATCTTTTTTTGCAGGACTGCGTGTAGAAGCACTTAGACTGGCTAGGGCAAGATCAGAGTTCCGACAACCAAAAGACACTGTGTCAACATCGAATGTCAACGGACGAATCACAGCTCACGACATAAAAATTGACACGGCCCTTTGAATAACGTCGTTGCTGCGCCCCATTTTTGTTACGTCATGGTAGTCGAGAATGACGTCAAAATCGTGGCCTCCCGACCCACCAAACCGGATCGTCAGGGAATCGTGGTGTTTCCCGGTTGTATGGTGTTTGACCAGCAAACTTGCGATTTCCAATTGAAGATGTCGTTGTACAAGTTGTCGGTGAAGCCCCAGTCCAGTCATGGACAAAAAAGATTAAAAAATTGTGGCAGGCTGTCGAGATTCCACAATTTGAATTGATGGGTTACAGGACCATTAACATGACCAATATCGACCAGAAGGTTTTCCGTTTCAGCGATGCCACCCTGTACATGCAACTATGGGTTACTGTAGGTACAGGCGTGGGGCCGATGCGCACCCCACTGGCTGTGGGCAGTTTAATTCAAAACACATTTTCTTATGGAGGTAGATTGGCTGTTCTCGAAAATACAGACCTAAAACTGTATAAAACAGCCGCAGATTTACGGGATGGCAAAATCGATTTGGTTTTCTCATTATTTGATTGTCATACTTGTGATGTTTACGAAAATAGCAGCGAAATTTTAAAACTAACAACTTGGAACAATAGTGTTGATTTGTTTATCTATTTTCCCGATAAAATGGCGCAACTTTTGTGGCAAAACGCCTTTAATTTTGCCATTTCTTGTGGCAACAGATGGAAAAAGGCACTCTGATTTGTATATGTTAAATTACATATTTTTTATTGTTTTTACTATTGTAAATAAAACGTTTTATTAATTAATAATATATGAGTTTTAGTTAGAAATTTCCCAGCACACAGAGAACTGATCTTGACATACGGAAACAAAATCCTTGAAGATTTGATTTTGATATGAGTTTAAGTGATTTTGGCATAAGTTTCGGATCCAAAAAGAGTTATGATCTAAAAATCACATGACACCATAATTTTAAAATCACACAGTGGTCACGTGACTTTAGGATCATATAACGCGTTTGGATACGAAATTACATATCGAAAGAAAACTTAAAACCAGAGATCCAAATGAATTTTCAGATTTTCTAATTTTTTCCGGAAAGTTACCGAAAACTTTCTGAAAAATGTTGTTTACCTAACCTCAATACTTTTCAAAGTAATACAATTTTTTTAAAAAATATTATTTATAAATTTATCCCTTCTGGACAACACATTCCCGGTATAAAAGCTCTAATCTTTCGATAGCGTGACATTTCTACTATACCAGGTGTCCAAGAGCACCTTGGACATAGGAGATTAACATGGGAAAAACGGTTTTGATTTTTTTGCGCCTGTACGGTTGATTTGATTGAAAAATCGTATTAATGAAAGTTGTAGTACCTATCATGGACTAGTTTTCTGTATTTTTTTCGGATCTCTAACTTGAGCCTTTTCGTCGTAAAACACGAACAAAAATGAGAAAATTTAAACTTTTGGCCTGCACTGACTGTATAGGCGGTTGTCGGGCAACGGGTAAACAGATCATTGTTGCGGGTACGGTTGCTCGGCAACCGCTTATACAGTGCAGGTAAAAAGTTAAAATTTTCGCATTTTTGTTCGTATTTTACGACGAAAGGGCTCACGTTAGAGATCCGAAAAAAATACAGAAAACTAGTCCGTGATAGGTACTACAACTTTCATTAACACGATTTTTCAATCAAATCAACCGTACAGGCGCAAAAAAATCAAAACCGTTTTCCCATGTTAATCTCCTATGTCCAGGGTGCTCTTGGACACCTGGTATATGGTATACAGGGTGATCAAAAGACAATTTCAAGGGCTACAAATTGGTATATTGAACCACCCTATAATTGTCAAAATAACCGAGTTATTGACAATAGTACAATGGAGTAGTTTACAGGGTGATTCAATTAATTTTTAACATCCTTGTAACTTGTTTAATTAAATAAATTTATAAAAAAAATACCAAATATGAGTCTTGTAGATATTTGCATATACTTTAATCCTAGATAATCCATCAGTATTCAGGGTGTCTCAAACTTGAGCAACAAACCAAACTTATAATTTTTTATTCGATTTTTGAAATCTACCTTAAATTCTAGGCCTACTTGATGTAAAATGTTTGTATCGATATTCAATTGTTTTTTTCTAGCAGCCTTACTTTGACCACCCTCGTGCAGCAGAAATTCCCAATTTGTGCAAAATTTTGGTGCACTTTCCCAAAAAATCGTCCATAACTCGCTTATTTGAAACACCCTGTATAAAAGCACCGTATAACAAAAGAAAGTTAATAAACCACGTGACTTTGGGCGGGCACGGCTAAGTTGCCTCGTTTAACCGCTAGAGGGCGTCAAAGTTGACTCTCGTTTTTTTGCAGTTCTGGCTCAATATCTCATGAACAGTTTCGGGTTAGAGGTCTGAATTTTTACCACAAATGCACCTCGATGGGAGGCAACTTTTACCTTCTATACACTTTTTGGTACCATGCACCGTTTGACCTTAAAAAATTAAAAACTGGAATTGTCAAGAAATTTCAAGTGTGATACCTTCTGATTTTTTTTAAGAAAATTTTTTATTTTCAAAACTAACGTCAACTGCTTAAATACCTTCAGGTTAATAATACAAAAATGACGTAAAGTGTCATTTTTCAAAATGTAATTTTCCAAGGGTGCCACGCCCTAAATTGTCAAAGTTGACATAATTTTAAGGTCATCTCCGAAACGGTGACAGTTAGAGCAAAATGGACGTCAGATTTGTGTTTTCCAGGTTCAAATTAGTTAAAAAAATCACTTTGATTAAGGAAAATTCAAAATGGTCGGCGTTAGTATAGTAGGCCCAAAAAATCCCTAATCTAGATTAAATTTCCGTGCACTTTTCCGGAAAATCCTCCATAACTCGCTTATTTGAAACACCCTGTATAAACACACCCTATAACAAAAAAAAGCTAATGAATGGGGCTATCACGTGACGTTGAACAGGCACGGCTCAGTTGTCCCGTTTAGCCGCTAGAGGGCGTCAAATTTGACTCTGGTTTTTTGCAGTTTTTGCGCAATATCTCAGGAACGTTTCAGGTTAGAGGTCTGAATTTTTACTACAAATGCACCTCGATGGGAGGCAACTTTTACCTGCTATACAGTTTTTTGGTACCATGCACCGTTTGACCTTGAAAAATTAAAAACTAGAAATGTCAAGTGAAAATTTTTTATTTTCAAAATTAACTTCAACTGCCTAAATACCTTCAAGTTAATAGTACAAAAATGTAAAAAACTAGTTATTTTAGGAATTTTCAGATTTTTCTGGAAAATTACCGAAAATTTTCTATAAATTTAATTTATATTAAATTTTCCAAACAATCATAAATACATTTTATGATTGTTTGGAATACTGTTTGGCTTCAAACGGAGTTCACTTTGAACAATTCATTTATAAAAATACTTCTTTTGTTCTTAACTTTCTTGATATAAAGTTAATGATCACCCTGTTTTACTTTCTACGCCAAATTTTACCTGCTACCTGCCGTGCCAGTATCAAAAACAACAAAGAACAACAATGCATACAGGGAGTATGAAACGATAAAACCTTTTCGAAAAAAGATGATTTTTTCAAGCTTCTTAACACTTTGTTGGCCGAATTGGTAAACTTACTTAAGCTTCAGGGTACGAAACAGCCACCCGTCAAGTTTTATACTTGTAGTTCCAAAATAACATGGTCTAACATGGACTTAAAAATTTAACACGTGAAATCCTATGTTGCGCGTTAAAAAAAACGCACTGTATGTTGCATACCTAACCCTTTTATTAGGAATACCCAATGTTTAGACTTAAATCATGTAATGTGGTCAACAACTATTTTTATATAAAACTGTTTGAAACAGAATGCTTGAGTTTAGNTTCNGCCCTAACNAATTTNTTATGGCTGGNCTTTCCNATCTAGCCNNAANATTGTTCCTNNCCCTNTTAAGANTAGNCNCNCGCCAANNACTAGTGAACGTNGCNACATGNCATANCANNCANTCNNNAGCACGACGAAGCANAGAAGTATGGNCGTGGCNNNGNAACNGCGCCATTGNTTCTAGACCTCCTAATANTCAGTTNCTNCACTTNANGTGNGCNCNNTTANGATNCTTTAGNAGNNTCCTGNATTTCNNNATTTCTTNCTCCGGCNNANTTNAGTTNNGGCNAAGCCANCAGATAGTCNTTTTNAAATCTGNACAAGCNCNGGAGTCTATNGCTAAATGGTCTNCTGCNCNNAATGCGCTGCGGTCTGAATACATATTGACGTGGNGNNANANNTTTGGGTNCTNNCGTCAGTCAGCACCNTGGTNCAGNCNNATGCGNTTNNGANNCCTTCATTGNACGGTTTNTATTNATNCTTGTAGCTTTCAGTAATCTATGCCGGTTTTGAGACGAAATAATACAATTTGGCACAGATTGACCACAACGAACGAGTTCCAGCGTCCAATGTGGTCCCAACAGAAGTAGAATAGCTCAAAAGTAACAAATATGCAGACTAGAACATTTGCGGAATAGATCTATTCGGTTTTGAGGCGGAATAGATCTATGCCGGTTTTGAGACGAAATAATACAATTTGGCACAGATTGACCACGAACGAGTGAAATCCAGCGTCCAATGTGGTCCCAACAGAAGTAGAATAGCTCAAAAGTATCAAATATGCAGACTAGAACATTTGCGGAATAGATCTATGCCGGTTTTGCGGCGGAATCGATCCATGCCGGTTTTGAGACGAAATAATACAATTTGGCACAGATTGACCACGAACGAATGAAATCCAGCTACCAATGTAGTCCCAACAGAAGTAGAATAGCTCAAAAGTATCAAATATGCAGACTAGAACATTTGCGGAATAGATCTATGCCGGTTTTGCGGCGGAATCGATCCATGCCGGTTTTGAGACGAAATAATACAATTTGGCACAGATTGACCACGAACGAGTTCCAGCGTCCAATGTGGTCCCAACAGAAGTAGAATAGCTCAAAAGTAACAAATATGCAGACTAGAACATTAGCGGAATAGATCTATTCCGGTTTTAAGGCGGAATCGATCTATGCCGGTTTTGAGACGAAATAATACAATTTGGCACAGATTGACAACGAACGAGTTCCAGCGTCCAATGTGGTCCCAACAGAAGTAGAATAGCTCAAAAGTAACAACTATGCAGACTAGAACATCAGCAGAATCAATCTATGTCGGTTTTGAGGCGGAATAGATCTATGCCGGTTTTGAGACGAAATAATACAATTTGGCACAGATTGACCACGAACGAATGAAATCCAGCTACCAATGTAGTCCCAACAGAAGTAGAATAGCTCAAAAGTATCAAATATGCAGACTAGAACATTAGCGGAATAGATCTATTCCGGTTTTAAGGCGGAATCAATCTATGCCGGTTTTGAGACGAAATAATACAATTTGGCACAGATTGACAACGAACGAGTTCCAGCGTCCAATGTGGTCCCAACAGAAGTAGAATAGCTCAAAAGTAACAAATATGCAGACTAGAACATTTGCGGAATAGATCTATGCCGGTTTTGAGACGAAATAATACAATTTGGCACAGATTGACCACGAACGAATGAAATCCAGCTACCAATGTAGTCCCAACAGAAGTAGAATAGCTCAAAAGTATCAAATATGCAGACTAGAACATTTGCGGAATAGATCTATGCCGGTTTTGCGGCGGAATCGATCCATGCCGGTTTTGAGACGAAATAATACAATTTGGCACAGATTGACCACGAACGAATGAAATCCAGCGTCCAATGTAGTCCCAACAGAAGTAGAATAGCTCAAAAGTATCAAATATGCAGACTAGAACATTTGCGGAATAGATCTATGCCGGTTTTGCGGCGGAATCGATCCATGCCGGTTTTGAGACGAAATAATACAATTTGGCACAGATTGACCACGAACGAGTTCCAGCGTCCAATGTGGTCCCAACAGAAGTAGAATAGCTCAAAAGTAACAAATATGCAGACTAGAACATTAGCGGAATAGATCTATGCCGGTTTTAAGGCGGAATCGATCTATGCCGGTTTTGAGACGAAATAATACAATTTGGCACAGATTGACCACGAACGAATGAAATCCAGCTACCAATGTAGTCCCAACAGAAGTAGAATAGCTCAAAAGTATCAAATATGCAGACTAGAACATTTGCGGAATAGATCTATGCCGGTTTTGCGGCGGAATCGATCCATGCCGGTTTTGAGACGAAATAATACAATTTGGCACAGATTGACCACGAACGAGTTCCAGCGTCCAATGTGGTCCCAACAGAAGTAGAATAGCTCAAAAGTAACAAATATGCAGACTAGAACATTAGCGGAATAGATCTATTCCGGTTTTAAGGCGGAATCAATCTATGCCGGTTTTAAGGCGGAATCAATCTATGCCGGTTTTGAGACGAAATAATACAATTTGGCACAGATTGACCACGAACGAGTGAAATCCAGCGTCCAATGTAGTCCCAACAGAAGTAGAATAGCTCAAAAGTAACAAATATGCAGACTAGAACATTAGCGGAATAGATCTATTCCGGTTTTAAGGCGGAATCAATCTATGCCGGTTTTGAGACGAAATAATACAATTTGGCACAGATTGACCACGAACGAGTTCCAGCGTCCAATGTGGTCCCAACAGAAGTAGAATAGCTCAAAAGTAACAAATATGCAGACTAGAACATTAGCGGAATAGATCTATGCCGGTTTTGAGGCGGAATCGATCTATGCCGGTTTTGAGACGAAATAATACAATTTGGCACAGATTGACCACGAACGAGTGAAATCCAGCGTCCAATGTAGTCCCAACAGAAGTAGAATAGCTCAAAAGTATCAAATATGCAGACTAGAACATTAGCGGAATAGATCTATGCCGGTTTTAAGGCGGAATCGATCTATGCCGGTTTTGAGACGAAATAATACAATTTGGCACAGATTGACCACGAACGAGTGAAATCCAGCGTCCAATGTAGTCCCAACAGAAGTAGAATAGCTCAAAAGTATCAAATATGCAGACTAGAACATTTGCGGAATAGATCTATGCCGGTTTTGCGGCGGAATCGATCCATGCCGGTTTTGAGACGAAATAATACAATTTGGCACAGATTGACCACGAACGAGTTCCAGCGTCCAATGTAGTCCCAACAGAAGTAGAATAGCTCAAAAGTATCAAATATGCAGACTAGAACATTTGCGGAATAGATCTATGCCGGTTTTGCGGCGGAATCGATCCATGCCGGTTTTGAGACGAAATAATACAATTTGGCACAGATTGACCACGAACGAATGAAATCCAGCTACCAATGTAGTCCCAACAGAAGTAGAATAGCTCAAAAGTATCAAATATGCAGACTAGAACATTTGCGGAATAGATCTATTCCGGTTTTAAGGCGGAATCAATCTATGCCGGTTTTGAGACGAAATAATACAATTTGGCACAGATTGACAACGAACGAGTTCCAGCGTCCAATGTGGTCCCAACAGAAGTAGAATAGCTCAAAAGTAACAACTATGCAGACTAGAACATCAGCAGAATCAATCTATGTCGGTTTTGAGGCGGAATAGATCTATGCCGGTTTTGAGACGAAATAATACAATTTGGCACAGATTGACCACGAACGAGTGAAATCCAGCGTCCAATGTAGTCCCAACAGAAGTAGAATAGCTCAAAAGTAACAAATATGCAGACTAGAACATTTGCGGAATAGATCTATGCCGGTTTTGCGGCGGAATCGATCCATGCCGGTTTTGAGACGAAATAATACAATTTGGCACAGATTGACAACGAACGAGTTCCAGCGTCCAATGTGGTCCCAACAGAAGTAGAATAGCTCAAAAGTAACAAATATGCAGACTAGAACATTTGCGGAATAGATCTATGCCGGTTTTGCGGCGGAATCGATCTATGCCGGTTTTGAGACGAAATAATACAATTTGGCACAGATTGACCACGAACGAATGAAATCCAGCTACCAATGTAGTCCCAACAGAAGTAGAATAGCTCAAAAGTATCAAATATGCAGACTAGAACATTTGCGGAATAGATCTATGCCGGTTTTGCGGCGGAATCGATCCATGCCGGTTTTGAGACGAAATAATACAATTTGGCACAGATTGACCACGAACGAATGAAATCCAGCTACCAATGTAGTCCCAACAGAAGTAGAATAGCTCAAAAGTAACAAATATGCAGACTAGAACATTAGCGGAATAGATCTATTCCGGTTTTAAGGCGGAATCAATCTATGCCGGTTTTGAGACGAAATAATACAATTTGGCACAGATTGACCACGAACGAGTGAAATCCAGCGTCCAATGTAGTCCCAACAGAAGTAGAATAGCTCAAAAGTAACAAATATGCAGACTAGAACATTAGCGGAATAGATCTATTCCGGTTTTAAGGCGGAATCAATCTATGCCGGTTTTGAGACGAAATAATACAATTTGGCACAGATTGACCACGAACGAGTGAAATCCAGCGTCCAATGTAGTCCCAACAGAAGTAGAATAGCTCAAAAGTATCAAATATGCAGACTAGAACATTTGCGGAATAGATCTATGCCGGTTTTGCGGCGGAATCGATCCATGCCGGTTTTGAGACGAAATAATACAATTTGGCACAGATTGACCACGAACGAATGAAATCCAGCTACCAATGTAGTCCCAACAGAAGTAGAATAGCTCAAAAGTATCAAATATGCAGACTAGAACATTTGCGGAATAGATCTATGCCGGTTTTGCGGCGGAATCGATCCATGCCGGTTTTGAGACGAAATAATACAATTTGGCACAGATTGACCACGAACGAGTTCCAGCGTCCAATGTTGTCCCAACAGAAGTAGAATAGCTCAAAAGTAACAAATATGCAGACTAGAACATTAGCGGAATAGATCTATTCCGGTTTTAAGGCGGAATCAATCTATGCCGGTTTTAAGGCGGAATCAATCTATGCCGGTTTTGAGACGAAATAATACAATTTGGCACAGATTGACCACGAACGAGTGAAATCCAGCGTCCAATGTAGTCCCAACAGAAGTAGAATAGCTCAAAAGTAACAAATATGCAGACTAGAACATTAGCGGAATAGATCTATTCCGGTTTTAAGGCGGAATCAATCTATGCCGGTTTTGAGACGAAATAATACAATTTGGCACAGATTGACAACGAACGAGTTCCAGCGTCCAATGTGGTCCCAACAGAAGTAGAATAGCTCAAAAGTAACAACTATGCAGACTAGAACATCAGCAGAATCAATCTATGTCGGTTTTGAGGCGGAATAGATCTATGCCGGTTTTGAGACGAAATAATACAATTTGGCACAGATTGACCACGAACGAGTGAAATCCAGCGTCCAATGTAGTCCCAACAGAAGTAGAATAGCTCAAAAGTATCAAATATGCAGACTAGAACATTTGCGGAATAGATCTATGCCGGTTTTGCGGCGGAATCGATCCATGCCGGTTTTGAGACGAAATAATACAATTTGGCACAGATTGACCACGAACGAATGAAATCCAGCTACCAATGTAGTCCCAACAGAAGTAGAATAGCTCAAAAGTATCAAATATGCAGACTAGAACATTTGCGGAATAGATCTATGCCGGTTTTGCGGCGGAATCGATCCATGCCGGTTTTGAGACGAAATAATACAATTTGGCACAGATTGACCACGAACGAGTTCCAGCGTCCAATGTGGTCCCAACAGAAGTAGAATAGCTCAAAAGTAACAAATATGCAGACTAGAACATTAGCGGAATAGATCTATTCCGGTTTTAAGGCGGAATCAATCTATGCCGGTTTTAAGGCGGAATCAATCTATGCCGGTTTTGAGACGAAATAATACAATTTGGCACAGATTGACCACGAACGAGTGAAATCCAGCGTCCAATGTAGTCCCAACAGAAGTAGAATAGCTCAAAAGTAACAAATATGCAGACTAGAACATTAGCGGAATAGATCTATTCCGGTTTTAAGGCGGAATCAATCTATGCCGGTTTTGAGACGAAATAATACAATTTGGCACAGATTGACAACGAACGAGTTCCAGCGTCCAATGTGGTCCCAACAGAAGTAGAATAGCTCAAAAGTAACAACTATGCAGACTAGAACATCAGCAGAATCAATCTATGTCGGTTTTGAGGCGGAATAGATCTATGCCGGTTTTGAGACGAAATAATACAATTTGGCACAGATTGACCACGAACGAATGAAATCCAGCTACCAATGTAGTCCCAACAGAAGTAGAATAGCTCAAAAGTATCAAATATGCAGACTAGAACATTTGCGGAATAGATCTATGCCGGTTTTGCGGCGGAATCGATCCATGCCGGTTTTGAGACGAAATAATACAATTTGGCACAGATTGACCACGAACGAGTTCCAGCGTCCAATGTGGTCCCAACAGAAGTAGAATAGCTCAAAAGTAACAAATATGCAGACTAGAACATTAGCGGAATAGATCTATGCCGGTTTTGCGGCGGAATCGATCCATGCCGGTTTTGAGACGAAATAATACAATTTGGCACAGATTGACAACGAACGAGTTCCAGCGTCCAATGTGGTCCCAACAGAAGTAGAATAGCTCAAAAGTAACAACTATGCAGACTAGAACATTTGCGGAATAGATCTATGCCGGTTTTGCGGCGGAATCGATCCATGCCGGTTTTGAGACGAAATAATACAATTTGGCACAGATTGACCACGAACGAATGAAATCCAGCTACCAATGTAGTCCCAACAGAAGTAGAATAGCTCAAAAGTATCAAATATGCAGACTAGAACATTTGCGGAATAGATCTATGCCGGTTTTGCGGCGGAATCGATCCATGCCGGTTTTGAGACGAAATAATACAATTTGGCACAGATTGACCACGAACGAGTGAAATCCAGCGTCCAATGTAGTCCCAACAGAAGTAGAATAGCTCAAAAGTATCAAATATGCAGACTAGAACATTTGCGGAATAGATCTATGCCGGTTTTGCGGCGGAATCGATCCATGCCGGTTTTGAGACGAAATAATACAATTTGGCACAGATTGACAACGAACGAGTTCCAGCGTCCAATGTGGTCCCAACAGAAGTAGAATAGCTCAAAAGTATCAAATATGCAGACTAGAACATTAGCGGAATAGATCTATTCCGGTTTTAAGGCGGAATCAATCTATGCCGGTTTTGAGACGAAATAATACAATTTGGCACAGATTGACAACGAACGAGTTCCAGCGTCCAATGTGGTCCCAACAGAAGTAGAATAGCTCAAAAGTAACAAATATGCAGACTAGAACATTAGCGGAATAGATCTATTCCGGTTTTAAGGCGGAATCAATCTATGCCGGTTTTGAGACGAAATAATACAATTTGGCACAGATTGACCACGAACGAGTGAAATCCAGCGTCCAATGTAGTCCCAACAGACGTATAATAGCTCAAAAGGAACAAATATGCAGACTAGAACATTAGCGGAATGGATCTTTTCCGGTTTTAAGGCGGAATCGATCCATGCCGAATTTGGCACAGATTGACCACGAACGAATGGTATATTTTGCCGCACCCTATACTAGATGAAAACAAAATGTCAGTGCCACAACCAAAACTACTCCCTCAAACCAACATAGTTCACCTCTATACTTTTGTTGCTGATGAAGCATTCCCCTTAAAACCTTACATTTTGAAGCCATACCCAGGAAAAAACCTAGATCTTGAGAAGAGAATTTTTAATTACCGTTTGTCAAGAGCCCGTAGGGTGATTGAAAATACATTTGGGACTTTGGTCTGTCGCTGGAGGTTATTAAAAAAACAATATTGTAGCAGATGTTGAAAATATTGATTTATATATCAAAGCCATAATTTGTCTGCATAATTATGCGAACAGGAAAAGAGAGCCCAATGAAGAATGTGTATACCGCCCTCCAGGTTTTGTTGATACATACGAGTCTCAAGGAACATGGAGGGCTGGGGTACAACCTCTTAATTCAGCAGGAAGGATGGGAGCAAACCGAAGTTCCCGAGCACTCAATGATATGAGGGACAATTTGAAGGATTATTTTCAGTCACCTATTGGCCAAGTACCATGGCAAAACAGAGTTTGTTTTAATTGAAGTGTATGTAGGGAAATGCCATCACATTCCTTCATATTGCTTCGATAGCTCAACAAAAGAAAAACACAATTCTATAAAATTCTAATAAATGTTCCGCATTCAGTAATCATTCTAGCTACTCTAACCCTACCGTCAGAGCTGGGACATATCTCTATGATTCTTGCTAACGACCACTTAAGAGGTGGTAGATTATCATCCTTGACCAATACTATCTGATTAACCTTCAAGTCACGTGAGGGTGTCAACCATTTTGGTCGTTGCTGAAGCCGATTCAAATATTCCACCGACCACCTTTTCCAGAACTGCTGTTTAATTTTTTCACATTTTTGATAATTAGATAAACGATTATCAGGCACCTCTAAAATATTCTTTTCAGGAAACGCGGTAAGACTCTCACCGATTAAAAAATGTCCTGGGGTCAATGGGTTCAGATCATTAGGGTCGTTTGATAAACTGGTTAGTGGTCTTGAGTTTAAAATACTTTCGACGGTTGTTAAAACAGTGGCAAATTCTTCAAAATTTAACACCAAGTTACCTACAGCACGTAAGATATGGTGTTTAGCACTTTTAATTGCGGCTTCCCAGAGGCCGCCCCAGTGGGGAGATCTAGGCGGAATAAATTTCCATTCTGTCTGATTCTTACTTAAAAAATTTGAAACAGTTTCCAAGTTTCTCTTATTCTTAAAAAAGTCATATAGTTCCTTCAAATAGTTACTAGAACCGGAAAAGTTTGTAGCATTGTCGGAATAGATCACAGAGGGATTACCACGCCTAGCAACAAAACGTTTCAAAGTCAACAGAAAACTCTCGGTAGACAATCCAGACACTAACTCTATATGGACACTTTTAGTTGCCATGCAAACAAAAATCGCAATGTAAACTTTAATTTTGGGAGCGCGTCGCAAAGTAGATGCCTTTATATAAAATGGACCTCCAAAATCCACACCCACACACAAAAATGGTCGAATAAGGCTAACTCTATCACGAGGTAAGTCGGCCATAATTTGTTCTGTGCCCTTGGCTCTAAATCGAAAACAAATAATACATTCATGTATTATGCGCTTGACTGTTCTCAAACCATTTAGAGGCCAAAACTCTAAGCGGAAATTACTCAAAACTGTCTGAGGACCAGCATGATATAATCTAATATGCTCCCTTCGTAACAACATATCAACCACATGATCTTTGGAAGGTAGCAAATGGGAAACTTTTGAGAAAAAGAAAGTTCTGCATTACGGAGTCTGCCTCCAACTCTTAATATGTTATCCTTATCCAGAAAGGGATTCAGTCTTCGTAACTGCTTATTGCTTAGCAGCTGATTATTTTTTAGAATATTAATTTCAGAAGAAAAATATTTGCGTTGTACTGACTTTATTATAGCTAGTTTAGCTGCCTGCATTTCATTTATAGTAAGAGGGTCACTCAAAAGAGATTTTAACTTAGAGTTAGAAACAAATCTTAAGCAATGTGCAATCACTCTTTGCAACTTAACAAAATCTGAAAATTTATTGAAACTATCTATAGGGTAGTCTTCATCAACGGCCAATAGAGTAGTTTTCTTTTCTTCGGGCAAACCTGTACACTTTAATTTCAAAGTAAGTGAGTCTAAATTAAATGCTGGATTCTGTAAGTAGCATGGACCATGCCACCACATCTCAGAGGATACAAGCTTATTTGCAGTAACTCCCCTGGATACATAATCAGCAGGATTGTCAGTCGTTTTGACATGTCTCCACACATCACCCGCTGTCAGTTTCTGAATTTGTGCAACCCGGTTCGCAACAAAAATGCTCTATCTGCTAGGATGTGAATCAATCCAGGCTAGCGCTATTTGCGAATCAGTCCACAAATTCACACCATTAATACTTATTGTAGATTTATCATAAATCTGTAATATCTTGTGTATCAATTGTCCCAAGAGCAGACACGCACACAACTCCAATCTTGGAAGACTTACTGTTCTTAATGGAGCTACTCGTGATTTAGAGCAAATCAGGTTGCATTCTAAAAAAATATTGTTATAAATTACTCTCAAATAAAGGCAACAGCCATAAGCTTTAGTGCTTGCATCAGCATATCCATGAATCTCTATTTTTGATACAGTTAAGTTATAATTAAATAAACTTCTAGGAATTTTTACATCTTTTAATTCAAAAATGTTTTCTGAAAAAGATCTCCACTCTTCAGCTAAAGCTGGACTCAATGGTTTATCCCAACTTAATTTAGCACTCCACAAATGCTGAATGAAAATTTTTGCCTTTACAACAAACGGCCCAACAAAGCCAAGCGGGATCATAGATCTGAGCTATGAATGATAAAACAGTTCTTTTCGTTAGTGGTTCAACACTCAATTGTTTAGGCAAAGTTATGGCAAAAGAATCTAACTTACAATTCCAATTTATGCCCAGCACTTTGCTCGAATTTTCTTCGGAGTGAATAGTGTAATTTACTGAATCAGATGGATGGAACTAATAGTTCTCATGAAATCAGCAGAATTAGACATCCATTTATGTAGGCTGAACCCTCCCAATTTTAACAACTCAGTTAACCGATACTGTAATATAGATAGCTCATCCAGTGTATCTGCCCCGCACAATACATCATCCATGTATGTCTGCGTTTTTATGACATCTGACGCCAACGGAAATTTAGCTTTATTACTTTCGGCTAACTGCAGTAAACATCGGGTTGAAACAAATGGAGCAAAATTTGTCCCGTAACTAACTGTAAGGAGTTCCACTATTTGAAGATCCTTATCAGGGTTGTCTCGCCATATAATGTTCTGTAAATAACATTGATCTGGATTTACGAGTATCTGCCGGTACATTTTCTCGATGTCTGTCACTAAAACATGTTTAAATGTACGGAAACGACACAAAATATCGAATAACTCCGGCTGAACCACATATCCTTTCAAGCATATATCATTTAAAGAGTACCCAGATGTTGTCTTCATGGAAGCGTTAAAGACTACTCTAAGTTTAGTAGTAATTTTTTCGGCTCTTACAACACAATGATGTGATATGAAGTTGTGGTCTCCTTGATCATTTTTTAAAGCAAAATCAATGAATCTAGCATGTCCCAATTTAACATACTCTTCAATAAAATTTTTGTATTGATTAAATAAATCTAAATTTTTATGCAATTTTCGTTCCAATAGTAAAAACTGCCTTTTGGCAGTGGAAAATGACTCTCCTAATTTGTTATAATCAGACGGGTTTTTAAAAGGTATATTAACCTGAAATCTACCACACGGCAGTAAAACGGTAGTGTCTTGAAACAGTTGCTCGGAAAGCTCCTCTTCCTCGCAGGGAATTCTTTCTGTACTGACTTCTTCTAGTGACCAAAAACGTTTAAGATATTCATCGATTTGACCTGTGTTTATAAACAGTGAAGTTGGTTCAAACACAAGCTCAACAGAGGAATTCTCAACACCAGACAGTTCGGAGAGAGCTAAACTGGACACAAACTGTTCAGAAATTTGGCCTCCTAGTACCCAACTCAAATGAGTATTTTGTATCATAGGCCGATGGGAACCCAATGAGATCAATCCAGGTAATATTAAATGAAAGTACAAATCAGCTCCCAATAGTATATCCACATTTCCAGCCTGGAAAAAAGCAGGGTCTGCCAATATGACATTATCTGGGATATCTAAATTATTTTGGTCGATAAGAAACTGAGGGAGTTTTCCAGTAATGCGATCCACTACCGTACAATTTACTACAAACTTACGTTCACCATTAACCCGAGAAGCAATTGTCAAATTGACAGCTTTTTGACAGTTAATATTTCCGCCAATTCCCCTAACTGCAACTTGCAAATTATGTGTAGAACAGCCTAACTTTTTTACCAAATTTTGAGTAATTAAAGACACTTGTGACCCGTTATCTAAAATTGCCCTTGCCTGAACAACATTGCCCTTTTCATTAATAATATTAACAAGTGCCGTAGCCAACAAAACATAAGTACTTTTTCTTGCGAGTAAAGTTGTTCCAAGCCTTACTTCATCAGTTTCAGTTATATTTTCGTCTCTATTACAATGTGTCATATCATTTGAACTACTTTGTGTTGCTAAACTAACATTTGTTCCATTTGGTTGAACATTATTAGATGAATTTTGAGAAAAACCTCGAAAGTTTGAAACTCTACTGTCTCCTGATTTATTGTTATCAAAATGCACTAGAATATTGTGAGCTTGTCCACAAGCTGAACAATTACTCATTGTACATTGTGCCGCTGAATGTGATTTGAAACATTTGAAACATAATTTTTTGTCAAACACAAATCTCCGCCTTTGTACAACGCTCAAAGCTTTAAATTTTAAACATTTTATCAAAGAGTGATTTTTGTCATTTTACAGTACATACAAGAAACGTCCTCTTGAACAACGTGAGAATATTTACGAGATACTTTTGGTGAGTGGTCCACCGTTACAGTAGATACATTTTCTGCGGCTTGGCAACGCTTTTCCACGAAACGCAAAAAGTCAATCAGTGTAGGCATATTGGTAGGTCCCCGCTCCAACTCATAGCTACGCCTACTATTAATATCTAATTTATGGGATAATATATACACCAATATTAAATCCCAATGCTCAATTGGCACCTTCAAATTTTTTAAACATTCAGTATGCTGTTTAACTTTTACTACAAAATCACGCAAATAAGTTGAAGTAAATTTTGTCATTGATGGTATGTCAGTTATACCTTTAATGTGGCTATATATAACAGCCAACTTATTGTCGTACCTCTCTTTTAATATTTTAACTGCTACCTCTAAATTCGACCCAATCAAAGCTAAACTTTCAATTAATTTTAAAGGCTCACCAACTAAATATAATTTTAAATAAATTAATTTCTGAACGTCAGCCAAATCCTTATTGTTCATAACTACAGCATTAAAAATTTCAAAAAAACTGTCCCAAAGACTCTGATCTCCAGAAAACTTGTCTATGTGGATTTCAGGCATTCTAGTTACACTAGGTTGCGCAGAAAACTGAGAACTTACAGCCTCACTTGCCTCTACAACTACATTATTTCCCTGGGTCGAGTTAGCAAATTTAGTTTTCGAAATCATACTTACATCAGCCTTAAACGAACAACACTTATTTTCCGCATCAACAATGTCACCAACTCTTTGTGGATCTGTTTCTAAGTCCTCAATAACATCTTGAGCTAAACACAACTTTTGATACGCATTTTCAAGTATTTCTAAAGGTACCTATTCACGTTCAGTTGGCCAGCAGGCCGTGGACTGTTTGTCCGGCCGGCCGGCCGTTATCGAAGCTCAAACTACACCTTCAGTTTTGATCAGCGATTTCGAACGACAGTTCTCCACCGGTTTCGATAGCGGCCTCACAGTTTTAATTACTTCACTATTATACACAGTTACATAAAGTATCACTTTATGTAACTAGTTATGAAATGTTCATTTCATCACTCCCTGTTTTTATGCATTTCCGTAGAAACATATGGGCGACATCCATCATAACATGTCGTTGTCACTGTTTATACAAGGTGCTATGAAAGTGAATATTTGTGTTAAATCACTTTAAAAGATGGTTTTTACCGCTTTTTGGTCAAAATTAGAAAAAATTATGTATGCAACACGTTTCGAAAATGTCTTATTGTGTAACTCATTCAAATTGTAGGACCTCGCTGCGCTCGCCCTACAAACATTCATTCGTTACACAAAATCGATCTTTTCGTACCTGGTTACATAAATAGCTATTATGACAACCGGAAAAGTGTCTTGGCAAGACAATTCTCTTTAAAATTTCTTTTTTTTAATTTTTAATTACTATACTTTTTCATTTAAATTAACATCTAAGGTATTTCAAAGAAAATAATCAGTGATTCTAATATGTAATAAATTAAAATAAATACTTGAAAAGTATACTTACGTTTTCTTCATTGTCTCCTGTTTCGGATTCGTCTCGTATATCTACGCAGGAAGACAGTGTTTCTCTACATTCTTCTTGGTCCGCCGTAAACAAAAAAAGATCATAGTACCAGAGGGAGGGTGTGTATATCTCGTCAGCCGAAGAACCGCTTCTTTTTGACATTTTCACCTTTTTAAGTTCTTTTCTGAATGCACTTCTCATGTTATTAATTTTATTTTTAACAGATTCTACTGTAGCTCCAGCATCAACTGTTTTATACAGTCCAAGTAATTCTTGGTATGCTTTTGTTCGCAGAGCTCGGTTAGCATATGTAGCGTCTTTTATTTTCCATAAACATTTATAAATCAATAAAATATTTTATAAAACTTGGCTGGTTTGCCATTTTTCCGCGTCAACAAATCACTTAATACTATTAATTTCTGTCAGGCAACGGCCTGTCGTTTAACGTTGTGTGTGTGGCAGAAATCGGCCGGCCGGCCATGGCCATTCCGGCAAATATCGGCCGGCCAACTGAACGTGAATAAGCGCCTTAAGCGATTTAAATATTCAAACTCATTCAAAAGAGTGTCCTTGTTTGATTCTAGAAAATTTCCTGTCCTAGTTATACAAGATTTTGCAGATTTTCTGTCTTTATAAGCCGCAGCAAGTTGCTCAACTTCCGGCATTTTGCTTAGTCAAAATTCTAACAACAAATACAAACTAATTTACCTTAAAGGGTAACAAAGTTGCTTATTATAGAACATAAATTTAAATCAACCGATTTATAATAAACAAAGGCAACGTTTAAATATAGCAACAAGCTTTAACAAGTTTACGCCGCGCACAAATCGAAAACGCATCGACCTGCCACTTACAAAATCTAATCGCGACTGCAAACACGGTGCTAAGAGTTTCTTAAAATTATGGCCTTGGCCGGCCGACAAGGAACACAGTCTATTTTTATCCCGGCCAACACACTTAATTTTAATGGGTACGCATGGTAACAGAACGGCGATTTTCGAGCACTAGATCACAACAGTGTATATAGTATTTGTTTTGTAGTAATAGTACCTCGTTTAAGGAAGTTTAAGTTAAGTGTATTTATTAGTTATAATTATATTTTTTTGGTATTTAGAATGTTACAATATTTAAAAAGAAAACAATAGAGTTTGTTTTAAAAATTACTGTATTTATAAAAACATCAAAACAAAACATTATTGTTTATATGGTTTGTGTAAAATTTCCATCATTTTTTAGTTTTTTAAAGTTTTGTTACTTGGCTGACATGTCATCTAGAGTTAATCCAATGTACTGACCAAAAGCAAGATTTTTTTTATGGTTGCTGCTTCTCCACTAGGTAGCTCTGTAGCATGTTCAGGGTTTTTTTGTACTTGGGGACCTGTGGTGGTAGTCTTTTGTGGTTTTTGTTGCTGAACCTTTGAGGTACTGAAAGGAAGTATTGCCCAACAGCTGGGTTGGTTTGTCAACCTTTTGTTGCTTCGCTGGTTGTGGAACATCTTCTTCACTCTCCTCAATGTCCTCCTGAACTGCTTCAATGCTCACTATATCCCTTGGTGAAGTAATTTCCGAGTATGTATCAGACTCTCTGAGTCGGACTCTGCATATCTTTTGGAGACATCAGTGGAGATGAAAGAGTAGTTGATGATTGGCTTATGTTAGAAGCCACAGAGCTGGGTCGACTAATGCTGTCTTGAAACGCCACCTGACTAAGGTTTGATGTTCGCATAAAAGCAATACATATAAAGTTATGGTTGTAGGACTTCAATAAATCATTTATCACATACTTCCTGCTTAGCATGTGCTTTGCCATAAAGCTCATGTACCGATATAAGGGCCAAGCACTTTCAGGTGGTGGAACTCCTGAACCGGATGGACAACAAACAATAGTTTTCCTTTCTTTGCTATACCGGTATCTCAAATTCTTCCATATCCTTTGAGCATCATTCACTGAAAAAACAAACCGTACTGTATGGTCACATCGCTCTTAAAACTTTCTAGTCACATACCTGTAATCGCCATGGCGGCTGATATGGCTTCCCAGGCCAAATCTTTCCTACCCACATCCTTGTATTCCTTCAGACTTTTGTCGTACAAAAATGGGTAATGTTGAATCAGGTCGACTAACATATGTTCTTGGTCGTAAGACATATTGAAATTGAAAACACAAAGAAATAGCAATTAAGTGAAAGCAAAACTCAGAGTCCATCTCCACAAATATATATTAATAAGTTGTTATCGGCCTAACATGTTTCGGGTGTATTCAGACATCCATCTTCAGAGGCTTAACTAGATCACTAGTCTGCTGGCTGTCATTCTACAAGGGGGGACAGCTGAACCCAGATGTACTAAGGTGGTTTTTTTAATTCTACAACGGGAGAAAAAAACCTTGATCAAAAAACCCAGTTCTGGTTCTGAGATGACAGGTTGCTTGGTTTTTTATTCTCAAAGGGGGGGGAAAAAAACTTAATCAAAACCCAAGGAAGTTGAATGATGTAAAAACTGCATGTTTATCTGAAGGAGACCAAGTAGATACGAAAGGGACGTCAAACAACAAAAACCGCGGTGGACATTCACAAGTTGGACACTGAACAGGTTAAAATAGGGGGAGACTTCTCCCTTTTTATCACTATGGTAGTGTGACCGTGCGGGGCTTCATGACATGGAGTCATGTCACTCCATGTCCGGCTGCACCCTGAATGCCCTGGGACTCGTCGCTTCGCTCCTCGGGATTTAAGACATAAGGTCAAAAAAACTGTCTAAACCGTGGATAATATAGCATTTTTTCAACTATTAACCATATTTTTAATGATCCTTTTATTGAAAATGTATTATATTATTTATACTACATTTATGGATATATCATAGCAGTCACTTGTTTTATAACAACAGGATTGTTTGTATTGTTTTTGTTGTCACCTAAAAAAGCAAATCTCACTTAAAAATGCACTTAGGAGGCCTCAATAAAGAACGCAATACGTCGACTTTAAAAAAAAACAGACTTTTGTGTTAAGGGCATCGGTAAAGCAAAACCTCTTATGGGAGATTCAATGCATTTTATGACAATCTTTTAACCCACATTAAAAAAAAAACTAGGCTAGGTATTGCTGTTTTTTAAACGGCATATGAAAGAAGACACTTGCTTGAATGTGCGAAAGTCAATATAATTTTAATAGTACGTCAATCAAAATATTTAGAAGCATTTTAACAAAATGCTAAAATTACCATAATTTTCAAGTCACTATTTTTCCTACCTGTAAAACTTTTTTTGGTGACAAAAATAAGTTTCGCACATTCCCCAAACCTTTAGCTATTTTCGTTTTATCGACAGAAACAAAAAACGAACACGGTTTTTTATATATTTTTCTACACGTAGGCCAAGCATCGCGATCGAAAAACGTAAAGTCTTTACCGATCCCCTTAAACCATACCTTCCTATCTATCCAAGGCCAAGCCCCGTCAAAAAAAAGATCCTTAAAAAACAGCACTTACAACTAAATACTTATTTATTTGCATTTTGCACTTTTGCAGTCATGAAAACCACACACTTGTATTTATTACGTTGTCTAGGATAACAACTACATTAATGATCATTATGCCATTTTTTTCCCTTAATTGTCACGTTTGACAGTTCTGTTGTGGAAATTGCTACTATCAAGTGGTAAAATGTTAAAAGAAAGTTTTAATACATATATAACATGTACTCTGTTACGTACGAAATAGAGTTTTCGTCCGTAACTCGTTTGGTTTGTGTTTTTAATGTAGGTTGTCTAAACCCCGTTTTGTTTAATATCAAATTTTCTTCAAATAACATATTTGAAGAAAGTAGGTAGTGTTTAATCGGGGGCAATACCATAGGAGCTCAGATTAAGCCGGATCATTTTTGTGCTTGTGTTAGAACACTTTCTTTTTGGTGTAACTGCACGAGACCTGTTGTAACACGAGGGCGTAGCTCGAGTGATTTTGCCAAACAGTTCGAGTTTTGTACCATAAAGAAAGTATGAGAAGACAAACGGAAAAAATATCCTGCTTAAAATCTGAGCTCGAATGGTATTTGATACGACAATTCCATGAATATAATTCTGAAATATAAGGTAATACAACAATTTTTTTAGAAACGAGTATTTAAACGAATAAAATCACTGCACATTAAAAAGAACAATTATTAAAAACGCAGTTATTAAAAACACAATTCTTTCTTGCAATTTCACCTTGAAGGCTACTTTCTAGGATCGATGTAGATTATTTTGTAACTGTAGCACTTGGTTGTTGATGTAACTGAAATAGATTCTTCGATGATGGTTGTATAGGTGCATCAAAGTTTTCAGAATGCTCTCGAAGACTGGATACAAGGTTTAAATGAGGATCAGTGTGAAGTTGTAAATAAGGTTTTATGGAACTTGTTGAGGAGTGTCCAGTCATTTTGATTAAATTTTGTTCACTAACACCGGCCTTTGCTAAATTTGACACCGCACTTGAGCGGTGAGAATGATTAGTTATCTTTCTTCTTTTAATCTCCAAACCAATTTTTTCGGCGGAGGTTTTTGTCCACTTGAGTATTTCGTTAACTCCTATCGGAACATTCTTGTACCAACCTTTTGACGTGTTACTTTGCCAGAACGGATTTGGAGTTAAGAAGAATCTGTCACTTGAAATATGATTTTCTTTGTGTGATAAAATTTTGTAAAATAATCTTACTGGACAAATAGAAGGATTTTCTTTGATCTTTACTAACCATTTACTGTCGCAACATTGTTTTGAGCCACCTTGACAAGTTTTTGAAAACACTGAATTGTACTCAATGCGGCCAGTCAAGTCTCCATTATTAAATCTTTCCTCCTTGAAATAAAACACTTTACACTTAGCAGCTTCGCCTCCGCGCCATGCCAGCTCGTATGCGACAACATGGTAAAACATTTTTAGTTAGGTAAAGAAAATGTATACATGGATTTGTTCTAAATTTAATGTTTTTCTATTGCAAACCATAAAACACCGATGAATCCATTAAAAAAACGAACTTTTGGCAGTTTTTATATCTGTCCGACTTAAAGGTAAACATTGACCACCCTGTAGGTTTTTTTAATTTTTTGTTTCTGGGCTTTTCAACCATGTAGTATGGTCTAACTGATGACAAAAGGTCACATTAGCAAACCTTTCAGGACTTAAGAATTTAATTAATGTTTAGACTACCGTTTTGCTGATAAAGCCTCTATTTTTATGGAACATCTAAGAAACGGTGCAAAATAGGTATAGGGAAGTATTAAGAATAATTTCTAGCCTTCTTGCGAATAATTCAAAAATAAGAATAAAAACAGGGTTTTCCATTTGAAAATCAAAATTTGGTGTTCTTTCCGAATGATCTCGTAACACAGCGAAGTCCAAAATATTTTAAAAAGAGAGTTTGGACCCAACCTAGGCTAGACTCGAAATTTCAACGAAAAATATTGAGCCGTTCTCTAGATACTTCTAATATACCATCACCGTGAATCACCCTGTATAGAACTATGTCTATAGTTATTCCTACATAAGTGCAGTGAAATATGAAGTTAATTGCTACAAGTAACAGATATAGACCCAATTTCATTACTTTTTCAGGATTATCTCTTAACTTGAATAAAAACAAAAAAGTGTAATATCGCAGTTATTTTTAAGATTAGCTATAGATATACTTCCATTTTAGTAAAAGGCATAAAATAAACATTTTTTTAAAGATATAGCCAACAGTCATTTCGATTTTTGCAATTAATCTTTTTTTAAAAATCGACCTCTAGACATGTATATTAGTTTCTTCCTATCTAGCACCGATTTCCCGATTTTCCTGTCAAAACACCCTAAGTTCGGACACCTGATACCAAGTGATTGGTTTTACTTGGCATTTGGCACCCACCCAAAAATTTTTTCTACTTGACTTTACAACAAAAAATAGTAAATAAAAAAGTTGTAGGGATTTATCTAAGGGAACCACACTTAAACTAAAATAAACTATGTGGAGAGCTACAGGGTATCTCATAACATTGTGACATACCAAACTTTGCCTTTTTTATTAATTGGCGAGATTGTCTAGTTGACCTTGTGAGGGAGAGGGTGTTTTTTATTCTCCAGTTGTGGGGGTTGTTTTTCCATTTTGCCTCTAGTTCCGTTAATCGTTTTGTTATTTTTGTCATTTGCGTTCGTTCGTAGAGTAATTCGTTAGATGGGTTATGTAGCGGGTTTCGAGAGTGTCTAATTTTGGTTATTAGTCTGTGAGTAATGTGCTCTGTAGTTTGTATGTGTTTTTTTGTTTTGCTGGTCGCAATTATTCTTAGTATGTGTCCGTAGTCGATTAGAGGTCTGCAAATAGATATGTATATTTTGGTTGCAGTTTTTGTGCTTATACTTCTGTTCTTGTACGTAAGAGCTCTGAAATGTTTAGTTCGATTGATAATTTCAGTTCTCACGTTTTGTGCATGGTTTGTAAATTTAAGTTTTTGGTCAAAAGGGTTATCCCTAAGTATTTTATTTTTTGTCTTGGTGTAGTTACGTTACCGTCTGTTGTTATTGTAGGAGAGTTGTCTTTTATTTTGTGATTTGGTAAAGGTAGTTGGTTTTTCGTGGGGTTGGGAGTTAATCTCCATTTGCAGAACCATGCCGTCGTGTTGTCTGTTAATGTCTGGAGTTCCTCTACAGCTTTTGCCCTAGTTTTGTTATGAACTTTGAGTGCAGTATCGTCCGCATATTGTAGAATGTAGTCATGTTTGCTTATGTAGTTTTTGTCATGTAGGTTGTGGTTGTATATGTCATGGCAGTAGATATTGTAGAGGAAGGGTGATAAAGTCGACCCTTGTGGTAGTCCTTGTTCAGGAACAAAAGAAAAGGGTGTTGTCTATATGTATTTCTAGTTGTCTGTTTTCCAGTAAGTTTCTAATAACGTAGATTAAGTATTTAGATGTTCAGTTGGTGTAGTTTGTATAGTAGCCCTTTGTGCCATACGCTGTCAAATCCTTTACTGATGTCCATAGAGACATGCTGATTTCTTGTTTTCAAGATGCGTAGTTGAATGTTGTTAGTTAGTATAAACAAGGTGTGTGCTTAGGCTTAAAACCGAATTGGTATGGCGGTATGTGTGCTCTAATTAAGTGATGTAGTCCATTCTTTATAATATTTTCAAACAGCTTGCTCAGTACAGAAAGTACTGTAATGGGTCTTAAGTTTTGTACTTGTGTGTTGTTTAGTCCCGTTTTTGAAATGGGAATTATTATACCATACCATTATTGCTAGTTTTTTCTTTTCTTACACTATACACAACACCGTGTAGAGTCTCTTGACTAATTTTAAAATGTGCCTTTATTAGTCTTATCTACCGGGTGTAACATTTAACTTGAGACATCTCAATATCTCGAAAAATAAGCACTTTTCGAAAAAATGTTTAGTATCAAAGTTGTATTATTCCGCGGGGGAAATACATTGATGACAAAATTTGTGTTCCTCTGTGTCCCCTGCCTCTCCATGTGGGGGAAGAGGGGTAACTTTGATTTTTTAAATGGCACCCCCAATTTTTTATTGCAGATTCAGATTCTGCGGCTAACACGTGGAATTTGTTTAAAACATTTTTTTTGTATTAACGATAGATGGCGCTATAAACGACAAAATGTAATTTACATTTTTTAATTAAATTTGTTTTTTTTTCGCTCATGGCTTACCGGAATGTTTGGTAAAACCTGCTTAAAAAACCGTCGTTGCTAGGGATACATAGGTGTATTAAATAACAAAAAAAAAGGGTAAAAAAGGGTTTTTTTGGTTCAAACGTTAAAAAAAAGAAATAACTTGCAGAAACCCTTAATGTTAATCAGTTAGTTTTATTTTGGTATTAATACTTCATCAGCATGGAGTACATGACTACAACTGAAAATTGAAATGGATTTTGTTTATGGAGAAGCTGGCAGGCGTATTGATAATGCTGTTAATCTCTATGCTCAGCGTTTTCCGGACAAAGTGCGGTCCCGAGCTTCTTTCGCTCGAGTTATCAAGCAGTTTTCTACTGAAGGGAGTGTCAAGCAGAAGAAAAGAACACGTAGAGCTACAATTTGTGGCGCAGACAATCAAGCAGCAGTCCTTGGTGCTGTGGCTTATGGTAAGCCCCACTCAAGCACACGAGAAGTATCACTGCAATCAGGTATTTCTCATATGAGTGTGTGGAGAATGCTGAAGATGCACAAGTTTCATCCTTATCACATCTCTTTACACCAAGGCCTCCATGGAGAAGATTTTGAAAATTGGGTAACTTTTTGTCAATGGGCACGTAACCAAATACAACAATATCCTAATTTTTTTTTCGTTACGTATTGTTTTCCGACGAATCGTCATTTACAAATCGCGGCAACATTAATAGACACAACATGCATTACTGGAGTGTAGAAAATCCGCATTGGCTTCGACAAGTACCACCACCTTGAGTACCAGCGTCTTTGGAGTGTCAACGTGTGGTGTGGAATCATTGGCAGTAAACTTATCGGTCCCCACATAATTGAAGGCAACCTGAATGGTGAAAAATACAGGGACATTTTGGAAAACGAACTGCCAACGTTGCTTGAGGACTTGAGCCTAGAAGTACGGAATATCATGTGGTTTTAGCATGATGGTTGTCCAGCACATTATTCGTTGGTGGCACGAGAAACGCTTGATCGTAAATTTAGTGATCGTTGGATCGGTAGAGCTGGTCCAGTGAACTGGCCTGGTAGATCACCAGATCTCACTTCGCCAGATTTCTTTCTATGGGGCTATCTTAAAGACAAAGTTTATAAACAAATACCAACGACACGTGAAGATATGATTGTGCGAATCATAAATGCTTGTGCCGAAATTCCAGCAGACGTACTTCTCAGTTGTGTTCGGTCGTTCGAAATACGAATTGATAAGTGTATTGAGGTTGAAGGCCATCATTTTGAGCACTTACTTAGTTAAAAACCCGCTGTAAAGAGTTTAATTAAATTTTGTCATTTACAAAAATTTTTTTTTGAAATTAAATGTTGCCGTTTATTGCGCCATCTATCGTTAATACAAAAAAATGTTTTAAACAAATTCCACGTGTTTTTAGCCGCAGAATCTGAATCTGCAATAAAAAATTGGGGGTGCCATTTAAAAAATCAAAGTTACCCCCCTTCCCCCCCACATGGAGGGGCAGAGGAATACAAATTTTGTCATCAATGTATTTCCCCCGCGGAATAATTAACAACTTTGATACTAAACATTTTTTCGAAAAGTGCTTATTTTTCGAGATATTGAGATGTCTCAAGTTAAATGTTACACCCGGTATACTGCCAAAAACTCATTTCAGTCAGATATCATATAAACCAGTAATCCTCAAAGGGAGTTCAGATGCAAATCCCTGAATAATTAATATCTAATATTCAAAAATGTCATTAAACAGGTAACAAACGAGAGAGTTAAAGTCCACAATATTTAACCAGGCTTTAGTTTGCATTTCGGGCAAGCAAAGTTTGGGAAAAACGCTTTCCGCATGTGTTAAAAACAAAATTTTTCCTACGAGTATCAATTTTTTAAATGGAACGAAAATGTATAGTAAAATTACTAAATTGAAAGTTTCTGTTTGCAATAAAGATGATTAAAAGTGTATTCTTAATTGATAAATAGAATATACAGTTATGGTTTTTTGCAAGGGCGTACCCAGGGGCAGAGCAGAGGGGCAGGCAGCTGCCCCCCCCCCTAGAAGATGAATTAAATGTAAATTTTTTTGGCAAATAGAAATTAAAAACGTGTTACCTACTCTGCGCAAAATGAAGTGTTGGAAACAAAATATCTTTTCAGCCAGATTTGTTTTTTTCTATAGTTAAATATTCTACAACATTCGAATTCATTCGATATAGAGTCTGTATAGTGAGTCGTGTCGGTCGTGTCACAATGTATTTATTAGAATATTTTTCAACACACTTGCTCATAATGTGGCTTTTATTACACAGTAATTAGTTTTTGTCTTACCATTACCGCACGCGTGTTTTTGATTATATATAGTTTTAAATTGTCGCTGTTCATCCAATTATCCCAATGGGGACAAGCTAAATACTGTATAGTCCATGCAGCCTAGTCTTATGTGCATCCTTTTTGAAAAAAGTTTTGTTCCGAAAATGTTAATTATTTGCAAATAATTCTAATTAAATCTACTCATTTTATCGTGTTTGGCTGTTTGCGACTTTTTTATAGTTCTTTCTCCAGTAAAAAGAAATAGGATCAATTTATACGGTCAATAGCGACATCTTGTATTGAATAGCAATGCCACGAAGAACGTTCTAGCATGGACTATTCTGGAAAGAAAAGACAGTGATAGCAAGTATAAGACAAGGATGGAAATAGAGTCGAGTATTTTCTACATATTTCGGGAGCGAGAATATTTCAATATATAAGCGGAAGCGTGAGGCAGAGCACGTCAATTTAGTTCGAATACAATTCAATTCGTAGTGTAATACGAGCGAATATTTCATACGCCATAGTGTCTTATAGTTTCGTTGCGGCGACACGAGATTTACGTTTACTGCACAACAACTGGAAATATTACTCCGTCAAATGGATATCAGGAAATTCTTTGAAAGAGGTGAGTCAAAACAAAACACGTAAGTAGGTACCTAATATGATTATTTGATTTGTTTAAGGGGGGCTTTGACTCTCTTGTAAGTGTATATCTTAAGCATTACTTACAATATTTAAATTTATTAATTACAAGACGTAGTTTTGTTATAATAGCTAAAATAACATTTGTATGCCAAGATCATTGCATGCTAACATTTAAAAAGAAAATTTAATCATGCTTGGTTGGATCAATATTCACCATGGCTAGTAAATTCCAAGCGACTAAAAGGTGCTCTTTGTAAGCATTGTGTTTTGTTCCTTCCGCCCATTAGTACTGTGAGAGGAATTTTGGGATCGTTTATGGTCAGGTCATATATAAAGTTCAAAAATATGCATGAAGACTGCCGAAAGCATGCAACGACCAACCTTCACCAAACGGCGACAAATGCTGCAAAAAATTTTCTTGACAATGTTCCTGTAGACATCCAACTGCAAAGTGGACACCAAAAAGCAATCGATGAAAACAGACAAATATTGTCATCAATTATTTCTTGTATAGTATTTTGCGGTACACATGATATGCCTCTTAGGGGCAAACAAGCAGTGTTTATATAGATTTATTAGATTTTTTTTTTTTTTTTGCACCATTTTTTTTATTTTTTTTTATTTATTTATTTTTATTTTTTTTTTATTTATAGATTTATTTATTTTTTAGGGTGTTTTATTAGATTTATTGAAGTTCAGAATCAATTCAGGGGACGACAAATTAAAGAGTCACCTGGAAAAGTGCCGTCGCAATGCAGTTTACACATGAAATGAAAAATTTATGTGGCGAAGTTATTAAGGAGAATATAATTAGTGAGCTTCAGAAGACCATGGCTTAAGCAGTCTTAGCTGATGAAACAGCAGACGTATCTGGGAAAGAACAACTGTCAATAGGCGTGCGGCTCTACGACGAAAGCAAAAGGAAAATCAGAGAAGAATTTGTAGGGTTCGTTGAACTAAAAGCACAAAATGCTTCCGCAATTGCCGAAGCAATTGACAATTTCTTAATTAGTTCTAACCTCTCAACCGAAGATTGCGTAGGGTTTGGATTCGATGGCTGTTCTACAATGGCAGGGAAAGAGGGTGGCGTACAAGCCATTTTGAGAAAAAAATATCCTCGTGCTTTATATTTTCATTGCTCAAGTCACAAACTCAACCTTGTTGTGAATGATGCGAACGCAGTGCCAGAAATTCTGTCGCCACTGTAAAGGATGTTATAACGTTTTTCAGGAAATCGACTACACGTCGAAACTACGCTCCAAACCTATCACGATTATGTGAGACGAGATGGTCCGAAAAATATAAATCATTCAGAAAGTTTCCTCAGCATTTTTCAGAGCTTGTGAAATCTCTAGAAACGTTATCCGTAGAGGGAAATTATGCCACCAGAAAATCTGCGTATCAGTTGCATTCAGCCGTTACAAAACCAGTGTTTATTGTTACTCTACAAACAATTGCCAAATATTCAGCAGTTTTAGAACCAGTAGTTAACGCACTGCAAGCTAAATCGATCGACATGATCTCGGTAGGGGAACACATCAAAAATATCAAGGACATTCTCAGAAATGACCGCGAGTTTCCTGATAGAATAAGTAATGAAATACTTCAAAAAGCACGAGCTGTTGCAATGGATTTGAACATAGAAATTTCGGTTCCACGTCTTGCTCACAAGCAAACACATAGAAGTAATCCGCCATCAGACAATGATAACGAATATTGGCGGCGTTTCCTGATAATACCATACATTGATTCACTCATTTCATCATTGAATATTCGATTCTACCAAGAAAATACTCCGGCGTTTGCTTTAAGCAGGCTACATCCCTTGTATATGACAAAAACCAGCAGCATTACAGACCTACACAAAAACGCAGAATCATTCCAAGAATTTTATAACCTGGATATCACCGGAGAACTGAACCTTTGGCATAATTTATGGGTGACGAAGGCTTTATCAGATGATCAATTAAGGGACATAGAAGTAGTTGATCTGTTCAACTAAGCCAACATTTTTTACCCTGCTGTCAGAAAGGCATTAGTTATTTTAAGCACTATCCCATGCACCACGGCGACCGTAGAACGGTCCTTCAGTACGCTGCGAAGAGTTAAAACGTGGCTTAGAAGCACCCTGGGTGAAGAAAGGCTTACGGGTTTATGTTTGATGAGCGTACATCGCAAATTATTTAAACGACAACAGTGAGTTTATTGAAAAGACTGTCATAGACAAATTTTCGGCAAATCCGAGAAGATTACTGTTAAATTTATATATACATACATAATATATATATTATACATAATGTATAGTATAATAGGCTCATTTCTCAATTTTTTTTTATTATGGATTCTGAAAGACCACACTGTTTTAAGAGTGTATGCAAAATTTTAGAAATTTCTGATGCTATTTTACTGGTTAAAAAAATCATGAAAGCCCGCGCTGTGCTGAAGCGATCGTGTCAGACGTGACGTCATCGGCCCCGATCCACCAAGCCAAGCTCGGACCCGGACGTCGCGTCGCCTTGGCCGTGCGCATTTCTAGTTTCAACAGGAATTTGTTTGATTGTTTGTACTGTTTGACGTGTTTGTTTTACTTCTCAAACCAAAGTATATTCCTGTATTTTTACTGAAATTTGATAATGGATGAAAAAAAAAGAAATAATAATTATAAGTACTGTGTTGTGCCGGAGTGTAAAAACACTTCTCTTACTGCACCGGATAAAGTTTTTATAACTTTACCCAAAGATGAGAAGGCACGAAAACTATGGCAACAGTCTATGAGGAGGACAGACTTTTTGTCTAGCAAATCAAGAAAATATTGTTGTGAAGATCATTTTAACGTAAGATTTTTTTTCAATGATTTAAGAGGTTAAAAAAATCCAAAACTATATATTGGAGTGCCCATTGAATCAATGTTTATAATTGACCAGATCTCTACAATGTGCCAACTTACAAAAATTGAACTTTACGTTACTCTGAAAAAAATTAGACTCAATCTTCCTTATAAAATATTAGCAGATGATTTCTGTTTGTCTGCTTCAACTGTATGTGCAATAATTAAAAAATCTTTGCCAAAATTAGTTACCTACCTTAAACCGTTTATTCAGTGGAAGTCATTATCCGAAATTCAAAAATGTCTACCGATACCATTTCGAATGAGATATAAAAATGTTCAGTGTATAATAGACTGCTTTGAAATAGCTATCCAAAAACCACAAAATCCTGTATTGCAATCTTTTTCATGGTCAGAATACAAAAAATGCAACACTATGAAATATTTGATAAGTTGTACTCCTGATGGGCTAATTTCTTATGTATCGGATGGATTTGGAGGAAGAATTACAGACAAAAAGATAGTAGAAGAGTCAGGATTTTTAAAAAACTTGGAAAATGGCGCCCATATAATGGCTGATCGTGGATTTAAACATATAGACGAATTTTTAGCAGCTGGAAATAACGTTTTGGTTAGGCCTCCGTCTGTGTCATCAACTGTAAAAAGTTCTAAGCAAAAAGTAAAAGAAGCTAAAAGAATTGCGAGTTTAAGAATACACATTGAAAGAGTAATTTCAAGAATAAGGGAATATGCAATTCTTCAACCTCATGCTCAAGTCCATAGAAGCCTAATGAAGTATTTGGACTATATTGTGTTAATAGCTTGTGCTTTAATTAATTTGCAAAACTATTTGATAAAATAAAATTACAATATTGTATTTTTTTACTCCAAACTATATATTACAATCGGCAATCTTTTAAAAATTAAATTTTTCTGTAGGTTATCAAATTTTATTAAATACTGCTTGAGACCAAAACGTTGTTATTTCGTTTAACATTTTTATGACGAAATCAGTGTCATATTCATAATATTTATATATGATTTCCTTGCTTGTCTCAAAATCAGGTTTTGCGATTACGAATACACTCTTGTATCTCTTTGTTAAATGCATCTGCAACTGAATTTGATACAAGTACTTCAGTTTAATGTCTCCATTACTATCAATAAAATTAGAAATAGTTTCATCAGAAAACGGACATTTAATTTCAACAACCATTTCCTCATTAATAGCGTCTGGACTAGCTCCTAAGATTGGATAATCACTTGAAAGAAATAGACCAGCTTTGTAAAATTTTTTGCTTGTTTTTTTTGCCAGTTCATTCAACACTGCTTCCTCTAAATACAAGCCTCGTTTCATAGCTTCTGTTTGAAAAATCTTAGCACCCAAAATGTTTTCCACCAATACTCCGTCGAAAGTACCGCATTTCGCGGCATCGTATGCTTTTGATGCTGTAACACGGCCGTACCTCATCTCCGACCATAAAGTACACGTGGATTGATTTCTGGTATTTTTTTCTATATTTCTAATAATTTTTTCTTGCATTTGTGTAAAGAAATAGAATGATCATTTTCATTTAGGTGGTACCTCATAGTGCTATTTTCGACTTTACGTTTTTTTGCTTCAATAATATAGGATTTTAAAAGTCTATCGTCACAAATTACAGTCGTGGTTGCACCAAAGTCTTTACTGGTTATATATTTCTTTGTAACCGTAGCACCGGATAAAACAGATCTTTTCCAATAACAAATCTTCTCAGTAGGAGAAAGTTCTTCGCTGCGGCGGTGAATCCACATTAAAAAGGCCACTGCGTGCTTACAACCACCTTCCGAAGCTGGACAGTCGTTACACTGTACCTCAACTACCTTTTTTTCTCCTTCATTTATTACGCAATGTAGCCGATAGCATTTTGACTTAATTTTATGCTCCGGAGTTATTTTGGCTTGTAAATAGCAAAGACTACTTTCTCGCTTCAGCTGAACATATCCTATGGCATTGTTTCCATAATCCTGACGGGCCGACCTTCAATAACTTACATATTTTTTCATCTAATGTACCATGTAAATGACTGTTACTACTTACTGTCGCATTTTGACACCTCTCATTTCGGCACTAATAAAGTCTCGGTTTGAATTAAAATAGTCCATTATCATAATAACATTTACCTCTGGCATATTCGATGAATCAGCTTTAATGTAACCACTATCACACATTATTAATTCGAAGAAATATATAACTGTTAATAGGAAACACAAATCTGATGAATTTAACGAACACAAAAAAACGTATAATATTGAAAAGTATGATTATCCATTGTGACGGACAGTCCGTCATTGAAGAAGTGGGTCCGTCATTAATACTTGTCCGTCAAAACGTCCGTATTTCAAGTATTTATGGATTTATACAAATTAATGATAAAATAGCTTGTTAAATGACCCTTATATTGTTGCAAAGCGAACTTTTGATTATTAGTTAGGATTTCTTTAGTTATTTGTTGTTATCCCTGTATGTTATGTTGCTTTGTTTACGTTCTACATTCTTTTGTCTGTGTTCTAGAAAATCCTGGCTCCGTTGCTTATATAGAGAGAGATTTATGTTATAGCTTAATGAGTGTGAGAGAGAAAGTCAATTTCATGAATATTTGGGAACTTTCTAGAAACCATGGAAGCCTATATAAGCAGCTGAACCAGGCCTGGTTAGTTAGTTGTTGAATTGATGGTTGTAGTGAAGTTGAAGTTGTCAGATAGCGAGGTTAAGTGTCAGTGTCAGTTTATTGTTTTGTAAACAATATACAGTGTTGTACAAGAAGTGTGTCATTAAGGAGTACGACGGTACATTTGGTGTCAGAAGTGGGATTGGAGAATCGAAGAAGAGTTCCAGAGGCAGACAGAATAAACCGACAAAAGCAGAAGGTGTGTTGAATGCCTGTGAGTACACGACAACAAAGCGCCAAAATGGATGAAGGAATGAAACAACTTATGGAGATGATTCGAGAAATGAAAGCAAGCCAAATAAGTCAAGAGCAGTTCGAGGAGTTAAAAGCAAGCCAAGACCATAAGTTCGAAGAAATGAAAGTAAGCCAAATAAGTCGAGAGCAGTTCGAGGAGTTAAAAGCAAGCCAAGACCAAATTAAAGACCAGTTTCAACGACAAGATGAAAAATTAGACCGAGTAATAAATGAAATAAAAGGGGAAATGGACAACAGGATGGAAATTTTGGAAGAAAAGGTAAATGAGAGGATAAGCGGTATGGAGGAGACCGTTCAGACCTTGCGACAGGAATTTGACAAACTACAGGAAAAGTCTTCAAAGCCAACCGTAGTCGCCAGTTCTAGTGTCTGCTCAAATATTAAGCCACCAGTTTTCGACGGTAAGACCTCATGGCAGGTTTACAAAAAACAGTTTGAGGCTGCCGCAGAGGCCAACAATTGGACATCAAGTGACAAAGCCACTGCCTTGGTTTTGTCACTTCGAGAAGAAGCACTGGAGGTTTTGCAGACTTTGGACGAGAGCCAGTACAAAAACTACGACGACTTAATCCAACATTTGGAGATGAGATTTGGAAATAAGCACCTAGAACAAGTATACGAAGCTCAGTTGTCTAGTAGGACCCAAAGAAGCACGGAAACACTTCAACAGTATGAAGCCGACATTGCTCGATTAGTTTGTCTGGCCTATCCAACGGCCTCTCAAGACATTAGAGAGCGAATGGCAGTACGGGCTTTTGTACGACNTGATNNNGCCACACTNGNCCCNTNTAGTNTGTCTNCGNACAGGCCANACCGCANCNCGCNCGACTTGNNGNGGCNGGTAAGATTNANNGGTGGANTTNGTCNNGCATTNGNCACNNGTTGAATGTNGCTAAAAGTACCTTATCTGAATTANAATACGTTATTGAAACTGGNTCNNAGATCAGNNTNGGNTNACTTCCNATGTNCNAACNNAATGGCANTTANCAGGGGCTNATNCGCAAANTCNNTCACNTTGTCCNAGACCATAAATCNCGCCGGCAGTTAGNTGTGGNNANTACCAGTANTGNCAGTACCGAAGCNTNAATNGGNTCTGAGCNAAAGACGNGCTNCGGATANTCAANCANGNGAGTCATCCTANCNTTNNTGCAGTTCCCGAGNCCGCCGTNAGTTTACGATAANCNGACAGTAANGATAGNGTCGGGNNTCCTANCCNTATNAGTTATATNCAGAGCAGCNAGNATCTANTCCGCNTGNTATAGCTTTTTTTTGGCCTGTACCAAGAACACATACACGCGAACCGCCCATCAATTCATTGGTAAAAATTGTCGCTAAAAACCTCTTCTAGTGAAATCGGCTGCGTTTTTTCCCGATACTTGCAGGAACTTATGCATCTGAAATGTTTACAAGTGATAACATACTGCCACAAACTTTCATTGTAAATTCGATGTTACCTACCACTTGCTTTTTTATTCTCTTCCGTTTTTTTATTATCTCATTTTCTGCTTCTAAAAGAGAGAGTTTAATGAAAATACAGGTAGTTGTATATGTATATATATTCGGCAGCGACAACTCCATTATGTTATTTTCTCTCTGAACCTGCTTAATTTGAGTGTTGGAAACTTCTACATCCTATGACTTCTATATTTTTGGTTAACTTGTAAAGTTTCCTAAAAAAACATTGAGGTTAAAAAATAAACCATTATTATAAATCCGTTTGGGTTTGACTTTACAATACATTGTGAAATAAATACTATATAGACAGTTTCATAACTAAGCTGTTAATAATTTTTGACTAAAAAACTTAAACTAACTTATTCTAGTCTTTCATACAAAATCATTAAGATTTTTTTCCTTTTTTCTTTTGCAACTTCTGGGTGGCAAATTATTCAAAACAGCGCAGATGTGGTCAGTACATGATTTATTCTCGCTGTGCGGAACCTTCATCTGCTCCGATATAGTTCAGGCAACGGAGAGCAACTCTGTGGCCTCAACAATGGTTGTTTGACTAGATTTTTTCCTTTTTTTTCTGAAAATGGGACAGATTAGGGTCGTCGTCGAAAATATTTAAAAAAAATACTAATCATTTATTACCAGATCGTGGTGTTTCTACAGGATCTATTATTGGATCATGTGTTGTAACTGTCTCTTTCTTCTAAATAATTTGCTAGTGGAAGCCTCAGGCGACAACAGCACCTCCATAGTGTCCCATATGGACCCTGGCGACGATACTGAGGCAATTGATGACGCTGCCGAAAGCGGTCTTGTCATTGTAACGTAGTTGGGAGTGGGGTAGTCGTAATGAGTTCTGTTTGAATGACATACCCATGTAGTGCCATGTACTTCATTGAATCATGCAACATCATTATCTAAACTTTCTTTCTTGGTCGGTAGCACTTTTCAAAAAACATCATTTTTTTATATAATGGCCACCTCACTTCTGCCGAAGCTCCCGACTTAGGCCCTTCGCGTTTCTCGCGGGTAAACATGTTTCGTAGAGTCTTCCACATCTTTTGGCAGTCTTTTACTAAAAAAAGAACGGTATTATGGTAATAATTGGATAATAAAAACGCATCTCCAAGATACCTGATATTTTTAAGGCAGCCGCCATGTCAGCCCATGCGGCTTCCTTTTTTATATTATTTTTGTAGTCCTTGTGGGCCAAGTTGTACAGGTATTCATAGTTTTGAATCAGGTCTATAAGCAGTTCCTCCGTCTCTACAGACAACCCTACTCCTATTTCACTTTCTCCTTGCGATTCCTCCATGTCCATCTCAAACACAACACAAAACGACGCAACACAACAAAAAAACGCACAGATTACCAAACCAAACCAAGCCAAGAAAACGGTCGAATGACTGGAACGTGCTTTTTAATAATTTTGTGTTGACGTTGGAAATGTCAATATCATCTGATCTGTTTAAGCACTCTCATTGGTTGAATCTGCGAAAGGTTAAATGGAAACAACAGAGAATAACGGCCAGCAACAATGGAAACTACGAGCAACGCGATAACCGAGGTTTATAAATGTATGCGTGCGAATCCCTATGTGTTATTTTCGGAACAGCGCCAATCACGAACAACGAATTACGAGCAACGGGAACAACAGAGTTTATAAATCCAGCTTAAAGCGGTTGCCGAGCAACCGTATCAGTCAACAATGACCTGTTTATCCGGAAAAAAATCAAAACCATTTTCCCATGTTAATCTCCTATGTCCAGGGTGTTCGCAGAGATGCTGCACAGTGGAATAAAACTATCGGTTACTTGAACACACTGTATTGAAAGAATAAATGTCCAAAAAGGGTTTTTTAACACCACGTTTCCTTAACTTCTATCCCTTTTTTTATAATAATACCACTAAAAAACACACACTGAAAGTCAAAGTATCATTAACATCATAAAAGTCATATGTCATCAGTGACACTAATGACATTTCACATTCATATACTTGCAGAATTGTATTCCTATTTCTACACTCCCCCGCAATTCTGCAAATCTAAAACTAACATAAGCATGAACAAAATACTAAACTAAAATGTAAATTGAGCAAGACTGTTACATTTCTACAAATCCTCCATAACATTTAATTTATTTCTGAAATACTTAAATTTATTCATTGATAAAGGTTTTGTAAACATGTCAGCAATCTGCTCACCTGTTTCTACATAGTGTAACTCGATTTCATTTCTTAATACATAGTCACGTATGAAATGATGTTTCACGTCAATATGCTTACTTCGCTTTGTTTCGAGGGTTTAAAGCCATTTTTATACAGGACTGGTTGTCCTCGAATATTTTAATAGGGTCAATAATCTCTGTATTTAAAATATCTCCAAAAGGTGTTTTATAAAGATGACTTCAGTTAGGCATTGGGATAAAGCAACATATTTCTGCTTCAGAACTTGAAATAGAAACTGTACACTGTTTTTTAGTTTTCCATAAAACTAAGTTACCATAAACATAAATTAAGTATCCTGACACACTTTTTCTATCTGACACATCATTGGCAAAGTCCGCATCAACATAGGCTAAAAGGGTATCATTTGCAATATCACATTTTGTTTTTGAAAACTTTAAACCAAAATTTTTAGTTCCTTTTAAGTATTTCAAAACGCACTTTAAATGTCTCCAATGAGTTTCTGTAAAACAATTTTGAAATTTACTAAAGTAAGTGATTGCATAACATAAATCAGATCAACTTCCTAACATTATGTACATAAGATATCCGATTAGTTCTCTACGAGGGGTAGACCACTACCCAAAAATACGTACATGTATTGCGAAATCTTGCATTACTTAGGTAATTCAGTGTAATGTGGCCGTAATGTTGTAATGCGCCATATATTTTAATGCATTAAATGTAATGTGTTGCATTATGCTGCATTACTTTTGAAACTGACTGTAATGCCTGTTAATTTCATGAATTACTTAGTAATGCATGTATATTTTATGTAATTCGATTCAATATCTAGCATTACGAAAACAGTGCATTACAGGGCCAATTAGCAATTAGCAAAGTTGGAGTATTTTCTCTAGCTTTAAAATTTCAATTCAACAAATAATTAAACCAATCGAAAATGTGACACTTTGACATGAACAGTTTTCTTTAGTAACTCAATATTAATTATGTCCCATACTTACCGGTTTTCTAGGTAAATTAATACTGATAAATAAAAATAATATGCCTTTTATTCAACAAAGCATCTTAAATTAAGTAACATACTTATCAATTAAAAAATAAAACATAAACACAGCACAGTGATAATTCATTTAAAGTTAAAAATGAACATATAAACCCTAGAAAGATTTTAGGAATTTTATTGGAGGGATTTTAAGACCCTTATTGAATGTTGTTTTTATCGTTACGGTTGCGCAATTATTTTTCTAATTAAAAGTGATACATTATTTAAATAATGATTTAATGTTTTTATACTCTTTATTTATTTGCAAAGCATCATTTCTATATATATGAAAAGGATATGTCCCTCTAAGTGTTAAAGGCCCATAAAATATGTATTTATTATCTACATCCTGAATATTTTCACATGTGGGCCAGATATATTTATCTAGTTCAGCTTTTAAAAACTTCACTTTACTACTGGTATCTCCTTTCCTAATTACTCGGCCAATATACCAGCCTGCATCATAGAATACTCCATAATAATTTTCTTCCTCTATTAGAATATTATCTTTCTTCTCACTACCATCTGAATTTTCGATGCTTTCATCCAGGCTTTCAAATTCTGATTCACTTGCACTCGAATTTGCACTAGAATTGCTTGACTCGCTGTCACTACATGCTATTTTTTTTTTGTTTTAGTGAACCGTGGTTGGCTTCATTCGAGCCTTTATTTTAAGGTTATTTTTCTGTTTAATGAACTCTCTCTGTGTAGTTGTTTGCCTTTTGTTTCTTATTATCTCTCGCTCTTTCCCGAGCTCATTCCCTTTACCCGTAAAAGTCGGTCACTTGAAAGGCGGCCAGCCTTTTCACTAAATAGCCAGCACAATGTTGATTTTTTGACAACCATAGTCTTTGTGTTTATTGAGGCGAATTTTCAGGAATATTTTATTGTAAGTCGACGACTTAAGGTCATTTTTATAATCCCTAATGTTCAATACTTCAACGTCGGTTCATATTGTTGAGATCATTTTCAATATCACTTGGGCATTGACTTTCGGTATCTGGTTCATTTATTATATTTGAGGAAGCCATTTCTACGAGAATCTTCCAAATGGGTTTCGCCGACGGTTTCGCAGTCATCTGCTTCCAAATCTTCGCTTTCCTCTTCATAATGTGCATTTGATACTCCCGAAGTAACCCCAATCGGGCCTTCTTCTAATACGGCATCCATTTGCGCATATTACTCAAAATCATACCCAACTCACAGCAATCCTTAATAACATCATCTTTTGCTGTAGCTAAAGATTTTAACACATTCTTCTGGCATGAGAAGATTGCTTGGCACAGTGCTCTATTACTCCCAAGACGTTTATTATTTTTCTCTAGGGAAAATAAATTCTTCACCTAAAATATGAAATTGATTAAATAAAATTACAAATAAAGCTATGGGTTTTACTAAAAATGGTTTAATACAGCCTTTAACGTAGTAGCAACTTACCAGTATCACTGACAATATCATTTATAGCTTAGATTTTAGTTAACCTTGTTAACAAATCAAATGTGTCGAAGTTTTACAACTGTCGAGTAGGTTGTTGTCATGGACCTAGTTTGCCTAAAACATTTTTTCGCAAGGCTGACTGCTATATAACCATGGAATAAATAACTCTGGAGTCTCTTTTTCCCGGCATTTTTCCATTAACAATACCAAAGCATGAGCATTAAATTCCACACAGACATATGCATTTAATGTTATAAAATTCTTCATTAGAGAATATCCATTTTGTTTTAACCAATATCTCCAATATCGAAGAAACAGCACTGCATACCATATAAATATATGCGTCGTTCGGCGGACAGAGACTTTTCTAGATAAGCGTCTAGTATATAACGAGTAATTATAAGTAATTGTTTAGTAGCATATGAATTCTTGATTTGATCTAATAATTTTGTAACAATAGGGGACGAAATTTTGTCGACGGCTTCAAAATTCATCTTATCAGCACCTGAAATTAAATTGTTAAATTTAAAGTACCGTTTTAAAATTACCTATTTTCGACGAAACTTACTGTTCAAAAACGAAATACATAGTAGATGCTGATCTTTTGGAATCTGTTCTATAAGACTTTTCAGATGTTCTAAATCTACGGTGTATTTTCCCATATGCATTTTTATTTTACTGTTCAATAGCCGTGTTTTCAGCTTGGTCCCAATATGAATCACATCTTGAACAAACCACTGGCTCATTTAGTGAAAACTTACACTAGAAACGAGAAAAAAATTTAAGTCAATGCTTCAACAAGCGTTTTAAAAAGCGAGGTTTAAAGCGTTTCCTGTAGTAGTTGCCCATTAAGCTTAAATTATTTTTCTTCTAGCAATTTCTTTTTGCACGTATCAGACAAGTATAAAAAAAATGTAAATATCAAAATATTATGGCCAACCGAGCACAGGAAAACCTTTTTCAAGTGAACATATCAGATATGTATTTCAAATCAAGTCTTACCCAAAAGTATGGCCAAAATATATCCGCGCTTGATAATAACTTGCGAGGTAATTCCATTACGTTCTTCATTGATTTTAGACATCGCGTATCACCGTCTGATGCAAATCCGTCGATTTCAATACCATATTTGCTCGCCTCACTTTTAAGATAACTCCAGCGTTTCGTTACATCTTCACTTGAAAACTTATTATCGCTTCCGAAAATTGTCAGACAAAAAGCAGGTGCTCTATCCACTAATGGTTGCGCCATAAAGACATAAGCATTCATAGATAATTTAATTTTCAGCAAAGGCATTACGTATGTCCTGCAAGGAGTTGACTTGAAATTTACCATGGATAGGAAATCCATTTTCTTGGGAAATTGGTATAACAAAGCCTATCATTTTATTCGTTTTACTGTCATATTTGATTATTTTCAAATGGCTGTCTGATCCTCCGAAACAACTCGAAAACACTCGCAGCGGGTACTTTTTCTTATCTAAATATTCCCTTAGTGCATTCATTTGGATTCCTCCTTCAAGAATTCTGGAACTGTCTAGTAGAGTTCTTTTCAATGTTGATATTGACGGAGAGCTATTTGAAAAATTTGAGTATAGAGTTTCATACATTAGACGTCCTCCTATGAGATATAAGTACAGACAAAATAACTTTAATGGTGTTTTAAATCTATTTCCCGAATTTCCACAACTTTTGGATTTTTTTAGGTCTGTAGTCTTCAGTATATCTAAGAACTTAAAACAATTTAAATTGGACTCTCTTTTTTCGGTAGTTTTGGTCAAACGATGTTAAGGTATTAAAAGCATGTTTTTCAAATTCCCATTTGCAGGTTCGATTGATTGATTTTTTGATCGATTTTTTGTATAACGTTCAATCACTTCAACGATTTCAAAGAAGTCGGTATATTTTTTTTTGGCTCGGATTGAAGCTGAGATAGTTTATTTATTTGACGACGTCTCATTTGTGAAATATGAGGAGTTTCACAGAAAACAGCAGAACTACGACCCCTCTCTTTTTTCTACATTTCTCTTAGTAGTTCTGCTGCATAAAAAATCCTTTTTAGTTTCGGTTTCTGCATGGTTTTTACATTCTCGGGCATTAGCGATTCTATTTGTTTGGGATTGGTTGACTAATCGTAAGCTCTTCGGTAAGCTCCGAGGAAAGCTCACCATCTGAGAGAACTATATACGATACACACTCAGGTGCGCCTTCTTCAGAATGCTCTGCAGTGCTATTTTCTGGAAATGGTGATAAGTTCTCCGTCTGACTTATTAAAACTGAGGTCGAGGTGTGTGGTAAACGGTATTACTTTAACAAATGATAATAAATTATTATTGCCCGATGAGTTAGTTTGGTGGTGATTTCGGTGCTCGTGGATAACTTTCTCTTAGGCGGTAAATCTTTAAAATGGGTTTTAAAATGTTTATTGAAATTTGATAAAACCCACTTCTTTTTATTGCCATTAATCTGAGCAAAGGCTTTTGAAAATAAAAACCACATTTTATACATTTTATACTGCCAAATGTATTTCAACAGTAATCTCTATTGTGGGATAATTTATTGAGCAATGGGATTTTTATTTCATCTGCATATTTTGACAGAAGCCTTGAACGTAATTTGTGACAACTTTCTTTACATGATCAATTTCACTTTCACTGTTGATTAGAATCGCACTCGTTTTCGACGGTGTTGGTTTTGATATGTTATCAAATTGCTTTTCACTCATAGGTTCAGTCAAAATATCAGTTTGATATTTAAGATTAGTTGAGGTCTCCGTTATGGCATGGCACAGCCTAATTTTTTTTACCGAGATTTGTTCTTGTGGCTCATTTACTCTTGCATTTACTTTATTGCGATTTCTCCCAATAGAATTTTTTCTTTTAATTTCTTCCTGGTTTCCGTTTATTTTCTTTAATTCCGCTTTTTCTGCTTTCAAAAAAGAATCACATTCTAATATAAATTGCTTTAGTAGAACTTTATGTCCTCTTAATATTTTTAAATTTTGATGGAATAGAACAATATATTCCAAAAAAATCGCTTTTTTTTTTTAGTTGGTATTATGTCAATCAAATCATCGCGGGCAAACTTCTCTAAATACTGAATGTGTTCATCATTCATGTTAGCTATGGAAATTAAATATTGTCAAATCCACATATTACAAGCTGGTTTTTTAAGTACTTTGGAAGTTTCAACTGCTTTAATCCAACCGTATTTATAATATCGGCTATTACAGGCTTCGCTTGATTGATCTTCACCCTCGATCTTCACTGACTTTCGAGTAATCCTCCACTTCAAACTTCGACTGCTTCTCCATTTTTGCTAAAATATTGTCCTTGTACTATTAATCAATGATTGATTTAATCATAAAAGTGTAGATATTGTGAACGCTGATTAAACCAGTAAAAACTTTTAACACCTTGTACAAGTTATATAATAACCATGATTTCGCACTATTTTGAAATTTCGTAAAAACCTTTATTACCCGCACTAGTGCGTTAATATTAACACACTACTATTTAATTATTGAAATGATTGACAAAAGCAATTTATTAACAATCGTGCTCTCGATTGTACTTAAGTATGTTGCCAAAGTATCCAAATTTTTCTTGGCCTTATAATGTATATTCAGTATTCAATATTTTAAAATAATTATTTTTACTTAAATAGTGATTAAAATAATAATCGTTATAGTTGTAGATAAGATGTTGTACGCAACACGTAAGATATATAATTTCCGCACTATGTTATATGTTTTCACATGCATGCGGTAATAATATTCATATCCTACTTGTTACGTAAATAACTAAGTTATTATATAGCAAACACATTGCAAACTGTAGGCTTATTTGCGTCGAAAAACACATAAATTCATTATTTAATTATGACCCCTTAACACTTACCTACCCTCTATAACCAGAGCTAAATCCTTCATTAATCATACTTCTAGTTTCATGCGAAGGCTTTATCATACTATTTAGAAATTAGGTTTTTTTATTATATTCAACTTACCTATCAAACTTGAAGAAAAACTGTATTGAGCAACGGATATTTCTCACTAAACTATTTCGCGTTAAAAGAAAACCTATATGCCGGTCGCCTTGCCGATCGCTACTAATGCAGTGCCGAACTCGAGGCCCGAGTCGAGGCCCAACAGGAATAAAGTGCACGTGTTTTTTGTTGCTATGTGGGCCGTTTATTAGTACTGCGAAGTAATGCGTCTGGTAATGCCATATAATGCGTAGTACTGCCGAGTAATGTCACGTAATGCAGTGTAATGTTATTAGTAATGCAATAATGCAATGGACTGCAACAGTTTTTCGCTGTAATTTGCAGTAATTTACGTAATGCGCTGTAATGTACATTACTCTATAATTTTTTGTACATGTTTTGCCAGAAGTGGTCTACCCCTCGATAATTCCAATTACAACATCCATTTCCAAACACAACAGCAGTTAATAAAAATAAAAACATAGGAGTTCAAGCATTTTTGAGAAAGTTAGTCTTTTCAATTTTATTGAATTTAGGCAGTATGTACTTTATGAAAGCACTGTATGATAATATAATAATGTGCCACACTTAGTTTTAGTAGTGTACTTAGGTACCTACTTTTTTTTTTAAACAAATATTCCTTTGAAATTTATGTGTTGTCATAATTAGTAGATAATTTTAGTTTGATATGATTTAATAATTAGGTTTTTGCTCTTTTTAACACTAAAAAGAAAGCTGTTTTGTCAAAACTCAACCACAAATTCAAACATGTTAGTATCTGAAAAGTAAATAATTAAACAAAATAATTATTTGTATACCTAGGCGGTGAAATGGTATTTTTTCGGCTGAAAGAAAGTTTGGCTTCCGAAGCCATCTTACGGCCGAGGACAACAATCTTGAGGACCGAAAAAATTATTTCACGGCCGAGGTGTACAGGGTGCTGCATTTTCGATGGTTTTATGGGGTACAGAGAAAACGGTAATAGATAGAAAAAAAGCAGCATACGTGTTCCGAGCTGAGATGACTGGCGAAGAGTGGGCTGCGCAAACTTCTTTTGTTTCAAAGATACGTTTTTGAAAATTGGTCATTTTGGAACCTCCTCTGTATTTCATTTGCTATAAAACTATAAAAGTTATTAAAAAAATAAAAACGGTATTTTACACGTAACGTAACGTTTTACACGTAACCGGTTTTTTTCTATTAGGTTTTAGTTTTTTGACATATGGCAGTAACTTACATTTTTTTAAATGGAACACCCTATATATTTGTACGTCATTTAATTCTGTTCATTTTTACCTTTTCAACAGTGTATTACAACATATAAGTTTGTAGAGGTTAATCCTCTTATTTAAAAAAAAAGTCGTTCGCTAAGTTAAAAAAATGCCAATATCTAAAATACGAAACAAAAACAATCGGAAATCATATAAACTAACACATCAGAAAATTCAATATTTTTAATAAATCCTATAATTAAAAAAATCTAAATTACAAACAGTTCTACCGTCGCTTTAATAAGAAAAGTGGACATTTTTATTTACTACTATTTTTAAGGTAGAAGTTAAAAAAACTGTTTATAAACGACATGTAACATGTTAATATAAACATAGAAAAATTTTGTTTCGACTGTGGGTATTTTTATACATGTTATTTAGCCCTTTTTTGTTAACGAAACGCTTTTTTTCTAATTACCAAGATTAACATTTACAAACTTATATGTTGTAATACACCGCTGAAAAGGTAAAAATCAACAGAACTAAATGACGTAAAAATATTGTACCGTCGTACTCCTTAATGACACACTTCTTGAACAACACCGTATATTGTTTACAAACAATAAACTGACACTGACACTTAACCTCGCTATCTGACAACTTCAACTTCACTACAACCATCAATTCAACAACTAACTAACCAGGCCTGGTTCAGCTGCTTATATAGGCTTCCATGGTTTCTAGAAAGTTCCCAAATATTCATGAAATTGACTATCTCTCTCACACTCATTAAGCTATAACATAAATCTCTCTCTATATAAGCAACGGAGCCAGGATTTTCTAGAACACAGACAAAAGAATGTAGAACGTAAACAAAGCAACGTAACATACAGGGGTAACAACAAATAACTAAAGAAATCCTAACTAATAATCAAAAGTTCGCTTCGCAACACTGCCCCCCTCCTAGAGTTGATCGTCCCGATCATCAACTTCACTAGCTTTGGGTGGTCGGTAAGGTGCAAGTCGATCCAGATGAACTATTTTCATTTTCGCCCGATGTCCTCGCTGTATTCTGTAGACGACGTCGTTCAGGACGCTTTATAACGTCGTAGGGTCCCTCCCATGACCTCTGTAGCTTCGGTGACTTTCCTTTCTTTCGAGCAGGATTGTTTAACCAGACCTGATCACCGGCTTGGAATCCGCTTGCTGTTGGCCCTTTTGTCATATCTTGCTTTAGTCGGTCGCTTGCAAAATTCAACTTCTGCCGGACTTCCTCTTGGGATCACGTGCAAGCGTTGCGCCAATTTTTCTGAATAGCTATCACAAGAGGCTGGGGGTTCTTCCGGTCGTCCAAAAAAGAAGATCCATTGGCAAACGAAGCTCCCTTCCAAAGACAACACTAGCTGGTGTTTTGCCAGTGGAATCATGTACTGCCGATCGATAAGCCATCAGGAACAACGGAATGTGCTGATCCCAATCTGTCTGATTGTTATCGACGACTGTCCTTAGGTAGTTGTCTAGTGTCCGGTTGAAACGTTCCACCATTCCGTCTGACTGTGGGTGTAATGGAGTAGTTCTGGTTTTCTAAATTCCCAATCGGTGACACACTTCCGTGAATACTGCCGATTCGAAATTACGCCCTTGATCCAAATGCAGCTCCCTCGGTACTCCAAATCTGCAGAAGAAGTTGTCAGCCAGAACTTCTGCTACAGTAGCGGCTTCCTGGTTTGGTATTGCGTACACTTCTGGCCATTTACTGAAGTAGTCCATTGCGACCAAGACATAGCGATTTCCGGAATTAGTTTCGGGAAAAGGTCCAGCTACATCAACGGCAATCCTCTCAAACGGAGCTCCGACATTATACTGCTTCATACATCCTCGGCTCCGAGTTTTGGGACCCTTGCTACTGAAACAGTCTGCGCAACGCCGACACCAATCTTCTACATCTGAGCGGCTTTGTAGCCAATAGAACCTTTCCCTAACTTTATTTAACGTTTTGTTGATGCCAAAGTGCCCCTCCACCAATTCCATTATGGGCTTTCTTCAGTACGTCACTAACTCGGTTTCTTGGCAGAACTACCTGTAGTCGTTCTTCTTTCCCATCCGGACTTTCCCATTTTCTTTTTAGTAAATCTCCATCAATAATAAGGGACTCCCATAATGCCCAATATCCCTTTAATGTTGGAGACTTAGCGGAAATCTCCTCCCAATTTGGTCTTTCTCCACGCTCTTTCCAGTTAATTATCTGTCCTAAATCGGGGTCCTTCTCGTTGATCGGCAGCCAAGTTTTCCCGATCCCATGCGATGTCATTTTTTCAGAGCGATCCTTCGACAAGGCTTTCCAAATTCAGCTATCTCCAGGCGTTTACAGTGATTGCAACCTTCCACACAAGGTCTTCGTGACACTGCGTCCGCCGTTTCCGTGTAAACGTCCCTTTCTGTGCTCAATCTGGAAGTCATATTCTTGAAGTCTTTACATTCTTCTAGGTTTGCGGCACTGCGATTGAATGTGCCCCTTTTCTCCACAGTTCCAGCATTCCAATGACCGAGTAAACGTGGTGGTTTGAGCGTTTTCGGTTGTTTCTGACTTCTTCTATTTAACGCGCCCATTAGTTCTTTTCGAAATGTCTCCAGCTGACGATTCAAGTCTGACTGAGTGATTGTGTGATCTGAATTGGAATATCGGTTTCTCGGTTCCGGTGTAAGGCTTCTGACTTGACGCACTCGAGTATGTCCTCGTGATACTTGCTTGACCGCCTCAAACTCCAAAGCGTAGGCAAGAGCAAAGTTTACAGAATACAATATAAGTTCCGTCACTCTCGCCAAAGCGTCCGGTTTACCTTTTTCCGCGCTCCTCGTCCCTCTCAGATCCCACAGACCCCCGGTCCCAGCGCCCGAGCATACACAGTGGATTTTTCGGCACGCGCAGTGTTATAATATCGGCGTATCTAACTAGGTGCACCAAATATTTTGCGCAAAATGCCTGTAGAATTTTGTTCGGTTGAAAGTTGTGTTACAAAACGCGGTACTGGGTTATCATTTTTTTAATGTCCCGTAGATGCAGTAAGGTATGTATTCAACCATATCTATCCATTTTTTTCTCCGGAATAAGTGTATTAATTCTTTAATTGCACATGTTAGCAATCATAACATAACCTAAATAATCATTAACCACATTCAGTTAATAAGAATTATTAAATTCGTTTAATGCTATACGAAAAACATTCATTTTTTTCTTCCGATAATTTTTACCCCAGATATTCCAAAATTAACTCCACCTTCTCCAATAAAATTTTTGGTGCGCATTATTACTCCGTCTTCCCCTGCGGTTTTCCAGGCAGTCAGCACGTCCTTTTGACGCGTTTGCCGGCAGTCGGCACGCTTAAGATCGCCGAACTTCAAAGTGCCGACAAGGAGTGACGGAACTTATATTTTATTCTGTAAAGTTTGGCAAGAGCATCATGCAATGTTTGGCATCTCGCTAATCGTATTGCTTGCTCTGTGTCACAATCTTTAAGACCTCGTACAAAAGCCCGTACTGCCATTCGCTCTCTAATTTCGTGAGAGGCCGTTGGATAGGCCAGACAAACTAATCGAGCAATGTCGGCTTCATACTGTTGAAGTGTTTCCGTGCTTCTTTGGGTCCTACTAGACAACTGAGCTTCGTATACTTGTTCTAGGTGCTTATTTCCAAATCTCATCTCCAAATGTTGGATTAAGTCGTCGTAGTTTTTGTACTGGCTCTCGTCCAAAGTCTGCAAAACCTCCAGTGCTTCTTCTCGAAGTGACAAAACCAAGGCAGTGGCTTTGTCACTTGATGTCCAATTGTTGGCCTCTGCGGCAGCCTCAAACTGTTTTTTGTAAACCTGCCATGAGGTCTTACCGTCGAAAACTTATAAACTAATATTTGAGCGTAACTGGCGACTACGGTTGGCTTTGAAGACTTTTCCTGTAGTTTGTCAAATTCCTCTCGCAAGGTCTGAACGGTCTCCTCCATACCGCTTATCCTCTCATTTACCTTTTCTTCCAAAATTTCCATCCTGTTGTCCATTTCTCCTTTTATTTCATTTATTACTCGGTCTAATTTTTCATCTTGTTGTTGAAACTGGTCTTTAATTTGGTCTTGGCTTGCTTTCATTTCTTAGAACTTTTGGTCTTGGCTCGCTTTCATTTCTTCGAACTTTTGGTCTTGGCTCGCTATCATTGCTTGAATCATCTCCATAAGTTGTTTCATTCCTTCATCCATTTTGGCGCTTTGTTGTCGTGTACTCACAGGCATTCAACACACCTTCTGCTTTTGTCGGTTTATTCTGTCTTCCTCTGGAACTCTTCTTTGATTCTCCAATCCCACTTCTGACACCAAATGTACCGTCGTACTCCTTAATGACACACTTCTTGTACAACACTGTATATGGTTTACAAACAATAAACTGACACTGACTGTATTATTTCGTCTCAAAACCGGCATAGATCGATTCCGCTTCAAAACCGGCATAGATCTATTCCGCTAATGTTCTAGTCTGCATATTTGATACTTTTGAGCTATTATACGTCTGTTGGGACTACATTGGTCGCTGGATTTCACTCGTTCGTGGTCAATCTGTGCCAAATTGTATTATTTCGTCTCAAAACCGGCATAGATCTATTCCGCTAATGTTCTAGTCTGCATATTTGATACTTTTGAGCTATTCTACGTCTGTTGGGACTACATTGGACGCTGAATTTCACTCGTTCGTGGTCAATCTGTGCCAAATTGTATTATTTCGTCTCAAAACCGGCATAGATCGATTCCGCCTCAAAACCGGCATAGATATATTCCGCTAATGTTCTAGTCTGCATATTTGATACTTTTGAGCTATTCTACGTCTGTTGGGACTACTTTGGTCGCTGGATTTCACTCGTTCGTTGTCAATCTGTGCCAAATTGTATTATTTCGTCTCAAAACCGGCATAGATCGATTCCGCCTCAAAACCGGCATAGATCTATTCCGCTAATGTTCTAGTCTGCATATTTGTTACTTTTGAGCTATTATACGTCTGTTGGGACCACATTGGACGCTGAATTTGGCTCGTTTCGTGGTCAATCTGTGCCAATTTGTATTCTTTCGTCTCAAAACCGGCATAGATCGATTCCGCTGATGTTCTAGTCTGCATATTTGATACTTTTGAGCTATTATACGTCTGTTGGGACTACATTGGTCGCTGGATTTCACTCGTTCGTGGTCAATCTGTGCCAAATTGTATTATTTCGTCTCAAAACCGGCATAGATCGATTCCGCCTCAAAACCGGCATAGATCTATTCCGCTAATGTTCTAGTCTGCATATTTGATACTTTTGAGCTATTCTACGTCTGTTGGGACTACTTTGGTCGCTGGATTTCACTCGTTTGTGGTCAATCTGTGCCAAATTGTATTATTTCGTCTCAAAACCGGCATAGATCTATTCCGCTAATGTTCTATTCTGCATATTTGTTACTTTTGAGCTATTATACGTCTGTTGGGACTACATTGGACGCTGAATTTCACTCGTTTGTGGTCAATCTGTGCCAAATTGTATTATTTCGTCTCAAAACCGGCATAGATCGATTCCGCCTCAAAACCGGCATAGATCTATTCCGCTAATGTTCTAGTCTGCATATTTGATACTTTTGAGCTATTCTACGTCTGTTGGGACTACTTTGGTCGCTGGATTTCACTCGTTCGTTGTCAATCTGTGCCAAATTGTATTATTTCGTCTCAAAACCGGCATAGATCGATTCCGCCTCAAAACCGGCATAGATCTATTCCGCTAATGTTCTAGTCTGCATATTTGTTACTTTTGAGCTATTATACGTCTGTTGGGACTACATTGGACGCTGAATTTCACTCGTTCGTGGTCAATCTGTGCCAAATTGTATTCTTTCGTCTCAAAACCGGCATAGATCGATTCCGCCTCAAAACCGGCATAGATCTATTCCGCAAATGTTCTAGTCTGCATATTTGATACTTTTGAGCTATTCTACGTCTGTTGGGACTACATTGGTCGCTGGATTTCACTCGTTCGTGGTCAATCTGTGCCAAATTGTATTATTTCGTCTCAAAACCGGCATAGATCTATTCCGCTAATGTTCTAGTCTGCATAATTGTTACTTTTGAGCCATTCTACGTCTGTTGGGACCACATTGGACGCTGAATTTGGCTCGTTCGTGGTCAATCTGTGCCAAATTTTATTCTTTCGTCTCAAAACCGGCATAGATCTATTCCGCTAATGTTCTAGTCTGCATATTTGATACTTTTGAGCTATTCTACGTCTGTTGGGACTACATTGGTCGCTGGATTTCACTCGTTCGTGGTCAATCTGTGCCAAATTGTATTATTTCGTCTCAAAACCGGCATAGATCGATTCCGCCTCAAAACCGGCATAGATCTATTCCGCTAATGTTCTAGTCTGCATATTTGTTACTTTTGAGCTATTATACGTCTGTTGGGACTACATTGGACGCTGGATTTCACTCGTTCGTGGTCAATCTGTGCCAAATTGTATTATTTCGTCTCAAAACCGGCATAGATCGATTCCGCTAATGTTCTAGTCTGCATATTTGTTACTTTTGAGCTATTCTACGTCTGTTGGGACCACATTGGACGCTGGATTTCACTCGTTCGTGGTCAATCTGTGCCAAATTGTATTATTTCGTCTCAAAACCGGCATAGATCGATTCCGCTTAAAACCGGCATGTTCCGCTAATGTTCTAGTCTGCATATTTGATACTTTTGAGCTATTATACGTCTGTTGGGACTACATTGGTCGCTGGATTTCACTCGTTCGTGGTCAATCTGTGCCAAATTGTATTATTTCGTCTCAAAACCGGCATAGATCGATTCCGCCGCAAAACCGGCATAGATCTATTCCGCTAATGTTCTAGTCTGCATATTTGATACTTTTGAGCTATTCTACGTCTGTTGGGACTACATTGGTCGCTGGATTTCACTCGTTTGTGGTCAATCTGTGCCAAATTGTATTATTTCGTCTCAAAACCGGCATAGATCGATTCCGCCTCAAAACCGGCATAGATCTATTCCGCTAATGTTCTAGTCTGCATATTTGTTACTTTTGAGCTATTATACGTCTGTTGGGACTACTTTGGTCGCTGGATTTCACTCGTTTGTGGTCAATCTGTGCCAAATTGTATTATTTTGTCTCAAAACCGGCATAGATCGATTCCGCGTCAAAACCGGCATAGAACGATTCCGCTAATGTTCTAGTCTGCATATTTGTTACTTTTGAGCTATTATACGTCTGTTGGGACTACATTGGACGCTGGATTTCACTCGTTCGTGGTCAATCTGTGCCAAATTGTATTATTTCGTCTCAAAACCGGCATAGATTGATTCCGCTTTAAAACCGGAATAGATCTATTCCGCTAATGTTCTAGTCTGCATATTTGTTACTTTTGAGCTATTATACGTCTGTTGGGACTACATTGGACGCTGGATTTCACTCGTTTGTGGTCAATCTGTGCCAAATTGTATTATTTTGTCTCAAAACCGGCATAGATCGATTCCGCCTCAAAACCGGCATAGATCTATTCCGCTAATGTTCTAGTCTGCATATTTGATACTTTTGAGCTATTCTACGTCTGTTGGGACTACATTGGTCGCTGGATTTCACTCGTTCGTGGTCAATCTGTGCCAAATTGTATTATTTCGTCTCAAAACCGGCATAGATCGATTCCGCCTCAAAACCGGCATAGATCTATTCCGCTAATGTTCTAGTCTGCATATTTGTTACTTTTGAGCTATTATACGTCTGTTGGGACTACATTGGACGCTGAATTTGGCTCGTTTGTGGTCAATCTGTGCCAATTTGTATTATTTCGTCTCAAAACCGGCATAGATCGATTCCGCCTCAAAACCGGCATAGATCTATTCCGCTAATGTTCTAGTCTGCATATTTGATACTTTTGAGCTATTCTACGTCTGTTGGGACTACTTTGGTCGCTGGATTTCACTCGTTTGTTGTCAATCTGTGCCAAATTGTATTATTTCGTCTCAAAACCGGCATAGATCGATTCCGCCTCAAAACCGGCATAGATCTATTCCGCTAATGTTCTAGTCTGCATATTTGTTACTTTTGAGCTATTATACGTCTGTTGGGACTACATTGGACGCTGGATTTCACTCGTTCGTGGTCAATCTGTGCCAAATTTTATTCTTTCGTCTCAAAACCGGCATAGATCGATTCCGCCTCAAAACCGGCATAGATCTATTCCGCTAATGTTCTAGTCTGCATATTTGATACTTTTGAGCTATTCTACGTCTGTTGGGACTACATTGGTCGCTGGATTTCACTCGTTCGTGGTCAATCTGTGCCAAATTGTATTATTTCGTCTCAAAACCGGCATAGATCGATTCCGCCTCAAAACCGGCATAGATCTATTCCGCTAATGTTCTAGTCTGCATATTTGTTACTTTTGAGCTATTATACGTCTGTTGGGACTACATTGGTCGCTGGATTTCACTCGTTCGTGGTCAATCTGTGCCAAATTGTATTATTTCGTCTCAAAACCGGCATAGATCGATTGCAAAACCGCATAGATGTTCTAGTCTGCATATTTGATACTTTTGAGCTATTCTACGTCTGTTGGGACTACATTGGACGCTGGATTTCACTCGTTCGTGGTCAATCTGTGCCAAATTGTATTATTTCGTCTCAAAACCGGCATAGATCGATTCCGCCTCAAAACCGGCATAGATCTATTCCGCTAATGTTCTAGTCTGCATATTTGATACTTTTGAGCTATTCTACGTCTGTTGGGACTACATTGGACGCTGGATTTCACTCGTTCGTGGTCAATCTGTGCCAAATTGTATTATTTCGTCTCAAAACCGGGCATCAAAACCGGCATCGATTCCGCTAATGTTCTAGTCTGCATATTTGATACTTTTGAGCTATTCTACGTCTGTTGGGACTACATTGGTCGCTGGATTTCACTCGTTCGTGGTCAATCTGTGCCAAATTGTATTATTTCGTCTCAAAACCGGCATAGATCGATTCCGCCTCAAAACCGGCATAGATCTATTCCGCTAATGTTCTAGTCTGCATATTTGTTACTTTTGAGCTATTATACGTCTGTTGGGACTACATTGGTCGCTGGATTTCACTCGTTCGTGGTCAATCTGTGCCAAATTGTATTATTTTGTCTCAAAACCGGCATAGATCGATTCCGCCTCAAAACCGGCATAGATCGATTCCGCTAATGTTCTAGTCTGCATATTTGATACTTTTGAGCTATTCTACGTCTGTTGGGACTACTTTGGTCGCTGGATTTCACTCGTTTGTTGTCAATCTGTGCCAAATTGTATTATTTCGTCTCAAAACCGGCATAGATCTATTCCGCTAATGTTCTAGTCTGCATATTTGTTACTTTTGAGCTATTCTACGTCTGTTGGGACTACATTGGACGCTGGATTTCACTCGTTCGTGGTCAATCTGTGCCAAATTGTATTATTTCGTCTCAAAACCGGCATAGATCTATTCCGCTAATGTTCTAGTCTGCATATTTGTTACTTTTGAGCTATTATACGTCTGTTGGGACTACATTGGTCGCTGGATTTCACTCGTTCGTGGTCAATCTGTGCCAAATTTTATTCTTTCGTCTCAAAACCGGCATAGATCGATTCCGCCTCAAAACCGGCATAGATCTATTCCGCTAATGTTCTAGTCTGCATATTTGTTACTTTTGAGCTATTATACGTCTGTTGGGACTACATTGGACGCTGAATTTGGCTCGTTCGTGGTCAATCTGTGCCAAATTGTATTATTTCGTCTCAAAACCGGCATAGATCTATTCCGCTGATGTTCTAGTCTGCATATTTGATACTTTTGAGCTATTCTACGTCTGTTGGGACTACATTGGTCGCTGGATTTCACTCGTTCGTGGTCAATCTGTGCCAAATTGTATTATTTCGTCTCAAAACCGGCATAGATCTATTCCGCTAATGTTCTAGTCTGCATATTTGTTACTTTTGAGCTATTATACGTCTGTTGGGACTACATTGGTCGCTGGATTTCACTCGTTCGTGGTCAATCTGTGCCAAATTGTATTATTTCGTCTCAAAACCGGCATAGATCGATTCCGCCAATGTTCTAGTCTGCATATTTGATACTTTTGAGCTATTCTACGTCTGTTGGGACTACTTTGGTCGCTGGATTTCACTCGTTCGTGGTCAATCTGTGCCAAATTGTATTATTTCGTCTCAAAACCGGCATAGATCGATTCCGCCTCAAAACCGGCATAGATCTATTCCGCTAATGTTCTAGTCTGCATATTTGTTACTTTTGAGCTATTCTACGTCTGTTGGGACTACATTGGACGCTGGATTTCACTCGTTCGTGGTCAATCTGTGCCAAATTGTATTATTTCGTCTCAAAACCGGCATAGATCGATTCCGCCTCAAAACCGGCATAGATCTATTCCGCTAATGTTCTAGTCTGCATATTTGATACTTTTGAGCTATTCTACGTCTGTTGGGACTACATTGGTCGCTGGATTTCACTCGTTCGTGGTCAATCTGTGCCAAATTGTATTATTTCGTCTCAAAACCGGCATAGATCGATTCCGCCTCAAAACCGGCATAGATCTATTCCGCTAATGTTCTAGTCTGCATATTTGATACTTTTGAGCTATTATACGTCTGTTGGGACTACATTGGACGCTGAATTTCACTCGTTCGTGGTCAATCTGTGCCAAATTGTATTCTTTCGTCTCAAAACCGGCATAGATCGATTCCGCGTCAAAACCGGCATAGAACGATTCCGCTAATGTTCTAGTCTGCATATTTGATACTTTTGAGCTATTATACGTCTGTTGGGACTACATTGGACGCTGGAATTCGTTCGTTGTCAATCTGTGCCAAATGGTATTATTTCGTCTCAAAACCGGCATAGATCGATTCCGCCTCAAAACCGGCATAGATCTATTCCGCTAATGTTCTAGTCTGCATATTTGATACTTTTGAGCTATTCTACGTCTGTTGGGACTACATTGGACGCTGATTTCACTCGTTCGTGGTCAATCTGTGCCAAATTGTATTATTTTCGTCTCAAAACCGGCATAGATCGATTTCCGCATAGATCTATTCCGCTAATGTTCTAGTCTGCATATTTGATACTTTTGAGCTATTCTACGTCTGTTGGGACTACTTTGGTCGCTGGATTTCACTCGTTTGTGGTCAATCTGTGCCAAATTGTATTATTTTGTCTCAAAACCGGCATAGATCGATTCCGCCTCAAAACCGGCATAGATCTATTCCGCTAATGTTCTAGTCTGCATATTTGTTACTTTTGAGCTATTATACGTCTGTTGGGACTACATTGGTCGCTGAATTTCACTCGTTCGTGGTCAATCTGTGCCAAATTGTATTCTTTTGTCTCAAAACCGGCATAGATCGATTCCGCCTCAAAACCGGCATAGATCTATTCCGCTAATGTTCTAGTCTGCATATTTGTTACTTTTGAGCTATTATACGTCTGTTGGGACTACTTTGGTCGCTGGATTTCACTCGTTCGTGGTCAATCTGTGCCAAATTGTATTATTTCGTCTCAAAACCGGCATAGATCGATTCCGCCTCAAAACCGGCATAGATCTATTCCGCTAATGTTCTAGTCTGCATATTTGTTACTTTTGAGCTATTATACGTCTGTTGGGACTACATTGGTCGCTGGATTTCACTCGTTCGTGGTCAATCTGTGCCAAATTGTATTATTTCGTCTCAAAACCGGCATAGATCGATTCCGCCTCAAAACCGGCATAGATCTATTCCGCTAATGTTCTAGTCTGCATATTTGTTACTTTTGAGCTATTCTACGTCTGTTGGGACTACATTGGACGCTGGATTTCACTCGTTCGTGGTCAATCTGTGCCAAATTGTATTATTTCGTCTCAAAACCGGCATAGATCGATTCCGCCTCAAAACCGGCATAGATCTATTCCGCTAATGTTCTAGTCTGCATATTTGATACTTTTGAGCTATTATACGTCTGTTGGGACTACATTGGTCGCTGGATTTCACTCGTTCGTGGTCAATCTGTGCCAAATTGTATTATTTCGTCTCAAAACCGGCATAGATCGATTCCGCCTCAAAACCGGCATAGATCTATTCCGCTAATGTTCTAGTCTGCATATTTGATACTTTTGAGCTATTCTACGTCTGTTGGGACTACATTGGTCGCTGGATTTCACTCGTTCGTGGTCCGGTGATGAATGAACCCTAGACTTAGGTCCGAGGGCATTCACCGAGCCGGCAAAGACGAGGAGAACCTAACAAAGGGAGGTAAGTAGGAACGGCAAACTTAAGCTGCTCGCACACACTATTTCCTTTGCTAGGGCTGATCTAGGGTGTGGCACTTAGTCACCTACTTGCTCCACGTTACGTTACACAAATAGGCATACCCAGACTAACCCAGAGATCAGTCAGTGACCTCCCTCTGGGGAGACCCCAGAGTTCGGTAATCTGTACGTGCTTTTGGTGCAGTATTTATACCCACATCATGACCCCAATTCGCCAATCTTGCTGACACAAACATTGTACTGGGGGAGACCGGGGCAACTTAAGGTAAAGGCACCTAGTGTAATCTTTATGTTACAATATAAAAAAAAGTATAAAATAAGAGATTATGTGTTTAATTGTTATCGTTGTGATCGTCTTTGGGATAAGCCTCGGGAGTCCAAGGATCATTATATGGTAATATTCGGCTTACGTGTATTATATCTTTCTTTGATTTTTTCGATGTCCTCAGTTGTACCTCGTAGTCCACGTCCGATACCTTCCTTGTTATATAGTAGGGCCCCAGACCATTCTTAAGAGTAATTTTTCGCTTTTCTCTCCTTCGGCATATTCTACGTGTTTGTTATCGTATCTTATTTTATCACTCTGTTGTTTCTTTTGTATATTGTTGACTGCCACGATTTCTAGCCGCTAATGCGCCCTCTCGGATGCCGTTACTTGTGCAGGGTCCTTCTGCGGGAATCAATTTGCATCTGTAGGTAATATTGGTTCTCGTCCGTATACTAACATGAAAGGTGAAGAATTGTGTCGTTATGTCGTCGGCTTGTATTGTAGGCAAAGGTGTCTTCTGGTCCAAGTTTTCACGTTTTAAAGAAGCAAAAAAAATAAAAAATAAAAAACCAAAAAAACCAACCAAAAACCATATCTGAAACATTCTTAAAGACCTTTGAGGTACACTTTTGTCAGCAAAACTAAACAAGTCGTGTTAACCAGGAAAACTAACAGTTAACAATCATTCATATCCTTACTTAAAAACTCTAGCACAAATGAACAAACAGAGAACAACACAGCCTCGTGTTCAAATTAATAAACGGTACAGTCGGACCTGGAGATCCTTAACAAAATTAATACGGTAACTTTGAAACGGAAAACAAACGGACAACACAACCTAGTGTTCAGAACGGGGAACGGTACGGAGAACTAAGACGGTATCGAAACGGTTTTCCCAGCCAGGGTAAACAGACGGTTACGGTATGAATGACGGGTTCGGACGGTATGAAAACTGTGCTCTGGGGGCATAGAAGGGTCAAAGAATCGGCCGGAGCTGACAGTCCGAAGAAATCAGTTCGGAAAGACCTGGGTGAATTCAGGTTTGGTTACAGGATTTCGGAGCCGTGGCCTTCGAAGTTAACCGGCAGTGTTATAACATCCAGTACCGGCGGTCCGAAGGAAACGGTTCGGAAATACCTAGGTGATAGTGAGATTGTAGCCTCCGGAGTTGACCAGCAGTGTTATAACATCCGGTACTGGCAGTCCAGAGGAAACAACTCAAATCACCGAGTGGTTTTCGGAGTCGTGGCCATCGAAGTTAACCAGCAGTGTTATAACATCCTGTACTGACGGTCCGAAGGAAACGATTCCGAAATACCTTCCCCTTCAAAGCTTGCCCCCAGGAACAATAAAATTTACCGTTCAGCTGGCTGAAGCGTCGGTCGGTAGTCACTAGTCGATGGTCCGGGATGAACCGACTAACTGACGAACTCAGCGCGCGGCGCTTTACCTGGTTACCAGCTCGCGAGTCGCGACGGCGCGATGTTGCTTCGTTTACGCTACCGCGGCTGCGCGCTGAACCTTTATCAATCGCGACGGTGCGTTCACCATTCTGTCGCGAAGACGCATTGTACCTTAAGCGTGTGAGGCTGCGCATTGTTTTCTTAAATCTAATACTACATATTAACAAAAAATTAGTAACTTCGTTACAACACATGATTCGCTATCTGAGCCGACTGACAACCCAATTAAATGGCCCAGGAACGGGTAAGAAAAGAATGCTTACTTCAGCGGTACATTCGGTAATCCTGTATGGAGCCCCAATCTGGTACAGGACACTAAAATTTAAAAGGCACTCGCAAACGTTGGAATCCATAAACAGAAAACTGGGTCTGCTGGTCACGAGTGCGTATAGGACTTCACCAACAATGGCGGTCTTAGCCATGGCCAAAATACCACCGATCCACCTATTAGTCGAGGAAAGGGCAACTCTGCACAAGGAAGGTAAAAGTCACAGAGCTGAAATCAAAGAAATGGTAAAAATTAAGTGGGAAAGCATATGGGAATCGTACAATGGACACGCAAAAACATTTATACCAAATTTGAGAAAATGGCTAGACGCAAAATGGACAGAAACCGATAACTTCTTATCACAAGTTATAACGGGTCATGGAGTGTTTGGCGCTTACCTCTATCGAATAGGAAAGCGCAATTCACCTTCTTGCTGGTACTGCACAAAACCTCTGGAAGACACGACGGATCCCATGAGCACAACACTCGTGGCAGAAATTTGTTGGTGCCCGGTTCACATCGTACTGCTCTCTACCAAAAAAATATTTTCTTCAACGCTTGCAAATTCTATAATATCCTTTCGGACTCCATTAGAGCCTCGCCTAATTTATATAGTTTTAAATCTAGTATAAGCGCTTTTTGACTGGTAGGGCATACTATTCAATTCAAGAATTTTTATAAAATATTGTATGCCCGTCTTATGTATTGTATTTTTAATTATTTTTTTTGACGTTTTCAACAGTTGTATGTTCTTAGTGTTCATGCTTAATTGATGAAATAAATGAATTATTATTATTATTATTATTATTATTATTATGACACAGTAGAACACACGGTATTTCACTACCAAAGATGGTGCAAAGAACGAGAACAATGGACGGCAAACCTAAGATGTAATGTCAATATTAATAACATAGGCGAGCTGCTGACGCACTCAGAAGACAACTGGAAAATCATAAAGCAGTACCTGTACACCATTGTCAGCAAGAAAATGAAAGAAGAGAGGCTAGTTTCTTAAACCAGACATAGGATAAAAAAACCTGAGAACAAAACATAGATAAAAAATAACCCGTTTTGCATTAATGGAAGAAAAAAGCGGACAACAAAGATGGCTTTTCCCCCCAATTAATGCCGAAAGGCGGTTCCGGGGAAGGGTGGTAGAGGGCTCCGCCCCCACCAGCGAAGTTTTTTAGTGGGTCGGCAATGACACCGCCACCCCCACACTACCTGGAGATGGGAACCTCCAACAACGGTCTCCCCCGGTGCCTGAGAAGCAGGTTTTTCTTCGCTATAAAAAAAAAAAAAAAAAAAAAGGTTAGGTTAGGTTAGGTTTCTCCCCAAGGAGCTGTGTGACCTTGACGTTGGTGGGGAGGCACAGTAGGTCTCTTTCCTCGGGCCCGACGGGACGGGGATGGGGACCGAAGCCAAGGACAGCTCATACACCTGGGAAATGGTCGGAATTTCTTCGGAAAACCGGCCTGCTGGGGGATATGTAAAGACCGCGGCTTAAAACCCGCGCGTTCGGAGCAGAAGACTCGGCCCCAGGTGGTCATCACACCGTAAACACCCGGTGGTCGGGTGAAAGCCCCGGTTGTCGGTACCGGCCCCACGGATTCTGGGGGGGGCCAAACCCACTCTAAACAAACCAAAGACAATCAAGATACCTTAGGAGCCTCAGAACAGATGAAGTCAACTTCAGGGGTTATCCCTCCCTGTTTTGTTTTGCGAAGACTTCCTAGAACTCCCCCAAAAAATACGCGAAGCCTCAGCGTGGGTGATATATCACCATTTAAAATGGATAGTCAACAAACTCATGTGGAAGAGGATAACCTCGATGGATCTGAGATGGCCATGAAGAAAAGAAGGTATACGGCAGCCTTTGAGGATGAAGATAAGAGAGATCTAGGCTCGAGCCCCGGCAGCCAAGAAAACAAAGAAGCTAAACAAGCTTTAAAAAAGTTTGCAAGGGCTATTGAAGAGACCATCAAACTCTGCGGGCAGCTCGAGGAACAAATTGATAAAAACACTAAGCGCGAAATTAAAGCTATATCAGTTAATATTAAACGACAAATGGTAAACCTAAAGGCAACAGGTGCTCTGGATATAATAAACAGTGGCGCAGGGTTGAGCAAACCTAAGATGGTAGATTCTGATACACAGACGGAAAACTCATATCTCGAAAACAAAAGTTCCGAAGACATACTTACCTTATTTGATGCAGCTGAAACTTACTCAGACTTTCAGCGCATAGCGGATTTGAACTGGAGTGAAGAGGTGTTCACCAACACGGAGGTCACTACAGCAGCCCTGGAAAACATAAAAAACGATACAGTCAGAGTAATAGTCATTGAATCCAACATTTCTACCGAAAGTCAGAAACTTGTCAAAACATACCAAGATACTTACCCGGAACTTTCGGCAGTGACAGACGATTTTGCAGTCGTCGAGCAAAGCTATACAATCAAAACAGGTAGCTGTAACATACCGGTGGCCAAAAAAACGGTACAGATTCGTTATGACGGCAATGAAGACACTTTCTTTACAAATTTAGTGAAGACCAAACAGGAAGTGGAACAATTTCCAAATATAACTATAAACACTCCAGAGAGTATTGACAACGATCGAATGAGAAAGTTAGTGGCGAGCGTTTTTTACAATTCCGATCCCTCTGCGGTGATACGCATGAACAAAGACACAAGGACCAAAAAAGAAAGAAAGACGTACGCATGGGTGGTCGGATGCGAACAGGATTCATACCAAAACACCCTAAAAAACGTTAAACAGATATTAAAGGAAAAGGATATCAAAGATGGAATACTAGGAATTAGAAGTACAAGGGAGGGAAAACTACTTATAACAATGAATAAAACTGAAAGTACAGTTATGAGCGTCCATAGTGCACTTAAGGGAAGCGAAAAATTGGGCATGGAAAAAATATCGCGGATCAGTGATGAAAAGATGGTAACGATTCACATAAGAGGCATGGATAAAGATACAAGCAAAGAGGAAGTTATAGCGGCGCTAGAAAACGAAGTGAGCGGTTTACGAGAAAAGTATTTCAAACTTAGTGACTTAAGACCTTGGTCAAATAATAGACAAGCAGTCACCTTGACCTTGAACGAAACAGACGCAGTAAAACTACTGGCAAGTAGATTTATTATAATCGGTTTTAGTCGCTGCTATCTGGAGAAGAGGATCCCAATGGAAAGATGTAGGCTGTGCTGGGAGTTTGGACATAAGGCAGAGAAGTGCAACAAGACTGATAGAAGCAAGCTATGCTTCAAATGCTCTAAGGAAGGTCATTCTATAAAAGAATGTAAAAACCCCGAATTCTGTCCGTTATGTAATACAGAAGGGCATAAGGCTGGGGACGGAAGATGTAAAGCTTTCAAACGGTCTCTATCATATGCTAGGAAGAAACAGTTACTACCGGGTATGCAAGTATTACGAAGCGATCAGAACAAGGCAACGAGCAGGTCAACAGGAACAAATATATATCAGGCTATAGACAATATTGGTAATCAGTTATAAATAAAAAAAAAAAAAAAAAAAAACAAAAAAAAAGTACTTACTATACTCTCTATCTACACTTATATACAATTAAGAAATGAATCCAAAAAAATTGTTATTCCTACAACAAAACATGAACCGGTCAAGGGCGTCACATGACCTTTTAACAAAACATACCAGAGAGAAGTGCATTGATATAGTAATCGGTCAGGAGCCTAATAAAAAATCAAGTAATATTGATTTCTGGGACTCTGATATGGATTGTTTTATTAATATATATAAACATAAGAATATACTTAACACCATTAGAGGTAGTGGTTTTGTCTTTGTCGAACTACCCGAGTTTGTGGTGGGATCCTGCTACTTCTCACCGAACTCGGACCTGGAATCTTTCAATACTCTAATTAATAACATGGATAACGTTTTTCAAACAACTAATAAGGATATCATTCTGGGCGGAGATCTAAATGCCAAGTCAAACATCTTTGAATCGGTGGATACAAACCCTAGGGGAGGCATTCTAGAGGACTGGATCTCGTCAAGAGGCCTAATAGTGATCAACACAGGAAATACGCCAACTTTTTCTGGCGCGCAGGGAACTTCGCTAATTGATTTCACTGTGGCAACTACTAACGTTAGCAAAAAATTAAATAATTGGACAGTACTTGAAGACTACGAAAATCTGAGCGATCACCATACCATAACCTTCCAAATAAGTGTCAACTTACCGGAGCCGGCCATAGGAGGCCTCCCTGGAGCATCTTGGGTGGTACCTCAAAAGCGCTTGAAAGTATTTCAGGAAACCGTCTGCACTCTTCTCAATAACACGAGTTGGGTCGGTCCGGAGGTTTTTGTCAGTATCCTCAAGGAAGCCTGCGACAAATGCTTTTATAAAAACAGATCACGCCATCCTCACTTACCTGTGTACTGGTGGAACGACATCATCTCTGAAAAAAGAAAAAAATGTGTTAAAGTACGTAGAACTCTCACGCGTCTTCGGACTAGAACGAACATCTCTGACGATATGGTAAAAGAAGCAAAAGAAAACCTGAAACAAGCAAGGAAGGATCTACAGAGGGAAATTAGGAAAAGCAAGTCCCAAAGATGGGCTGATCTATGCAAGGAACTTGACGATGACGTCTGGGGAAAGGCCTATCAGATAGTGGTCGAGCGCCTGCGATTGAGGAAGGTGAATACGCTTCCAAAAGAAATAGTCGATAAACAAGTCAAAAAGCTGTTTCCTGTGGTCACGAAGGTTGCCTACCATTGTAACCCCACTACTGCGACGCTTGTCCCCCCTTTTACTGTGAGCGAGCTGAACGAGGCCCTCGGTCAAATCTTACTGTCCTGCGTCAAGTCAAATCAAGAAACAGTTTTGAATATATACAATGACTGTTTGGCGACCTCACTTTTTCCTAAAATATGGAAAACAGCGCGTCTGATTCTAATTGAGAAGCCTAATAAACACCAGTCTCTACCTGTCTCCTATAGGCCTATCTGTTTGTTGGATTCCGCGGGCAAGTTGCTTGAAATTCTGATTCGAGGCCGACTGGAAAAGGAAATACAAGACAAAAAATTATTACACAAAAATCAATTTGGTTTTGTTAAGGGCTGCTCCACAATGAGCGCTCTGGAAAGGGTCACTGAGATCTCCTCGGATATCAGGCAGAAATCTCTACGTCATCGAGAGCTGGCTGTTATGGTGTTTCTTGATATCGAAAATGCCATCAATAGCGCCCGCTGGTCCTACTTGCGTGATAGGTGGATTGTAACACAGCATGGCGACCAGTTTGAGGTTACTTGTGGAGTCCCTCAGGGTTCTATACTGGGACCTACATTGTGGAATATCTTCTATGATGAGGTTCTGGAAATGGAGACCGAAACAGGAGTTGAGCTGATAGCATATGCAGATGACTTGGCGATAATCGTACGAGCCAAGTCTAGGGCTGAACTGGAGGACAAAACGACATATGCAACGGATAAAGTTGTAGAAAGGCTGTCTCGAATGGATTTGAGAGTGGCGAGTGGAAAGACCCAGTTGTTGATTATGGAGGGTCGCAGCACGATGACGGCGTACAATCTACTAGTTGGGGAATCTGGAATTGCAAGCGAAACATCGGTGAAGTATTTGGGTGTTTATTTAGACAAGGATCTAAAGCTTACCTGCCAGGTGAAACAGATGGTGTTGAAAGCTAATAAAACAATAAACGCGCTTATGAGAATTATGCCTAAGATTGGTGGCCCTAAAGCAAGTAAGAGGCGACTGCTCATATCCACAGTTCTTTCAACTATTCTGTATGCGGCCCCGGTCTGGTGGCAAAGTCTGGTGAAGACGCAGCCTATAGTTTTTTGAGGATTACTTTTAAACTAAATAAGATCGGTTACTGCTGTAGACAAGATGGTGAATGCGCACGCTATTAGAGTTAGAATTACCTGAAATTCTCAAGCTAGGAATGTTTTTCCCCCGAAGAAATGCCGAAAGGCGGTCCCGGGGAAGGGTGGTAGAGGGCTCCGCCCCCACCAGCGAAGGTTTTTAGTGGGTCGGCACTTCCATCGCCACCCCCACACTACCGTGTAGATGAGAATCACAAACAGCGATTCTCCCGGTGCCTGATTGCAGGTTTTCTTAAGGCTACTGGAAGAAATCGCAGAAACAGCACCCCAAATTCGCAAAATTCTGAAAGAAGGCCTATTAGAACCAAATAAAGTTTACTCGCTGGCACAAAACTCGGTGCTCAAGACAGACGATAAGGTACAAGAAGATGCGTGCTACAAATACATCTTCTTGTCTGGAGTTGACGGGGAAAGTGACGATTTAGAACTGACCAAACGCATCTGGGACGCTCTAGTCAGAATTAAAAAACTAGCTACGACAGAAAACAGAAATAACCTGGCCGTTGCGTCAAACTCAGTAAAAATGATAGGCAAAATTAGAAAGCTATGCGAACACATCTTCTATAATGGCACTACCAAAAGTATTAAAATCTACGGCATACCAGGAAAGACCAAAAAGGAAACAAAAAGGACGAAAAGAAATCAAACGGAAACTAACGAAGCACAAGCTGAGGAGATCATGGATATCGATCTCAACCCCGACAAGCTAGAAGGAAACTGGAGAGAAGTAGGGAAAAAGAAAAATAACGAAACTCTTCTAATAAAGATTGAAAACCCTCAAGCAAACTATTCGGACGTCGTCAAGACGCTGAGAAAAAACATTAATCTGGAAGAGGTCGGAGTAAGCATCAGGGGAATAAGAAAAACAAACAACGGACATGTTCAATTAAAAATCGAAGGAGGAAAGGAGGAACGGGCAAAGTTCGCAGAAGCAGTGAAAATAAATACAGCCAATGAAGGCACCATCGAATCTATGGGAACAACACAAACTGTCTTTATAAAAGATTTGGATGAAACTATAGGTACTGAAGACCTTAAAGATGCTATTAAAACAAAATATGGTATTGCTGACGACGAAATTAAAGTGGATATTTCAAAAAAAATCAATAAATATCAAATGAGACACGCCTTTGCAAAGCTTCCAATAGAATACGCCCGGCAGCTTATCAAAGCCAGACGAATACGAATTGGATGGACAAACTGTAGGGTGGAAGAAACCGACTCCCCAGCCAGATGCTTCAAATGTAACTTCTATGGCCATGTTTCAACCCAGTGCTCAAACGACAAAAAAGTGAGGAACAACATCTGCCTAAACTGCGCAGAAGAAGGGCACACGACTAAAGACTGCAAAAACGACCCAAGATGTTATATGTGCAAAGAAAACAAAGACCACAGAGCCAAAAGTATGAGTTGTCCAATTTATAGAAAAGCCGTAGAACGGTGGAGGAGGGAACGTAAAAGAGTGGCCGAAGATACGATATAACAGATAACAATAAAAAATACGAACATAAAAAGAAAACCAAATCGCTAGAGAAAAAAAACAATAACATACAGGTGCTACAAATAAATCTAGACAACATACGAGCAGCACAGGACATGCTCAGACAACAAATGTACGAAGACAGAATAGATATTGTACTAGGACAAGAACCAAACGACAAGAACAATCAAACATATATATACGGCCAGAATAAAGACAGCTTTATATGGGTCTCCTGTAGCTCTAGAATCACTAAGAAGCATTCAGGAAACGGCTTTGCGACAGTAACGACAAACGGAGCCACATGGGTTTCCTGCTACTTTTCCCCAAATAAAACGACTGAACAATTTGAAGAATACATAAACGAACTAAATTCTTTCATTAGATGCATACAAACTGAAGTAATAATTGGAGGAGATTTCAACGCTAAGTCGAGCCTCTTTGGCGCGAAAAAGACCGATAGACGAGGGCAGATCCTAGAGGAATTTGTTGAATCTAATAATTTTATACCAATAAATCACGGCGGGAGACCTACTTTCCAAAATGCCAACGGCAGTTCACTAATCGACATAACAATGTGCACACCCAAAATAGCCACCAAAATCGGCAAGTGGACGGTCGACGACACTAAGGAAAGCATGAGCGGACATCATTACATAACTTTTGTACTGGACAGAGACCAAAACCAAACCAAACCACACCAGAGACTACCACGGGGCTGGAAGATAACGGAGAAAGGACTTACTGAAATGGAAAAAACATGTCTGCAAGATGCGAACGTCTCAGACCCTAAACAGCTCATGAATAATATCCGAACACAATGTGATAAGCAATTCAATAAAAACAAAAACACAGCAAACAAGAGAAAAGAGTGCATTAAGAGCCGAAGAGAGATGACGAGAGTAAATAAAACTACGCACACTCAGGACATCGAATATAAACAACGAGAATATCGGGCAGCAAAGCAAGACCTAAAAAAACTCATCATGAAAGCAAAGTCGGACAAATGGAAAAATCTCTGCGAGGACCTCGAAAACGACATCTGGGGGAAAGGTTACCAAATAGTATGCAAAAAAATACCTCAAAAACCAAGAGTAAACCTCTCCAAAGAAAATATAGTTGAGCAGTTTTATAAATTGTTCCCGACAAGACCAAGCAATGCATGGCAACCAAAAGAAACAAATAAAGAAAACATCACTTTATTCGACAACGAGGAAATACGAACGGCTATAAACAATGCAAAAAACAAGAAAGCCCCAGAGCCAGACCAAATAACTTCGGAACTAATTAAAGCTTTTGCCAAAAAAAATGCCGAGAGTATAAAACATACAATGAACACGTGCTTACTAAATGGACACTTTCCGAACATCTGGAAAATAGCTACCCTAATCCTTATTGAAAAGCCAAAAAAGTCACCAAACGCACTGCAAACATATAGACCAATATGTCTCCTAGATACCATGGGGAAAGTTCTAGAAAGGCTCATAAAAACACGATTGGAAGAAGAGTTAGAACAAAAAAACATACTGTACCAACATCAATACAGATTCAGAAAAGGAAAATCAACCATCCATGCACTATCAACGTTAAAAGACATAGTAGGACAGTTAAAACAAGTAAGTCACCGTCACAGGCATTACTGCATTATGATAACTCTAGATGTGCAAAACGCATTTAACTCAGCTCCGTGGGAATACATCATAAAAGCACTAGAAGTATACAAAGTAAGCACTTACCTGAACTTTACGAATCGTAAAATAGTATTAATGGAAGACGATATCCGGGATGTAACATGTGGCGTTCCGCAGGGTTCAGTGCTCGGCCCAGTCCTGTGGAACATATTCTACAAAAGAGTACTCCAAAGGGAAACTGCTAGGGGAGTATACAAGATAGCTTACGCTGACGACCTTGCTGTTATAGTTGAAAGCAAATCAAAAACCAACCTAAAAGAAACGGCTGAGCAAACTTTGATAGAAATAGCAGACGACCTCCAAACTATGGGTATAAAAATCGCACCGGAGAAAACCGACATGATAATACTATGCGGAAGAGCACGGTTCAAACAATTTGAGATAGTACTATCAGGCGCAATCATTGCAGCAAAGGACTCACTAAAATACATGGGTGTTACAATTGGACAGAACTTCAATATGACGAAACACATCCGACACACAAGCCAAAAAGTCAACAATATAATCAATCAATTGTCTAGGGTCACACTCAACGTAGGTGGTCCTTCATATCAAAAAAAAAGGGTACTGATGACAGCAGCGACATCTGTAATAATGTATGCTGCTCCAATATGGGCTGAAGTTCTCAGATACGAGCACTACAAAAATATCCTTGAGCAACTGAGAAGGAGAATGGCGCTCCGAATAACAGGAGCATATCGAACTTCACCTACTAAAGCAATTTTGCTGCTAGCAAGACTTCCACCAATCGAACTAGCTGTAAAAGAGCGGCAAAAACTACACGCAAACGGGCCTGACGCAAAAACACAGATAACTGAAGACACACTGGACCAATGGGAAATAACGTGGAGACAGTACGAAGGATGGGCAAAAACATTCATAAAGAGTGTCAAGAAGTGGATAGAAAACAAATGGGCGGAACCAGACTACTTCATAACGCAAATATTCACGGGACACGGAGTTTTTGGCACGTATTTAAAAAGAATCGGATGCCAGTCTACGTCGGAATGCTGGTACTGCGGAGAGGAAGACTCCCCCGACCATACCGTTTTTGTGTGTGGTAGGTGGGAAACAGAAAGGCTTGAGGCAAATCTGGAATGCAACGAGCAAATAAATAAGGAAAACATATCCGAAATAATGCTAAGAAGCAGAGCAAACTGGCTAGCAGTAAAACAAATGTTTACTAAAATAATGAAACAAAAGATTAAGGACGAGGACAAAATAAAGCATGCACGCAATGCAAACTAGAGACAACACAGATAAGTAACAACTAACCAATTAACTATCTAACAAGACACAAATTAAGAACCGCCAATAGACAATAATCTACTGGCGGAAAGACTAATAAGCTGTGGAGATAAAAGCGACTTACCCTGAAGTAATGCCGAAAGGCGGTTTCAGGAAGAGAGGAAAGCAGTTTAGTCGGTCGGTAATCCCTGGATCGGGAAGCCAACCCGACACTATGTGAGCAACCAAGATCGCATTACGCCAAGCTCACATGTCTGGAAGGCAGATTCTGTAAACCTCTATAAAAAAAAAAAAAAAGGTTAGGTTAGGTTAGGTTAGGTTGCCCGACTCTGTGGAACTTGTTCTACGACGAGATACTGCATATGGAAACGGCGGGCGGAGTCACTCTCGTGGCCTACGCTGATGATCTGGCGGTGGTGGTGAGGTCGGACTCGGCGGCCGAGCTGGAGTATAAGTCGGAGTTTGCTGTCAGTGAGGTGGTGGAGAAGTTGGGCCACATGGGTCTGTGTGTGGCACAATCCAAAACCGAACTCGTGCTCCTGGCTGGAAGAAGAAAAATTTTAAACATGCAAATAAACATCGAAAGTTGCATAATTCAAAGCAGGAACCTAGTGAAGTACCTGGGAATTTATATAAACAAAGACCTTAGCATGACTGAGCATATAAAGAAAACGACGGAAAAGGCAACACAGATGATAAATGCACTAAATAAAATCATGCCAAAAACCGGAAAAACCAGATCAAGCAGAAAGAAAGTAATAGCAAGCACAGTAATTTCGTCGCTACTGTATGCTGCGCCTGTGTGGGCGAAAGCAATAAAATACGGGGTCTACAAAGAAAAAATGAATTCCGTGTTACGTAAACTCTGTATTGGCATCACAGCGGCATACAGAACAGCCCCGGGCACTGCACTGGGAGTGTTGGCTGGAATACCGCCGGCGGATCTGCTCATTGAAGAAAGATGCGAGATATATAAAAACGGAAAAGAATATAGAAAAGAAGCCCACAAGGTTAAAATAAGAAAATGGCAGCAAACATGGGACCAATATAGCAGGTGGACCAAAATATTCATAAACGATGTCGGAAAATGGAGTAATAGAGAGTGGGGTGAAGTAGATTATTTCACAACTCAAATAATGACTGGTCATGGCATATTCTGCTCTTACCTTAAAAAAATCAAGAAACTAGAAGACGACACTTGCTGGTTCTGTCCACATACAGACACTGCGGAGCATACGATGTTTAATTGTATAAGGTTTATAAATGAGCGAGACAGCATGAATATGGTATGTGGCGTCGGCGTTACAAAGCAGAACATCGCTGAATTACTGCTAAAATCCATGGAAAATTGGGAAGCCATAACAGGAACAATGAGAAAGATAATGAAAATCAAAGAACAGAAGGAAAAGGAAATAAAAAGCCTTTGATGAGATCAAGGCTTCCACCCCCCCCTTGAAGTAATATCGCTCGATGGTTCCAGGGGGGAACAAGGGTGAAGAGAGGAAAGGAGTTTAGTTGGTCGGCCTAGTAGCCGGAGTCCAACAGTACCTAGGGCGCTATAACATCCAAACATCAATGCCCTAGGTCTGCATAGATAAGCATTCTCTAATCCTCTAGAAAAAAAAAAAAAAAAAAAAAAAAGAGGTTAGGTTAGGTTAGGTTGAGTTCCGCCAGGCACGCCGTGCGAACCGGACGTGTTTTAGTGGTGCTCCGCGAAAATACGCTGTGTAAGTGGAAAACTAGTGAAAAATAGCAAAAACAATATAGGTAAATATAGACAATTAGACAATTAGACCGCGGGAGAGACTGAGAAAGGATCCAAGGCAACTCGGGCCTTTTACTTCTTCCCTGTTGGGGTGCAAAAATCTCTAATCAGCCAGCATTTGCCGAACCAAGTTTGGTAATTTTCCTGCTGACGCTGCGTCTGGTACCTGGTTGCCCGGTGACCTACTGACGGTGCGTTAGCGGCAATAACCTGGGCAGGGACAAACTGCACGGACACAAATTGGAAATCCATCCGGGCAGAGAAGAACAGTATGGATTCTGGGAAAAGCCAACAAACGTCTGGCGCAAATCGCTCTTTGACGTCTGACTCTGAGGAGCTGAGCCCGTGGAGACCAATGCCCAAAAAAACACCGAGTACAACAACATCCCCTTTATCATCATTCCAAACTACAAAAAAGATTAACTTTTCTGCAAACAAGTCACAATAATACCGCCTCATAAGCGCAAAAGCTCACTACCAGACAATCTGGCACTAAACAACAACAACGCCGTTTTCGACCTCACACAGGAGGATCTACGTACGTATACAGATAAAGACAGGAAAAGAAAACTAGCAGACACATCAATAAGCGGACAAGGAAGTGAAACAAGAGCAGCCAAAAGGAAACAAAACTCCGTAGTGTTGGAAATCAAGGAAACTATAGACAGTCTAGTGAAATACGTAAAAGACTTGGACAAAGTAATCTCAGAAAATAATAATACTAAAAAAGAAATAAAAGAAATAGGAACCAGACTGAAAAGAGTAACGGAAAACTTCAACCGAGAAAGCATAAAGAACTGGATTAGAAATAACGAATATGAAGTCGAGGAAAAGCTCACCCACGACGTAGATATACAAACAATTGAAACAAACTCTTGTGAAAAATGCCTACACAAGCTAGAGCACAATGTGCTTACATTACCAGAATGCAAAAACATTCAAGACTTTGAACAAATAGAAACCAAAACCTGGACACAAACATTATACAAGAATACTGAAATAACAACGGGAAACCCACTAGAAACAGAATCAACTACTGTTAAAGTTGTCATCATAAATCCGGAAGACCCTGACATGGAAACAAGCATACAGAAACAGTTCAAAGCAAGATACCCAGAACTAAAAGAGTGCCAGGGCCCTTTTGAAGTAATAGAACACTCAATTAGCATTAAATCAAACGCAGAAATACCAACATCCAACCAAAAAATAGTTAAAATAACAGCCAACACTAAAGAAGACCTTTGGACCAACCTCAAAAGATTAAGAGCAGAAACGGCGACTGAAAAACGGATTGCAGTTCACCACATAGAAGAATACAACATTCACCTCTTCAGGAAGATGCTCGAAGCAATCTTTTACAACTGCGACACAAAAATCAATATTTTCACAACAAACAAATACATGGAAAAAATAACTGACTCAAAAAAGAATATAAACAAACCAAAAACTAAAAACCTACCAATAAGCTACGCTTTGATCGTAGACAAAAACAAAGAAGATCATAGAAGAATTGTAAACGAAATGAAAACCGCAGTTAAAAACACAGATGAAGCAGACATAATAAAGTCCGTAAAAACCGCCAAGGATGGGAAACTAATCATAACCACAATTAATAACGACAACGAAGCCATGACCTCTCTAAAGAAACACATAAGTAAAATAATAAACGACGACACAAAAGTTAGAATAAGCACCAGAAACGCAAACAAGGTGTCAATACACATCAGGGGAATGGACATTGACACAAATAGCGAGGACGTTATTGAAGCAATCGAAAACGAAACAGGAAGACTAAGCGAAGGCAGCTACAAGCTGAGCGCATTAAGACCAAATGCCAATGGTACCCAAGCCGCAACTTTCACAGCTGAAGAGAAAATTGCAGACAAACTACTGGCTCAAAATTGGATGAGAATTGGACATGTAAGATGTTCCCTAGAGAGACAAATAGTTTTAGACAGATGTAACAAATGCTGGAGTTACGACCACGAAACAGGAAGATGCTCAGGAAAAGACCACTCAAAAAATTGCTTCAAATGTGGAAAAACGGACCACACCGCCAAAGATTGCAAAAACGCAGAATTCTGTTTATGCTGTAACGAAGCAGGCCATGCGGCCGGGTCAGGAAAATGCGCTGAATTTAAGAAAGCACTAGCCAAGGCACGATAAAACTATAGAACGTCAGTAATTAACCAACTTCGCTAATAAAAACAAAATGGCGGCATTTACAGTTTTCCAACAAAACATGAACCAATGCGGAACAGCGCACGACGTCCTACACCAAACGATACAAGACGACACCACGGAAAACATATCGGATTTACTCGTTTCTTCGGAAAAAAACTGGAAAGCAATAAGCGGCATGCTACGAACCATTATACAAAGAAAGTCGGAACACGAAAAAAAACGTACTGAAAAGATAAGACAACCACAACAATGCAAAAAACATATAGACACTCAAGAACTACAAGAAAGCACAACAAACGATAAGCAACTACAAGAAACTACAAACAAAACACAGACATTCCACCCCCCACTGATGCAATGTCTCACGACGGTCCCAGGAGGGAACAAGGGTGAAGAGAGGGAAGGAGTTTAGTTGGTCGGCCTAGTAGCCGGAGTCCAACAGTACCTAGGGCGCCAGAACATCAGAACATCAATGCCCTAGGTCTGCATAGATAAGCATTCTCTAATCCTCTATAAAGAAAAAAAAAAAAAAAAGGTTAGGTTAGGTTAGGTTTTGAGTTCCGACCGGCACAGCGTACTGACCGGACGTGTTTCGTTTTCGCTCCGTGCGGATTGCGCTGTGAAAGTGGGAAACAATAAGAAACAATAGACAAATTAGTGAAGTGGTGCGCCAATAAACCCGGGGCAACTCGGATTGGCTAATCCTTTTTCTTCCTAAGAGGTGAGACGAATCTTGATTAGAATAATTAATTACTGTTGAATTGAGTAGGCAGCTTTTTTTTGATTTTTCTTAAAGATAAGCACCTGTAAATATTGTAAATAGCACATATATCAATCGATAGACGCCTTATCACGGGTCCTTACCAATAAGGCTGTAACGGGTTACTTCTGACATCAACGCCAGATTTTAAATAATACCCGTAAATCTTAAATAAATATTCGGTAAATGTATATTAGTATCCACATAGAACGCATTGCACGATAATACAAAGGCCTGTAAACTATAGTTACACCACACTTACAATTAAATAGACACAAACAAAACTAAACTTACATCAGACAGGCCTGTCAACGCAACTTACACACTAAGTCTTATTAGTGGCGAGGTAATTCAAAAACGTGCCACGGGTGATCGTCCATTAGTCTGAGTGACACACTTGTCCATCCAGGAATTTCGTGCTGTATCAAATACACTCTTGTACGCAGGGGTCCGTTTACAGTGTCCAGTAGTAACTTTTCCTCGTTAATGTTAAACGTTGGAGCAATCAAAAGCTGTAAAGGGTTGTAAATTCCCCATCTTACTTATATTCACCTAACAACATAATTATTTACCTGGAAGGTTTGGCCGACATGCCCTGTGTTATCCAGCTATTTTATCTTATACAGTCTTAATTAATATAAATACTATTGTGATTTATAATATTGTTTAAATTTCTTAAACACACGATAATTTCGCCTACTACTACGAAATCTCGATTCAAACAGACCTGCACGAACCACTTTTAACCGACAATCTTTTTTTTACCTTACATTCTTTCTCCGCTCATCTCCCCGATAAGCCATTCGAGTATTCGTTTTCATTTAGTATAGCAAACTATAATACAATTTTACTCTAAACGCACGACAAAAGAAACCGCAGCCAGGTATCGGACCTTGTCCTCTCCGATCCGAAAGGAATCTGGCCACCGACGTCATCACCCATACGCACGTCACCACCAATCATCTCGAAAACTGTACCAATTAATTTATATACGTTGCATAGCCCCACTAATTTATTTGATAAAGAAAAAAAAAATAAAAAAAATCCAAAGAAAATTCAAACTTTGAACCGCCTCCAATCAACAATCATTAAGCTTCAACATCGATCCCACTTTTCCAAAATATACAAATACACATAATATATTATTATTATTTTTATATATATTTTTTTTTTGAATATAAATTGCTAATCACAACACTCTTTAAATTACTAGAACATATATAACCAAAAATAAACACAATTCAGCCACACAAACACCCTTTTTATATTTCTCACATAGCCCCACTAGAATTAGACCCCAAACGCTCATAATGACCATCATTCTACGGAGCCTATATGTGGTTTCAAATGCACCGTGTTAAAATTTCCTCTAACCTTGCCATTCTCTGGATATATGAGCTTATACGCATTATGCCCAATGACCTTCTTTATTTTATATGGACCCTCATATTCGATTCGATTCGTGTACTGCGCAGTTGATAAGCGTCTCAATTTTGTTGGTATATTTAGCCCATGCAATAAGCGCAATCCGCAATAAGCGTCCTATTTCTCGCATGATTCTCTCACTGGGATTACTCTGAGGATGCCTAATTGTGCAGTGTAAATTTGCTATCTTATTCTGCAGTAAAAAATAGTTCCATTCCTTGGACGTAAATTGAGTTCCATTGTCAGATAGAATTCTATCCGGTTTCCGAATATTAATGAAATCATCATTTTCCAATTTTGCAATAATTGCTCTTGCTGTTGGCTTCTTTAGTTTGTAAAGTTTTACAAATTTCGTGAACACATTTAGGACCACGAAAATGTATCTTACACCTGCTATGGATGAGGGCAAAGGGCCAAATAGATCAACAGCTATAAGTTCATTCTCATTCTTTGGAATTATAGACTTCATAATTCCAGTATAATTTTGATTTGAAATTTTTGACTTCTGACAGAGTTCGCATATTCTTACATAGCCTTTAACTGTTTGTCTCATATTTTTCCAGTAGAAGTACTCTGCAATTGCCTTGAAAGTCTTCCAGGCTCCAAAATGGCCAAATTTCTCATGATATGTACTTACTATTTCTTTCTTAAGGATATCTGGCACGTGTATTTTGTAACTGTTCTCTACTTTGCTGTAATGAAAAATTTCGATTGAATGTCATTGTCATTAGTTTCATCCTTTATTTACAATTTATTTTTTCCATTCCTACAAATTTTAAACAATTATCCATCACTTGCTCTTTTTTGAGCCACCAAATCCTGAAAAACCCATAATACTCGCCATCTCACTAGGCATATCCAGCTCTTCTTCTCTCATTTCTTCGTGCTTTCGTTTCTCCTTCCTCTTCTCTCTCCGGTACTCTTTTAACTTCTCCTCTTCGTCCGCAATTTCTGACAGTCGCGCCTGTAAATCATAGTCCTTCTTCTTTTCCTCCATCTTTTTTTTATTCATCTCGAATCGTTTCTTAACCGAATCCAAAGAGCTACGTTCCACTTTCATGGACATACCCAAGTTTCTCTGGTGCTTCTTTAAATGTGTCTTGTCAGGAGTAACCCGTTACAACATGCCCCAAGAAACGAATTTCTTCTCTAAAGAATTTGCACTTTGATACATTTACAGTCATACCTGCACCTGTCAACTTCTCAAATACGATCTTAAGGTGTTCATAGTGTTCAACCTTTGACGAAGAGGTAACCAAAATATCATCTATATAGCATGATACAAAATCAGTACAATCCCTGAAAATTAAATTAATGCATCTGGACATTCCTGCTACCGCAGTTTTAAGTCCAAACGGCATAACCAAGAATTCGTACACCTGATTATCAAATAAAAATCCACAGTACTTGGTTGAGTTTTTGTCTAGAGGGATTTGCCAAAAACTGCTAGTTAAATCTAGAGTGCTAAAATATAAACTCCTATCTACCCGATACAACAAATGTTCTGCTGGTAACGGGCATTCATAATCCATGTCTATCTTTTTATTCAGTGCTTGCGCATCAAGACATACTCGCACAGTTCCATCTTTTTTGATAATAGATCTTCTAATTACACCCCACTCGATCATTTCTTCAATTTTATTTTTAACTTTTTCCTTGTGACACCAAGGTATTGGGTATGATCGTGGTTTAAAAGGCTTGTCATCTGACAATCTAATTTTATGTATATACACATTTGTCCTGCCAGGTTCATCTGAAAACAACGTAGAAAATTGGGCTGTCAATTCTAAGATTTCTTTTTCGAATACCTGACTAAGTGCGTTGACATACTCAAAGTTTCGATCTGAAATAACAAACATATCATGCTCTTTTCCACTTTTACTCCCCATTCTAACAAATGTACATTTTGTATTTCTGACTCGAAGAGCTTTTTCTCCAAAATCTATTTGATTTTCTTCTTTGTTAAGCCAATCAGTGCCTATTATCACATTACATATCAAATTTTCCATCACCAAAGCTGCCAGATGAAATTCCTTATCTTCAATTTTTAATTTTATGTACACCTGACATTTAACTGTCTTACTTCTTCCTCCAGTTGCTCCAACTATTTTGACGCCGGATACTGGCAGTTGCAATGTGTCTTTATTTTTGTCCACAAACTTTTCCGAAATGCAAGTTACCGAACTGCCTGAATCTATTAGCACTTCGCATGGAATGCTTCCGACACAAGCACTGATTAAAGGAGCCAAATTGCCCTTCTCGACAATATCTTCTTCGTCCGAATTGATAAAAATAGTATTACAATTAATTTCCAACTGTGTTTTGCTACTTGACTGTGTATTGTCTTCCTTCATATCTATTGTACGTGGCGCGTTGCTAAGTGTTTTCCTCTGCTGTTTCCTGTCACCAATTATATGAGACTTCTTTGAAATGCCTTTTGGTGAATGTTCTCTAAACTTTGCTCCTTTACTCAAATTAGGGGTATTATCGGAGCTGTTATAATACACCTCAATTAGTTTTCCGAATTTTCACAGTTCTCCTCTCCAAAGTCCTGTCTGTCCTCAATATTGTAATTCTTTTGTATTCTCATAGAGTTTATATTGTATCTGCTCCTCTTATACTGAGACTCCTCATCTGGTTTGTGTTCTTTACTGGTCATTCTGTGCGCCTCCCGGTACTTATTTGCATCTGTGGATCTGTCGTTACCACCCCACTGTCCGTTATCACCAATTCTACGGTTGTATCGTGCCGGCTGACCATATGCGGTGTGGTCCTGTTCATCTTTATAGTATCGATTAGCTTGATCTCTATAGTATCTCCGGTTGTTCTGGTAATTTTCCCTAGTAGTATCTCTGGGCCGGTCTCTTTGTGCGTTATTTACATAAACATCATCTGATGGTCGTCTGTACTGTACTCCATTATCTGATCTGCGTCGAAACCTATTGCCAGATTCGCCGTATTGCTTGTCTACTTTACGGTTCTCTAAAACGTCCAAATGTTCCAGGGTTTCATAAATATTTTCTATTGTTTTTGGATTAATACTGGTCAAAATCCTTGCTGTCTCCAGTGGAAAATGTTTAATTAAGGGGTTTATTCCTTCTTCGATTGTAATTAAATCTATATCTTTAATTTTTTTAATCATTTTTAGGAAATATGGAGCCATTCTAAAAACTTCTGACACCTGATACTGTCCATTATATATTTCCATCAATTCTTGTTGTTGCCTATCTCGGCACCAAAATTTTCTTAAGAAGAGCTGCCGCCACTGTTCATAGTTACTAATACTATCACAAAAAACTTCGTCCCACAATTTCGCTGTACCCTTTAAGCATCTCCTGGCCCACATTCAATGTTCGTGTTCAGGAATCTGTTGTTCTTCTATCCATACATTTAATCTTTTCAAAAATTCCTTTGGAGTTAAATTACTAGTTCCATTGAAAGTTGGCTGATTCTGCAAGTCCACCGGCATTCTATACATTTGGCTGTTAATACTGGACCCAATCAATCGATCATTTAGCTGACCGTAACCGTGGTGTTGCATGTCTGGATCCACAGCATTATGGTTCTGAAGTTTTCCTTGCTGGTCCACTGGACACCTCGAAAAACAAGCGGCTAATGATTCTTTATTCTTCTTTCTTTGTTTAACCGTGCTCAGATCATCATCTGAACTATCCATGTAGTTAACGAATGAATATTCACTTTCCTTTCGTTTAGGTGTGTTGGGTATTTCTTTAAAACCTGCAAAATCTGTCATCTGAGCCGAACGCCTTTTATCAAACTCCAAGTTTCGGGCTTCTTTTGTTCTAGTGATCTGGTTTAATAACTGCGTGGTTCTTTTAATTGCCCCTCTCCCAGTAACGTTTTCATCTTCGCTGACTATATTTTTCTCTAAGTCCTTTGTGGTTACGTTCGATTCTTGCCCGTTGTTATTCGCCATATTTCATAAAGCTTCACTATTTACTTATGCAATTCTTAACCTTACAGAAAGAATTATAAAAAAGACCAAATTCATGTATTCACGTTTATCATAACCAGTATGATTATCATTAAAGTCTAACAAAAATAATAACTAAGTATATAATTAATATAACTGAGCACTGCCAAAATGCACACTTTGACAACAAATAACGGGCATCCTTTAATTATAAGTTCATTAAACAACAGATCTACCTCATAACGCCCGGATTGCAGATGGAAACTATTCAAATGTACGCAACAACAAGTTCCCTTCCAGAACACAATTTAATCTCCCTGATCCGGATTACCAATTTAAAAATGGCATAAAAAAAATGTATTTCCCTCTTCACCAATTTATTCAATATTATAATTTATTATCTTTATTATTATGGCCATATATTTTACATGTTATATTGAATAATCAAAACGAAATGGTGACAACGTGCCAAGGCAAAAACATCGACGAAACAAACCAGTCAGAACCGAGAAGACTTACCCTTTCACCCACTGCTGCGAGTTCGATCTTCCCAGCGCCTTTAACTACTGACCAAGCTGACCTTTAACACTACTCGTATGACCTATCTGCACTACCGTATTGAGTATACCAGACACTCTGATTATACCGCCCTTCAACATTCGATACTGATAGCCATGCATTTGCATTAAACACCTAAAAATACCAGCATTAGTAAGACTTACAAAACAACTTATATATACCAAAAAAAAGTAAGTAGTAGTTTTTTTTGCTCGGGCGCCAGTTGTAACGGGTTACTCCTGACATCAACGCCAGATTTTAAATTATACCCGTAAATCTTAAATAAATATTCAGTATATGTATATTAGTATCAACATAGAACGCATTGCACGATAATACAAAAGGCATGTAAACTATAATCACACAACACTTACAATTAAATAGAAACAAACAAAACTAAACTTACATCAGACAGGCCTGTCAACGCAACTTACACACTAAGTCTTATTAGTGGCGAGGTAATTCAAAACGTGCCACGGGTGATCGTCCATTAGGCAGGGTGACACACTTGTCCATCCAGGAATTTCGTCCTGTACCAAATACACTCTTATATGCAGGAGTCCGTTTACAGTGTCCAGTAGTAACTTTTCCTCGTCAATGTTAAACTTTGGAGCAATCAAAAGCTGTAAAGGGTTGTAAATTCCCCATCTTAGTTATATTCACCTAACAACATAATTATTTACCTGGAAGATTTGACCGACATGCCCTGTGTTATCCAGCTATTATATCTTATATAGTTTTAATTAATCAAAATACTATTGTGATTTATAATATTGTTTAAATTTCTTAAACACAAGATAATTTCGCCTACTACTACAAAATCTCGATTCAAACAGACCTGCACGAACCACTTTTAACCGACAATCTTTTTTTACCTTACATTCTTTCTCCGCTCATCTCCCCGATGTACAATAGTATTTTGATTAATTAAGACTATATAAGATAAAATAGCTGGATAACACAGGGCATGTCGGCCAAATCTTCCAGGTAAATAATTATGTTGTTAGGTGAATATAACTTGTGCAGCGATTTTGGAAGCTCTGGACAGAATCCTACTTGCACAATCTACAGCAATTGAATAAGTGGAAGACTCATTGTGCCAACGTTCATTTCGATTCCCTAGTTTTGCTCAAGGATGAAAACACACTCTCTGTACATTGGGCTATGGGGAGGATTATTAAGTTACATCGAGGAACCGACAACCTTGTGAGAGTCGTTTCTATTCGCACCAAAAATGGTACGGTTCGCCGCTCCGTCCAGCTAGGATTTGTCTACTTCCAATTGAGGATCTTGAAGATTGCGAAACCTCTATGACAAGTGACAAGACGTTTGACGGACATAATTCATGTTTTGAGAGACAACGTGGTTGAAAATTTATAAAAGAGAAAAGGTTGTTTTCAGTTTTAAAATAAAGTCGTTTTTTCTAATACAACAATTACGTCTGTTCTCATTTTTTATTTTATTACAAAGAAATACAGTCCACTCAATTACAGGCCTACAGTGCGGCCAAAATATATACATTTTTCGTTAAAAGTGAGAATAACTTTCAAGCATAGTGGTATTAAATCTCCAACCACACGCGTGCTAGCATGTAATAATTTTCTGCAGATCCACACTTTTTTGGTCTACGTGAGCTCACGTTTGCGTCGGATTGGTTGAACTTGTGCTGTTTACGTTGTGTTGTTGGTTGAGTTATTGAGTTTGTTGTTCTGTTAAGACTGAAAATGGATGAAATTTTAATAGAAAAAGTTAGGGAACATTCTGTCTTATACAATCATGGATTGGCTGAATATCGAGATCAACATATCCGGCAAGCAGCTTGGTAGGAAATTGGAAGAGAGCTAGGAATACCAGGTAAGTTTTACTTGGTTTTGTGTTGCTGGACTGAGTGAAGTTTTGAAAAAGTAGAAAAAATAATAACGTATGCTTCAAAAGTTTTACTAACTTAAAAATTGACTTTATATTGAACAAAAAACGGTTTTTTAACACTTTAACTCCGAGATTGTTACAATAAAATGATCTTCTCGTATTATTTATTATGTATGAATTGTTCCCTTGTTGCCAAACAACACTACCACCCTCAGAATTAAAATATTCTTTAAAATTTTCTCAAACCTGGAAAGCTTCACGAGTGCTGTTTCTTCTTAGAAGATCCAAATTCAAAAAAACAAAATCAGGAAGTCGAAGTGACTCAATATCCGCTTCAAATTCATTGTCTCCACACAGCATGTTATGCAAGCAGCATGATGCAAGGACGATTATATCTACAAATTCTGGTTGCACTTCTAAATGCCTGCGGAAACATCTCCAGCGTGCAACTAGAATGTCAAATGCATTTTCCACTACACGTCTTGCCCGTGATAATCTGTAATTAAATATTTTATTGGGCTCGTTGTCTCCTAAATGATGTCTGCTATATGGGCGAAGCAAATAAGTTTTTAATTTTTCATCTCCGACAACAACATAGGGTTCTGGATTCCCATTTTCTACTATAGGTGTCGGCTCTGGCACATTAAACGTTTTACTGTGTAGTTTTTTACTTATGGCAGACTTAGAAAAAATTCCTCCGTCACTGTTTCTGCCATATGAGCCAATATCAATGGCTATAAACTTATAATCGGCATCAACTAACGCTAATAATATAATAGAATTGCTTTCTTTATAGTTAATATTATAAGTTATAAGTAGATCCTGCATTAATAGGGCACTGGATATTAATATGCTTGCCGTCGATGGCCCCAATGCAATTTGGAAAATGCCACATTTGCTTGTATTTTGCTACAACATTTTTCCACGTTTCTTCTGTAGGGGGCGGCATTGTAATTGGTCCCAACCTTTTCCATATAGCATCACAAACTTCTATTACAATTTCTCGTACTGTACTAAATCCCAGCCTGTAGCTAAAGCCAATACTTCGAAAAGAATTTCCCGTCGCCAAAAATCTGAAATAATACCAGCTGTATACAAGCTGTTTCAAAATTAGCGTAAAATAATTTAACTGCACATTCTACGTCAAAAAATTAAAAAAAAAATTTTACGCTAATTTTGGAATATCATGTATAGATATTATTTTAGGTATTTAATTGGTTTGTTTTTCAGCGAATAAAGCTAAAGAACGGTGGGACAATCTAAGGAATTCTTTCTGTAATGCAAGAAATAGACGGCGGGATGAAACAAGAAGTGGCATGGCTTCTAAAAAAAAAACAATTTGGAAATATGAACTTCAAATGTCCTTCATTGTACCATTTTTATAGAACCGAAAGTAAGTATAGACATCGTAAGGTTAGATTTACACCACACGTTTTGAATTTACACGATATGCTTTTATTTTAGGACCTACAGCAATTTAAGCGAATCTCAGGCCTCTGACAGTTTGATGACTGAACCAGATGATCAGTTCACAGGGTCAGAAGCAAGACCGACACATTGAGGTTGATATAGGAAACGGAAGAGATGATGACAGCATAGATGATGGCAGCATAGCTGATGATGGCAAAGCAGCTGATGCAAAAACTGCTGATGCAGGAAAACGTAACAAACAGATGAAACTGTCACAAAAAGGCCGTAAGAAACTAGATACTAATACGCCTGCTAAAGAAATGGTTGAAATTTTAAAACAAAATGCTTCTTTAAGAAAACACCATGACGAAAAGAAAACACAGTATGAGGAAAAGACCATACAACAAAATAAGGTACATAAAATACCTAGTGTTTTAGAAGCTATGGACGACACCGATATGTTTTTTCTAAGCATGGCTAAAATAACAAAAAAATTACCAAAAGTTGAACAAGCACGGATTAAGCTTGCATTGAGCAATTCGGTGCTATCAGCAGAAATAAAATGCAATGAACAATTAATTCTTTCAACTTCCCCTAATCAAACGTTTACCCAACACAACCCGACACGGCAGCAGTCATATACTCCATTGACGTCAGCCTCGGACAATTTAAGCTACGCAAGCGAATATTCAAATTCAGCAGAGAACAATTATTACGAAAGACCAACAATTCTTGAAATGGTTTCCTTGCCTAATATTACACAGTACAATACTAATGACATGACATAATTTAAAATGCATAATACATTTCAAGCTATTCTCTGTTTAGATAAGGTGGTGCCACGTTTTTGAATAAAGTTGTTTTCTAATATTGTAAAATATTTGGTTGTTTACTACTTACCTCAAACAAACCGATAATCTTTCTTCAGTAGAGATAGCTCTTCGAAGTTGAGTATGTGGTTTTTGAATGTCCTTTTTAATTAAACCATGTAGAAAGCCAAATTCCTCTTTGGTCATTCGGAAATACATTTTAAAGCGTTGGGGGTCATTTTGTAATTCTTGAACCAAACAATGAAATTCTCCCAATTCTTTTCTTTTTACGTTTATATCATGGACCCATATCATGGATTATAACATGGTCTTTCTTTTTCTTTTTTCTTCCTCGAGAAGAATAAAAGCAGCCACAGTTTCTATTTCCTCTTCCCAGTCTGAAGAACTGACAGAGCTGGCGCTTTCCAAAATTGAAAATTAACAAAAACAAAATAAATGGCAATTTGTCAAATTTCTCTACTACATCCTAAAACGTGATAGCAGTGTGTTTCTAAGCATGTCATAGCTGTTCAAAACATGACAATGTGATAGCACGTGAGCTCACGTGACGTGAGCTCAGTCTGTTTCCGCCTTAAGGGATATGTTGTACAAACAAAATGAACAAGAAACATCTCGATCACAAATTTCAAAAAATCAGTGGTAAAATATGACATCAAACTGAAATTTTAGAAAAAGGCGTAGTTGCAAAGAAAAGAAGTTTTAATCAAGAGATTAATCGCAAGGAAGGTACAAAATAAAATATTTACCAAACTTAAGGTACGTTTTCCACTTATGCGGTGAGCTCTTTAGTAGATTAAGATTTTTACAGCCTCTGAAGATGAGCATCTATATGCTCGAAACATGTCAGGCGTTTTGACTTTCACTTCAGTTTTGAGGGTCTAATAAATACATTGTGGAGAAGGTTGCGTGTTTTTTCACCACTTTTACGATTTCACCTCCACTGCGAGTAACATGGACTACTACTTTACTCCGTAAAAATTTGAGTTTTAAAGTCCCAACCAATATCATCTGATCATGACTCAAGTCATGTGAAAAAGATTGATTTTATATTTATTTCTCAAAGATTGTTTCAAACACGTTCTAAGTTATGTATACACATTAAAAAACGCGGTTTTTTTAAAGTTCTAACAATAAACATTCTGGCTCGTTCTTAGAAAACACACGTGATAAAAGGTTGATTCTTCGATATAAATCGGAACTGGGCAGATACAAAAAGTTAATTTTGCTGTAGGATGTTAATCAGTTGGAAAATAAATTGTACGTTTGATAGATATTGATGACTGATTGCTGGTCTGGTTCAATTCCAATGTCAACTTCTGCACAGTTACTCAGTTCGCCATGCGTAGATTGACATTTAAAGGAATGACAATTCTTTTAACACATCCCCATTTAGTCGGACATTAAATAAAATTTATGCGGCCAAATATTGTGGATAGGAAAATGCTGCATATGGTATAACAGCAAATCGAAATAGCAAATAATTACACAACCCGCGCCCCAATCTTTAGTTTATTAGTAAAATAAATAAGAATTCCAGCGTTCCCCTGTACGACTTTTTATGCATCTCGCTTCACCGGGAGAATATCTGAAACAAAGAAAATAATATTACGACAAGAACATAAAAAACGTCAACGTGTATTAACCTGAATAAAGAAGGTTTGAAAAGTTGCTGAATAACTAACAAAAAAAAAAGCTGAATACCTAACAACAAAATTCAAAAACTTTTCATTACATCCAGAGATTCAAATCAAATTTCTATATGTTTTTACCACTTTATTAATGATTATTTTGGAATTTACTCCGGATGTAATAAAAAAATTTCAATTTTTTTTTACCAAATTAGTTAGCAATAAAATGCGCAACGTTGTCTCCATTTAACTAAAGCTCTATCAGCCATAGTTTCTGAGATAGCAATGCTAATGCATCGAATTTGTAACACCCTGTATACAGGGTGTCTCATAACTATATGACAATCTCTAGGGAGCATACAGGGGAGGTCAAAATAATACGATTTGTTCATATAAACATTTTTCCTAAAGTCACTCCTAAGGGAGATATCGAGCCCCAAAGAGCTGCCTTCCAATTAACGTTTTTGACCGTAACTTCTGAACCACTTTGTATATTGTAATGATTTTTGGGTTTAATGTTTTATTGAAAGATACCTTCTATTTGACATCAAAACCAGGTCTCGTCTTCGCAGAAAGACAGAAACTAACTGGTACCTAAGACACAATTTGCTTAAACTTTGACAGCTGTCATTATTTTCAGCTGCAAACGCCATTAATGAATACTCTTGACATTTTTATCGAAAAATTGTACTCTTTTTTTATTTCGATAAAATAAACGGTTTTCGAGATAAATCGATTTTTCATTGAACTGCTTAAAACACAATATTATTAAATATATTCGTTAAACTAGTTTTTTTATGTAAATTAGTATTCAAAATGTATGTGTAGAATAACGAAAGATATGGAAGAATACTCTTTAATTGAATAAGCATTTCATTATTTAATTTTTTATTAATTTTTCACCTCTGCCAACCCCAACTGTCCCTATCAGCTTTCATACTTTTTCGTTTTGTTCTACATTAATTTCGCTTTCCATGTGTATTTTAAACAAAAAACGAAATTGATTTTTAATAACGTTGTGGTTTAAGCAGTTCAATGAAAAATCGATTGATCTCGAAAACCGTTCATTTTATCGATATAAACGAAGAGTACGATTTTTCGATAAAAATGTCAAGAGTATCTATTAATGGTGTTTGCAGCTAAAAATAATGACAGCTGTCAAAGTTTAAGCAAATTGTGTCTTAGGTACCAGTTAGTTCCTGTCTTTCTGCTAAGACGAGATACCTGGTTTTGATATCAAATAGAAGGTCTTCTTCGATAAAACATTAAACCCAAAAATCATTACAATATACAAAGTGGTTCAAAAGTTACGGCCAAAAACGTTAACTGGAAGGCAGTTCTTTGGGGCTCGATATCTCCCTTAGGAGTGACTTTAGGAAAAATGTTTATAGGACCAAATCGTATTATTTTGACCTCCCCTGTATGCTCCCGAGAGATTGTCATATAGTTATGGGACACCTTGTATAGTGTGAAAGTTTAAGAATTAAGTGTAGAATTTAAAATGTTTTAAAAAATTTGGTTCTATTTAAAAATACCCATATTATATCTGCCACAAATTTATGATCCACCCTGCATAGTCAAAACAAAAAGAAAACATTTCTAATTTTTGTTTTAAAAAAAATTGTCAAAAACAATAATGCAAACTGCAATGCTTTTCAAGTCATTTTGCAGTCAATTTCAGTAAAAATAGTTAACTAACATTAAAACTTGCTCTTATATGCACTGTTCTAATGTAGTACTTCTTGGTGGGTAATTTGAGCCTTGTTTAAGTCAATTTCTTCATAAAAGTTATGTTTTCTCACATGAAAATGTAGTGAAGTATTCAGCATATACACCAGATACATTTCTGTAAGAGAGGCCTAATTTGTTACTTGAACTATACTTTAAAAAATCCACACTAGAAAAATGTGTAGTAATGATGCATCAGCAGGGTTAAATACATATGTTAAGTATGAAATTGGCATTGTAATCTTACCTGGACCAGCAGGCTCTATGTCCTTCAAAAAATATACATTTACTTAATTTTATTGTATAATTTTCAACTCTTCTCGAAATACTGTATTAAAATTAAAAATATAACTATTTTAGCAGCATGGAAATCTGTTTGACATAACAAAATAAAAACAAAAGCAAAGTGACAAATTCGAACTTTAGTTGACATAACAACAGATGCAAGATGGTTTAATCAGCTGAATTTGTTTCCTAAAAGTGATAAGCCGCGTGACGTCACAGTAGGGTGCTCGGGCTGCACAATATGCACTTAAAACCTTTTATATTATTTTTTACATTGAACAGTAGAAACTAGAAATCTATTTTCACAGAATGTACGCACTACTTTCCATCTGAGACCATATTTATAGAAAATGGTAAGCTGTATAATCAAGTGCATAATACGAGTACACTAGGTATATTTTTTGACAAGTGTGACACATAATTAGTTTCAGAAGGTCTGTGGCTGCTAAAAAATGAAATAAAAAGTTGAGGTCTGTATTTGAAAATTTGAAGTTGATGTTGGTATCTAAAAAAGTAATGTCTGAGCTGAAAACTAAAACTATTTTCTTGAAGAGCATAAAAAAGTACCTCCAGAAGGTGCCATTGATTAAAATGGTAAAAAAATAAAATAGAAATTTGAGTTTTCCGGTTTTTGTCGGATATCTCCGGATGTAATGAAACTTTTTTGGATTGTTTTTTTATCAAATTATTTAGCAATAAAATGCGCAACTTTGCCTCCATTTAACTAAAGCTCTATCAACTATACTTTCTGAGATAGCAATGCTAATGCATCGAATTTGTAACACCTTGTATGTTTGGTTTACAATCATGGTACTAGATAAGCAAATGTTGTATCATATAAGTAATTTTGTAGCCATCATTTGATCTGAAGAATTGACACATATGAATTAGATTATTACTGTTCCTTCAAACATGCATTTAGATAACACTACATACAGTGCTTTTGTAACATGCATACTGCCTAAGTTCAATAAAATTGCAATTGCAATTTGTACCACAATTGTCCTGTAAATATTGATAATTTGAAACCAATATTTTCCAAGAAGTCAGTTTAACATCGCCAAAAATTATGTATGACATTTAAAAAAATAATGTAAAAAGATAACATAAACCCTCTTAGTTATTGTAACAGTCCATAGAGTTCATTTTGAACAGCTGATTTAAATTTTTTTCGATTTTTTTAAGTTAAAGTTGTGGGACCTATAATTTTGAAAAGTGTTTTTGACATGTGTTTAAAAACAATTGAATATCAGTATGGAGTATGTTGCATGAAATATGTTAAGAATTGTTTGTAGAATCCAAAACCTCCTATAAAAATAAGGTTCCAAGTGTTTTTGCAAAAAGTAAAGCCCACTTAATAGAACAAAATTTAGTTTAAGTATTAGTTAGTACTCACTGTAAAAATTGAAGGTGATTATAAATGATAAGTTTATGGAGGTTATTACATGACATATAGACTGACAAGTGCCAGTACATAAATAGTAAATATAAAATAAAAAGTTGTAGCTTGTAGCTGCAATCGTTTTTCTTTATGCTGGAACCCAAAACAAAAACGAAAAAGTTAATAAAATCATGTACCTAAAAACTATCACTTTTGTGATAATATTCATCTGTCAATGCCAGGTTAACCATACTGCAAGTGCGAAAAAGGCAAATAGATTTAATTTTAGTATTAGCCATAAAAATGTTTAGTTTTTAAGTGAATTCAGTTATTACTAATACTAAAATTAAATTATTTTTTTTTATAAATTTCTTCCGTAATAAGCATTGATTCTATTCTTAGTCCTAATATTAATACTATATCTAAAATTAAATTTTGTTTTATAAACTAGGCTTAAGTCCCTTCCATTTCATCAAATTTATGCAGTACGTACTTTACAAAGACATTGTATAATACATATTAACTCAATGTTGAGCAATGCCATTTACTAAAGTGTATAATGATAATTATTAAACATAAAACAATTATGAAAACTGCATTGGTTTTTATTTGAATGTTAATTTAAGTAAAATCAATATACTGACCTTAAAACTTGCTTTTTTATTCACTGTTCTAATGTAAGTAGTTGAACCCATTGCACACAATTTCACTCTTCAACTTGATTGATATGTTGCAATCTTCTTAGTGGGTAATTTGTTCTTCGCTTAGGTCAATTTCTTCATAAAAGTTGTATTTTCTCATCCACATGGAAAATGAGTGAAGTATTCAGCATATACAGGATACAGATCTGTGAAATAGGCCCAATTTGTTAGTTGAACCACCCTTAAAAAATTGTCAGACTAGAAAAATTGTTAGTAATGTATACAAGTGATGCATCAGCAGAGATTATTTAGGTTAGGTATGAAATTGCCTAATTGCCATTGAAATCTTACCTGGGCTAGCACGCGTTGTGTGCATTATGTCTATCGAAAAATATACATTTACTTGAATTTAGTGAATAATCTTCACCAATTATTAGACTATTGTAATAAAAATACAATTTATTTTAGCTGCATGTTAGTTTTTTTGACACAACAAAACGAAAACAAAACAGCAAAGTGACAAGTTGGCATTTGACATCATATCAGATCCAAGAGGGCCTATCAGCGGAACTTCTTTTCTCAATGCGATACGCCGGGTGACGTCACAGTGGATGCTCGGGCGCACAATATGCACTTAATACCCAAGGAATTACAGGCGTTGTCCGTGGTTTTGTATTACTATTTGATTCTCTCTCTTCATTAAAGTATAGTATTTGTAGGAAGGGGTTCACGTTCAAGTTCGACTAAACGAAATATCTAAAAATTTAGATCAATAAGTATTGGATTTATTGTTTTAAAAGAACATTGCAGCAGCACAAAGATGTTTTGTTTACAATCATAGTACTTGATCGGTAGATGTCTCATATAAGTGGTTTCTAGAACTCATATTTAAACTCACCACAAACTACACTTTATTCAAAAATATTACTACTATTACTTAACATGCTTTTAGATAAGGCTACATATACTCATGACATATTAGCTTGAGGTTCAGCAATGCAGTTTACTGAAGCACCTAATGATGATATTGTTATATTGGGTTTAAACATAAAAGAACACTGTAAACTGCAATGATTTTCACTTTTCAGTAAATGTTAATATATTGGAATTATAGTTTAGTTTGAATAAAAACAGTTAACTTTAACTGTTTTTATTCGCACATAAAAAAATGTGTTTTTGGAAAAACGTAAGTAATTAAATACTTGTCTAGCATCAATGATATCTGGTGTTAAGTAACTAAATTGCTGGCAAATTGTCAAAAGTTTGAGCGATATGTATATCACAATTTTTTTAAATTAAGGAGAACTAGATGGCTGTGCAGATATAATGTCATTAGAATCATTTTAGAGCAGTACACAGAGTTAAAAGCCTACTTTACATTAGTTGTAGACAAAGAAAAATATTACACGGCTATGACTTTAAATAGCATGTTACAGGATTCTCAAAATTACCTATATTTGGTCTTCTTAATTCCCATTTAATAGGAAATTAATAAATTAAATTTGATATTTCAAAAAGACTTTTTTGGAAATTGGTAAAGCATTTGAAGATGTCCAAACAATAATAATGTTTCTGGCTGCAAACATTTTTAAGCCGGTATTTCTTAATTTTAATGATGTTGTCAACAATATAACCAATGATTTAGCTCTTCATGTACAAGCAACATTGAGCTGGGTCCCACATAACATTTTTACGTTCTTGACATGTTACAAGAATCTTCTTCTAGTCATATGAAAGGTGATAAGATTGTAAAAATTTTTCATTGGGTACTAGAATATCACATGAATGTAACATGTTACAAACCCCTTCTTTCAGATGATATAGTACATTCCATTCATGTTCTTTTTCATCTGAATATAATATGTATTTCTTGTTATTTTATTCAATAAAACCGAGGTTGTATTTTAGTTCCGAATGGAACATTCTTTTCTTGTGTTTATAGATTTCTCTGCATATCATTGTTAGATTATTAGAACATCTTATGTACACTCTATTTCAATATTTGTTTGCTAAATTAGCTGGAAAAATTTCAATGCACAAAAACTAACTGATTTAGTAAATAAAACATAATTTTAATTCTTAAAAACAAAAGTTCTAAAACAACCTAAAATAAACACAACAAAGTCTTATGCCCGTATTTATAAACAAATCTCAATCTCATACTCAAGTACGACTTAGCGAAGTATGAGTCGAGTCTTGAGCACGTCTTGAGTACAACACAAGTTTTATAAACAGAACTTTGGTAATTATCGGCGAAGCATAACCAAAGATAGTTTACATTTCTAGCATGGGTCATACTGAAATTATTAATTACATATATTGATTGATCTGTGGTTTGATATTTTGTTAATTTTTGGTAACTATATACCTACACAGTATTTGTTTTCTGTGAGCTTTATGAGATAAACATCAAACTTTTTGATTTAACTGTAAAACCTTTAACCTTCAATTCGGACAGTTTAAATTTAAAACGTCAAAAATGAAACCAAGTAATGCTCAAGTCAGGCTTGAAGTCTCCATGTAAGCACGACCGAAGTACGCCTTGGAGGTTAAGTTAGGTTTATAAAACAAAAAACAGTACTTAAGTACGACTCAAGTCTGAGAACGAGCGAAGCATTGTTTATAAATACGGGCATTAGTCTTTTAGACGTACGGAGAACCAGCGCTGAAAAAAAGCTGTTTGAACTTTACTCGCGGAACAGCTACCGTCACCTTAGTAAATTCAAACAGTTTTTTCAGCGCTGGCTCTTATGCCCGTATTTATAAACGAATCTCAATCTCATACTCAAGTACAACTTCGCGAAGTACGTCTCGAGTCTTGAGTACGACACAAGTTTTATGAACAAAACTTCGGTAATTCTCGGCAAAGCATAACCAAAGATAGTTTTGCTAGTAATTTTTAATTTTTTAACTTCATTTTCTAGTAACTTTCGTGTTACCTTCATTGCCAATGTCAAAAATGTTTGGCAATTTACCTGAAACGCGGAAGTTGTTGTTTGAGCGTTGATTGTAAGTTATTTGAATTTGGTTTGGTTTGGTGGTTTTCTTTTTTAAATATTTATTATTTCCCTTGAGGTACGTATTCAACAATAATTTTATACATATCTTTACCATCGATATGCCTATAGGATCATAAAGAAATTTTTTGATGGCTAAAATAACAGCCTATACTCAAAAAGAGAAGCATTTGTTGGCTAATTTAGTAGACAAACACAAATTAGTGGAGGACAAACGAACGACGCAGCAACTGTACAAAAAAAAATAAGCAGAATGGACAGAAATTGCTACAGAGTATAATTCCCAAGGATCTATAATAACTGTGCCCAGGAATGCTGTCAAACGTAAGAAACTGTGGAATAATTTAAAACAGAAGTAAGATGATCAATAGAAATGTTTATGTGGGTTGCTCTATATAATTTTATATCGTAGAAAAAGAAGACAAAACACAGAACAAACATTTCACGGACTAGCAACTGGAGGAGGCCCACCTTTGTATCATATTTTCATCATTGGTGTATTCCAAAAATTCATCTGTATAATATATATCAGCATTATCTATATCAGCATTATTGCAATTATTAATTATATTGAAGATATATGGTTTGTACTTGAACAATTTGTGGTAACTATACTTACACAGTATCTATTTCCTAAAAAGTTGACGAAATAAACCACAAACTTTTTGGTTTTTTTATTGTGTTTTGATTTGAGTTTTTAAACCCTCTAACTTTCAATTTTCGACAGTTTTATCTTGAAACGTCAAAAATGAAACCAAGCAATGCTCAAGTCAGGTCAATACCTAACTTGAGCAAGTCTCGATGTAAGCACGACAGAAGTACGCCTTAGAGGTTAAGTTAGGTTTATAAAACAAAAAACTGTACTTGAGTACGACTCAAGTCTGAGAACGAGCGAAGCATTGTTTATAAATACGGGCATTAGACTATTAGTAAAATAAATAGTTTTTATAACTTAAAAGAAAAAAGCTCTAAATACTTTCCAAGTCACTGTTGGGCAAGTCTTGTCCATTTTGATTCTTTTGGTATTGAATCCTTTGCTTGAATTTTACTAACCAAACCTTGATTGCGTTCACTATCAACATTTCTGACACTGCTTTTTATCGAATCTGCAAATTCAAAAACGCTTAGCTAATATAACAATTCTTTATTTACATTCAGAGTATTGGAGGTTATTATTTGAAACAGCCTTATATTTATAGAAAATATGACTTTTTAATTAGTGCACAAAAATTCAATAATTCAGAAAATAAGTTAGATGATGTTAAAAAAAAACTTCTTCAAAATGTAAAAACGAATGTAACTGTAGTTTTATAAATAAAATAGTCTGAACATACCTAGAATGCCTTTGGCTAGATGTAAATTCTTAAAAGGGCGTTTCTGTTTCGCCCCATTCCACGAAAACAATAAACCCACTTCATTTGAAATAGTCAAATAAAGTAATCTTCTAACAGCATGGCCGTAGGACTGACCTCCCATTCGGCGTAATTCTTTTACCTGAATCAATGTGAATATGAATTTATTGCAGAACTTAATGCCATATTAAACTTGCACATTGAATATGACATTATAATCATGAAACTATATTATTATAAATTAACTAAAAAAATGTTTACCATTGTAACATAATTTGCTTCTTTTGCAGACAACCAGTCTTCTAACAATTTCAGGTCTTCAGCACTTTTAACTGGGATCATTTTTCGAAATTCATCAAAATCGGATTGAGGCAGCATATGTACTTCCTTTTCTGATATGATTCTTTGTGATTGAAGTAAGGTGCTTATGTTATCGAGCACCATATTTATTTTTAAATTAATCTGTGCTAGTTCGTCAACAACCAATTTTTTGAAATCTGAAAAAAAACTATCATAAAACAATCCAATAAAATAATGTCTATTATCTATTGTTTTTTTTTAGGAAAAAAGATTGGCCGTAACTCAAATCAGTTCTACTTTTGTATCATTTACCTGTATCACTCAGACCTGCTTCCCGTCCTGTAATAGATGCACGAATCAAGCCTAAAATAGAATTGTGTTATCACTGTTACCTCACAACTTTCCATAGTATATTATATACCTAACATTTTCTAATACCTATACATAATAGGTATACACTTTAATTTTACATATTAAAACTTACAATTCTACCTACCTGTATCAGTTGAACATGCATTTTGACGTCGTCGGCCATCATTCGACCTTTGAAGTACTGGAGTACTAGGCAGAGTACTCGATCCTAAAAACGTGTATTTAGGTCAATAGAAACCTTGATAGCAACGCTATGCTATAATAAAAATATAAAAAATTTCTATCAGTAGCATAGTATATCATGTACAGGGTGGCCGGTGCGGTAATGCTGGAAACAAGAAAATATTTTAGATGATGTATTCCTTATAGTCATATTAGGTACATAAGAAAATTTTTGTCTGAAACTTGTATCAATTTTGGTTTTCTAGATATGGTATCTCACATTCTTAGTTGGCCACCCGGTACAAATAACTTATATAATTATTCTGTTTTACTTACCAGTACTACACATACTGACAGTTCCCGTTTGGGAACTGTAATTAGGTCGCACACATGAAGAGGGACGATTTCCACCTGAAACAATCCCACATTAAAACAGATCTGCACTCAAACAAAATCAGAGTTTTAGTTGAGCTTCTTAAAAGACTCACTCAAAATATACAAGGAAAGTTGGTTTATTAGCAGGACTTTGACATTATCACATAAACAAAATGTTGACAAACACTTCTTCTTTTTGAGATACAAGATGTCATTAAGTTTTGATATTTTCAAAAACTTGTTTATTAAATGCCAGAGTTTTGATAGTATAAAATAAACTGACTTATGTACAAGCAACCGAGCAAAAAACTTACTTTTCATAACAGGTAATGGTGGAAAATTATTCTGATCGTCAGAGGAGTTTTCACCCTCATCAGAGGATGACATCCATTTATTAAAAGAACGTTTGGAACTTTTTCTTTTACCATGGGTTTCAGCCCCAGATATGCCAGATGACAAGTCACTTGTCATTGTAGCTTTTTTCGCTTTCTTACGGGCAATATCAATGTTTGCTAAAAAAATAATAATAAGTCATATATTCAAGATTACTTAACTGTTTCTTTAACTGTTCACAAAAATCAACAGTGAAATAAGAAAAACTTTTGGTGTGAAACAAATAAAAGGAACATTTTTTGCAGCATCTTAACTTACCATAAGTCCCTAAGACTTCCACAGGATACAGCTTCCAGCTATCATCAATGGGACATGCATTACTTAATATCATTTTAGATACTTTGTCAACTGGAATTGTGTTGGGTGGCCAAAAACATTCATTTCTATCTTCTCTGAACCAAGATTTTGGAACAGCCTCCACTAGATCTTCTTCAACAAATTTTATGACCAACCACATTTCTGAGAAACTAAATACAAACAAAAATATATTTTAAATTTCAGTAAATACATTATTGACATCTTTCTGTTTCTAAAATGACATTTAAAAAAACATAATCTTATGCAACTAAATCGAGAACTAAATATTTTCAAAATATGTATGACATGGTTGAGATTTTGTTTTATTTTTATTATCAATAACATATATTACTCAACACTAACTTAATGCAAATAAGCAGCACATAAAGCGCACAAGTCTAGCTAGTGGTTCTTCGTATGAATAATAAAAAAACTAAAATTACAGTTCTGTCAAATTTGCACCGCACCCTATAGATGGTACAGTGTGGAACAGCCAAATGGAATAAATTCGATAACGAATAAATGAGAGCGTGTTGGTAAAAACGCTTGGACACGTCGATTGGTATTTTTAGATGCGCATTTAAAAAAAATAAATAAAATTATATAGGGTGTGTCATGTGACAGTGGCCGATACCAACTTTCTTATTTTAAATACAACCCCCTGTATATTATTAGTTTTTTGGATTCTTCAGAAAATTCTAGACATAATTCATGTACAATGTCCCATACCTATATTCAACTGTTTCGGAAATATTAAATGTTTTCAGATGTATTACAAAAATTAACATTAAAAAAAGAAAATTATTTTATTTCACAAATAATGTAAAAAAAACAAAAAAACATTAATTTCAATGTAAGAGATGTTCAAAATGTTTGCGAAAATAAGTATTGAGTGTAATGTAGCGAATTTGTGAAATAAAATAATTTTCTTTTTTTAATGTTAATTTTTGTAATACATCTGAAAACATTTAATATTTCCGAAACAGTTGAAGATAGGTATGGGACATTGTACATGAATTATGTCTAGAATTTTCTGAGGAATCCAAAAAACTAATAATATACAGGGGGTTGTATTTAAAATAAGAAAGTTGGTATCGGCCACTGTCACAGGACACACCCTCTACATATTTTTTTTTTTTTTTAATGCACATCTAAAAATACAAATCGACGTGTCCAAGCGTTTTTCCCAACACGCTCTCATTTATTCGTTATCGAATTTATTCCATTTGGCTGTTCCACACTGTATAAACATCAAATTAGTGTAGAATTGGAATACAAATAATTTGATCTTTATATGGAAGTATCATAAGTTTTCTTAGAACTGAACTAACAGGGTGTGCACTTAAACTTAAAGAATTCTTCTTGATGCGCGAGATACCAAATTCTCTAGAATTTATTGGTTTAGTAACATAATCACTTATTCTAATGTAACTGTACCCTAACATTAAAATTAAACCATCTCTAGAAGTGACAACATTTTTTACTTCCAGAATTTCACTGTTTTTTAGTTCTACAAAAGAGTCAGCAAACTTTGATACATTGACTAAGAAAATCTCAGTTTTTAATCCTTTCTTCNNCNACATGTTTNCNTNACCAGANTACANCCATTCAGCNANNNTGTAGCACTNATNTNNNGTTGGTTCGCCGGAGGTAGGNTTTNAGGNAATCTGNNGTGNAATTATAAGGTNCAGNTANAGGGAAANCTCACTAAGTGNNTGCAGCTTAGCCCTCTACNTNNNATTGCGNAGGATATTTTTGANTGNACNGNCTTAAAGTGNTAACCTCTGGTNACGNGNAGTANCGTGTANNGTTCCNNNATNNCNGNTNCGNANGACNGCACTGNGNTNANTGGGNGCTGGCAGANGTACCNGANANACAATNNNTNNCCACTANCGATTCTAGGACTGTCCGNACNTTNGTCCNCGTAAACNNCTANAANNCTANACTCAGATTGTTNTTCGATANTACCGGAAAACACNTGGAGCATGNCCTTACCATCCTTCNTCATNACNTTNGANNCGCNNAGTTGNTGNNTTTAACAATAAACAATTCTCCGCGNNCGNCGCCTGGTCGTTCCTTTATTCTTAATGTCACGTCAATATTTGGATTATAAGTGCAACAGCTATACGTCTCACTTACGACATCTTCTCCTATTTCGTCTTCTAAGGCGCTGTCGTTATTATTTTGGTTTTCTTCTCCCAATAACAAGAAAAATTTAAATTATAAGCGTTTGTAGCTTTACAACACACATCGCAATTCATATGAAAAAGTCATGTTCATGCACTAGCAAAAAAGACACTCCCTTGTAGTGATAAGCAACTTTTTTGTAAAACTCATCAACAAAACCTTCATGACATTCAATGCAAATATTCATAATTAAATTTATAGATCTTATCTCAAGAACATAATGGAAATTACAAAACACTATTGATTCATGGTGTCGTACAGCACGATTCCATAACCACCAATCCTTATCGCGTTGATTAACAACTCCAGTAATATTTTGGACACGCTTGTCAACTGGAGCTTCATAGAAATCATTCACTTCCTTTATTCTTAATGTCACGTCAATATTTGGATTATAAGTGCAACAGCTATACGTCTCACTTACGACATCTTCTCCTATTTCGTCTTCTAAGGCGCTGTCGTTATTATTTTGGTTTTCTTCTCCCAATAACAAGAAAAATTTAAATTATAAGCGTTTGTAGCTTTACAACACACATCGCAATTCATATGAAAAAGTCATGTTCATGCACTAGCAAAAAAGACACTCCCTTGTAGTGATAAGCAACTTTTTTGTAAAACTCATCAACAAAACCTTCATGACATTCAATGCAAATATTCATAATTAAATTTATAGATCTTATCTCAAGAACATAATGGAAATTACAAAACACTATTGATTCATGGTGTCGTACAGCACGATTCCATAACCACCAATCCTTATCGCGTTGATTAACAACTCCAGTAATATTTTGGACACGCTTGTCAACTGGAGCTTCATAGAAATCATTCACTTCCTTTATTCTTAATGTCACGTCAATATTTGGATTATAAGTGCAACAGCTATACGTCTCACTTACGACATCTTCTCCTATTTCGTCTTCTAAGGCGCTGTCGTTATTATTTTGGTTTTCTTCTCCCAATAACAAGAAAAATTTAAATTATAAGCGTTTGTAGCTTTACAACACACATCGCAATTCATATGAAAAAGTCATGTTCATGCACTAGCAAAAAAGACACTCCCTTGTAGTGATAAGCAACTTTTTTGTAAAACTCATCAACAAAACCTTCATGACATTCAATGCAAATATTCATAATTAAATTTATAGATCTTATCTGAAGAACATAATGGAAATTACAAAACACTATTGATTCATGGTGTCGTACAGCACGATTCCATAACCACCAATCCTTATCGCGTTGATTAACAACTCCAGTAATATTTTGGACACGCTTGTCAACTGGAGCTTCATAGAAATCATTCACTTCCTTTATTCTTAATGTCACGTCAATATTTGGATTATAAGTGCAACAGCTATACGTCTCACTTACGACATCTTCTCCTATTTCGTCTTCTAAGGCGCTGTCGTTATTATTTTGGTTTTCTTCTCCCAATAACAAGAAAAATTTAAATTATAAGCGTTTGTAGCTTTACAACACACATCGCAATTCATATGAAAAAGTCATGTTCATGCACTAGCAAAAAAGACACTCCCTTGTAGTGATAAGCAACTTTTTTGTAAAACTCATCAACAAAACCTTCATGACATTCAATGCAAATATTCATAATTAAATTTATAGATCTTATCTCAAGAACATAATGGAAATTACAAAACACTATTGATTCATGGTGTCGTACAGCACGATTCCATAACCACCAATCCTTATCGCGTTGATTAACAACTCCAGTAATATTTTGGACACGCTTGTCAACTGGAGCTTCATAGAAATCATTCACTTCCTTTATTCTTAATGTCACGTCAATATTTGGATTATAAGTGCAACAGCTATACGTCTCACTTACGACATCTTCTCCTATTTCGTCTTCTAAGGCGCTGTCGTTATTATTTTGGTTTTCTTCTCCCAATAACAAGAAAAATTTAAATTATAAGCGTTTGTAGCTTTACAACACACATCGCAATTCATATGAAAAAGTCATGTTCATGCACTAGCAAAAAAGACACTCCCTTGTAGTGATAAGCAACTTTTTTGTAAAACTCATCAACAAAACCTTCATGACATTCAATGCAAATATTCATAATTAAATTTATAGATCTTATCTGAAGAACATAATGGAAATTACAAAACACTATTGATTCATGGTGTCGTACAGCACGATTCCATAACCACCAATCCTTATCGCGTTGATTAACAACTCCAGTAATATTTTGGACACGCTTGTCAACTGGAGCTTCATAGAAATCATTCACTTCCTTTATTCTTAATGTCACGTCAATATTTGGATTATAAGTGCAACAGCTATACGTCTCACTTACGACATCTTCTCCTATTTCGTCTTCTAAGGCGCTGTCGTTATTATTTTGGTTTTCTTCTCCCAATAACAAGAAAAATTTAAATTATAAGCGTTTGTAGCTTTACAACACACATCGCAATTCATATGAAAAAGTCATGTTCATGCACTAGCAAAAAAGACACTCCCTTGTAGTGATAAGCAACTTTTTTGTAAAACTCATCAACAAAACCTTCATGACATTCAATGCAAATATTCATAATTAAATTTATAGATCTTATCTCAAGAACATAATGGAAATTACAAAACACTATTGATTCATGGTGTCGTACAGCACGATTCCATAACCACCAATCCTTATCGCGTTGATTAACAACTCCAGTAATATTTTGGACACGCTTGTCAACTGGAGCTTCATAGAAATCATTCACTTCCTTTATTCTTAATGTCACGTCAATATTTGGATTATAAGTGCAACAGCTATACGTCTCACTTACGACATCTTCTCCTACTTCGTCTTCTAAGGCGCTGTCGTTATTATTTTGGTTTTCTTCTCCCAATAACAAGAAAAATTTAAATTATAAGCGTTTGTAGCTTTACAACACACATCGCAATTCATATGAAAAAGTCATGTTCATGCACTAGCAAAAAAGACACTCCCTTGTAGTGATAAGCAACTTTTTTGTAAAACTCATCAACAAAACCTTCATGACATTCAATGCAAATATTCATAATTAAATTTATAGATCTTATCTGAAGAACATAATGGAAATTACAAAACACTATTGATTCATGGTGTCGTACAGCACGATTCCATAACCACCAATCCTTATCGCGTTGATTAACAACTCCAGTAATATTTTGGACACGCTTGTCAACTGGAGCTTCATAGAAATCATTCACTTCCTTTATTCTTAATGTCACGTCAATATTTGGATTATAAGTGCAACAGCTATACGTCTCACTTACGACATCTTCTCCTATTTCGTCTTCTAAGGCGCTGTCGTTATTATTTTGGTTTTCTTCTCCCAATAACAAGAAAAATTTAAATTATAAGCGTTTGTAGCTTTACAACACACATCGCAATTCATATGAAAAAGTCATGTTCATGCACTAGCAAAAAAGACACTCCCTTGTAGTGATAAGCAACTTTTTTGTAAAACTCATCAACAAAACCTTCATGACATTCAATGCAAATATTCATAATTAAATTTATAGATCTTATCTCAAGAACATAATGGAAATTACAAAACACTATTGATTCATGGTGTCGTACAGCACGATTCCATAACCACCAATCCTTATCGCGTTGATTAACAACTCCAGTAATATTTTGGACACGCTTGTCAACTGGAGCTTCATAGAAATCATTCACTTCCTTTATTCTTAATGTCACGTCAATATTTGGATTATAAGTGCAACAGCTATACGTCTCACTTACGACATCTTCTCCTATTTCGTCTTCTAAGGCGCTGTCGTTATTATTTTGGTTTTCTTCTCCCAATAACAAGAAAAATTTAAATTATAAGCGTTTGTAGCTTTACAACACACATCGCAATTCATATGAAAAAGTCATGTTCATGCACTAGCAAAAAAGACACTCCCTTGTAGTGATAAGCAACTTTTTTGTAAAACTCATCAACAAAACCTTCATGACATTCAATGCAAATATTCATAATTAAATTTATAGATCTTATCTGAAGAACATAATGGAAATTACAAAACACTATTGATTCATGGTGTCGTACAGCACGATTCCATAACCACCAATCCTTATCGCGTTGATTAACAACTCCAGTAATATTTTGGACACGCTTGTCAACTGGAGCTTCATAGAAATCATTCACTTCCTTTATTCTTAATGTCACGTCAATATTTGGATTATAAGTGCAACAGCTATACGTCTCACTTACGACATCTTCTCCTATTTCGTCTTCTAAGGCGCTGTCGTTATTATTTTGGTTTTCTTCTCCCAATAACAAGAAAAATTTAAATTATAAGCGTTTGTAGCTTTACAACACACATCGCAATTCATATGAAAAAGTCATGTTCATGCACTAGCAAAAAAGACACTCCCTTGTAGTGATAAGCAACTTTTTTGTAAAACTCATCAACAAAACCTTCATGACATTCAATGCAAATATTCATAATTAAATTTATAGATCTTATCTCAAGAACATAATGGAAATTACAAAACACTATTGATTCATGGTGTCGTACAGCACGATTCCATAACCACCAATCCTTATCGCGTTGATTAACAACTCCAGTAATATTTTGGAAACGCTTGTCAACTGGAGCTTCATAGAAATCATTCACTTCCTTTATTCTTAATGTCACGTCAATATTTGGATTATAAGTGCAACAGCTATACGTCTCACTTACGACATCTTCTCCTACTTCGTCTTCTAAGGCGCTGTCGTTATTATTTTGGTTTTCTTCTCCCAATAACAAGAAAAATTTAAATTATAAGCGTTTGTAGCTTTACAACACACATCGCAATTCATATGAAAAAGTCATGTTCATGCACTAGCAAAAAAGACACTCCCTTGTAGTGATAAGCAACTTTTTTGTAAAACTCATCAACAAAACCTTCATGACATTCAATGCAAATATTCATAATTAAATTTATAGATCTTATCTGAAGAACTTAATGGAAATTACAAAACACTATTGATTCATGGTGTCGTACAGCACGATTCCATAACCACCAATCCTTATCGCGTTGATTAACAACTCCAGTAATATTTTGGACACGCTTGTCAACTGGAGCTTCATAGAAATCATTCACTTCCTTTATTCTTAATGTCACGTCAATATTTGGATTATAAGTGCAACAGCTATACGTCTCACTTACGACATCTTCTCCTATTTCGTCTTCTAAGGCGCTGTCGTTATTATTTTGGTTTTCTTCTCCCAATAACAAGAAAAATTTAAATTATAAGCGTTTGTAGCTTTACAACACACATCGCAATTCATATGAAAAAGTCATGTTCATGCACTAGCAAAAAAGACACTCCCTTGTAGTGATAAGCAACTTTTTTGTAAAACTCATCAACAAAACCTTCATGACATTCAATGCAAATATTCATAATTAAATTTATAGATCTTATCTCAAGAACATAATGGAAATTACAAAACACTATTGATTCATGGTGTCGTACAGCACGATTCCATAACCACCAATCCTTATCGCGTTGATTAACAACTCCAGTAATATTTTGGACACGCTTGTCAACTGGAGCTTCATAGAAATCATTCACTTCCTTTATTCTTAATGTCACGTCAATATTTGGATTATAAGTGCAACAGCTATACGTCTCACTTACGACATCTTCTCCTATTTCGTCTTCTAAGGCGCTGTCGTTATTATTTTGGTTTTCTTCTCCCAATAACAAGAAAAATTTAAATTATAAGCGTTTGTAGCTTTACAACACACATCGCAATTCATATGAAAAAGTCATGTTCATGCACTAGCAAAAAAGACACTCCCTTGTAGTGATAAGCAACTTTTTTGTAAAACTCATCAACAAAACCTTCATGACATTCAATGCAAATATTCATAATTAAATTTATAGATCTTATCTCAAGAACATAATGGAAATTACAAAACACTATTGATTCATGGTGTCGTACAGCACGATTCCATAACCACCAATCCTTATCGCGTTGATTAACAACTCCAGTAATATTTTGGACACGCTTGTCAACTGGAGCTTCATAGAAATCATTCACTTCCTTTATTCTTAATGTCACGTCAATATTTGGATTATAAGTGCAACAGCTATACGTCTCACTTACGACATCTTCTCCTATTTCGTCTTCTAAGGCGCTGTCGTTATTATTTTGGTTTTCTTCTCCCAATAACAAGAAAAATTTAAATTATAAGCGTTTGTAGCTTTACAACACACATCGCAATTCATATGAAAAAGTCATGTTCATGCACTAGCAAAAAAGACACTCCCTTGTAGTGATAAGCAACTTTTTTGTAAAACTCATCAACAAAACCTTCATGACATTCAATGCAAATATTCATAATTAAATTTATAGATCTTATCTGAAGAACATAATGGAAATTACAAAACACTATTGATTCATGGTGTCGTACAGCACGATTCCATAACCACCAATCCTTATCGCGTTGATTAACAACTCCAGTAATATTTTGGACACGCTTGTCAACTGGAGCTTCATAGAAATCATTCACTTCCTTTATTCTTAATGTCACGTCAATATTTGGATTATAAGTGCAACAGCTATACGTCTCACTTACGACATCTTCTCCTATTTCGTCTTCTAAGGCGCTGTCGTTATTATTTTGGTTTTCTTCTCCCAATAACAAGAAAAATTTAAATTATAAGCGTTTGTAGCTTTACAACACACATCGCAATTCATATGAAAAAGTCATGTTCATGCACTAGCAAAAAAGACACTCCCTTGTAGTGATAAGCAACTTTTTTGTAAAACTCATCAACAAAACCTTCATGACATTCAATGCAAATATTCATAATTAAATTTATAGATCTTATCTGAAGAACATAATGGAAATTACAAAACACTATTGATTCATGGTGTCGTACAGCACGATTCCATAACCACCAATCCTTATCGCGTTGATTAACAACTCCAGTAATATTTTGGACACGCTTGTCAACTGGAGCTTCATAGAAATCATTCACTTCCTTTATTCTTAATGTCACGTCAATATTTGGATTATAAGTGCAACAGCTATACGTCTCACTTACGACATCTTCTCCTACTTTCGTCTTCTAAGGCGCTGTCGTTATTATTTTGGTTTTCTTCTCCCAATAACAAGAAAAATTTAAATTATAAGCGTTTGTAGCTTTACAACACACATCGCAATTCATATGAAAAAGTCATGTTCATGCACTAGCAAAAAAGACACTCCCTTGTAGTGATAAGCAACTTTTTTGTAAAACTCATCAACAAAACCTTCATGACATTCAATGCAAATATTCATAATTAAATTTATAGATCTTATCTCAAGAACATAATGGAAATTACAAAACACTATTGATTCATGGTGTCGTACAGCACGATTCCATAACCACCAATCCTTATCGCGTTGATTAACAACTCCAGTAATATTTTGGACACGCTTGTCAACTGGAGCTTCATAGAAATCATTCACTTCCTTTATTCTTAATGTCACGTCAATATTTGGATTATAAGTGCAACAGCTATACGTCTCACTTACGACATCTTCTCCTATTTCGTCTTCTAAGGCGCTGTCGTTATTATTTTGGTTTTCTTCTCCCAATAACAAGAAAAATTTAAATTATAAGCGTTTGTAGCTTTACAACACACATCGCAATTCATATGAAAAAGTCATGTTCATGCACTAGCAAAAAAGACACTCCCTTGTAGTGATAAGCAACTTTTTTGTAAAACTCATCAACAAAACCTTCATGACATTCAATGCAAATATTCATAATTAAATTTATAGATCTTATCTCAAGAACATAATGGAAATTACAAAACACTATTGATTCATGGTGTCGTACAGCACGATTCCATAACCACCAATCCTTATCGCGTTGATTAACAACTCCAGTAATATTTTGGACACGCTTGTCAACTGGAGCTTCATAGAAATCATTCACTTCCTTTATTCTTAATGTCACGTCAATATTTGGATTATAAGTGCAACAGCTATACGTCTCACTTACGACATCTTCTCCTATTTCGTCTTCTAAGGCGCTGTCGTTATTATTTTGGTTTTCTTCTCCCAATAACAAGAAAAATTTAAATTATAAGCGTTTGTAGCTTTACAACACACATCGCAATTCATATGAAAAAGTCATGTTCATGCACTAGCAAAAAAGACACTCCCTTGTAGTGATAAGCAACTTTTTTGTAAAACTCATCAACAAAACCTTCATGACATTCAATGCAAATATTCATAATTAAATTTATAGATCTTATCTGAAGAACATAATGGAAATTACAAAACACTATTGATTCATGGTGTCGTACAGCACGATTCCATAACCACCAATCCTTATCGCGTTGATTAACAACTCCAGTAATATTTTGGACACGCTTGTCAACTGGAGCTTCATAGAAATCATTCACTTCCTTTATTCTTAATGTCACGTCAATATTTGGATTATAAGTGCAACAGCTATACGTCTCACTTACGACATCTTCTCCTATTTCGTCTTCTAAGGCGCTGTCGTTATTATTTTGGTTTTCTTCTCCCAATAACAAGAAAAATTTAAATTATAAGCGTTTGTAGCTTTACAACACACATCGCAATTCATATGAAAAAGTCATGTTCATGCACTAGCAAAAAAGACACTCCCTTGTAGTGATAAGCAACTTTTTTGTAAAACTCATCAACAAAACCTTCATGACATTCAATGCAAATATTCATAATTAAATTTATAGATCTTATCTCAAGAACATAATGGAAATTACAAAACACTATTGATTCATGGTGTCGTACAGCACGATTCCATAACCACCAATCCTTATCGCGTTGATTAACAACTCCAGTAATATTTTGGACACGCTTGTCAACTGGAGCTTCATAGAAATCATTCACTTCCTTTATTCTTAATGTCACGTCAATATTTGGATTATAAGTGCAACAGCTATACGTCTCACTTACGACATCTTCTCCTACTTCGTCTTCTAAGGCGCTGTCGTTATTATTTTGGTTTTCTTCTCCCAATAACAAGAAAAATTTAAATTATAAGCGTTTGTAGCTTTACAACACACATCGCAATTCATATGAAAAAGTCATGTTCATGCACTAGCAAAAAAGACACTCCCTTGTAGTGATAAGCAACTTTTTTGTAAAACTCATCAACAAAACCTTCATGACATTCAATGCAAATATTCATAATTAAATTTATAGATCTTATCTGAAGAACATAATGGAAATTACAAAACACTATTGATTCATGGTGTCGTACAGCACGATTCCATAACCACCAATCCTTATCGCGTTGATTAACAACTCCAGTAATATTTTGGACACGCTTGTCAACTGGAGCTTCATAGAAATCATTCACTTCCTTTATTCTTAATGTCACGTCAATATTTGGATTATAAGTGCAACAGCTATACGTCTCACTTACGACATCTTCTCCTACTTCGTCTTCTAAGGCGCTGTCGTTATTATTTTGGTTTTCTTCTCCCAATAACAAGAAAAATTTAAATTATAAGCGTTTGTAGCTTTACAACACACATCGCAATTCATATGAAAAAGTCATGTTCATGCACTAGCAAAAAAGACACTCCCTTGTAGTGATAAGCAACTTTTTTGTAAAACTCATCAACAAAACCTTCATGACATTCAATGCAAATATTCATAATTAAATTTATAGATCTTATCTCAAGAACATAATGGAAATTACAAAACACTATTGATTCATGGTGTCGTACAGCACGATTCCATAACCACCAATCCTTATCGCGTTGATTAACAACTCCAGTAATATTTTGGACACGCTTGTCAACTGGAGCTTCATAGAAATCATTCACTTCCTTTATTCTTAATGTCACGTCAATATTTGGATTATAAGTGCAACAGCTATACGTCTCACTTACGACATCTTCTCCTACTTCGTCTTCTAAGGCGCTGTCGTTATTATTTTGGTTTTCTTCTCCCAATAACAAGAAAAATTTAAATTATAAGCGTTTGTAGCTTTACAACACACATCGCAATTCATATGAAAAAGTCATGTTCATGCACTAGCAAAAAAGACACTCCCTTGTAGTGATAAGCAACTTTTTTGTAAAACTCATCAACAAAACCTTCATGACATTCAATGCAAATATTCATAATTAAATTTATAGATCTTATCTGAAGAACATAATGGAAATTACAAAACACTATTGATTCATGGTGTCGTACAGCACGATTCCATAACCACCAATCCTTATCGCGTTGATTAACAACTCCAGTAATATTTTGGACACGCTTGTCAACTGGAGCTTCATAGAAATCATTCACTTCCTTTATTCTTAATGTCACGTCAATATTTGGATTATAAGTGCAACAGCTATACGTCTCACTTACGACATCTTCTCCTATTTCGTCTTCTAAGGCGCTGTCGTTATTATTTTGGTTTTCTTCTCCCAATAACAAGAAAAATTTAAATTATAAGCGTTTGTAGCTTTACAACACACATCGCAATTCATATGAAAAAGTCATGTTCATGCACTAGCAAAAAAGACACTCCCTTGTAGTGATAAGCAACTTTTTTGTAAAACTCATCAACAAAACCTTCATGACATTCAATGCAAATATTCATAATTAAATTTATAGATCTTATCTCAAGAACATAATGGAAATTACAAAACACTATTGATTCATGGTGTCGTACAGCACGATTCCATAACCACCAATCCTTATCGCGTTGATTAACAACTCCAGTAATATTTTGGACACGCTTGTCAACTGGAGCTTCATAGAAATCATTCACTTCCTTTATTCTTAATGTCACGTCAATATTTGGATTATAAGTGCAACAGCTATACGTCTCACTTACGACATCTTCTCCTATTTCGTCTTCTAAGGCGCTGTCGTTATTATTTTGGTTTTCTTCTCCCAATAACAAGAAAAATTTAAATTATAAGCGTTTGTAGCTTTACAACACACATCGCAATTCATATGAAAAAGTCATGTTCATGCACTAGCAAAAAAGACACTCCCTTGTAGTGATAAGCAACTTTTTTGTAAAACTCATCAACAAAACCTTCATGACATTCAATGCAAATATTCATAATTAAATTTATAGATCTTATCTCAAGAACATAATGGAAATTACAAAACACTATTGATTCATGGTGTCGTACAGCACGATTCCATAACCACCAATCCTTATCGCGTTGATTAACAACTCCAGTAATATTTTGGAAACGCTTGTCAACTGGAGCTTCATAGAAATCATTCACTTCCTTTATTCTTAATGTCACGTCAATATTTGGATTATAAGTGCAACAGCTATACGTCTCACTTACGACATCTTCTCCTATTTCGTCTTCTAAGGCGCTGTCGTTATTATTTTGGTTTTCTTCTCCCAATAACAAGAAAAATTTAAATTATAAGCGTTTGTAGCTTTACAACACACATCGCAATTCATATGAAAAAGTCATGTTCATGCACTAGCAAAAAAGACACTCCCTTGTAGTGATAAGCAACTTTTTTGTAAAACTCATCAACAAAACCTTCATGACATTCAATGCAAATATTCATAATTAAATTTATAGATCTTATCTCAAGAACATAATGGAAATTACAAAACACTATTGATTCATGGTGTCGTACAGCACGATTCCATAACCACCAATCCTTATCGCGTTGATTAACAACTCCAGTAATATTTTGGACACGCTTGTCAACTGGAGCTTCATAGAAATCATTCACTTCCTTTATTCTTAATGTCACGTCAATATTTGGATTATAAGTGCAACAGCTATACGTCTCACTTACGACATCTTCTCCTATTTCGTCTTCTAAGGCGCTGTCGTTATTATTTTGGTTTTCTTCTCCCAATAACAAGAAAAATTTAAATTATAAGCGTTTGTAGCTTTACAACACACATCGCAATTCATATGAAAAAGTCATGTTCATGCACTAGCAAAAAAGACACTCCCTTGTAGTGATAAGCAACTTTTTTGTAAAACTCATCAACAAAACCTTCATGACATTCAATGCAAATATTCATAATTAAATTTATAGATCTTATCTCAAGAACATAATGGAAATTACAAAACACTATTGATTCATGGTGTCGTACAGCACGATTCCATAACCACCAATCCTTATCGCGTTGATTAACAACTCCAGTAATATTTTGGACACGCTTGTCAACTGGAGCTTCATAGAAATCATTCACTTCCTTTATTCTTAATGTCACGTCAATATTTGGATTATAAGTGCAACAGCTATACGTCTCACTTACGACATCTTCTCCTACTTCGTCTTCTAAGGCGCTGTCGTTATTATTTTGGTTTTCTTCTCCCAATAACAAGAAAAATTTAAATTATAAGCGTTTGTAGCTTTACAACACACATCGCAATTCATATGAAAAAGTCATGTTCATGCACTAGCAAAAAAGACACTCCCTTGTAGTGATAAGCAACTTTTTTGTAAAACTCATCAACAAAACCTTCATGACATTCAATGCAAATATTCATAATTAAATTTATAGATCTTATCTGAAGAACTTAATGGAAATTACAAAACACTATTGATTCATGGTGTCGTACAGCACGATTCCATAACCACCAATCCTTATCGCGTTGATTAACAACTCCAGTAATATTTTGGACACGCTTGTCAACTGGAGCTTCATAGAAATCATTCACTTCCTTTATTCTTAATGTCACGTCAATATTTGGATTATAAGTGCAACAGCTATACGTCTCACTTACGACATCTTCTCCTATTTCGTCTTCTAAGGCGCTGTCGTTATTATTTTGGTTTTCTTCTCCCAATAACAAGAAAAATTTAAATTATAAGCGTTTGTAGCTTTACAACACACATCGCAATTCATATGAAAAAGTCATGTTCATGCACTAGCAAAAAAGACACTCCCTTGTAGTGATAAGCAACTTTTTTGTAAAACTCATCAACAAAACCTTCATGACATTCAATGCAAATATTCATAATTAAATTTATAGATCTTATCTCAAGAACATAATGGAAATTACAAAACACTATTGATTCATGGTGTCGTACAGCACGATTCCATAACCACCAATCCTTATCGCGTTGATTAACAACTCCAGTAATATTTTGGACACGCTTGTCAACTGGAGCTTCATAGAAATCATTCACTTCCTTTATTCTTAATGTCACGTCAATATTTGGATTATAAGTGCAACAGCTATACGTCTCACTTACGACATCTTCTCCTATTTCGTCTTCTAAGGCGCTGTCGTTATTATTTTGGTTTTCTTCTCCCAATAACAAGAAAAATTTAAATTATAAGCGTTTGTAGCTTTACAACACACATCGCAATTCATATGAAAAAGTCATGTTCATGCACTAGCAAAAAAGACACTCCCTTGTAGTGATAAGCAACTTTTTTGTAAAACTCATCAACAAAACCTTCATGACATTCAATGCAAATATTCATAATTAAATTTATAGATCTTATCTCAAGAACATAATGGAAATTACAAAACACTATTGATTCATGGTGTCGTACAGCACGATTCCATAACCACCAATCCTTATCGCGTTGATTAACAACTCCAGTAATATTTTGGACACGCTTGTCAACTGGAGCTTCATAGAAATCATTCACTTCCTTTATTCTTAATGTCACGTCAATATTTGGATTATAAGTGCAACAGCTATACGTCTCACTTACGACATCTTCTCCTATTTCGTCTTCTAAGGCGCTGTCGTTATTATTTTGGTTTTCTTCTCCCAATAACAAGAAAAATTTAAATTATAAGCGTTTGTAGCTTTACAACACACATCGCAATTCATATGAAAAAGTCATGTTCATGCACTAGCAAAAAAGACACTCCCTTGTAGTGATAAGCAACTTTTTTGTAAAACTCATCAACAAAACCTTCATGACATTCAATGCAAATATTCATAATTAAATTTATAGATCTTATCTCAAGAACATAATGGAAATTACAAAACACTATTGATTCATGGTGTCGTACAGCACGATTCCATAACCACCAATCCTTATCGCGTTGATTAACAACTCCAGTAATATTTTGGACACGCTTGTCAACTGGAGCTTCATAGAAATCATTCACTTCCTTTATTCTTAATGTCACGTCAATATTTGGATTATAAGTGCAACAGCTATACGTCTCACTTACGACATCTTCTCCTATTTCGTCTTCTAAGGCGCTGTCGTTATTATTTTGGTTTTCTTCTCCCAATAACAAGAAAAATTTAAATTATAAGCGTTTGTAGCTTTACAACACACATCGCAATTCATATGAAAAAGTCATGTTCATGCACTAGCAAAAAAGACACTCCCTTGTAGTGATAAGCAACTTTTTTGTAAAACTCATCAACAAAACCTTCATGACATTCAATGCAAATATTCATAATTAAATTTATAGATCTTATCTCAAGAACATAATGGAAATTACAAAACACTATTGATTCATGGTGTCGTACAGCACGATTCCATAACCACCAATCCTTATCGCGTTGATTAACAACTCCAGTAATATTTTGGACACGCTTGTCAACTGGAGCTTCATAGAAATCATTCACTTCCTTTATTCTTAATGTCACGTCAATATTTGGATTATAAGTGCAACAGCTATACGTCTCACTTACGACATCTTCTCCTATTTCGTCTTCTAAGGCGCTGTCGTTATTATTTTGGTTTTCTTCTCCCAATAACAAGAAAAATTTAAATTATAAGCGTTTGTAGCTTTACAACACACATCGCAATTCATATGAAAAAGTCATGTTCATGCACTAGCAAAAAAGACACTCCCTTGTAGTGATAAGCAACTTTTTTGTAAAACTCATCAACAAAACCTTCATGACATTCAATGCAAATATTCATAATTAAATTTATAGATCTTATCTCAAGAACATAATGGAAATTACAAAACACTATTGATTCATGGTGTCGTACAGCACGATTCCATAACCACCAATCCTTATCGCGTTGATTAACAACTCCAGTAATATTTTGGACACGCTTGTCAACTGGAGCTTCATAGAAATCATTCACTTCCTTTATTCTTAATGTCACGTCAATATTTGGATTATAAGTGCAACAGCTATACGTCTCACTTACGACATCTTCTCCTATTTCGTCTTCTAAGGCGCTGTCGTTATTATTTTGGTTTTCTTCTCCCAATAACAAGAAAAATTTAAATTATAAGCGTTTGTAGCTTTACAACACACATCGCAATTCATATGAAAAAGTCATGTTCATGCACTAGCAAAAAAGACACTCCCTTGTAGTGATAAGCAACTTTTTTGTAAAACTCATCAACAAAACCTTCATGACATTCAATGCAAATATTCATAATTAAATTTATAGATCTTATCTCAAGAACATAATGGAAATTACAAAACACTATTGATTCATGGTGTCGTACAGCACGATTCCATAACCACCAATCCTTATCGCGTTGATTAACAACTCCAGTAATATTTTGGACACGCTTGTCAACTGGAGCTTCATAGAAATCATTCACTTCCTTTATTCTTAATGTCACGTCAATATTTGGATTATAAGTGCAACAGCTATACGTCTCACTTACGACATCTTCTCCTATTTCGTCTTCTAAGGCGCTGTCGTTATTATTTTGGTTTTCTTCTCCCAATAACAAGAAAAATTTAAATTATAAGCGTTTGTAGCTTTACAACACACATCGCAATTCATATGAAAAAGTCATGTTCATGCACTAGCAAAAAAGACACTCCCTTGTAGTGATAAGCAACTTTTTTGTAAAACTCATCAACAAAACCTTCATGACATTCAATGCAAATATTCATAATTAAATTTATAGATCTTATCTCAAGAACATAATGGAAATTACAAAACACTATTGATTCATGGTGTCGTACAGCACGATTCCATAACCACCAATCCTTATCGCGTTGATTAACAACTCCAGTAATATTTTGGACACGCTTGTCAACTGGAGCTTCATAGAAATCATTCACTTCCTTTATTCTTAATGTCACGTCAATATTTGGATTATAAGTGCAACAGCTATACGTCTCACTTACGACATCTTCTCCTATTTCGTCTTCTAAGGCGCTGTCGTTATTATTTTGGTTTTCTTCTCCCAATAACAAGAAAAATTTAAATTATAAGCGTTTGTAGCTTTACAACACACATCGCAATTCATATGAAAAAGTCATGTTCATGCACTAGCAAAAAAGACACTCCCTTGTAGTGATAAGCAACTTTTTTGTAAAACTCATCAACAAAACCTTCATGACATTCAATGCAAATATTCATAATTAAATTTATAGATCTTATCTCAAGAACATAATGGAAATTACAAAACACTATTGATTCATGGTGTCGTACAGCACGATTCCATAACCACCAATCCTTATCGCGTTGATTAACAACTCCAGTAATATTTTGGAAACGCTTGTCAACTGGAGCTTCATAGAAATCATTCACTTCCTTTATTCTTAATGTCACGTCAATATTTGGATTATAAGTGCAACAGCTATACGTCTCACTTACGACATCTTCTCCTATTTCGTCTTCTAAGGCGCTGTCGTTATTATTTTGGTTTTCTTCTCCCAATAACAAGAAAAATTTAAATTATAAGCGTTTGTAGCTTTACAACACACATCGCAATTCATATGAAAAAGTCATGTTCATGCACTAGCAAAAAAGACACTCCCTTGTAGTGATAAGCAACTTTTTTGTAAAACTCATCAACAAAACCTTCATGACATTCAATGCAAATATTCATAATTAAATTTATAGATCTTATCTCAAGAACATAATGGAAATTACAAAACACTATTGATTCATGGTGTCGTACAGCACGATTCCATAACCACCAATCCTTATCGCGTTGATTAACAACTCCAGTAATATTTTGGAAACGCTTGTCAACTGGAGCTTCATAGAAATCATTCACTTCCTTTATTCTTAATGTCACGTCAATATTTGGATTATAAGTGCAACAGCTATACGTCTCACTTACGACATCTTCTCCTATTTCGTCTTCTAAGGCGCTGTCGTTATTATTTTGGTTTTCTTCTCCCAATAACAAGAAAAATTTAAATTATAAGCGTTTGTAGCTTTACAACACACATCGCAATTCATATGAAAAAGTCATGTTCATGCACTAGCAAAAAAGACACTCCCTTGTAGTGATAAGCAACTTTTTTGTAAAACTCATCAACAAAACCTTCATGACATTCAATGCAAATATTCATAATTAAATTTATAGATCTTATCTCAAGAACATAATGGAAATTACAAAACACTATTGATTCATGGTGTCGTACAGCACGATTCCATAACCACCAATCCTTATCGCGTTGATTAACAACTCCAGTAATATTTTGGACACGCTTGTCAACTGGAGCTTCATAGAAATCATTCACTTCCTTTATTCTTAATGTCACGTCAATATTTGGATTATAAGTGCAACAGCTATACGTCTCACTTACGACATCTTCTCCTACTTCGTCTTCTAAGGCGCTGTCGTTATTATTTTGGTTTTCTTCTCCCAATAACAAGAAAAATTTAAATTATAAGCGTTTGTAGCTTTACAACACACATCGCAATTCATATGAAAAAGTCATGTTCATGCACTAGCAAAAAAGACACTCCCTTGTAGTGATAAGCAACTTTTTTGTAAAACTCATCAACAAAACCTTCATGACATTCAATGCAAATATTCATAATTAAATTTATAGATCTTATCTGAAGAACTAATGGAAATTACAAAACACTATTGATTCATGGTGTCGTACAGCACGATTCCATAACCACCAATCCTTATCGCGTTGATTAACAACTCCAGTAATATTTTGGACACGCTTGTCAACTGGAGCTTCATAGAAATCATTCACTTCCTTTATTCTTAATGTCACGTCAATATTTGGATTATAAGTGCAACAGCTATACGTCTCACTTACGACATCTTCTCCTATTTCGTCTTCTAAGGCGCTGTCGTTATTATTTTGGTTTTCTTCTCCCAATAACAAGAAAAATTTAAATTATAAGCGTTTGTAGCTTTACAACACACATCGCAATTCATATGAAAAAGTCATGTTCATGCACTAGCAAAAAAGACACTCCCTTGTAGTGATAAGCAACTTTTTTGTAAAACTCATCAACAAAACCTTCATGACATTCAATGCAAATATTCATAATTAAATTTATAGATCTTATCTCAAGAACATAATGGAAATTACAAAACACTATTGATTCATGGTGTCGTACAGCACGATTCCATAACCACCAATCCTTATCGCGTTGATTAACAACTCCAGTAATATTTTGGACACGCTTGTCAACTGGAGCTTCATAGAAATCATTCACTTCCTTTATTCTTAATGTCACGTCAATATTTGGATTATAAGTGCAACAGCTATACGTCTCACTTACGACATCTTCTCCTACTTCGTCTTCTAAGGCGCTGTCGTTATTATTTTGGTTTTCTTCTCCCAATAACAAGAAAAATTTAAATTATAAGCGTTTGTAGCTTTACAACACACATCGCAATTCATATGAAAAAGTCATGTTCATGCACTAGCAAAAAAGACACTCCCTTGTAGTGATAAGCAACTTTTTTGTAAAACTCATCAACAAAACCTTCATGACATTCAATGCAAATATTCATAATTAAATTTATAGATCTTATCTGAAAAACTTAATGGAAATTACAAAACATTATTGATTCATGGTGTCGTACAGCACGATTCCATAACCACCAATCCTTATCGCGTTGATTAACAACTCCAGTAATATTTTGGACACGCTTGTCAACTGGAGCTTCATAAAAATCATTCACTTCCTTTATTCTTAATGTCACGTCAATATTTGGATTATAAGTGCAACAGCTATACGTCTCACTTACGACATCTTCTCCTATTTCGTCTTCTAAGGCGCTGTCGTTATTATTTTGGTTTTCTTCTCCCAATAACAAGAAAAATTTAAATTATAAGCGTTTGTAGCTTTACAACACACATCGCAATTCATATGAAAAAGTCATGTTCATGCACTAGCAAAAAAGACACTCCCTTGTAGTGATAAGCAACTTTTTTGTAAAACTCATCAACAAAACCTTCATGACATTCAATGCAAATATTCATAATTAAATTTATAGATCTTATCTCAAGAACATAATGGAAATTACAAAACACTATTGATTTATGGTGTCGTACAGCACGATTCCATAACCACCAATCCTTATCGCGTTGATTAACAACTCCAGTAATATTTTGGACACGCTTGTCAACTGGAGCTTCATAGAAATCATTCACTTCCTTTATTCTTAATGTTACGTCAATATTTGGATTATAAGTGCAACAGCTATACGTCTCACTTACGACATCTTCTCCTACTTCGTCTGCTAAGACGCTGTCGTTATTATTTTGGTTTTCTTCTCCCAATAACAAGAAAAATTTAAATTATAAGCGTTTGTAGCTTTACAACACACATCGCAATTCATATGAAAAAGTCATGTTCATGCACTAGCAAAAAAGACACTCCCTTGTAGTGATAAGCAACTTTTTTGTAAAACTCATCAACAAAACCTTCATGACATTCAATGCAAATATTCATAATTAAATTTATAGATCTTATCTGAAGAACTTAATGGAAATTACAAAACACTATTGATTCATGGTGTCGTACAGCACGATTCCATAACCACCAATCCTTATCGCGTTGATTAACAACTCCAGTAATATTTTGGATTGTCAACTGGAGCTTCATAGAAATCATTCACTTCCTTTATTCTTAATGTCACGTCAATATTTGGATTATAAGTGCAACAGCTATACGTCTCACTTACGACATCTTCTCCTATTTCGTCTTCTAAGGCGCTGTCGTTATTATTTTGGTTTTCTTCTCCCAATAACAAGAAAAATTTAAATTATAAGCGTTTGTAGCTTTACAACACACATCGCAATTCATATGAATAAAGTCATGTTCATGCACTAGCAAAAAAGACACTCCCTTGTAGTGATAAGCAACTTTTTTGTAAAACTCATCAACAAAACCTTCATGACATTCAATGCAAATATTCATAATTAAATTTATAGATCTTATCTCAAGAACATAATGGAAATTACAAAACACTATTGATTCATGGTGTCGTACAGCACGATTCCATAACCACCAATCCTTATCGCGTTGATTAACAACTCCAGTAATATTTTGGACACGCTTGTCAACTGGAGCTTCATAGAATTCATTCACTTCCTTTATTCTTAATGTCACGTCAATATTTGGATTATAAGTCCAACAGCTATACGTCTCACTTACGACATCTTCTCCTATTTCGTCTTCTAAGGCGCTGTCGTTATTATTCACTCACCACTAATGATGGCTGTAGCTAATAACCAGGGAACCACAGTCCTAAAAGAAATCACAGGCATTGCAGTACACGAATGCAAACCATTTCAAGACAGGCTATGCTACTTACCAAGATTTTCCGGCGACCAAACACAAGGCCTTTCGTGCGCTCGAAAACTGGTTCATGGATCCACAGTGGAAGACATAGCAGAACATTGCCCCATGCATTGCCAACAGTCAAACCTAATGATCATATCGGAAACGGGGTCAGAAGAATTCCTCATCACGCACCCGAAAGCAAACACGACAATCAGCTGCCCTAAAAGCACCACTAACCTCGGGGAGGAAATGTTAAACCTACCAGGGGCGTTTAAAATCAACTTACCATGCAAGTGCCAGCTATTAGTAGACAAGGACATTGTCATAAAACCATCAAATAACCATGCGTTTTTGCCTACCTTCCATAACCTATCAGAATGCCTAAACAGTAACTGGACCACAAACTTGCCACGTTTCAACCTAACCTCAGAAAAAGAAGTAAGGCTGAACATGTACAGAGAATGGAAAAAACAGGAACACCTCGCCCACGTGAAAATACACCAGGGTAACCACACCTTCATGTTCACGTGGAACATAGTCCTGTCAATAGCTGTAATTTACTTACTCCTACGAAGACCAACAATACTCGCATTGGCACAGACAGCCCACACGGAAAACGGGGCCCCCCAAGCACCCGGAGGGGCACGCAGGAATACTGGCTGGGCGTAACAACGTGGCTAATCGGAGGAATAGTGATCGGCATCATATTATACGGTCTGCTGAAACACTACCTTACCTCCCGTAAAAAACACAAACCACCCCGTCAGAACACCGAAACTGAAGGTTTAAAACAAAAAAGCCAGGAAAATTTAGAGATATCAAGCGTGGCAGCAGATGGACGCCATCAGGTACCAAGAACCTTCATGCTGAAAATTGACGAATCATCAGAATTAGGCAAGACATTGACCGAAGGTGTGGCTCATCAGCTACAGGAAACGCGCGCATAGTAGACGAGCAATAAGCCAGGTCACACAAATTTGCATAGAACAAGCAAACAACTAGATAGGATATAAGCAAAGAGTAACTAATTTCATAAAGAGAAGACACTGGGCCTAAAAGCTTTGATGTTTGCCGACACGTTTCGTTGACCTCGGCTCTTTAAACTGGTAGTACAACGACGTTGCCGGTATTTACAAAATTTGTGGCAATGCGGTGTTGCCATTTCTGAAATCATAGTTTCAGCAGAGAGTTTTGGATTAGAAAATAGCGTTTTCAGAATTGACTGCTGAGATAGAGATGAAACCCGAAAATATTCTTATTCTTTGTTTGACATTTTATTTAATAACAATTACATGGTATAAAATATAGAAAAGAGAGCTTATAAGTCATTATTTTTTGCTATTACTTCGATCAGGCAGTAAATTGGAAAATCGTAAAAAAATAACAATAAACTAAATACAAGTTTTTATTTTACATTAACATGACATGATATCTAAACTAAACTATTCTACATTTATTATACTTTACAAGTTCATTAAAATATTTATTTTTCTATTTTTTTTTGAAGTATTTCTAAAATCAGAATTGCTGTGTTTTAATAAATAATAAATTCTTAATCTAGTATATAATTTGACCAGATAAATAAATGGAAAATTTGGACATGGATGTTTATATTCTACTTTTTTAAAAAGGGCAAACATGTTTTTGCCTGGGTTATCCAACAAATGTTCTTCTATATTGTTAAAAAATATTTGTTCTAGTTGGTAAATAAATGCATAAAATGACCCATGAGGTGTCTTTAAGCTACCAAATGGCTGTGTCTCATTTGATTTGTAGGCTTTGTAATGAATGAATAAATTAGTGTTGTCGTCTAATTTTTCGTTTTGCTGGGAGAATTGAGTGCACGTATCGCAAAGGTGAATTTTTAAACATTTGCTTATCAAATATCCACAAACATACTTAAATGCGTTTTGCTCAGGTAATGACAAATGATACTAATCACAATTATCTAGTTTCATAGAAATCTTATTTTCAGAAGATATTATGTCTGATTGAATAAGAAAGGGTGAAGAATTAGATAAAGAGAAGTCGGAAATTTCTGTGACAACAGTGTCAAAATCTTCAATACAATTCATGTCTGCTGTATGAATGTATGCAGTCATAAATGACTTTTTAAATCCACGGCTAAATTGTATCGGTGTAGGATTGACTGTATTTCCATGTTGTTTCCGGATATATCCAAAATAATTCTCCACACAGTCCTGATTTAACCGTCGTGTCAAAATAAACTTAAAACCTTTTTGTTCTAAATTTGGCCATAAATGAATAAGAGATTTTATTGAAATTGTCCAACATTTGATAAATTTGACATTAACTCTTTTACCTGTACTTCTATTGTAAACAGCTAATTTACTTAAGAAATAAATCATTTCACTTAAAAACTCAGTTTGCATAGAGTTTCCCTGAAAAGGCTTGCTATGTAATTTTGGAGTATCAAATGTTGAAGAATTGAAAATGTCAAAACATTTATCAAATTTGTCCAAGAGTTAAGCTGTTCCCATGGCCTCTAGAGGCAGTGCTCCTAAACTAACATATGTCTCTAAAGATGCAGCAACAGTACTGCTAATTATTTGGGTTGCAAACTTGACTCGCATTTTCTCAAATGATGTGGGTTGAATGTGACATTTTATTAATTTAGGAGCTAACCTATTATTTCTCTTAATGTCACTTTCATAAAAACTATTCTATCTTATCTTATAAAACATTTCTTTTTCACCTACAACAATCTTGGTATTTTCAGAGGTCACTCCTAAAACTTTTGATAACTCAATGCAGTTTGATCCCATATCTGTTATTAAACATACTACATCAAGGCCTATGAATGACAACCATTTAACAATTTTATTAATTAGAAATAACATATCTTGAGCACTATAGTTGGTTTGTGAAAATAAGTAAGCAATAGCCTGCTTCCAATTAGCTTTAAGTCCTCGGACCATAAACACTGTTGCAGAAGAAGCAGGTTTTAATGTTTTATTTTCACCATTGTCTTCAAATCCAACTATTTCATCCCGAGAAATATTATAATACAAATTTGCTTTAATAGACATTTCACATCCAGACACAATACATAAACTTTATCTAATTCATTCATTTTACTCACCTTAATCTTTAGCAGCTGAAATAAATTTTCATTTATTCCTGGTGAAAACTTTACTGCTTCTACAAATCGACAAATTGATCTGTAAGAAGGTAAACAGAACATTCTTTGTAGGAACCTATAACATTTAGGGCTTAAGAAATAAACAGAAAGAGCAAATTCTTTACATGAGTTTGAATATCTTCTACCATGTCCAGATTTTTTGTATAATTCTACCTCAGTTTTGACAAATTGAGCAACTTGTGGACTCAAGAATTTATCACACATTGATTTAAAATATTCCTCAGATGGGTGTTCTAAAGTATTAAGAGATACTTCTAAGTCATCTTTTAACTTTTCAATTTCTGTCTTTAAAATTGAATTTTCACTCGGCAGTTTAGATTTTCGCGGAGTTGAAGAACTTAGAACATTCTCAGTTTGGGTTTCTACAGGCTACAGGAACATAAGGGTGGAGTTACAAATGTAGACTGAGGTTGAAGTGGTGGAAGAATTTCAATATTCTGGAGAATATTTATTTTCTGTCCCTTGCTTGAACAACCAGCTTCGAGTCCAGGTTGGACCTGCTGATCTAAAATGTAAAAAATATCATAGTTTGCTAACTCTATATTGCACTAATGAAATGTGGTTCACTTACATGTTTCAGTTATTGTATATTTGCGTGGCTCGGCACTGAATAATAGGCCTGAAGATTTATCTCGACCATCTTTGAACATGTCTAAATCAAAATGAACACTGCAAACTCTATAATTGTTGTAACATTTTTCAGCACTCGTGCCCAAGAGCACTCGTGCGCATTGCCTCAGCCAATGAAAACATCTGCAATAATGCAGTGTTAATTAAACTGTGTATTTTTTAAGAAAATTCTGAATACTTACTTTACTTCATCTTTTGGAATTCTAAAATATTTGATGCTTAAATCAGAACTGCTTTTTCTATTCATGCATCTTTTGTAAATACAGTTTGTCCCACTCGATCGGACCACGATCGGATCTTTTGCTGAGACTCCATTGTTTGTAGAAAAGAGCACTATATACACTAGGGACCAAAGCGAATTTACAGTATTCACACTATATTATTAAATAGCCCGTACACGTTTTATAAAACAGCAAAAATCTAGTAACCACCATGCACTGCACACTAATCAAAAAAACAACGCGAAAAAGTAAGGTTCAGGTTGAGAATGATAAAATCTGAAACCGCCCAGAGTTGCCAAATTTCTTATTTTCAATTATTCACAATCACGCAGTGCTGTGTATGTCCTGCGTCTTTGCGTCAATTAATTAACTGCATATGATTCTTCAGCAGGTTTATGAAGTTGTATGGCCAAATGTAATGACTTTTATATGTTTCATGGCAAAAAAGACAGATAACTACGTGTTCTACTTCTACGTTATTTAACCAACGGAAGCAGCTAGAATTTTACCCATAACTTTGGAATTAGCAAATACATGACAACATGGCTCGTATAAATTCCGAATGCTACCGATTCATGACGACGGCAACCGATGCGCCCTTTAAACGGGTAGTAATACCCATCTCTCTCCGTTTTTCGGTTCCTTGTCTTACTGGCATCTCTTTATGAAATTAGTTACTCTTTGATATAAGTATATTTAAGACTAGAAAAATACGTAGATACAATAAATACTAATAATAAAGGTGTATAACAGGTCGCCGAAGGCGAGAGGCAAAAGTGATCATACACAACTGACCACAGAAAGACCCCTCGCGGAGCAAAACATGGTTATCCGGGAAACAGGGAGGCCAGTCCCCAAGTTGCACCTGGAAAACATACACCTCCGGTACGAATCCCTTAAAAGAAATAGCAGGTAACAATTGGCAGACCCAAACTGACTCATAGAGTAACATACTCGGGGCAAGTCGGGACGAACATGGTGCTGTAAGCGCAGCACCCGGGCCTTTAGCCGCCGTCGACTGCACGGAAAACCTTGGTAATGCTGGGCTAAAAGAAGAAAGAGAAGAAGAAACAGAGAAAAATAGAGAGAAGTGGGAAATATTGAGCTTACATGACTCCATTATTTCTTTTTTTTTCTACCTTTTCACTTCGGCGACCAGTTAAACAATGAATTAGGTTGTAAGGGTAACATTTTGCATATGTAGGGTGCAAACTCAGTAATTTCGTAAAGCTTACATAGTCTAAATAATTAAGCAAAACAATAAACATAATTTACAAAATACTTATTTAAGTAAGTTGACCGACCGTTACGCCCTCTCCCGCCAGGACAGCACAACCTGAAAACCCACAACACGAGCGACCATCCCGCGCACTTCGAAGATGACAAGGAAAGTCACAAGAGGGCGCCACCACCCGCGAACTGAGTAACGGGTCTCTGGTGCGCAGAAAGACAAGATGAAGCAGGACAAGGCCACCCTCCACGAAGGAGCGACAGATTCCAGGATAACCACATGAGGGACAACGAGAGGAGCATAATAAACTTAGGTTACGAATTGTCACACGATGTAAATAAAGCCATAGGGCACGTAGTCTATACAGTTAAGTTAAGAATATGTGTCCGGGGCGAACACTCTTCAGAGGGGGGAGATGTCACAGATAACATAAATTGCACGATGTTCCGTTACCTAGTCTTGCCCCGGTCTCCCCCAGTACACCGTCTGAATCAGCAAGACTGGCAAATTGGGGTCATGATGTGGGTATTTAAACAGCGTTTCAAACCATCTAAAAGCACTGGTCTCTAGGCGGTCTTCGAGCAACAGTCCCAACTTTCTAGTGTCCGGACGGCTCGTTACCTTCTTGGAAGCCCAGGCTGAAAAGACAAGGGTTCATTCGCATACCACGAGGTTTTTTTTTTTTTTTTTTTTTTTTATTACTCCTAGATACATCAGCAATCTGCCAATAAGGCAATGAGCTTTACATTTGACAAAGTTAATGAATGACATGTAGAGTTTCACTCCAGTGAGTGATCTCTTTATAAATAGATTCAATTGCTACAACCTAAGTATGTTTAAAACTAATTAACTAATTAAACTATTTAAACAGACGCTTCAGCCTGCGCTGTTCCCTAGCCTCGCCCGATATTATTTGTCTATCTAATGCGTTGGGATGCACTGAGAGTCTCTCGCTGTATCTCACACTGTATCGTTGGACAGTTGCCAATACGGACTCCATTGGAATGTCGTGTAATATTATTTCGTTGGAAATGTAGAAAGGCGCATCAACAATCATACGCAATACTTTGTTCTGGAACCTCTGCAGTATAGCGATGTTAGAGTCACTAGCGGTACCCCATAACTGAATACCATAAGTCGAGATGGGCTTAAGAATGGATTGGTAGAGCAACAGTTTGTTGTCCAAAGAGAGTTTCGATTTGCGGCCTATCAGCCTAGTTGAGTCCTAGTTGTTTGCGTTTTGTGAATATATGTTTTTTCCATGTAAAACGCCTGTCTAAATGCATGCCAAGATACTTAGCTTCTTCTGCTTGTGGGAGCTGACAGTTATTGATTTTTACTGGCGGACAGGTTTCTTTCCGTAGAGTGTATGTGACATGAACGGACTTCGTTTCGTTGGCTTTTATGCGCCATTTTTTTAGCCAGATTTGCAACTTGTTAAGGTTCAGTTGGAGGTTTCTACCACGAGGTGACCGTCTGAACTCTTGACACTGTCAGTACCTAAAGTAAGTCCTTTGGGCGTGTCGGTCATAGGGGCTCCCTGCTCGTATCGAGCGGGTTTCGCTTGGCGACACTTCAGGAGGGCTTACGCACCTACACCTACACACACCCACACACAACCCCCTCTTGGACAGTGTTCGATGTGCGTCCCGCCAGCGGCGGTGCTAGCGGCCCTCCTAATCTGGGGGTAAGAGTTAGCCTAATAGTAATTCAGTGCCGAATAGAGGAGACATACTTGAGCTACAGTCTTGTTTCTCTTCCTACCTCTACTACGTTACCCCCTAATCGTGACAATATGGACATTTTTTAAGCATTCTGATTCTGATGATCCTAAAATCAGAAAATCGTCCAAGTAGTTTACACACTCTATTTTATTTGCTCGAAGAGACTCTATAACCGGTCTCATCAGTTTCGTAAACGTATGTGGGGCTGAGGATAACCCAAAAGGCAAGCAGGTGAACTCATAAAGGACACCATCAAAATAAAACCTTAAATATTTGCGATAAGACTCATGAATAGGCAGTAAATAGTAAGCGTGCTTTAAATCAATGGTAGCTGCATATGATTTTTTTCTAATTAGTTTGCAGGCTATGCGAGCATCCTCTATTTTAAAGTGCGTAACGACCAGAAATTCATTAAGCTCCTTCAGGATTAAAATAAACCGTTTTTTTGCCGTTTGGTTTATCTGCAAGAATAATTTTTGACAGGAACTGTCCGGACACCGCTCTGCATTTGCGAACGGATCCGATTGCAAGCAACTTTGATATTTCAGCTTGTATATTTTCATCCTCTGCAAAATCAATTTTTCTTTTGGAAATTGGAGCGTGTAATTGATTTGGGATTATTTGAAAAGGGATGGTATATCCCTGTATCCAACTCAAGACAATTGAGTTTGAAGTGAGGTTTTTCCATTGTTTGAGAAATTTACCTAGGCGGCCCGCATAGGCTTGTGAACTTACCTTTACTCCCTCTTCCGTTTTTCCTGAGGTCTTCAGCGGGGGTTCCTCAGATTGTTCGAACGGAAGGGCCTGGACATGTTAAAACGGCTGCCAGTTTAAACGGCGATTGGTTTGTGGGAGTCGAGAGGCACTGCCCCTTGCTTGATGGGACCTTTTTAGCGGGGAACCTTTTGTGGAGGATGAAGGTAGCTTCAGTTCGTTACTGACTGCCTCTATAGTTTTAATAGACTTGAGCCGTTCTGCAAAGTCTGTTCCAAACAAAAACTCTGAGGGCGTACTGTTCTCAGTAATGCTCTTCATATTTTTAAGATGAGGAACTAGTAGGTTTTGTCGTGTAACAGATACTCTGGGGTACAAATTTGTAAAGATTCGTTCGGAGTCCAACAAATTTGTGAGGAAATTTCGACTCTTGTCGAATATCGGGAGGAAACTTGTCAATGTGAGTTAACACAGTGGTAAGTCCTCTCCCCAGTGCACATAGTCCCTTTCCTAATTGAGATTGTATCTGGGACTGAGAAGAGTCGGCGGTAAGATGGGGTTTTTGTAATGCAGCCACCACTTCAGGATTAAGTTTTGGTAGTTAGCTCGGGCAAGTTGTCTGGCCAAGAATATTTGTCTAATAATATCAGTGCTTCCTCTTTTGGAAACCCTTGTTTAATAGTTGAACCCCATCGAGTCACTAGCTGCTCGTGAAATAAAATTTTGACTCCCGATTTACTGCCTGGTTCCTCACCCAAAATTTCAAGTACATTATTAGGTAAATTAACGTTGTTTTGAACAACAACCTCGTCATCAGGACTAGGGAAATCCACGCTAGATGCATCAAGATCAAGGCAGTCATCCGAAACGACGCTACATGCGCCGGTCCGGACTTGTCCGAGATTGTCGCGTTGTTCCACTACAGGTGGTAACACCGACGACCTCTCACTCCCACTCGGTGGCTTATGAGAACGATCGCTTTGCGATTGCGTCGACGAAATGGAACGTGATCGCGCCCGACTACAAGAAGGGCGCGGGGAGCGGGATCGCCTATGTTTATGCCGATGCAGTCGGTCAGCCCGGCGATCACGTGATCTTAAACGAGACTTTTTGCGTAACATCGCCTCAAGTCTGTCAAGACGTTTTCTAACTTTTTTTGGAATGTCCGAATCGCTACTGGACGAGTCACGTTTCCTCTTATTCTTACGACCCATTTTTTAACTGCAATAAAAAAGAAATTTAATGGGCCTCTTAAAGGCCGCTTGAAAGTATTTATAGGTTAAAAATGTAGTTTAACCAAGTTAAATAACACATGGAATGAAAGTGAGTAAATTAAACGAGCGACAAATGTAACAGACGCAGACGGTGCAAAAAACTTACATTTTTATGAATTGGATTCTGCTAAACTTTTTCACACAAAATGCACGCGGTTCGACGACCTTATACTCGGAGCACAAGAAACTCAATGACGAACCAAGGCGATTCTAGTCGTGCTGGTGGGCAGGGCCGTAGTAGAGATTTTCTTTAAACCTTGTGCTCGGTAGAGAAGTGACACGTACTACAGTATATTCAATTATGTAATATTGAGGACTGGACCCGAAATATAATAGTACAATTTACTCTAGTACTAACTTTACTCCATTTGAATTGATACTAGGACACACAAACTCAAGAGATCCAATGAATCTCATACCGTCTCATGTTTATACCGAATATATCGATAATCATAAAAATAAAACACAAATTCTTTATGACCAAATTGCGGGTAAAACTTAAGAAAATAAAGAAAGAATAATAAATAAAATCAAACAAAAAAAATCTAATTGTAATCTATAAATAGGTTGTCAAGTTTACAAAAAGTCTGAAAATCGATCAGCAAAAACAAAAAGTAAATATTTAGGCCCCTTCATTTTAAACGAAATCCTTCCAAATAATAAAATAAAAATTCGAAATCCTAAAGGCGCAGTTACACGGCGCGTGGTTTGGCAAACCACGTACTTGATGCGTAGTTCGCCTGGTTTGGCTCTTTGCAAACCAGAGGTGACAAAACGAGAGGTAGTGGATGGCATCGTACATGAGAGGTAGAGACAGGTTGTCTTAAAAATATCCATTCTTTATAAGATTTCTTTTTTCTTTTTTTTTTGTGTGCGTAAATTAAAAATTATAAGGGATGCTAGGTGATTCAGATAAAAAAAAAAAGGTTGAGAATTGTCAATTGTTGACTTGAGATTGATGTCATTACTTTAGAATACGATTTAGTCGCGAATTTTGAGCTGAAAACCGAAGAAAAACGCGGAAACGATAATACGGTTGACGAGTTATCGCGTGGTGAATTTGGTTTTTCTTCCCTGCTTGTTTTTTTGGAGAATACTTTGGCTGTGCCCTAATCCTAAACCAGTGCTGGCGTCAAATGAGGAGTTTTGGACGATCGGTTTGAGGTGAACAGGATAGGCCGAGATCTGAAGTACTACACACTGGTACACGACGATACCGACAGTGGTGCCAAAGAAAGCAGATGAGGAGAGGTCCGTCATTTTGATTGACACATAGGACTCTTTCAATTTAAACAGTGAACCTGAGCCTAAATTAACAATTTCAGACACTGTAAGTAGTAGATAAGTGGTTTAATCTATTTAGGGATTGTTTGACAGGATGTAAATTTAATTACAGTAGTGATTATTGATTTCCAAACAGTCGCCTGTGTTAGAAATTAGATAGTAAATTAAGTTAGATTCGCGGTAGGTAATTATAGTTAGGTTTAGTTATTGCCCCTTGGAAAAATAACTTGGCATCCCTTTGGGTTATAAAGATCAGTTTTTTTGTAAATTCTTTTTGATTTTTATTTTTCTTCAATTTAACTTAAATCAAAGAATGGATAAAAATCAAGATAATCACTCTCGAGAAAGTTTAGATGATATAATTATGCGAATAGATAAAAGTCCAACGGTTCAGGAACGGAGGGAGACCTTCGGAACGACCTAGTCCCGAGAGTGATTCTCTTAACATGGCATCCCTGGTGGGGAATCAAGGGAATTCCCAAAGCGAGTATAGTAAAGACTCGAGTTGTCGAGCTCACGGCTTGGATAGAGTTGACCGGGACAAATCAGATGAAGTAGTTAGGCAGGTAGATAGCTTAGATACAAACATTTTGCTAGCAAGGGCAATTCAAGAATTAACAGCAAATTTAGAGTTAATTAAAACTGGTGGAAAGCATACTGTACTTTCAAGCTTTGAAGGAGCCACTCATGAGGATCCGAAAGGGTTTAATTAGGGAAATGTCTCAATATTTTGAAAACGTTGGTATTACTGATAGTCATGAGCAGGTTAAAAAAATGTTAGAACGTTTGAGGGGAAGAGCCGCAAAGTGGGGGACCAGGTTTAAGCTTTATCCTGTAGGATTCGGAGAATTTAGTCGCAAATTTTTAGAATTCTTTGACGGTCATGCGGTAAAAATTGAACTAACTACCAGAATTTACAGCGAAAAACAGGGTCAAAAGGAGAGTACAGAAGACTTCATCGCTAGGAAAAGAGGACTGGCAGCAAGGATTGATCAATTTGATTCCAATAATGAAGAGTCGTTGATCAGTATTATTTTGATGGCGTTACGACCTGAGATAAAATCGAGATTGAGAGGACTCCATTTCAGAACTTTAGAACAGTTGGAAGTGGCGGCTGTACAGGTGGAAATGGACTTGGAAGAATTATCAGCAAACAATGCTAAACAAAAATTTACTTCTGATGTAAATAAAGCCTATCCAAAAAATCCTCAAGAACGGCGAATAAATTCGGAGCAGCGGGAGAATGATCGAAGACCGATACAATGTTATATTTGTAATGGACCTCATCCGGCTCGGTACTGTTCCCAAACTAAAGAACCGGGTCAGCCGCGAAGACTGGCAGCAATTGGAGAAATACCCCAGGAGCTCTTCCGAGATTCAAACCGCCAAGATGATTATGAACCTGAATGGAACGAACCAAAAAACTACCCCAGGACCGGTACTCACCAACAACCGAGTCCGGTCCGCAAGGCAAAGTGAATACTGCAGAGCATTCCAGACCGCAATATCTGCGGCCTATTATACCAGTAGAGTTGGGTCAAAAAGAAATAAAAACTCTATTGGATCCTGGATCTGATCTTAATCTAATAAGTTTAAGGCATTTGAATAATCCAATTATAAGTGAGAATCGGATTATGCTTAGGCTAGCTGCACAGGGGCAACAGGTACACACTCTAGGGATGACTCGAGTTCAATTCGCGATAAAACAGGGGCAGTTTGAAATGAATTTTCATGTAGTTGAAGACTTGGGACACGATATGATCCTAGGAATGCCTTGGTTTGTAGAACAGAAAGTAGTCCTAGACTTTTATCGTAGTTGTATGAATTACGGCGAGCGTGAGCGCAACACCATATTCTGGAAAACCAAAACTTTAAATAGTTTGGGAAACGTTAAATTACCCGAAGTGAACGATGAGCGTTTCGGGAAACTACTAAGGGAATTTCTAGAAGTGTTCCAGATTGGGATGCAACAACCAACTACTCAGACTACAACTCACAGGATTCACTTGAAGAGAGATATTATCATTAATAAGAAATGTTATCCAATGGCTCCGGCAAAGAAGCGAATTTTATATGAACAAATAGATGAGATGCTCCAGGCTGGTGTGATAGAACCCTCTATTTCGCCATTCGCTTCGCCTCCAGTCTTGGTAACCCGTCCAGGAAAAAGTCCGAGATTTTGTGTAGACTACAGGGAGCTCAACAAAATAACTATGGACGAAACTTCAGGCTTACCAAGAATACCAGACGCCCTCAAAAACCTGGCCCAGGCGAAGATTTTTAGTGTTTTAGACCTCAAAAGTGGATATTGGCAGGTTCCATTAGAGCCTGCTGATAAACCAAAAACTGCTTTCACTACCCCCGACGGAACGGCTTATCAATTTACCGTAATGCCGTTTGGACTCAAAAATGCTCCGGCAACCTTTCAAAGGTTGATGGCCGGGGAGGTTCTTGTGGGTTATGTGAATAAATTTACACAGGTATACCTAGATGACGTAATTATTTACAGTGATACTGAAGAAGACCATTTGCGACACCTGAGGCTTGTTTTGGAAAGGCTAAGGATACATGGCCTTCGAGCTTCAGCGGAAAAATGTCACATAGGCCTGGAAAGTCTTGACTATCTTGGATTTCGAGTTCAGGGTGATTTCATCTTTCTTCAGAAAAAGCATTTAAGACAAGTAGAAGAATTTAAAATCCCGAAAAACCATAAACAACTACAGGCATTTCTTGGTACCTGTGGGTGGTTAAGGGAACACATTTCGCGATATTCAGAGATTACCGCACCATTAACCGAGTTATTAAAAGGAAAGGCCAGTAGGTTGATTTGGACGGAGGTTGAGGATGTTGCCTTCGAAAGAGTGAAACAAGCAGTTGCTCAAGCTCAACCCTTACATCGACCGGACTTCAGTCAAACATTTGTGCTACAGACGGATGCCAGCCAGAATGGAATGGCGGCTGTTTTATATCAAGAACCTGAAGTGAGTAAAAAGTATATTGTATCATTTGCTAGTGCGAAGTTTAAGCCCAACGAGCGACGTCTACACGTAAACGAGCAAAGTGCTTGGCGCTCGTTTGGGCTATCAATCATTTTCGACACTATTTAGATGATAAACCGTTTGTGGTTCGAACGGATAGTCGGTGCTTGACATGGCTAGAAAAATTTCGTGACACCAAGGCAAAACTCACCAGATGGGCTCTTCAGTTGCAAGAGTATTCTTTTGTAATCGAGCATGTAAAAGGAACGGAAAACCATCTTCCAGATTTGCTCAGCAGAAAGCCCGAAGAAATGGAATATGTAGGGGAACCGGATAACGAGCGTTTAGTGCCACCAGGAGCTGATAACAACTACAAATTGACAGAGACAATACTTAATAATCAAAACCCAGGATTATGTAACCTAGACCGGGACACTCTATATGATAGAGTGGCGCAAGAGCAAAAAAAAGTGGAACACATTGTCAACACCATAGCAACCATCTTAGCCCTCAGAGAAAGCAATGAGATACTTAAGCCGGCGCAAGAAAGATTAATGAGAAGATTTACTGTAGAAGAAGGCCTTCTTTGGAGAAGACATCCCGAAGGTGACCGACTCGTGGTCCCTCGGAAACTGATTGAACAAGTGATACACACTTTTCATGACGTAGAACATGCCGCTCATCCTGGAACTGCGGAAACTAGTCGAAAAATTAGCAAATATTATTTCTGGGAATACATGCACCGAGATGTTGGGCGATATATCGCCAATTGTATTATTTGTAGCATCGCCAAGACTGTTAAACGTCAGAGTGTAGCCCCCCAGAGACCACGGATACCGAAGTTTCCATGGGAAATGGTGTCTGTGGACGTACTTGGACCTTATCCAGAAGCGAAACGGACCCACAACAAATATATTGTTTTGGTTGAAGACGTGTTTTCTAAATGGGTGGAAGCGTTTACTTTTAAAACAGTGGAATCCAAGAAAATCGTCGATGTATTAGAACGAGAAATTTATCCACGATATGGAGTACCGCGGTTTATAGTAACGGATAATGGAGGTTTTTTTATTAGTAAGTTGTTAAACAAATCGTGTGATCGACACAAAGTAACACAGCTCTATAGTGCGGCTTACCACAGAGCAAATCCCGTGGAAAGGCGTGTCCAAGAATTGAAAAAAGTTTTTCGAGTACTTCTCTTAGAACGTCCAGAATCTCTTTGGGAAGAAAAATTACCTTTGGCTCTTCAGGTGCTACGCAGTCGCACTAATGCGGCCACGGGAGAAACGCCCTCAGCCATTATTTTAGGATACGAGATACCAGTGCCAGGTGAATGGCAATCTCAGTTTAGCAAAAGAAGGAAGTTATTGACCCCACAAGAAAGAAGAAGGAAAAATTAAATCGTAGTAGGAAGACAACTTAAATATCAAGCGAAGGTTTATCCTGTACAAAAATGCTCCCCGAAAATAACTTTTAAAGTGGGTGACCGGGTAAATATTCGATCTCACAAACCTGCTTTTTTTGCTCCAGCTTGGCGAGGACCTGGAATTGTTACAAAGGTGTTATCAGAAACTACTTATGAGATAGAACTAGAGGGATGTACGACAATCAGTCATATTGACGATTTACGACCAAGTAAAATAGGTAATCAAATCGCCTTTAAATATCCACTGGATGATCAAGGTGTTTCGGTTAGAATACCAGCGGCGTTGTCTTGCCAAGAGAACTCAAATGTTGAATGGGGATGCCGTCATGTTGAAGATTTCCGAAGAGTCGAGTCAACCACCATAGAAGTAATTTCTGATAAAGAGAAAACTGCCGGAAGACAAGGAGAAATGCCAAATGTAGCTCAAGTGACCTCAGGCGAACATGCATGGAAACAAATAGAACTTGACGTAGCTTCTATCGTAACGGCGACTCAATATCGAATAGAGAAAACGTGAGATTTAGAAGAAAATATTTAATTAGCTTATTAGAGGTAGCATTAGACGATTTTAGAAGTAAAATAGTATGTTTTTCCGGAAATGTAAATGACGTTAATTAACTCAGCACTGAAGAGAAAAGTGAACGCTTTTATCTTTAGTGTTGAGTCTTAGGAGGGGGGTGTCTTAAAAATATCCATTCTTTTTTTTTTTGTGTGCGAAAATTAAAAATTATAAGGGATGCTAGGGTGATTCAGGTGAAAAAAAAAAGGTAGAGCATTGTCAATTGTTGACTTGAGATTGATGTCATTAATTTAGAATACGATTTAGTCGCGAATTTTGAGCTGAAAACCGAAGAAAAACGCGGAAACGATAATACGGTTGACGAGTTATCGCGTGGTGAATTTGGTTTTTCTTCCCTGCTTGTTTTTTTGGACAATACTTTGGCTGTGCCCTAATCCTAAACCAGTGCTGGCGTCAAATGAGGAGTTTTGGACGATCGGTTTGAGGTGAACAGGATAGGCCGAGAGCTGAAGTACTACACACTGGTACACGACGATACCGACAGTGGTGCCAAAGAAAGCAGATGAGGAGAGGTCCGTCATTGTGATTGACACATAGGAGGGACTCTTTCAATTTAAACAGTGAACCTGAGCCTAAATTAACAATTTCAGAGACTGTAAGTAGTAGATAAGTTGTTTAATCTATTTAGGGATTGTTTGACAGGATGTAAATTTAATTACAGTAGTGATTATTGATTTCCAAACAGTCGCCTGTGTTAGAAATTAGATAGTAAATTAAGTTAGATTCGCGGTAGGTAATTATAGTTAGGTTTAGTTATTTCCCCTTGGAAAAATAACTTGGCATCCCTTTGGGTTATAAAGATCAGTTTTTTGTAAATTCTTTTTGATTTTTATTTTTCATCAATTTAACTTAAATCAAAGAATGGATAAAAATCAAGATAATCACTCTCGAGAAAGTTTAGATGATATAATTATGCGAATAGATAAAAGTCCAACGGTTCAGGAACGGAGACCTTCGGAACGACCTAGTCCCGAGAGTGATTCTCTTAACAGTATGTCCTGGCTTCTTCTTATGATTTTAGTAGGTGTTTTTTTTTTTTGTTTGTTGTTTGTTGTTTGTTGTTTGCTGGTATCTCAACCGATTTCTTTGTTTGGTTGGGGATGGTATGATTTGGTCAAGAATTGTATAACCAGACAGTGCACCTGCTATACAAAGGAATAACTGAAAAGAACCACTACCACCCAAGGTATTCTTGGACAACGCACAGGCTTGATAGAATTCTAATCAGTTTGGAATGCTGCAACCAGACAAGGCACTTGTTACAGCAGGAAGGAAGGTATGTGTGTTTATTTGTAAAGGGAATTAACTGAGAAGAACCACTCCCACTCAAGGTATACTTGGGCACCGCACAGGCTTGAGAGAATTCTAATCAGTTGTTTTTTTGAAGGTTTTTGCTCGAAGGACCAATGTAAATTCCTGTAATGGAATTCAGGAAGATTGCTCAGGATACTTGGTAGTTTATTGTTGTTTAGGTTTGAAGATTGAGTAAAATCCGCTGTTGGATTAATACTGATTTTTATTTAACAGTTAACAACTATTTATACACATTTACAAACATTATAAGCAAATGAAAATAATAAGTGCTGACCAATATTGTTCTGTGCTCCACATTCGAAGGTTTGGTGATTTTCCTGCTGACGCTGCGTCTGGTACCTGGTTGCCCGGTGACCTGCTGGCGGTGCATTAGCCGCAATAACCTAGTTAATTACTTTTGTGTTGTTTATGAAATATATAAACTGATAATATTTTTTATGACTAAATGTGAATTTAGACACCAGTTTTGCACTAAACATGCGAATCAAAAGCGCCATTATCATTATACTAATAAAATATAAAATAATCTCTATTTGCAACGTCGTACTTAAGCCTAGCTTAGATTAAGTTTGGTTCAGATTGTAAATACAGGTGATTAACAGTACAGTACCCCTCGGCATTCAGTAACATTTGAGGACTTACCGCCATTTGCACCGTAGTAATTTAAGCCAAGCTTAAATTAAGCGTGCTTCAGACTGTGACTTTTTTTACCTATATTGTCATATTCTAAACCACGCTTAACTTAAGCCTGGCTTAAAGTACGACGGTGCAAATAGGGTTCGGCGACGGTTCCACTGTGAGAAAATGTACTATTCTTTAGTCTTTACCTTAAATACATTTGTTGTTACATCATCATATTTTTTATATTTTTCCTACTTATACCTATATGCCATTAACTTAATTATACATTATAATTATTATTAATTATTACTTACATCACTTACCTTATTGCATTATTAGGACTGTAGATAGAAGTTAAATAAAACAATAAGTTTATTTTTTATTGATATGTATGTTGTATATTATTAGGAGATTAACATGGGAAAACGGTTTTGATTTTTTTGCGCCTGTACGGTTCATTTAATTATAAAACTTCCTTAATAAAAGTTGTAGAGTGCAACTTCGGCTATCAACCTGTAATTTTTTCAGTACTGTGGGTTTAGTCGTTCAGTCGCAAAACGCCTCTAATAAAATAAATATACACCAATAAAAAAATAAATAATAAAAAACCACCAATGAATCATCTTCAGGCCCGCAGGTAAAACTTGAACACATTTGAAGTGTATATAAGTGAAAAATCATGGAACACAGACCATAGGCAAAGTGGATAAAAAATCACCTCCCACATGGATTTTTTTCAGTACAATGATCTTCAAAAATGGGTAGATATAAAACATAAACTATTATTAAATCCAGCTGTCTTGCACTCCTTCTATTTTCTCAGGTTTGTAAACAATAATGGACTAGTCAACTAGTGGTCTGTGGTTTGATTAAGAAAGGACAAAATGTGCTTAACTTTTAGTTGTACCCACTTTTCCCCACAACCAATTATTGCAAATAAAAACGATTTTTACACTGAAAGTTTGTATTTATTGATTCACACTTCAACTTGCAGAGTCCCTACATACAGTTTGGTGAAGAGCTTTGAACAGATGGCAAAAAGTTCTAGAAAGCGCAGAGATAAAATCCTAGCTTAGCATAACAGCTAACAGCACCTAGTGACTCATAACACGAAGTGAATAAGCCATCTTCAAGTTTGGCTAAAATCATTCACTAATAAATGTCTGCTTAGGGTCCCACTTTTACTTAGGGCCCCATTTTTATTCCTGTTATAGGAAGATTTCTTGTAATAGTTGTTCAAGAAACATCATCACATCATATGTTTATGACATCTAAGATACCTTAACTTGTAAATCTAGGAAAAAAAATCTGATCAGTGATTCCAAAAAATCCCTTTTATTTACGTACAACATAGGTACAACAAACAAAACAGTTATGTTGTGTTGAACCTGTGGTTGAACTTAAACACATGAACAAAAGAAAACACAACACAAAAGTCACTAAACCAGATAACTTTGAAAGTGATGATTCCACGAGATTAACCAACCCAATTTTCAATGTTCTGACACGTTTTGTCCACTACTGTAACTGTGATTCTCCTACAAATCTATTTGAATAGTTATTATAGTTTACTTATGATACTAAAAGTACCTACCTAATTTACCTGTTTAGAAAGTCCAAATTCTGATGTAGGTTGTGGATGTGGCAAGTCCAACAAAGTTTGAACAGTGATATCTACCCATTTATGAAAACATGTCACTCTACTGAAAAAAAAAAAGAACAATATAGGAGGTGGTTTTATGTGCTAATTCAACTTGGTTCAACTATTGTCTGTGTTCCATGATTTTTCACTTATCAACACTTCAAATGTGTTCAAGTTTTACTTACAGGCCTGAAGATGATTGATGGTTTGTATCAACAACTAGAAACCACGTTTGCTTGAAAAACTAACTGGAATGAGCTGCAAAACAAATTTATCTATTGAAGGGATACTGATTTGAGGTTATGGTGCGACTTACTTTCTTACTTAGGACATTTTGTAGATTTATCCCCACTAGCTAAAATGATAAACTGTAAGACTGGTTTTGTAATAGTGATGTTAGTCTGTGTTTAACAAATTACCTATTATTATTATAGGTATACAGGGTAATTCAAATTCGACCCTCACCATTGGGATCTCAGAAACCATAAGAGATACGAGAAAGTTTAAATTGGGGCAAAGTTGCGCAATATAAAGCTCAACCAAATGCCGTTTTAAAAATTTTGATTTTCCGAGTACTTCCGAAGATATCCGAAAAAAACTGAAAATTTGATTTTTCCGTTTTTATTTATTTCTAACCTTATTTGAAGAGATATCCCAAAACTAAAAGCATCTTTTCATTGCCACTTTTTCCTAGCTATTCGATGATGGATTCAAATTTGCCACACGACGTTTCGTTTTCTGTCAGTCATCATCAACTTTCTTTTTTCTTATGGGCGCCATATTGGATTTTTAGCTCACCAAATAGTACGTTTTATTCTGATTTTAGTGATGTATAATAACTTATGATTTGCTTCATAAATAACAAAATAATTCAATAAAAACTAATTTTACTTTAGTTATTGGCTTTGAGTTAATGGGCCGTTTTAAAAAATGTCATTATTTGACAGTACTTGTCAAACACGATAATTCGGATGATCATTAGAGCGTCAATCATAGTTAAAAATGTATCTAGAAAAGAAACCCCCGCCGAAAATATTATTATTATACAAGCATTGCTGAACTATTTAGGTTAATCGGAAAAAGAGATTTGTTAGCTCTAATATCTCTAACTTAAAAGGCTTATTTATGTTTCCAAGAGAAAGATCATCATTTTAGGAACTTCATTTTTTGCCAAACTTCAATTTTTTATAATGTTAAGTGCAAGTTTATAGTTATTTATTTTGGAAGTGACAAACCATTTTTTATTCATTCATATTTATTCGAGTGAATAAACCGGTTTAAGTCACGTGTCTTATACAGCATTTTATTAAATTTCGACTTCTTATATTAAAAAAAAAACTAAAATTACAGTTCTATTAAATTTGCACCGCGCCCCGTAGATGTAACATTGATGTTTGTTTGTTTACATCTGTAAACAGGCGAATGTCATTCAGAGTGATTTAATAGTTATTTATACAGCAAGTGACTTAAACCATTTTTTATTCACAAAAAGAACAAAGGTCCACAAGCGTAGCGAGTGGCCTAAGCTCATCGAGTGAATAAACCGGTTTAAGTCACGTGTACACCTTTGTGACTAAGTATGTTCAGGCCAATTGCGTGTGACAAGTACTACCAAGTAATCTTCATAAAACGTCTCATTAACTCAAAGCTAAGTAAGGTAAAATCTCTAAAAGCTCTAATGATCGTCCGAATTATCGTGTTTGACAAGTACTGTCAAATAATGACATTTTATAAAACGGCCCATTAACTCAAAGCCAATAACTAAAGTAAAAATAGTTTTTATTGAATTATTTTGTTATTTATGAAGCAAATCATAAGTTTAGTATTATACATCACTAAAATCAGAATAAAACGTACTATTTGGTGGGCTAAAAATCCAATATGGCGCCCATAAGAAAAAAGAAAGTTGATGATGGCTGCCAAAAAGCGAAACGTCGTGTGGCAAATTTGAATCCATCATCGAATAGCTGAGAAAAAGTGGCAATGAAAAGGTGCTTTTAGTTTTGGAATATCTCTTCAAATAAGATTAGAAATAAATAAAAACAAAAAATCAAATTTTCAGTTATTTTCGGATATCTTCGGAAGTACTCGGAAAATCGAAATTTTTAAAACTGCATTTGGTTGAGCTTTACATTGCGCAACTTTGCCCCAATTTAAACTTTCTCGTATCTCCTATAGTTTCCGAGATCCCAATGGTGAGGGTCGAATTTGAATTACCCTGTATACATATGTATATTCTGCACTAATAATTTATCACCTGTTTGCAAATGTTAAAACTATATTACATTATAATATTATACATAGGATACAAAAAATTTAAGCTGATTTTTAAAACCACTAGAATAAAAATTAATGAATGGTTGAACTTTCCTGTTTACTTTATAGGATAAGAAATAAGAATAATAAAAATTTTATTTTAAAAATTATTGTTTTGTCAGTAGTTTTATAAATCCATGACCTTATAAACACCTACTTATAATATATAATTTTGTCTTTGTCAATTTACTCCTTGTCAATAATGCATACTAAATAATAAATAACATAATAATTGGAAACCACTTTTTTACAGACATTCTCAAATGAGAGAATCAGATAAAAAATATAATGATTGAAATATGTAAGTTATCCGGGCTTATAACCCGTGGTCCATTGGCGGCTTATAAGCCCGGATAACTTTCATATTTCAGTTTTGACCGGCCGTGAAAGCCTTCATAGTCTAATATAATGATTTTATGAAAGATATATGAGTAATGAAAATAAACCCATATAAATCAAGAGCAAATGCTTGAATATAAAGAGAAAAATCAAGTTGAAATTATTACATTGATCTGGTGTAGGTTGGTAAGAAAGACTATAATGTCTCTGGAGAATTTTCTACAATATGTTTTCAACTCTCATGGATGAAGAAATGAAATTCTATGAGTTAGAATGAGCCAAACCACAATTGGAAGTATTCTGTTATTATTTAATTAACGCACTAATCACACCAAATGCACAGCACATGCATATTTCACATTTCCTCATACATTGCCAAAAGTCTGTGACAAAACCAAGGCGAAATAGGTTAAAATATTATTGCATACTTGCAAGCCCCATTCTATCAATGACCTTCACCTCCATTCATGATTTTCGAATCAGATTATAAATGAACGAGTGAATGAACTTCCATTCATTAACAAGTTAGAGTGGAATAATGATAGAAGAAAACTGTAATAGTTTACAGTTTTTTTTTGCTGCAATATTGTCGACAAACAGATCAATTTACAGTTTCCTTCTGTAGCGACTGACGTCACACTCCGGCAGCCATTTTGAGTCGGATGAGATTTAGGTTGCTTGTGGTTGTCCCAAAAAAAACATCAGTACTTACAAAGCAAAAGCATCAATTACTCCTAATTCAGTAGCACTGTTACTCTGTTCTTCGAGAGTCTCCAGAGCATTTGATACTTGTTGCAAAACTTTCAGAGCCCCACTTGACTCCTTTGAAGTGGTTCTTCTTCTTTTTTTACTCCCACCTGAATATTCTGACTGACTGGTTGAGGGTCTTGAAGTTGGTGATGCTAGCTCTGGCTCATATGGCATTGTATTGGTATTAGTAGTTCAGCTGGGCAGGTCCTCTTGGATATCCTGTTCATTGCTTTTGTTAAGTTCCTCAATAGTCCCATCATAAACAACCTCAAACTGGTTCTCCTCTTGCTCATCCTGACTGTCCATTTGTTCCTCCATGTCCAAGCTGGACCGACTTTCAGTTGCAACTGTTCCTTCCTCTAAGAAGGATAGCAATGGATAACACCATAACGTGGGTATGTATACATCGTCAGCCCCTGCTCCGCTGACAAAACTCTTCTTAATCTTATTCCTCTCATTGGTGAATTGGGTTCTAAGCCCATTAATTTTTTTTCTGATGTCTTCAAGAGTGACCTTAGACATAACAAATTTTTCATTAAAATCATCTGTGATTTCTCTCAGACCGTTCAATCGTTTCGTTTTGTTCCGGTAGTCAGTATGCTTTATATTGTATAAGTGGGGCCGCATTTCATACAAAGAAATTAAACACTTTGTTCCCTTGTGAAAACGTACTGCTTCTAAAATAGAAATTATTTTTTAATAAACATTGAATATTTTCCGCAACTCATAGTAAACAGAATATTTAAATAATACGAAACTCAGATCAAAACACACGTTTACAGTTCAAGTCTCCACTAGTCCACACCACACAACAAAACACACTGGAACTGAATACTAATAGTCAGTCTCTGATTTTAACCTCACTTTACTTTTCGTTTTTATCTGTTGGCAGTTGGCATTACGCAAAACGGCAAGTTTGATCAAATAAGTTGGATGAAAATAGAACCTGTCCTATTTGGTGAAAAATTTGAAGTAAAATTATTTGAAGGTAAATTTGACATAAAATTTTGTTTTACACTGGTAAAATTTGTCCTTGAAGCAGCTTCATGAATAAATTTATGAATTTCTTTGACATCAAAGCGCGGTGTAAAACCTGCTTAAGTTTAATCTGACTAATTTTAGTAGAGTTCAGTACTGCAATTGGGTAAAAATCCTTTCTCAAAAACATGTTTTGTTTTGCTAATACATACTAAGTCACCCACCTTAAATTTGTTTGTTATATGAACCACTTTCCTTCAATTACGCGCGCCTCAATTTAATACATTATTGATCGCATGGTGTATTTTGTACACCACATCAAATTTAGGGAGTACTTGCAAAAATTATCCTATCTATGAAAAAAATATTTGGCAAAATAACAGTTTATATTTCTAGATTAGTTAGGAACATTACAAACACATCTTAATGGCAATTTTTTGCAACATTTAAAATAAAAATTATTATTTTTATATTATAATTATTATTATAACCTCATCATTTTTAACCAATCAGATCGGTGTTTACCGAATGATGCGGGATTAATGGGGCTCTTCCTAGATTTGGGAACGTCATCTGTACTTTCTAACTCATAGAGTTGAGTACAGATGTCACCAGATGTTGCACAACAACTATCATTTCTGGCATCCAGTTGATTATACTGGAATGAAGGTTTTGTTCTTTGGTTATCAAGCCTTATAGCCTCTCTGATGAGCCGTAATACGGCGAAACCGGTCAGAGGATTGGGATTGATAAACAGAAAACAAAACCTCACCATATTTAAAATAAGACTAAATAAAATAAACAGTTTAAAAAATATTAATTAAGTTAGTAAATTAAGAAGATAATGCTTATTCACTGTCAACTACATATTGTTGTTGCTACAATTTTGACATTTTATCGCTTTTTTACTATTGTCTTTGCATACTGAACACTTGCAAACGTCGCACACCATCGTTGTAACTCTGTTCTTGGCCCTTCCGCAAATAACACAACGAGCTCTTATTTTTACAGGCGGTTCATCGTCAGAGTTTGCCATGCTTTTGTCTTCTCCCAAAATCCTCTTCAGCAAAAGTTTTATATCCATCTGCCCATTTGTAGATAAGCGGTCTTTTAGATGAGGTTTCATCAAGGAATACGCAAGATTCTTCAAGAATACTCGTCTAATCATTCCAGAACCTTTTACTTCTTGATAAAGAACTTGACTGTTGATGCCGGTTATGTTTAGTAATTGAAAGAATAAACACAATGGCCATCTCCTTGTCCTTCTTGAGACAGAATAGTTTCCACACAGCCTTTCACCCCTTCTTTCGTTCCGTTGTAATCAAGGATCAAATAAGGTTTCTTAGATTCTATTGTCACGATCTAATTTTTTGTCGTAACGCGGGGACGTGTAGGCTGGAGTAGTACTCAAGTTAAACTCAAAGATTGGATAACAAAAACAACAACGTTTATTCATAGAGAGATTAAATGAAGACTGGATTTCTATACATTGTCAGATATAAGTTGGCTTATTTATAAATTACAAGTTTGTACTTACATGATAATAAATGCACAAACCATTTTTCACCGAGGGTACGTGTCAGGGTAGAGTTTCCTTAACTTTCGCGACCAAACCGTTTCGCGGATAATTTCTGACTCCCCGTTTCCAACATTTCTCTGCTATTTATTGTAAAGTATTGTGATCCCTTAGTCAGTTCAATTTCTTGCTTGTGCTTGTCTGAGCACTTATTGCTGACTGGCGATTGCAAAACCTTAGCTAGCTTCCGTTCTAAAAGGTGTTACGTCCGAAATAGAGTTTTCGTCCGTCACTCGTTTAGTTTGTATTTTTAATGTCCGTGGGCCTAGTTACACTAGTAGACCGATTCCGATCGCTTAATAACTCCATTTGCACTTTGTGCACATTTTGTGGATAATGTGGGTGCGTGACCTGATGAGTTATCAGGTGCCGTAGTCACGTGATTAGTTTCGATTTTTGTCGAGGAAGCGTCGGTTTGTGGTCGTGTTTCTTTGTGTCAGGTGCCATGTGGCCTATTTAATCACCCCACTTTTTTTTACCACTACAGCACCCGAACTGCCGACATCTGACCTAGGTTCTGAGCGTTGTGGCACGTGTGTGACTTAAAAAATTTTAATCCGTGATCATCTGGCCGAATTACTGTATTGTGTTCGGCCCGACCAGAGATCTAAGGGCTTCCCGACCAGAGATCTAAGTGCTTTCCGACCAGAGATCTAGGGGCTTTCCGACCAGAGATTTAAGGGTTTTCTGACCAGAGATCTAAGGGTTTTCCCGACCAAAGAACTTTCCAATCGGCGATTGAATAAACCTAACCGGGACTGCTCCGTCCAGAGTTTTCCGGACCAACCCACGTGTTGGAAAAGCCGACCAGCAGCCACAGAGTTTAAGAAGGTCAGAGCCTCAGTAACTTTAAAACGTTTTTTTAAAGGTCTGGAGGTTTTACCAATATAAAATTCATTGCATTCGCAAGGAATTTTATATATCACGTTTGTTGTAGATTCATTTTCATTGTGAGGTTTTGTTTTAGTTAAGTGTGATCTTAATGTGTTTTGAGTTCTAAATATTGTTCTGATGTTATATTTTTTAGCTATTCGTTTGATTTTGTCAGAAATACCTGGAACGTAAGGAATAAAAAGGTTAGTAAAAGGTAAAATTTGATTTTGATTTCCAGATTGTTTTGGATGTTCTAAATCCCTAAAACATTTATTAATAAATGTTTCAGGATAGTCATTTTCTTTTAGAACATTTTTAATGAATAATTTTTCTTTATTAAATTGCTCATTATTGCAAATAATTCTGGCTCTATCAAATAAACTTTTTACAATACCTTGTAACGAAGTTACTATTTTTGCTAATGAATTGATTTAAATGCGCGTGACCTTTACTGCTGGGTGCTAGACCGCGGCCGTCGTGGCGTCGATTTTATCGGGGCCGTTCGAAATGGTTCGGTGGGCGCTGGGAGTGGGTACCGCCACTAACAGCCCCCACCGTGGGTTTTGTGTATAAAAGAAGGCCCCGCACCGGAAAACGGGGATTCTTCGATCATCAAAAGATCGAAACCAGCCAGCTTAGCCGTTCCGTGCCGATCGATAACTCTTATCTCCGCGAATCTGTAAGTAAAAAATAGGCACATACCGACCGTCCGGTATTTGTTCTGTTTGCTGTTTAAACCCGTACCGTTAACTGTAGCTATTTTAACAAACTGTAAATTGGGGCATTTTCAGTATTTTTCCGGGGATTTCCGTTTGGGGCATTTACTATATCTTTCCGGGGTTTTCCGTTTGAGGGTATTTCTGGTATATTTTCCGGACGGCGCCGGCTTCAGTTACTTTATTGTGAAAACAGTTAGGTAATTCTTCTGGTCCTGTTCCTGTTTGTTGGACACCGGGAAAACGGTGCAGCAAGCGGGAACGGTGATTCCTGTAGCTCGTTTGCTTGGCTCCGGGGAAACGGAGTAGTAAACGGGTTTGGGATACTGGAGGGATTAGCGGCTGTGTGACTGGCAACGTCACGAGACTTGAAACCTCTGTTGCATGATTGGGGAAACAGTGTGCAACGGAGGCTCTATTTGTCGAACCCCGGGGAATCGGGGCGGCACCTAGAGGTTAGGTCGAGTGACGGGAACACCGCTGGTCACGTAATTGGGCCTCTTTGGGTTTTTGGAACAAATTCCGGCGCCGAGTAGTCAGTTTTACATAACCGTACCGTACCGCCGTACTTACACCGTGTCACAGACAGTCTTAATCTACAGTAGTCAGGCTAAACAGTAGTGAAGGGTCCGTAGGTAGTTTTCATTATCGTTACACGCTTTCCCCGTACCACCGAATAAGGTAACTTCCGTTTCATTGGGTACCCGTTATCGTAAGTGTTTACTGTAAGTACCGAGAGCCGCAATACAGTGCATTTAGAGGAAACAGTTGTTTTAATTTTGTTTTCTTCCCGAACCCTTTGGAACTTTTCTACAGCTGTCTAAAGGCTGCCCAGGTACCGTAAAGTGGACCTTCAGCCACTATAAATAACGAAGGTGGCGCCCGAGGCAACGTAACCGATGAAATCCGCAAGAAAAGCGCTACAACCTTTTTTTACCATTATTGGATGATTGGATTTGTAGTTTAAATATCTATTTGTGTGGGTTGGTTTTCTGTATACTTTTGTTTCAAATTTGTTTATGTCTTTTTTGATTAGAATGTCTAAGAATGGAAGTTCGTTATTTTGTTCAGTTTCTGTTGTAAATTTGATTGTGGGTTCTATTGAGTTTATGTGAGTTTGAGATTGTTTGAGACGATCATTACCGAATGGATATATTGTGAAAACATCATCAATATATCTCCACCAGATTGTTGGTTTATAATTAAAATTATTAATGTTATTTTCTTCGAAATGTTCCATAAAAATATTACTTAATATTGGAGACAATGTAGAACCCATTGCCATTCCAGAATTTTGTTGGTAATAATCATCTCCATATTGGAAGAATGTTGTTTTAACACAAATTGTTAAAAGTTCTAAAATAGTGTTTACGCTTAAGCTTGTACGTTCCCCAAGACTTGAATCATTTTGCAATTTAGATCTAACAATTGAAAGAGTTTTGTCACCTGGGACGTTCGTGAATAAACTTACAACAAAACTTACCAGAATATGATTTGGATTAATGTCGATATGTTTTAGTTTTTCAAGAAAGTGAGGAGAGTTTTTTATGTAAGAATCTGTGTTACCTACTAAAGGATTTAAAATGTTTAGCAAGAAGCGGGCTAATGAGTGAGTAGGCGAATTTATACTACTCACAATTGGCCTTAATGGCATGTTATTTTTATGAATTTTAGGAACACCATAAAAATGTGGTGTTTTGCTATTATGTGGCGTAAGATTACGCCTCTCAAGATCAGAAAATTGATCTCGATGTTTTTTTAAAGTAGTGTAAATTTGCCTTTCAATTTTTTTTGTTGGGTTTTTATTTAGTTTTGTGTAATTGTTTTCATTTAAAAGAGTCATGACTTTGTTGTGGTATGTAATAGAGTCCATTATGATTGTAGCGTTACCCTTGTCTGCTGGAAGTATTTTTATGTTGTTGTCTTTTTTGAGAGAGTATAATGCTTGTTGTTCAGGTTTGGATAGGTTTTGTTTGATTTTGTGTTGTTTTTCTAAGATAAGTTTTGATCTTATTTTAAATTCTTGTTGATGTTCTTCTGGCAAATTTTGAGTTGTCTCTTCAATTGCAGAAATAATATCAAGTTTGGGAATGTGTTGTGGTGTAATGGCAAAGTTTAAACCTTTTGAAAGAACAAGTTTTTCGCTATCAGATAAATTTTTGCTAGAAACATTTATTACAGTTCTTTGTTGAAAATTATTGACCTGATTGTGACTATTTACAAGTTGTATATGTATTTTTTCTTCCATTAAATTATTAAATTTATTGATATGAATTTGTTTTTGCTTATTATCAATTAAAAAGTAGGAAAGGATCAAGAGATCAATCATCATCTTTTTTTACTTATCAAGGATCTGTATAAAAATATTGCACCAAAAAATAAATTGGCTTTAACCCATTTAATTAAACATACCATTAACAATATGAAAAGCCTGTCAAACAGATACAATACCCATTATCATATGCAATGCAAAAGTGTCTTAACGAGCAGGTGGATGAAATGCTGGAACTTGGTATAATAGAGCCTTCTAATTCACCGTGGTGTTGTGGCTTGTCAAAAAAAGTGATGGCTCGTTTAGAGTATGCTTGGATACTCGGAAGCTTAACTCTGTTAGTATTCCTAGTGCGTATCCAATGCCTCTTATTGACTCTATTATCACCAAAGTTTGAGATGCTAAATTCCTGTCTTCAATTGATTTAAAGCAAGCTTTTCATCAAATTTCACTTGATGACACTTCAAAAGAGAAAACCGCTTTTGCACTGCATGGTAGGGGGCTTTTCCATTATAAAGTTTTATCTTTTGGATTGAATGATAGTGCCCAAAGTATGTGTCGATTAATGGACATGGTTATAGGACCGGCTTTAGAGCCTTATGTATTTTATTATCTTGATGACATTATTATTGTCACACCTGACTTTGATACACACTGTGAGATTTTGAAAAAACTATTTATGCGTCTTAAGGATGCTGGTTTGACTATTAATTTCGACAAAAGTCCATTTTGTAAGTCGTCTCTCAAATTTTTAGGTTATATTGTTGATCGTGATGGGCTTAGGACCAACCCTGATAAAGTTTCTGCTATTTTGGAACACCTTATTGCCTATGCGAGTAGAACTTTAAACAAATGTCAACGTAAATATACAACCACTGAAAAGGAATTGTTAGCTGTTTTCTTTGGCATTGAAAAATTCCGATATTATTTGGAAGGGACACATTTTACAGTCCATACTGATCATTCCCCTTTAGTTTGGTTGAATAACATGAAAAATCCTTCTGCTCGTATAGCTAGATGGATTGTTAAGTTATCTCAGTATTCATTTAATATTGTGCATAGAAAGGGTGTTGTCAATACTGTGGCTGATGCTCTTTCGAGAAGTTTGGAAGATGTTGCAGTTTTAAATTTGACCAATTTAATTTTGGATAAATGGTATTGTGACATGTTAGTGAAAGTTCAATAATCACCTGATAAATTTCCGACTATTAAGGTGAAAAATAACTGTCTTTATAAACATGTATTTTTTAAGTACAACTTGGATGGCAATGTTTCCAATTGGAAAATTGTTGTACCTACGGCTCATAGACAGGAAATTCTTGAAAAGTTTCACGATCATGAAACAGCCGGTTATTTAGGCATCTCTAAAACGTTGTCTAAGGTTGCTGAACTGTATTATTGGGCAAATATGCGAGATTCTGTTTACCGTTATGTTAGAAAATGCACTATTTGCGCTGCTAGTAAATCTAGTCATTTACCCCAGGCAGGTCTTATGGGTCAATACCGAAATGTTAATTTTCCTTTCCAGTTATTGTCAGCTGATCTTATTGGTCCTTATCCAAGATCAAATTCGGGAAACCAGTACGTTCTTGTTGTGGTGGATTGGTTCACTAAATTTGTACTTGTGCACCCTATGGCGAAAGCGACTTCTAAGGCCATAGTTAAGTTCATTGAAAATCAAGTTTTTCTTTTGTTTGGGGTTTGCCAAATTTTCTCTTGTGACAATGGTAGTCAGTTTACTAGCAAGGAGTTTAAAAATCTCATGACTAAGTATAATGTCCAGAAAATTTGGTATAACGCTAAATATCATGCACAAGTGAACCATACTGAAAGAGTCAACCAAGTGATAATCACTGCAATAAGATCCTACATTCATGAAAATCACAGGGATTGGGATAAATCTATTTTCCAAGTTGCCCAGGCTATAAGACTGGCTAAACATGAAATTACTGGTTTCTCTCCTGCATTTTTACACTTTGGCAGGAATATACCTGTTGACGGTTCATTTTATGGTTTAATCAGTGATAATGCTGACAATAAGGTGGAAATTTCTGATAAAGTGCATAGCCCCAATACGGTTCAGGAATTACCTAACATCTATGAAGAAGTTCGGAAACGACTTCATAAATCTTACATTCAAAGTAAACGACGTTATGATTTTCGAAAGAGAGATGTTAAGTATCATGTTGGAGATGAGGTCTCGAAGAAAATTTATGTTTTATCTAAAGCAGTAGACGGTTTTGCTGCCAAGTTGGCACCTAGGTACATTCCGTGTACTATTTCTAAAGTCCTCTCTAATTTAGTACACCGTTTGGTTGACAGGGATGGAAATAATTTTGGGAGATTGGCATGTATCTGACATTAAACCGGATGTGACTTTAAGTGACGAGTCTGAGCATTCTGATGCTCATTCGTCTGACTCCTGATTATTGAGATTTAGTTTTTGTTAGGATTGACTCAGCAGGTGCATTGGTGAGGCCGAATAACTTTGTATGCAATTCCGTTGGTTTAATAGGTGTACACGATTTGAGTCGGTCGTATGTTTTTCTAATTGATTAAATCCATAATGAACAAGTTTGTGTTTTCTTGATTTGGTGATAATGACATTTGTTACCTAACACCTTTTTGAATAAGTGTCATTATTAAGGGACAGTGGCGGGTACTAATATACTCAATTGTTTAATTGAAAGATTTTGTGGATACCGTATTACCCAGAATAACACATTCTAACGTCGTGTATCATTTTTAATTTATCGAAAAGTAGTAGTCCATATGTGTGTCCAGTTGTGTGACGTCCCTTTCGTGTCCATTTGGTCTCCTCAGGTAAGATATACAGTTTAGCCCCCTTTTGACTTGCCTTTCATTTTATATTTTGACTTTAATTTATCTCCCCCCATTACATATACACCCCTTCAGGACATCCTATTTCTACTCATGCTTTTTATTACAGATAGACATGCAGTTTTTACATCATTCAACTTCTTCGGGTTTTGATTAAGTTTTTTCCCCCTTAAAGAATAAAAAACCGAGCTAGTAACTTCACTTTTTGACATCAACACTGGGTTTTGATTAAGTTTTTTCCCCTTCGAGAATAAAAAACGGAGCAACCTGTCACCTCTGTACCAGAACTGGGTTTTTGATCAAGGTTTTTTCCCCCGTGCAGAATAAAAAACCACCTTGGTACATTTGGGTTCAGCTGTCCCCCCTTTTAGAATGACAGTCAGCAGACTAGTGATCTAGTTAAGGTAGGCTTCCATATCCTTAGTTTTATAAGTTTTTAATTAACACACTGTATAACTTACAGCCTCTGAAGATGGGTGTCTGAATACACCCGAAACATGTTAGGCAATTAACAACCTTTTTAATAAATATTTGTGGAGATCGACTCTGAGTTTTGATTTCACTTATTTTTAATTTAATTTAATTTGACTTGTTTATTATTGGATTTAATTTTTCTCGATTGTGACTTTAACTAATTGATTTTCTCGCTTTGGATACTCCCCTTTATTTGTTTGTTCTGGAATGAGTGTTACCGTGTGGTCAGGGTTCCTGGAATGATTTGGGAGTGTCAGGGAGTGCATTTTTCCTCGATTGTGTCTTTATTGATTTTTCCCGTTTTGGATACTCCTCTTAGTTTTTTTGTTCAGGAACGAGTGTTACCGTGTCGTCAGGGTTCTTGGGACGATTTAGGAGTGTCAGGGAGTCAATTTTTCTTTTGCTCGATTGTGTTAATTGTTTTTCCCCGCAACTTGCAAGGGCTGAGCGGAATTGGGTGCCGCCATGGTCACTTAACCTCTAAGGTTTTTGGGAGGGTAGTTCATGGGGGGAAAGTCTCAGAGTCCCTGTAAGTACCTTAATGGCCCTGGAGTACGAGGACTTTCTACTGTGTTCGACCTCAGCCCCAATTGCTTGGTTGAGTGGGATTTGGCGTCAGTGGTTTCGTTCGGAACACCCCAGTAGATTTAATTTTTTGTGTGGTTACTGATACACTAACCGTTCGGTGTATTTTTCGGGTTTTCTAGAGAGGGTTTCTATCAAAAACCTTTCCTTTTGTTGGTGGACGATTGTCTTCTCTTTCCTGTTAGTTTTCTTTATTTCATTTCCATCTGCCAGGTGATTTGTTTTGGTTTCTCTTTCTGTGGTTTTCCTGAGCGTTGAGTCCTGTCTCTGTTTATCTCTACCGAGACCAATGAATGAGGTTTCCTCTCACATAACGAGGTTTACGCAACGTTGGTTTCATGTTCAAGCCCGTTTTTATTTTCTGGATATAAACCGGTTAGAGATTTGTAGGGTCATGACGACTTCTCCTGGGAATATTGTTTGAGTGGGAGACTGGAGCGAGTCAACTGGTACCTTGTACGAAATAGAGTTTTCGTCCGTAACTCGTTTGGTTTGTGTTTTTAATGTCCATGGACTAACCAACCACCAGGACAATTCCTTACTTGACTTAGTTTTATTTAATTTTTTTTTAGTTTATATTAGTTTGCGTTAAACAACTTCAACACTTGTCATTACCTCTGGTCACCTTTTTGGTTGCCGGAACAAGTTTTGAAGCTGTTTGTTCGTTTTCCCTGGTGTTCTGCTGTTTTCTGCCTTAGGTACCTGTCACCAGTCTCTGGACCCCATTCCCCCATTTGGTTCTCGGCAACTCTTTGTAAATTTTATTAATATTTTGTAAGTTGTAAATATTGTAGTTTTTTTTATTTGTAATATACACGTGTACATATACAACTAACGGTTCGTTTGATTTCCTGCAGAATATTCAAGTGTGTTCATTTATAGCTAATTATGAACTCATGCAATTAATCCACGACCTTGAGCAATCTAATTTAAAAATGTTGAAATCTAATTAACGTGAAGTTTCATCATAACAAAGTGGGGACCGGGGTACGATAAGAGATGGATAGAACGCAATTCTACAACGCAGAAAGAGACGGGTAGAAAAAATATGTTGGGCATGTGCGTAACATAGCCTGCCATTAAGAGGTATAGGCATTAGGCATAGCTGCATCTATACTCTATACAAAATCACTGCTTAAACCTAAACATAAGGAATTTTCAAATGTGATACGATTAAAATGTATTCTGTGGTATACATTTTAATCGCATACCCACAAAGCTTATAATGCCAGTTTCGCTCCGTTTGCTAAACTTAATAGGTTATGTTATACCATATCATATGTCACATGACTACTTTATTGACAAACAAAACCAATATCACGTGGTTACAGATTCCGGTTCTCAGATCGTTTAACCGACTCGTCACGTCACACGTCACACATGCCGGTTCCTATAGAGCTAAGCTTTCCTTCTAATTATATTTTTTTATTATATATTTTTAGTCCCTATTTTTAATAAAAACATTTAAAAACGATTTTTCTTATATAATCGCCAAAGAAAATTGATTCTCGATTAAAATCGCCGCTTAGAACATCGATTAAAAAAAATCGGTTGTAGGGTAACGATTAATCGATTCATTTGTAGAATCGATCAAAAATCGGCATCCCTACAGCCCAGCTGGTAAGGTTTGTAGGAACCGAAACGGCCGTCCTGGGACTCCTGGCTGGAGAAAGCTCTGTTTAGGCTCTGTACAGGCATGCATCATACACACTTTAAATTGAGTGTGTATGATGCATGCCTGTATACCAAAGAACAAGCGCAAGCTTGTAGGTTTGTAATATACCAGGTGTCCAAGAGCACCCTGGACATAGGGGATTAACATGGGAAAACGGTTTTGATTTTTTTGCGCCTCTACGGATGATTTGATTGAAAAATCGTATTAATGAAAGTTGTAGTACCTATCACGGACTAGTTTTCTGTATTTTTTTTAGATCTTTATCTTGAGCCCTTTCGTCGTGAAACACGAACAAAAATGCGAAAATTTAAACTTAGCCTGCACTGTATAAGCGGTTGTCGAGCAACGGATAAACAAGTCATTGTTGCTGATACGGTTGCTCGACAACCGCTTATACAGTGCAGGTAAAAAGTTACGTTAGGTACTACAACTTTCATAAATACGATTTTTCAATCAAATCAACCGTACAGGCGCAAAAAAATTAAAACCGTTTTCCCATGTTAATCTCCTGTCCCGGGTGCTCTTGGACACCTGGTATATGTTACGGATAAAGACGATAATTGGACAATGAGGATAAGGATCAGGCCTAGTGGTAAATATCCATTTTTGCTCACTAATGTCGATATGAAATGAATGTCGGGCATTGACGATATTGCCTGTTCTATGTTGGTAATGTTGTTAATATTTTCATCTTTAACACATTTACCGGCCATCAGCGATAATCACTAAGAAGGACTGGATAGTGTCTTTTATTTTGATCACTGAGGTATCAAAGGTGAACCGTTGCAGTAGGTAAATAAGCAACAAAACAAAATGACATTAAATTTATCCAAAATTAATCATTTTAGTTGTGGCAAGAGAGAGATTTATGGCACTTCGGGTTGCAAATTTTCTTATTTGCGCGACATGCACACTTATTGTTTTTACATCCACCCTTGCAGTGACAACGCTTGTAGCTCTGCGCCCCTAAAATACAATTTACAGCTGCAACTGCTCTAAGGGAAATTTCTTTATTTTTTATGGAATCGCTGAGGTTCTCCAGTAAAATAAACTTTTCAATGCAAGGATTAAACTCAGACCTGGTGAACATATGCTTTAAAACGCCTTGAACAGTACCTAAAATCTCAAAATTATTCTGTGGTATACATTTTAATCGCATACCCACAAAGCTTATAAAGACCATCATTTACACTACTGGGGCGAACCACGAGCTCTGTCTACATCCGGTATTGGTACACGAACCGTAGTTCCAACCTGAACCTCGGAGAATTTTTGATCGGAGAGCTTCAGCATTTTGGTTGCTTGTTTATCCAAAGATTCTCTCGATCTTTTACGCTCATAAGTAATGTTTTCCTGTCGCTCGCAATTAAGGCATTTTCCGTCAATATTAACTTCTTTGAGAACTAAGACTGTAGAGCACTGGTTGCAAACTATTCTCTCTTCGTACGCTACAATCATAATGAATACTATTTGTTAAGCCAAATTCCAAATAATAACATCAGTTTTATTAAATAAACGTACTGTGTTCCGGCACAATTTCAGCATTTACTGCCTCAGCAAATTGAATTTCCAATTGAAGATTTTCAGGAGCTGTGTCTTCTTCATGTTTTCTTTCCCTAGGCGAATTAAATGTGGTATGAGTCTCAAGCTCGTTAGGCTCTCCTTCCATTTCTTTTCGCAAACTTTCTACATCTTCTTCAGTGGTCAAATAGTTGATTACATCATGTGGAATGCCAGCTGAGGCTAACCCCACCCGAGGTGGACATCCGAACATAGCCTCATATCTTTTATAATATTGGCGATAAAACTATTTTCGAACTCCGCAGTTCGCTATCATGCATAACAAAACTTACCAGAATGTATTAATGCGTATGTAGTAATGTAGTAATGGGCACGGTTTTTCTTAAACTGGATAAATTTTATTCCTACAGGCCAGTCTTTAGTTTTATTTTCATCCATCCAGGCCGATAACATTTCTTCAATATCTCTATTGGCCCGCTCAACCGATCCCTGCCTCTGGCTGTGCCTAGGTTTCCCATGGATAATTTTAACTGCAGGCCGGAAACCAGGCGGGGAATTAACTACGCTATAATATTCTAGAAAGCACTTTAGCTTATAGAAAAGCAGAAAAAACCGGAAAATGAATGAAAACAAACACACTGACTGCCAGACAGCAGCAAGATGAAATTAACTAGTTAACAAAGGACCCGCAGCGCCATCTATGAACTGACTTGGAAAAACAAAACTAATGAAAATTTAGGATGAACCGGCTTAACCTCAAAACTTCAGTAGTAAACAAATTAATTTAATGAAATATTAATTTAATGAAGACCTATTAGACAAAAATTTTGAAAACTACCAGGTAAGTCCCTAAGGAAGAAATTGAACCGTAACATGTACCATTCCAAATGAACGTAGGTTCATGTTTCTCTATTCAAATATTCTCAACTGAGAGTTGGCTGATGCTAAACGTTGTTTTTTGAGTTTGTTGTTGTCTTCTTGAAGCGGCAGTTTACTATATCCTTTACCACCATTGCAGTATTATTTTGATCCCAGGCTGGTCTCAGTACAGTCTCATACTCAGTATAATAGCTTTGATATTGCCAAGTTGATCACTTTAGTTACATATTATTTGTCAATGAAATCTTCCATCTGTCCGATTTAAGTTCTTCACGATTTTGACTTGTGGATAATTGCGAAGTATTGGTTATACAAGGCAAACTAATTCTTCTGAACTATGTGGTGAGTTTTTTGATGTATTAGTGTCATCATCACTTTCTTGTTTGGGCCTATTTTCGTAAGACTCGTTTAGAGCTTGCAGTTTCAGACAAAACCAATCACGATCAATAGTTTGCTATAGTAGGGTATAGTTTGTAGCGTTTTGTGCTTCTCCTTCCGAATTGACTTCCTCTGACACTCGATCTTCTGTTTCGACGTCGTCAACTGATGGCACAGCCTCTTCTTCTTGGATAAATTCGACTGATATGTAGCTTACATTGTCTTATTTGTTATTAGTTACAGTTGTTTTGATGTTCCGTCTTATGAACTCTTAAGTGAGTTTGTAGTGTTTCGATAACTGACTAAATTTTTCTGGAATCCTTTTGAGTACATTTTGTCCTCGTTTTTGCTTGATATGGAACCATCATAACACTCTTGCAAATTTTTGGTTCTATTTTCATAAGATTCTTTTAAATAATGCAATTTCAGACAAAGTAAATTAACATCAAGGCTATAGTCTGTAGCCTTTCGGTTTACTATCGGTTCCTCTTCTATGATAAATTCGTCTGATTATTGGTTACTGTTGTATTGATTGTATTTATGAGGCAAACTAATCGACAAACTGTCTTCTAAACGTCCTTTTTAGTTGATATGAAGCTATCACAACAGTTTTGTACACCGTTAGCTTTAATTTCATTGGAATCCTTTAAATATTGCACTTTTACATAAAGCAGTTCAACGTCAAGGCTATAGTTTTGTCTATAGTCTACTGTCGATTTTCTCTCCTTTGATTCTGAATTTTCATTTGTGACTACGTCATCTGCAAAAACCTCTTGATATTCAGACGACTAGGATGATGTGGAGCTTTCATTATCTTGTACACCATCATAAGAGTATCGGGAATCTTGCCGTTTGACTCCAAATGGAAGCTTACTGGAGTTCCACTCTGCAGCTAGCAGACTGGAACTCGAGCTTCTTCTCAGCTAGCAGCTCAGCAACTAGCTAGCTTCTCAGCTGAGTCTCAATTCAGGATAAACGTTGTTTTTTAAATTTGACCATTAATCATAGGTTATATCCCGAGACGTTCAAGTTTTATCGGGTAAACTGTGCATAGGTGATTTTTTGCAAAATTTTGCTTGGAAAATGATTGAGATTAAATAATTCGACGATAAAATCCTGAAACCGCAGGTCGAAGGATTTTTTCCAAAGAATTATTTAGTCGAAACCATTTGCCTACAAGAAAAATTTTGCAAAAAACCTACCAATGCACATTTTACGTGATAAAACGTGAACGCCGAGGGGTATATGTCAAGATTATTTCCTGAAAACTCACATTTTAGTTTATTAACAAGAAAACACCTTAGTTAGAACACAAATACTAAACTAAACGTGATGAAATTAATGATAATATTAAACTCACCCCAGCAGACGACAGATTTGCGTTCAGCCATGTATATTTTTGTTTACATTTCAGATTGACAATCAGACGTCATAATATTTTAATTTATGTAATTTTTTAATGGAAACTACGTTATAGTGATTTATTAATTGTTAATATTGAAGAAAATAGCTTAAATTTTATGTGTCTAAATCCCGTTTCGTTTAATCTCAAATATTCTTCAAAAAAACGTATTCGAAAAAGGTAGGAGGTGTTTATTCAGTGTAAAATTTAGGGCTTTCGTAAACATCAGCACTTAGATTTGGGCTTTTTGCAGGTGTCGCTATTTTTAGGAATGGAATGGAATGGATGGTGATAGAAGATTCGAAAAGCGGGACGTATTCCCATATTCTTCGTCAGATGATGTTAGCTGGATATAAAGCCATCATTATTGTCTTGTTTACCTCTATTTTGGTGATAAAAGTCGTTTATGTTTTCAAGACCTTGCAATTTCAGACAAAGCAAATCAATATCAAGGACATAGTTCTCTGCCTCTTGTAATTCTACTCTCTACTCTACTCTACTCTACTCGAATTGACTTCCTCTGATTCTAGATCGTCTGTTTTGACCTCGGAAACTGGAATAGCGTCTTGTTCTTGCATGTGGATCGGAACTGGTTTTTCAGCAGAGTGCTTATTCTACAAATCCGGTTTGGTACTGATTTCCGTGCATGTCACATAAGCCAGACTGGCTGATAAATCGATTTCTGATCTGCTTATGGGTAGATTTGGCCTTTTTGCAGGTGTCGCTTTTTTTTAGTAAGTAAAAGACGTTTGACTGGAGATAGAAAATTTGATAAACAAATTATTCCAATGCTCTTTGTCAGATGACGATTCGCTTGAACGCCTCACTGCCTCGTATGCTCTGCGTATTGGGAGTTGGAAATTATTCGAGAGTCACTTTCACTTCTCTGCATAGCAGTAGTAGGTGATTTGTGATCGCTAAAAATAGACATAATGCACTACTTGCATTCTGACTGTAACCTTGCCTCGCGCATTCTATTATTTTTCCATCTTTGAATATCTGCTTCAAATTAATGAATTACATTTTTTAAATAATATGTCCATCTTTTAAATTAATAAATTTCTAGAAAAACTGGTTCCCAGTTTTAAATCAACGAAGTTTAGATCGACGTACATAAAATGTTATGGTACTACTAAGTACAGTTTGATTAAAGCATAGTACCTACTGCTAGTGGTTAAAATAAATAACTTTTAATATACCTATCAAATCAAATCAAATACGCTTTATTGTAAAAAGAACAGGGTTCTTGTGTACAAAGCTAAATAAATACAAGTTAACTAAAAAAAAACACAAAGACACTAAAGAACTAAATAAATACAAAGACATTAAAGACTATCACTATAATACTCTTCCAGGCTGTAATAGGACTTTGTTAATAGAAAACTCTTAACCCCCCCTCGAAACTGTGGGTATGGCATTAGCCTATATTCTCTGCCCAGATGGTTATAGATCTTGAGGCCCTCATACACGACCGATCCCCTGAAAAGAGTCGACCGGGGTATAGGCAGGCGCAAACGCTGTTCCTCACTCAACCTCGTATTATGTGAGCAATCAGAAATTCTATCACCAGCTGTCTTGTGAATCTGACACACCGTCTCGAGGACCAACAAAGATGTCAATGTCAGTATTCCATGCTTAACAAACAGTGGTCTACAATGCTCCCTAGCTCTCACACGGCACATGAACCGGAGCGCTCTCTTCTGCATGACAAAAATTGAGTTAAACAGCTGTCGAGAACAAAATCCCCAAAACGCTACACCATAGCGCAGATGCGACTCGAAAAGTGAGAAATACACCATCCTAGCGGTCTCAGTCCCCAACTCGCCCGAGACCACCCTAACGGCATAACAACCCGACGCCAACTTAGATCTTAACTGAGAAATATGGTTCCCGAACTTAAGCTTATCGTCAATGGTAAGACCCAGAAACTTCGTGACCGACCTGCTTTCAATATGCCGATCGCCAATATGTAACTCTTCCAAATCACAACCAAATGTGAGTATATTTGTTTTGGTGATGTTTAAGCAAAGGGAATTTGCATCACACCATCCCTTAACCCTTGGAAGATCCAAGGCTATCATCTCCCTGAGGCATCCACCCGTTCTCGCATGCCAAAGGAGAGTCGTATCGTCGGCAAAAAGTGTGAATGTACCCCGAACATCCAGCGTCGGGAGGTCATTTATATAAATTAAGAAGAGTATAGGGCCCAACACGGAACCCTGAGGAACGCCGCGATGACACACCAAGGGCGTAGACTCACCGCCACCAGTCCTCACCACCTGGATCCTATCCGAAAGATATTCCTCAAACCACCGAGCAGCCGTCCCCCGCACCCCATAGCGGTGAAGTTTCCGCAGCAGCACCCCCCGATCCACGCAGTCAAAAGCCTTTGAAAAATCGCAAAATACTGCCGCAGCCACATCCCCAGCATTAAGGCTAGTGTAAAGTGTCTCCAGCAGTGAAAAAACTGCATCGCTCGTACTCCTGGATTCCCGAAAACCAAACTGGGAGGAGTCTAAAACGTCAAAAGCGGACAAAAAACCAACCAGCCTCGATTTTACCAGCTTCTCAACCACCTTCGACAGAGTGGTAAGTTCGACAACGATATAGGACGGAAATTCGATGGGTCCTCCGAGTCCCCACCCTTATGCAACGGGATCACTATCGCCCGCTTCAGGCAGGAAGGAAATTCGCCCGTCTCAAAAGAAACGTTAATTGCATCCGCAAGCGAAAACAGAGCTGGCTCCGCAAGGCTCTCAAACACCCTAATGGACACCCCATCGTACCCAGAGGAATTACGATTCACGATGCGCGACATCACGTCCCTCAGCTCAGCCACATCAGTAGGGCAAAAGTAGAAACTGCAAGGAATGCTCACCTTATTAAGATAATCCAATGGATCCCCGTCAGCAACAATGTTAGAGGTTGTTCTTTCCGCCAAAAAGGATAATGGAGTAAGATTCTAAAGAAAGAAATATCTAGGCTTTGAAAATACCAATTATTGAATGTGCGTAATACTCTACTCCATTTGCCTTAAGCCGCTTCTATTTAAATACATTTTTAATCTCACATAATTTAATAGCGCAACACAGAACATGCCAATAAAATGTGATGTGGTTAAAAGACTAATGACGTGTTGGTTTTGCGTGTGGACTATGTTGTACACCAACGTCGACAGTCGTGGAAGAAATTAAATGTCTTCAGCAGAGCAGGATAAACGTGTGGTATTACTTCGATCTGGCTTGTTGACTCTCATGTGTGCGTTTACATAAAATAAAAATATGAACAAAGTTTAATATGTGTTCATTAAGGCTTAATATACTTATATTAAAATTATAATTTGCATTTATTGTTACCTAAAACTTTATGAAGTTAATTGACATGTAAAAACAATCAATAATCCGATCCCGAAACTAAAAAGTTTGAACTACGTAAGTATAAGACGCTCTAGTTTTCATTTTATAAAGAGTAGAACGTATTAGCCTGTTTCAAAAAAGTACAGAAACAGAAATCGTATCTACTGAACTTAATGTGCAAATGCAAGCATTACATGATTAACTTAAATCATTTCTGGCAAATTAAAAAAACTCTCATTATTGCATTACAACTAATTTATGGTAGCTATGTTAATCATTTCATAAAAAATACACATAGACCATCTCCGGGTTTTTCTGGAGCGTCATATTATTGCAAAAGTATCTACTCCTGACTTGGTTTCATTATAGTTTATAATTATATCAGGTTTTCCATTTTCAGAAATGCTTGCACCATCATGCATAGTGGAAAGTAACAAAACTATTTTTTCTAATTATGGCATATAAAGTGACACTTTTCAAAACTGATTAGAGTGACAAAACGTTTTACTTTATGTAACTAGTTACATAAAGTAAATCGTCCCCGGATTTACTTTATGTAACTAGTTACATAAAGTAAATCCCTGTTTTTATGCATTTCCGTAGAAACATATGGGCGACATCCATCATAACATGTCGTTGTCACTGTTTATACAAGGTGCTATGAAAGTGAATATTTGTGTTAAATCACTTTAAAAGATGGTTTTTTGCGCTTTTTGGTCAAAATTAGAAAAAATTATGTATGCAACACGTTTCGAAAATGTCTTATTGTGTAACTCATTCAAATTGTAGGACCTCGCTGCGCTCGCCCTACAAACATTCATTCGTTACACAAAATCGATCTTTTCGTAACTGGTTACATAAATAGCTATTATTACGTTTTGGTGAATAGGAAACTAATGTTTTTTTCTTATCAAAGCAAAACATTGATGTGAATATGAATAATTAATTTTTCTCAAGGTTCCTATAATTGTTAATTTGTACGGTTCTTCCAAAAGTTCATCCGCCAAAGAAACTGACGTGAACCAGTTATCCATGGTAATGTTACGGTTACTACCATGAACCGATTTTGTTAATTCTTTCACATAAAAATTTGCAAGAGATAAGTAAAAAATTGCATAAGATGAATGTATGGAATGTAGGAACTTCTGCATACTGTAACGAAGTTATTATTTTTCTGTTGAATTTGTTTGAATGCGCGTGACCTTCACTGCTGGGTGCTAGACCGCGGCCGTCGTGGCGTCGATTTTATCGGGGCCGTCCGGGGCCGTTCGAAATGGTTCGGTGGGCGCTGGGAGTGGGTACCGCCACTAACAGCCCCCACCGTGGGTTTTGTGTATAAAAGAAGGCCCCGCACCGGAAAACGGGGATTCTTCGATCATGAAAAGATCGAAACCAGCCAGCTTAGCCGTTCCGTGCCGATCGATATCTCTTATCTCCGTGAACCTGTAAGTAAAAAATAGGCACATACCGACCGTCCGGTATTTGTTCTGTTAGCTGTTTTAAACCCGTACCGTTAGCTGTAGTTATTTTAACGAACTGTAAATTGGGGCATCTTCAGTATTTTTCCGGGGATTTCCGTTTGGGGCATTTACTATATCTTTCCGGGGTTTTCCGTTTGAGGGTATTTCTGGTAAGACGGCGCCGGCTTCAGTTACTTTATTGTGAAAACAGTTAGGTAATTCTTCTGGTCCTGTTCCTGTTTGTTTGACACCGGGGAAACGGTGCAGCAAGCGGGAACGGTGATTCCTGTAGCTCGTTTGCTTGGCTCCGGGGAAACGGAGTAGTAAACGGGTTTGGGATACTGGAGGGATTAGCGGCTGTGTGACTGGCAACGTCACGAAACTTGAAACCTCTGTTGCATGATCGGGGAAACAGTGTGCAACGGAGGCTCTATTTGTCGAACCCCGGGGGATCGGGGCAGCACCTACCCCTGTAGAGCGTACAAATAAGACTTTGAAAACTATGGTGGCTTCCTTTTGTGAGGAAAACCACAGAAAGTGGGATGTTTATCTTACAGATTTGGTCTTCGCCGTGAACACGTCCCGACATGAGTCTACAGGGTTTACTCCGGCCTTTCTGAACTTTGGCCGAGAGTTGGAGCCGCCCGCTGCCTTGTCCCGTCCGCCCGTCACCGAACTTACAAACGACCGCCCGCCCGCCGAAACCGACCACCAACCAAGACCAAGGCTATACCGAACCTCTCCGAAAGCTTGCTAAAGTTTATGAGTTGGTCCGAGTTAATCTGGGCCGAGCTTTCTCCGCACAGAGCCGTAACTACAATTTACGCCGACGAGAATGGAGATGTAAAGTTGGGGACCGAGTTATGAAACGGGAAAATCCGTTGTCATCCGCCGACAAGGGTTTTGCTGCAAAGCTAGCCCCGAAGTTTTCCGGACCGTACTTGGTAAAACGAGTGGTAAAACGGAAAATGGTACCGCCGTATACATATCAAGGACTTAAAACCGTTAAGTTCTGCGGAGGTGATGTATTAATGTACCGTAGAGTTCCGGGGGTTGTAATTGGGGTTGTGCCGTTTTTGTACCGTCTAGTGATTATGTGGGCAGGTCCTGTACCGACACTTATTGTTTTTTTTTTATTAGCCGATATGAGCGACAGTGACGCGTCGTCAGATGTGTTGGTGGTGGTCCCAACGGGAGGTGACCCCTTCTATCGGGAGGTGGACCGCCACGCACCGTCGCCGCCGCCCCCGAGCCGACCCGAGACGCCAGAGGCAATTCGACGCCTCCGTGAGGAAAGGAGGTGGATGGAGGACCACCGGGTGACGGTGCACCCAGACTCGTGCTGGAGGTGCGGTCACCGGGGGCATTACCGGACGGAGTGCCAGCTGTCGCCCCTGTTATTCTGTTCCCAGTGCGGGAGGCTGGGTGTCACCACCCGTCGGTGCTGCCCACTGCCGCTACTACCTCCGCCGCCACCGCGACCTACAGGTCGCCCGCCGATCCGTCACCCGTCCGCCGCCGATCGACGTCCCGGGGTTGCCCACGGTGTGGGTGCCCCGAGAGACGCCACCGCCTGGTCGATTAATTTAATTACCATTAGAGTTTCTTTTAAAAACAAATATTATGTTGGGGCAAATAATTTTTTTTTTCCTTAAGAGGGGGGGGGGGGGGGGTGTAACGAAGTTTCTATTTTTTTGTTGAATTTCCTGCCTTCGAATGCCTGAACCTTCACTGCTGGGTGCTAGACCGCGGCCGTCGATTTTATCGGGGCCGTCCGGTGCCGTTTGAAATGGTTCGGTGGGCGCTGGGAGTGGGTACCGCCACTAACAGCCCCCACCGTGGGTTTTATGTATAAAAAAAGGCCCCGCACCGGAAAACGGGGATTCTACGATCATCAAAAGATCGAAACCAGCCAGCTTAGCCGTTCCGTGCCGATCGATATTTTCCGTTTGGGGCATTTACTATATCTTTCCGGGGTTTTCCGTTTGAGGGTATTTCTGGTAAGACGGCGCCGGCTTCAGTTACTTTATTGTGAAAACAGTTAGGTAATCCTTCTGGTCCTGTTCCTGTTTGTTGGACACCGGGGAAACGGTGCAGCAAGCGGGAACGGTGATTCCTGTAGCTCGTTTGCTTGGCTCCGGGGAAACGGAGTAGTCAACGGGTTTGGGATACTGGAGGGATTAGCGGCTGTGTGACTGGCAACGTCACGAGACTTGAAACCTCTGTTGCATGATTGGGGAAACAGTGTGCAACGGAGGCTCTATTTGTCGAACCCCGGGGAATCGGGGCGGCACCTAGAGGTTAGGTCGAGTGACGGGAACACCGCTGGTCACGTAATTGGGCCTCTTTGGGTTTTTGGAACAAATTCCGGCGCCGAGTAGTCAGTTTTACATAACCGTACCGTACCGCCGTACTTACACCGTGTCACAGACAGTCTTAATCTACAGTAGTCAGGCTAAACAGTAGTGAAGGGTCCGTAGGTAGTTTTCATTATCGTTACACGCTTTCCCCGTACCACCGAATAAGGTAACTTCCGTTTCATTGGGTACCCGTTATCGTAAGTGTTTACTGTAAGTACCGAGAGCCGCAATACAGTGCATTTAGAGGAAACAGTTGTTTTAATTTTGTTTTCTTCCCGAACCCTTTGGAACTTTTCTCCAGCTGTCTAAAGGCTGCCCAGGTACCGTAAAGTGGACCTTCAGCCACTATAAATAACGAAGGTGGCGCCCGAGGCAACGTAACCGAAGAAATCCGCAAGAAAAGCGCTACAATACATCCATTAGCATATTCCATATTTCACGAATAAGAGCGAATGAGTCGTTTTTCCTTCGTTCCTCCCTCGTAGTTTTATCGTCATGTCTGGGACAGTTCACTAAAAACGCAAAACGTTCTCTACTCATACAACTCGATAGAAAGTTCCTGATATGGTCCCTTCAAACATGTGTCTAGTATTTAGATGATCGTCTTTTTTGGTTGCAGAAAAAATTAGTATTCCAATGAAGGCTAATAACAGTCTTGATACCGTAGCGGAATTTGCAGAGGAGTGCATTTGGAGTATTTAGAAGACTGTCTTGCAATCTCTTCATTTGTGTAACGAATAACTATGTCAAAAATGGTGTCATAAAAGAAGTGTAGAAAGTGGGCTCTTATGGAAGAACAGTTACGAGATTCTCCTTTGCAACCGGATATAAAATGGACGATGTTTCTTGAGCAGACTCTCTTCGACAATACTGGTTGTATAGATGACCACTTGTGACCATTCTTACCTTTCATGTTTGTTTGTTTAGGAAAAACAGTATTTGGATGGCTTCGACCTCGGCTTTGACATAGGTTGGCTAAAGGTATATCATCATCTGGGGTGCGTTCACGGTTTTACCTATGTTTTACCCGGGGAGGTAAAGATTATCGGACATTAGTTATACGAAGTTTACCCGACAAGTGACAACTATGAACTATAATTTTTTACCGCCTAGAATGAAACGTTCAAGTTCAAATATTTTATGGTTATGTTATGTTGGAAATGTTTTGATTTTTGAAGATATCAAAGAATGTCTTTTTGAGTAATTTGTTTCTATACTAAATATTGCAAAACTTTGTTTCAAAAGTTATATTATGGATCCTGCTATATGTTTTTTTAAAGAAAATATAGAAGATGAAATTTCAACATCATCTGATTCTGATGAAGAAATATTTATTCAGGTTTGCACTGTAGCTTGCAATGCTTATACAAAGGCATTGGCTAGTGAAAAAGCTTCAATTGAGCATACTGATAAATATATAAGTGTGACAATTGAAAACTTTAGTGATCAAGCATTTCAACAAAACTTTAGAATTACTAGAGAAGCTTTTTACTGGTTGGAAAAAAAATTAACAGACTCACTAAAGAATAAGTCTTATGGACCTGACCGTTTGGAGACTAAAAAACAAATTTTACCAGTCATTTGGATATTAAGTACACCAGACAGTTACAGGTAAGTTACTAGGACAGTAGGTATAGTGCAAAAAATATACTAATCATATTACAGATCTATTGCTAGTAGGTTTGAAATGTCTAAATCCACTTTACATAAATGTTTTGAAAGGGTCATTCAAGCATTAGTGGAGATAGCTCCAGAAATTATCAAATGGCCTAATTCTAATGAAAGGCAAGTTATTAAAGATGATTTCTTTAAATGGGGAAAAATTCCAGGAGTAGTAGGTGCTATCGATGGCACTTATATCCCTATAAAGGCTCCCCAAGAAAACCCAGAAGTTTATATAAACAGAAAGTGTTTTCATGCAATCACAATGCAAGCTATTTGTGATCACAACAGGGCTTTTCGAGATGTTTTTGTTGGCTTTCCAAGCTCAGTTGGTGATTTACGAATTTTTAGAAATTCTGATATATATAGAAACATATTGTTACGGTTTGGGCCTACTATGCTCGATACTCAATGAAACCGATGCGCCGCAATATCTGGCCGGGCGCGTATTAAAGTAGGCCACACTTAGGAAGCGACACCTGGAAGTATCTTGATTATTCGAAGCAAATCGCGAAGCGTTTCGCGGTCATTCTAGAACGTGGTTTGCGAATATAAAAGAAGCGGCGTCGACGGCGGCAAGGGAGTAGTGTAGTAGTGAATTTGGGAACGCGGTTAAGTTTAAATAGTGGAATAGTTGTGGAATTGTAGTAGTGTTTTTTAATAGCTGAGTTAATTATTGTACGGAGTGTTTTGAAGTGTTAATAAATTTATTAATTGTTGAGTTAAACTGACTTTGTGTGAACCCACGGGAAAATCGTAACAATTGGTGTCAGAAGTGGGATCAGACTTTAGTGCGACGTGAATTGGAACTAAACTTCGGGTTAAAGACTTGTGTTCAGAACCGGACTAGAGATTTTCGGAACAATGGTGTGTTAAATTTATTTTATGCCAATAACTAGACGTCAAAGTGCAAACATGGAGGCCCAACTTGCAGCTATTATGGCAATGCTTGAGAAACAAGAAGAGATTCGACAACAAACAGAAAAGATTCGACAACAAGACAAGGAAGAACAAGAAAGGATTCGACAACAAGACAAGGAAGAACAAGAAAGGATTCGACAACAAGATATGGAAATGCGTCAAGAAGATAGAGAGCGTAACGTAGAAATATTGAACGTTCTAGCGGGGACCAAGACAGAAATCCAAGAGTATGTATCCGATAGTCTCAAGAAGATGGAGTATGACGTTCAGGTAAAATTAAATGATGCTCGGGAGGACATTAACAAAATTCAGAATGATGTTCGGGAGGACATTAATGATGTTCGGGAGGACATTAATCAAATTCAGAATAATGTCGAGATAAAGCTACGCGACTTAGAGCGGAAAATTTGACAGCAGAGGAGCCAGCTCTACAGTGATCACCGGAAACGGGCTCAACAAGATCAAGCCTCCCACATACGACGGTCAAACTTCATGGGCAATGTACCTACTCCAATTTGAGGCCGCTGCAAATGCAAATGGATGGAGTAACGAGGAAATGGCTGTAGCACTAATAGTGGCATTACGAGGACCTGCATTGGAGCTGTTACAGACGGTGCCTATCGCCCAACGAAGCAACTATGAAGCATTAGTAGCTGCATTAGAACGACGTTATGGGGATCAACATAAGAAAGGACTGTATCGAACGCAATTAATGGCAAGACAGCAGAAAACTGGTGAAAATCTAGAAGAGTTTGAAACCGAAATTCGTCGCCTTGTGCATCTGGCTTACCCAGCCGTCCCGGATGAAGTTCAAGAAGAACTTGTGGCACAGTATTTTGTAGATGGGATTCGAGATCCGGAGGTAAAGAAATGGCTGAAGATGTTCAAAGGGAGCAACAACAGCGAATTACTGATTCGAGCGCTGGAAGTTGAAGCTGCGTGCAGTGATTTAAAGCCAGATACTATTCAAGAGGAAAGAGTACCGCCAGCCGATCGCCGATGTTACATTCTGCCACCATCTGCCAGCCGATGTTACATTAATAGATGAAATTAAATCAATGTTCGGCCAATTAGTGCAACAAATGGCAGCATTAGGAAATGGTCAGTCCACACAGTTAGAACGGTTACGTCCGATCACTAGAGTGGAATGTTATCGATGTGGACTTAAGGTACCGGAAAGGACAAATTCATAATGGTTGGAGGATTGGTCAAATCGCGATGGTTACAGATAAAGAGGCTACAAAAAGAATGAAGAGCTGCGTTTCTAAGGAGGACATAATAAAAGGACAGCGCTCAGACTCTGATTTGAAAGTAATCAGATGGTTGGAGAAGGATTTGAAACCGGATTGACAACAGATTTCCAGATATGGACCAACAGTAAGGGGTTACTGGTTGCAGTGGAATTCGCTTCGACTGCGAGATGACTTAATTACTCGCAAATGGGAAAGTCCAGACGGAAAACGCTTTGTTTACCTAACAATAGTGCCCAATTCCTGCAAAGAGAATGTGCTGCGAGAACTACATGACAGTCGCGGAGGAGGACACTTTGAAGTAAACCAGACTTTGGCTAGAATAAGAGATCGATTTTACTGGATTAACTTCAGAAAGGACGTTGAGGAATGGTGTAAACGGTGTGACCAGTGTTCGTTACAGAAGGGATCCATCACAATTCGGGAACTTGAGAGAGAGAAGATGAAACCAAACAACGACCGTATGAAGATGACACTGGACCACAGACCAACTGGTGGCAATTATAAGGAAGGTGATGCTGTGTGGATGTTTCAACCCAGGAGGAGCAAAGGATTAAGTCAAAGATGGCAACGACACTGGGAGGGACCTTACAATGTGGTAAAAAGGTTAAACGACGTCGCATACAGAGTCCAACGCAGCCCCAAAGGCAAGATGAAAATTGTCCATCTGGACAGACTCAAGAAATACCACGGATTAGATGAAGCGGATCGGGACGATCAGCTTTAAGAGGGTTGGGAGTGTTACGCAATGCTTGAAAACAAGAAGAGATTCGACAACGAGACAAAGAAGAACAAGAAAGGATTCGAAAACAAAACAAGGAAGAACAAGAAAGGATTCGACAACAAAACAAGGAAAAACAACAAGAAAGAATTCGACAACAAGAAGAAAGAATTCGACAACAAGAAAAGGAAGAACAAGAAAGGATTCAACAACGAGAAGAAAGAATTCGACAACAAGAAAAGGAAGAACAAGAAAGGATTCGACAACAAGAAGAAAGAATACGACAACAAGACAAAGAAGAAGAAAAAAGAATTCGACAACAAGACAAAGAAGAAGACAGAGAGCGGCATGAAAAGCGTAACGTAGAAATATTGAAAGTTCTAGCGGGGACCAAGACAGAAATCCAAGAGTATGTAACCCATAGTCTCAATAAAATTCAGAATGATGTTCGGGAGGACATTAATAAAATTCAGAATGATGTGAAGATAAAGTTACGCGACTTAGAGCGGAAAATTGACAGCAGAAGAGTCAACTCTACAGTGATCACCGGAAACGGGCTCAACAAGATCAAGCCTCCCACATACGACGGTCAAACTTCATGGGCAACGTACCAACTCCAATTTGAGGCCGCTGCAAATGCAAATGGATGGAGTAACGAGGAAATGGCTGTAGCACTAATAGTGGCATTACGAGGACCTGCATTGGAGCTGTTACAGACTCTGCCTATCGCCCAACGAAGCAACTATGAAGCATTAGTAGCTGCATTAGAACGTCGTTATGGGGATCAACATAAGAAAGGAGTGTATCGAACGCAATTAAGGGCAAGACAGCAGAAAACTGGTGAAAATCTAGAAGAGTTTGAGGCCGAAATTCGTCGCCTTGTGCATCTGGCTTACCCAGCCGTCCCGGATGAAATCCAAAAAGAACTTGTGGCACAGTATTTTGTAGATGGGATTAGAGATCCGGAGGTAAAGAAATGGCTGAAGATGTTCAAAGGGAGCAACAACAGCGAATTACTGGTTCGAGCGCTGGAAGTTGAAGCTGCGTGCAGTGATTTAAAGCCAGATACTATTCAAGAGGAAAGAGTACCGCCAGCCGATCATGTTGTTACATTAATAGATGAAATTAAATCAATGTTCGGCCAATTAGTGCAACAAATGGCAGCATTAGGAAATGGTCAGTCCACACAGTTAGAACGGTTACGTCCGATCACTAGAGTGGAATGTTATCGATGTGGACTTAAGGTACCGGAAAGGACAAATTCATAATGGTTGGAGGATTGGTCAAATCATGAAGGTGACAGATAAAGAGGCTACAAGAAGAATGGAGAGCAGCGTTTCTAAGGAAGACATAATAAAAGGGCAGCGCTCAGACTCTGATTTGAAAGTAATCAGAAGATGGTTGGAGAAGGATTTGAAACCGGATTGGCAACAGATTTCCAGATATGGACCAACAGTAAGGGGTTACTGGTTGCAGTGGAATTCGCTTCGACTGCGAGATGACATAATTACTCGCAAATGGGAAAGTCCAGACGGAAAACGCTTTGTTTACCAAACAATAGTGCCCAATTCCTGCAAAGAGAATGTGCTGCGAGAACTACATGACAGTCGCGGAGGAAGACACTTTGGAGTAAACCAGACTTTGGCTAGAATAAGAGATCGATTTTACTGGATTAACTTCAGAAAGGACGTTGAGGAATGGTGTAAACGGTGTGACCAGTGTTCGTTACAGAAGGGATCCATTACAATTCGGGAACTTGAGAGAGAGAAGATGAAACCAAACAACGACCGTATGAAGATGACACTGGACCACAGACCAACTGGTGGCAATTATAAGGAAGGTGATGCTGTGTGGATGTTTCAACCCAGGAGGAGCAAAGGATTAAGTCAAAGATGGCAACGACACTGGGAGGGACCTTACAATGTGGTAAAAAGGTTAAACGACGTCGCCTACAGAGTCCAACGCAGCCCCAAAGGCAAGATGAAAATTGTCCATCTGGACAGACTCAAGAAATACCAGGGATTAGATGAAGCGGATCGGGACGATCAGCTTTAAGAGGGGGGCAGTGTTACGGTTTGGGCCTACTATGCTCGATACTGGATGAAACCGATGCGCCGCAATATCTGGCCGGGCGCGTATTAAAGTAGGCCACAGAAGGAAGCGCCATACCTGGAAGAATCGAGGCAAATCGCGAAGCGTTTTGCGGTCATTCTAGAACGTGGTTTGCGAATATAAAAGAAGCGGCGTCGACGACGAAGTGGAGTAGAGTAGTAGTGAATTTGGGAAAAACAATTACAAGATTAGCTTTCTCAATGCATTGCCGTATGTTAAGCTAATTTAATGTCGTCAACATGCTCTGAATAGGAGTATATACCTATATTACACCCGAGTATAATTCTCATTGCCTTGTTCTGTTGGAGTTGCAATCTCATAATTTCTCACTGGGTACAAGCAATCAGTAAGGAAGAACAATAATCAAAATGTGGTAAAATTATCGTATTGTACACCAGCCGTTTGGTCCAGTCCGAAAGAGAAGCAGTCATACGTCGAAAAAACCCTAGTTTCTTACCCAGCTTTCTACAAAGATAATCAATACGATTTGAGAAACAGAGTTGCGGATCCAACAGAATACCCAAATACTTAATTTCAGACACAAATTCGATTTTGTCGCTGTCCATATACAGTGTGGTCCAAATTGGTGATGCATGTATGGGGATATTTTGAAATTAGATTATTATTTGCCGTTTTCCGGGAAATTGGGAAAACGTGAAAAAATAAAAAATTTTAACTTTGCCTTATAGGTCCTTAACGAAGATAAAAATGTTTTTGAAAATGTTACCTTATTAGAGCACTTTTTTACGTAGAATACGATGGTGTAATTAGAAAATTTTTATCGACCCTTGTTTTGAAGTTATGCATTACTACTTTGGAAAATCTTATGGGCGCCATGTTAGATTTTTACATTTTCGAAAAGCGCTTAAAAAGGCCTTTTCAATGATGTACCTATTGATGCCCTTGTGAGACTTACCAAGTGCAAAATGGCGATTTATCCTAATTTCGACATAGTAGGCTTTGAACATTTGGGCAGCCATTATGAAAAAACAAAAGATAATCGTAGCGCCAAGAACCAAAGGCAAAACTGAAAGTTACGGGCTATTGACTGAAGTGTCAAAATTTAATCGTTACGTTTAAAAAATGGCTTTAAGTTATGATAATGAAGCAAAGTTTGATATGTTAGAGTGCTTTATTAAAAGCAACAGAAATGCTAAGGTGGCATTAAATAGTTATTCGGAAAATTTTCCAGAGAGGCGGCAACCTAATATAAGGTATTTTGCAAAGTTGGTAAAAAATGTACGGTTGCATGGCAGTTTTTAGAAACCGCGTCCAAAGAAATATGCGAAAGACAATGACAATTGCAATGACCAAATTGTTAATTATTTTAATGACAATCCAACATCATCTACAAGAAAATGTAGCAGGGAGATACATCTTCCGAGAACAACGGTTCTTAGAACTTTGAAGACCCGAAAGTACCATCCGTACAAGCCTATTATTGTGCAAGGGCTTCACGAAGGCAATTTCCAGAGGAGAATAGAATTTTGCAACTGGTACGTCCACAAATGTGAGGAAAATGCGCACTTTAGCAACAACGTCATATGGACTGACGAGGCATATTTAAGTAACTGTGGAATTTTTAATAAGCAAAATTACCATAATTGGGTTAGAGAAAATCCTTTGTTACGTGCTCAACGTAGATTGCAAACACGATTTGGCGTCAATGTTTGGTTTGGAATTTATGGTAAAAATATTTGCAATCTGAAACCTTTTACTATCTGCTAATAATGTTCATTATTTCAGGAAATTATCTTATAGGCCCCTTCTTTTATCAGGGCACACTAAATGGGGAGAGATATTTATACATGCTGCAGAATTTGATACTTCCCGCTATTATAGAACTGATACCAGAAGGTGATTTTCCCAAAAGATGATTATCCTGCTCACAACTTCGGTTTGGTGAAACATTTACTAACCGCAACTTTTGGAGATCATTTAATTTCAAATGGCGGTCCTGTACCATGGCCTGCAAGGTCACCGGATATTACACCGTTAGATTTTTTTATGGGGACATGTGAACAATCAACTCTACGAACTTGAACCACCTCAGAATGTTGAAATACTGGAAGCTCGTGTTCAACAAATGTTCGATGGCATTAATAGACATACGATTAGACGTGTTACTAACAGTATTTTGCAAAGATGCCAGAAGTGTCTAGATAGAAATGGACAACATTTTGAGGGCTAGGTTACTTTTTTTTTTCGTTATTGTTATTATTTTTTAGAAATAAATTCAAGTTAAATTTTGGTGGTATTGAGTTAGGAATAAGTAGATACCTACAGATAATACAGTTTAACTTTTAACATATCAAACTTTGCTTCATTATCATAATTTAAAGCCATTTTTTAAACGTAACGATTAAATTTTGACACTTCAATAGCCCGCAACTTTCAGTTTTGCTTTTGGTTCTTGGCGCTACGATTATCTTTTGTTTTTTCATAATGGCTGCCCAATTGATCAAAGCCTACTATGTCAAAAATAGAAAAATCGCCATTTTGCACTTGGTAAGTCTCACAAGGGCATCAATAGGTACATCATTGAAAAGGCCTTTTTAAGCGCTTTCCGAAAATTTAATAATCTAAGATGGCGATAAGATTTTCCAAAGTAGTCATGCATAACTTCAAAACAAGTGCCGATAAAAAATTTATAATTACACCATCGTATTCTGCGTCAAAAGTGCGTCATAAGGTAACATTTTCAAAAATATTTTTATCTTCGTTAGGGATAACGATAAGGACTATAAGGCAAAGTTAAAAATGCAGTGTTTCACGTTTTCCCAATTTTCCGGAAAACGGCAAATGATAATCTAATTTCAAAACCGGGTATGAATTTGGCATTAAATTCCCTAAAACTTTTCCCATTTAACCGATCCTGTATCTCTTACGATAACGGATATCCCCATACATGCACCAACAATTTGGACCACGCTGTATAATGTTAAACCTAGATCTTTATATATCTTGCAATTCCGTTTTGAACCAACAACCATACATTTCGTTTTTGCAGTATTTAGTTTCAATCTATTTTGACACAACCATTCGCAGAGATCTTGTAGCTCCCGATTCATAAAATTTATATTGTTACGATTTTCCCGTGGGTTCACACAAAGTCAATTTAACTCAACGATTAATAATTTTATTTACACCAAAACACTCCGTACAATAATTAACTCAGCTATTAAAAACACTACTACAATTCCACAACTATTCCACTATTTAAACTTTACCGCGTTCCCAAATTCACTACTACTCTACTCCACTTCGTCGTCGACGCCGCTTCTTTTATATTCGCAAACCACGTTCTAGAATGACCGCAAAACGCTTCGCGATTTGCCTCGATTCTTCCAGGTATGGCGCTTCCTTCTGTGGCCTACTTTAATACGCGCCCGGCCAGATATTGCGGCGCATCGGTTTCATCCAGTATCGAGCATAGTAGGCCCAAACCGTAACACTGCCCCATTCTTAAAGCTGATCGTCCCGATCCGCTTCATCTAATCCCTGGTATTTCTTGAGTCTGTCCAGATGGACAATTTTCATCTTGCCTTTGGGGCTGCGTTGGACTCTGTAGGCGACGTCGTTTAACCTTTTTACCACATTGTAAGGTCCCTCCCAGTGTCGTTGCCATCTTTGACTTAATCCTTTGCTCCTCCTGGGTTGAAACATCCACACAGCATCACCTTCCTTATAATTGCCACCAGTTGGTCTGTGGTCCAGTGTCATCTTCATACGGTCGTTGTTTGGTTTCATCTTCTCTCTCTCAAGTTCCCGAATTGTAATGGATCCCTTCTGTAACGAACACTGGTCACACCGTTTACACCATTCCTCAACGTCCTTTCTGAAGTTAATCCAGTAAAATCGATCTCTTATTCTAGCCAAAGTCTGGTTTACTCCAAAGTGTTTTCCTCCGCGACTGTCATGTAGTTCTCGCAGCACATTCTCTTTGCAGTAATTGGGCACTATTGTTTGGTAAACAAAGCGTTTTCCGTCTGGACTTTCCCATTTGCGAGTAATTATGTCATCCCGCAGTCGAAGCGAATTCCACTGCAACCAGTAACCCCTTACTGTTGGTCCATATCTGGAAATCTGTTGCCAATCCGGTTTCAAATCCTTCTCCAACCATCTTCTGATTACTTTCAAATCAGAGTCTGAGCGCTGCCCTTTTATTATGTCTTCCTTAGAAACGCTGGTCTCCATTCTTCTTGTAGCCTCTTTATCTGTCACCTTCATGATTTGACCAATCCTCCAACCATTATGAATTTGTCCTTTCCGGTACCTTAAGTCCACATCGATAACATTCCACTCTAGTGATCGGACGTAACCGTTCTAACTGTGTGGACTGACCATTTCCTAATGCTGCCATTTGTTGCACTAATTGGCCGAACATTGATTTAATTTCATCTATTAATGTAACAACATGATCGGCTGGCGGTAGTCTTTCCTCTTGAATAGTATCTGGCTTTAAATCATTGCACGCAGCTTCAACTTCCAGCGCTCGAACCAGTAATTCGCTGTTGTTGCTCCCTTTGAACATCTTCAGCCATTTCTTTACCTCCGGATCTCTAATCCCATCTACAAAATACTGTGCCACAAGTTCTTTTTGGATTTCATCCGGGACGGCTGGGTAAGCCAGATGCACAAGGCGACGAATTTCGGCCTCAAACTCTTCTAGATTTTCACCAGTTTTCTGCTGTCTTGCCCTTAATTGCGTTCGATACACTCCTTTCTTATGTTGATCCCCATAACGACGTTCTAATGCAGCTACTAATGCTTCATAGTTGCTTCGTTGGGCGATAGGCAGAGTCTGTAACAGCTCCAATGCAGGTCCTCGTAATGCCACTATTAGTGCTACAGCCATTTCCTCGTTACTCCATCCATTTGCATTTGCAGCGGAACACTCCGTACAATAATTAACTCAGCTATTAAAAACACTACTACAATTCCACAACTATTCCACTATTTAAACTTTACCGCGTTCCCAAATTCACTACTACTCTACTCCACTTCGTCGTCGACGCCGCTTCTTTTATATTCGCAAACCACGTTCTAGAATGACCGCGAAACGGATCTTTATTTCAGAACTATGTTTACAATTTACAAAATATAAGCATAAACTAAATGATAAGTATAGACAAACAGTGGCAATGGAACTGAAAATTAATTTAAGTAAGCAACGTGAGATCACCGCAGGCACCACTAAACGCATATTGCGTAATTTTAAAGCCAGACGCAGCAATTCGGATCTTTTGACTGTTGGAAAACATCAGTTTTAATACGGCGTTGTCGTTAAGAAATCACATTTTTTGTTTTGTTTCTAGACAAAAAATAACAGATTTTGTGTATGTTTTCTTTAATTATTGAGTTTCACTTCGTTGTATTTTTAGTTTAGTTATTTTTTATTGGTTTATTTTTAATATTCATCAAGGGTTATTTTATACTTAATACATTATGAATTTCATGTTTAATCTTAAAACAGTCACATGAGTTTAAAACTAAAAAACGGTCACGTAATCTTTAAAATTATTAAATTTAATTATTGAAAATAGTCACGTGACCCGTCAAATAATATTTTGTCATTTACAGTCACGTGATCTTCAGGGTTCCGTTTTGGCATTAAATAAGAATAAAACATCTAATGACCTACTGTATGAACGGACTAACTTAATTAAAATAACGGACCGACATCAAAAAATACAAACAAAATGGAAAAACAAAAAAGACAACTGGACAATAATTAATAAGTTATGCCTCACCCGACAGACCCGAACCTCACGATACCTGACGCCAAACACAACTCTGACAGAACACTACCAAGACATACATTAATTCTAGTTATAAGTATTGTATTATTGAGATTGTACATACATAGAGATAGCTTATAAATAGTGTATATTATTAATCTATAATGCTGTTATTACAATGGGCAGAAAGGCCACTAGGGCCGATAGCCTTTTCTTTTGTAGAATATATATATATATATATATATATACATGCATTTCTATCTTAGTCGCCTCCATACATAACACAGGCGCCCAAGCCTCCACTATAACCGCCATAGTTACAGGAGTGTATTTTGCATGATTACGCTTCATAATTCAAGGTCTTTCATGGGCACAGCAGAGGGGTAAGGAAAAACTATAAGGAAAAAAGTTGTATATACGGTATGGGTTTAAATGTAACCGGCCTCCACGATGCTGCGGTTAACTGGCCTCCGCGCAATATACAGCGCCATGTGGAACCGACGCAGGCGTCACCGACACAGTTGCCAATTTTATCTGTCTGGTTCGCCGACTGATTTGGCCTTGACAGCTAAAAATAGATTTCTTGGAACAGGAAACTTATTTTAATATTTAGTCCAGCCGTATTTTCGTTCTTTTTCGATCGCTATAGGAGCCACATTAGACAGTTTTTGGTGTTCTATATTATATACTGATCGTATAGTTTCTGCGTTATTCATTCTAATATTAGACACATGTCTGACAATAACTGAATATAATGACATCAATATTTTTGTTTCTTTTTTAATACTTCATTAACTCAAGCAAATTGATAAAATAAATGGCTGAACAAGTTTGGTCAAACATTGCAATATTATTATAAATGGTTTATTAATTTATAATTTTCACTTTGACTTGCATTTCTAGACTATCTCATTTTAATTATAATACGAGTCGTTGAGTATTTACAATCAATATTGTTATTATTTTATAAACGTGATTAATTCCTTAGATTAACAATGTTTATTGAGTTGGGTCATTTTTCAGTGACCTCAATTTTTCAATAGGTCGTTAAAAAGGAAATTTTGCTATTGTTTGTTTAAAACTTTAAATTCTAGTTTTCTGGGGGAAACGAATTATAGTTTTTAAGGTGGCAAATTAAAGAACGTTCTAACTTATAACGCTTATATATTAAAAATGCCTGTTATTTTTGTTTGACAACCAAGTCACTTAAATTTTACCGTAAAAAAGCCTTGCCTATAATTTGTTCAGTCTATAAACTAAAATATTCGTATTTTCAGTCTGTCAACTGATTGGTTACAAAAATCAACTTGCCACAAATGTAATTTTCATAATACCAAAGTAAAAAAATGCATTATTATTTGATGCTTGTAGACAAAAACTATTTGCTGAGTCTAATACATTATATTTGTGTGCCAATATGAAGAAAAAGTTTAAAAACGTAACCTACTGTCTAATATCAGGCATTGTGCCTAAAAACACCATCATATAACTATAATCCGTGGAATTCATGGTCAACTTTACAGAGTGCCGCAGAAATTAAGATGTGGTAAAGTTGCATTTTTTTAAATGCCTTATATTACATTTATTTAAGTAATTCTATTGTTTGTATGAACGATTTGTTAAATGAATGACACATCTAGCGAGCACCGTGTCCAAAATGCCTTTTGCACCATATCAAAATGCCTTTTGTGATCCTTTTCGGGTAAAAAATGTTTTAACAAAGTTTGGAATAAAATGTCTGCTTTAAATTTAAATTTAATACAGCATATAACTAATCCTTCTTATAAAGACTTATAAATTAAACTATTCACAAAATGTAATAAGGTAAAACTACCAATAGATGACGACCTATAAAAAGTCTGAAAAACTTAAAAATGAACCCCCAGACAAAGGGTCAAAATATTTGAGAAATTTAAATCAGTATAGTTTGTCCAAAAACAAGTTATTCCCAATGAAACTATTTAGAGTATGGCAGCCGGAAATCAGTGTGAAGAGAGAGAGAGAGAATTAGCTATGTTTGGAAGAAACTGAGTACCAATGTAACTTTGCGAGTGTCATCTATTGGCAAGATGGCCATGCCATCTTTTAGTAGAACATGTTTTCTATTGCGTAAAACGCATGCCATCTTTTAGCAAATTGGCATATTTATGTAAGGGTAAACACACTTCAAAATAAATAAAAGTTATAAATTTGTTGTCGAACCTTTTATAAAAAAACTGCTACATAGGTCGATAAAAAAGCTATGGCAAATTAGTGCATACAATTTGTTTAAAAACATAATAATTTAAAACTGTATTTATTATTAAATGTTTACATTTTATCTTCAGAGTGCCACATATAAGAATGATTACTTTAGTATACAGGGTGTTCAATTTTAAAGCAAATATTTTCTATTCCACAATTTTCTGGGAAAGCCTGTTTCAACCGACACTTATTTTATATACAGCACACTGTATATTAACTGTCTTAAAATGTTTTTATTTGTAGCTTATTGTAATTTGTTGTTGCATCGGATGGCGCTAATACAAATTCAACATGCAAAAAAATGTGAAATGCTCAACATATAGAGAAGGGACATAATTCCTTTGATGTTGGGGTGATGTTTTTGGCTGACCTCGAGTTCCCTTTGGTAGGAAACATGTTGCCGGTTGTCCCTTTCTTTGAAATAAAAATGGCTTCCAATTATCAGAATCAAATATAATATAAACTAATTTCTTATAATCATTGTTTACTTCTTTTGAGTCAAAGTGTTTTAAGTTCGCCTATTAATCATTGGAAAATATCAGTCCTTATTAACTATTATTATATATACTAAACCGATGTTTCAAAACAAATATTTGATGTGGTCTGAGATACGGCAACGTTTTTCAACAACTTGAATAAACAACCAATAAAACTCCTGATATTCAACGGCTAAAGCCGATATCAGTCGCTTGTCAATTAAACTTTGGTAGGAAGAGTCCATCTCTCTCTAATTCGCTTCCTCTTTTCAACTGTCTGTTCTTGTTACATAGCTATTCTTTGATATTAGCTACTAAATAGTATTCAAACAATATTGTCTTAAATTTTTATAGAAATCCATTCAAGAATGGTATACTTTTATTTTACTGGCTCTTGACCTAGTACACAATTACTGTCAAATTAAATGAACGTAAAAATGTAAAAAGTGACTTCTGTCCATTTAAAATTTTTTACATTTTTGGCTGACATTTTTGTACAACAAAATACTGACATTTTTCACAACCCTTAGAGAGCTTGAACTAAGACTTTAAATTAGTAAAATCTAATTAGTTAGATAAGTTTAAGTTGGTTATTCTTATAAGTTACTTTTCAAAAACTGCACTCCTACTAGTCAATTCTTCTAATGGTGGAAGTGTTCGAACTAAGGTGCAACACCATAAAATGTAATATTAAAATAGACTTAACGCTTGCAAGTTTGTGAATTAAATTTTAAAAATCTCTAAACGTGTGTTTTGAGATACCGTTCAGGCCTATTATTGTATATGACACAACTAAAGTTCTAAAATGTTCCCAGCTATTAAATAAACTAGGTTGTATGCAAAAACGTCTAGTACAATATTTCTTACCCTGCATTCTGTAATTAATAAAGGAATTACTTTTATTGAAAATCAATCTGTGCATCTCATCTTATAAGACACGGTTTTTCGAACACCTCTTTGCTATTAAACGTCCAAAATCCAAAATTGGAAATTCAGGTCGTTCAAAATAACTAGAAATTTTGCTGTTTTAAAAGAAGGTCGGAAATATTTAAATTTTTGGTTATTTTCCAAGTTAGCGCAAGATCAATCAAAATCGAAAACTTATAATAGACAGAATAGCACAAAATTAAAAAAATTAAGTCATCCAGTTGATCTCTACTTCCGACACGAATAAAAGTGCCTCTCTCTAAATATTCTAAATGAGTAGGCCAAGTCAGCTTTAGTTTGAGACATAACTTTTTAAAAGATCACACATTCAATTAATGAAGCCGATATTGGTGCGACACTCTGTATAAGATAGCAAACTAGTTAGGACGCCCAGTATATATTAATATAAGTTAAGTGGCCTTCAAATTGGTTATGTACTCTCGATCATTTGGCCTCCAACCCCCTCACTCTTATATGCAACTACAAAATTTGGTATATGCTCTCGATCAACTGGCCTCCAGTGAGTAATGCCGCGGTGTTGCCGCTTTTTTGAGTCGGGTTAGCGGTGTTTTATGCGGAGTTGATGCCGCACAGGCCATGTGTTGTTTGTATAAACGTATGAGATCGCTACGCCACGTGGTGGAATTTTCGTGAACTGCATTGTATAACTGTATATGTGTATTGCTAAAATGGCCTCCGACATAAATTTTGCGTACGGCCTCCAGGAGGCCAGAGAGACATCCTGAGAAATTATTAAGGTCGATTCGTATTGGCCTCCGATTTTTCGAATTCGCCTCCGTTTTGGAGGCGTGTGCGAATGTTAAACTATGCGAGTCGGAGGTGTATATGTCGAAATGCATATATATATATATATATATATACAGGGTAATTCAAATTCGACCCTCACCATTGGGATCTCAGAAACCATAAGAGATACGAGAAAGTTTAAATTGGGGCAAAGTTGCGCAATTTAAAGCTCAACCAAATGCTGTTTTAAAATTTTTGATTTTCCGAGTACTTCCGAAGATATCCGAAAAAAACTGAAAATTTGATTTTTTGTTTTTATTTATTTCTAACCTTATTTGAAGAGATATCCCAAAACTAAAAGCATCTTTTCATTGCCACTTTTTCCTAGCTAATCGATGATGGATACAAATTTGCCACACGACGTTTCGTTTTCTGTCAGTCATCATCAACTTTCTTTTTTCTTATGGGCGCCATATTGGATTTTTAGCCCACCAAATAGTACGTTTTATTCTGATTTTAGTGATGTATAATAATTTATGATTTGCTTCATAAATAACAAAATAATTCAATAAAAACTATTTTTACTCTAGTTATTGGCTTTGAGTTAATGGGTCGTTTTATAAAATGTCATTATTTGACAGTACTTGTCAAACACGTTAATTCGGATGATCATTAGAGCGTCAGTCATAGTTAAAAATGTATCTAGAAAAGAAACCCCCGCAGAAAATGTTATTATTATACAAGCATTGCTGAACTATTTAGGTTAATCAGAAAAAGAGATTTGTTAGCATTATCTCTAACTTAAAAGGCTTATTTATGTTTCCAAGAGAAAGATCATCATTTTAAGAACTTCGTTTTTTGCCAAATTTCAATTTTGTATAATGTTAAGTGCAGTTTATAGTTATTTATACAGTAAGTGACAAACCATTTTTTATTCATTCATATTTATTCGAGTGACTAAACCGGTTTAAGTCACGTGTCTTATACATGATTAATTTTATTAAATTTCGACTTCTTATATTAAAAAAAAAACTAAAATTACAGTTCTATTAAATTTGCACCGCGCCCCGTAGATGTAACATTGATGTTTGTTTGTTTACATCTGTAAATAGGCGAATGTCATTCAGAGTGATTTAATAGTTATTTATACAGCAAGTGACTTAAACCATTTTTTATTCACGAAAAGAACAACTAGGTCCACAAGCGTAGCGAGTGACCTAAGCTCTTCGAGTGAATAAACCGGTTTAAGTCAAGTCACGTGTACACCTTTGTGACTAAGTATGTTCAGGCCAATTGCGTGTGACAAGTACGACCAAGTAATCTTCATAAAACGTCTCATTAACAAAGCTAACTAAGGTAAAATCTCTAAAAGCTCTAATGATCGTCCGAATTATCGTGTTTGACAAGTACTGTCAAATAATGACATTTTATAAAACGACCCATTAACTCAAAGCCAATAACTAGAGTAAAAATAGTTTTTATTGAATTATTTTGTTATTTATGAAGCAAATCATAAATTATTATACATCACTAAAATCAGAATAAAACGTACTATTTGGTGGGCTAAAAATCCAATATGGCGCCCATAAGAAAAAAGAAAGTTGATGATGACTGACAGAAAACGAAACGTCGTGTGGCAAATTTGTATCCATCATCGAATAGCTAGGAAAAAGTGGCAATGAAAAGATGCTTTTAGTTTTGGGATATCTCTTCAAATAAGGTTAGAAATAAATAAAAACAAAAAATCAAATTTTCAGTTTTTTTCGGATATCTTCGGAAGTACTCGGAAAATCGAAATTTTTAAAACTGCATTTGGTTGAGCTTTACATTGCGCAACTTTGCCCCAATTTAAACTTTATCGTATCTCTTATAGTTTCCGAGATCCCAATGGTGAGGGTCGAATTTGAATTACCCTGTATATAAGAATAAAAGTCACGTGACCTTTAAAAATAAAATTTGAGTATTGAAAATCGTCATGCGACTTTATGAACTGTAAAAACAATCACGTGACCTCTAAAAATATATTTAATTTTTGAAAATCGTCCCGTGACCATTTGCATATTATAAGGAGTCTTCAAATAATACTTTGACATCTAAAACAGTCACGTGACCTTTAATTTTCGTTTTGACGTTAAAATAATTGAAAATTGTCACGTGGCCATTTGCACTGTAAAGAGGGTCACGTGTCATTAAAAACATCAGTTTAAACTGAAAAACGATTACGTGATCCTTCAAATGACATTTTGACATTTAAAACTGTCATGTGACATTATAAATTCTATTTTTAATCTTAAAAGAGTCACGCAACCTTCAGAATCTGTTTTGACGTTAAAAAAGTCACGCGATTTGAAAAAAAATTGTCTAAACATAAAAACTGTCAGGTGACGTTAGAAAGGACATTTTAACGTTTAACCTTACATATAGATACGTGATCTAAGATCACGTATACGTACGTATTTTGGCGTCAGTGTTTACAATGCCTGTCTCATTTTAACTCATTTTGATGAAAAAAGATGGCCTATGTTACTACAACTTAAAACTCGGGTTAATACTGCCGCCAAAATACGCCTTTAGTATATCAGTTTAAAAGTAAAATACGGTCACGTGACCTTCAGGATTCTGTTTTGAGGTTAAAAAAGACTCCTGTGACTTAATAGAATCTTTATTATTGATATCTCAAACCAGAAATTCTTATCTTGTTTAGTTTTCAAAATACGATTAATTTAAATCAAATTTATTTGAAAAAATCAAGTTTTCTTAACGCAGTTCAGATGGAATAGCAAAAGAAAGCGGATTATAGGAAATACTGCAAAAGTTGGCAACTAGTCTGCATAGACGAGCTGTATTAGCGCCATCTCGAGTTTACCTACAACTGAAGCGGCCGAAATACATTAGGAAGCCCTTGAAGCGTGAACGGCTTCCTTTTCGGGTGCCATTTTAATTACATTGCGCTTGATATCTGTACTTATCATTTAGTCTATGATATAAGTGTGTGCCAGTGCCTCGCCCAATTGCACAACCCCAAAGGCGGGCAAATGTCAAGATCTTACTTAAAGCTAGTGCTAGTGTAGTATTCCTCTAAGCTGGGTCGGTTGTACAATTGAAGTTCAGTTGAACCTCAAGCTGAAATTAGCCTGACCCTGAAATTCGGTTTCCGCGTTGTACAATTGTGGTTTATGCGCTAAATTTAATAAATTTTGTTGTTTTAGTAACGGTTCAAGAAACTAACCCAACTTTTTCTTGAAAGAAAACGTAAACAAAGTAATTGTAATTTGTTAAAAGAAATATTTTGAGAATCAAATTTTTACCGACGAACGACGTTTTCAATAGCTTATGGATTTAATAGACGATTTAACAGACGATGCGGATCTGTTAGAACTTATAGACATTGTTGACCGATTTTTTTTGGATAATATTAGAGAAGATATATCACATGCAACAGGAAGGTTTGTTGTTTTTCAGCAAAGTGTTTGTGTAAACGCTAAGAAGTTACTATTAAGAATATTTTACAGGAATAAAGCAGTCTCTCCTGAGATGGTGTTTGCTACGTTGATACTATGCAACAGGGTCATTCTTGCAAGTTATCGAAGATTTTACAGGTATAAGGCAATAGCTTCCCGGACACTGTATAGAGTCAGTAGAAAAATAGCAGCTTTACACATCATATTTATAAAAATGCCAAACACAGAAGAAGAAATGAGTACAAATAGTTTGCAGTTTTACAATATTGCTCGTTTTCCAAGATGCATTGATGCTGTGGACTGCACGCATGTAAAAATATTTTCACCTGGAGGTAATGAGCCAGAATTAAGTGATATAAGTAGCCGAATATATGTGGTAACTTTCTGTTATTAAATACATGTAGATACATTTTTTTATACACTAACCCCAATGTAAATACAGGAAGTACCTAGTAATAGCCCTCAGTGTAGTTTTCTGTTTGTGTTCCATAGCAAATACTATATATTTTTTTCTATTAATTTTAGGTAACCCTGTAACACCAGAAGAAAGGTTATTTAATGAGTCACAAATAAGGACTCATTATCCAATCGAGAGGACTTTTGGAATATGGAAAAGGAGATTTCCTGTTCTCGCTTCTGGAATTTGACTAAAATTAAACAAGATGGAAGCAATCGTTATTGCCACAGCAGTACATAATATAGCCATTACATGATGAACTACCACCAATAAATGCCATTGAGGAAAGATAATTACAGTATGTAAATGATGTACAAGTTGATGATATAAGAGATGATTTTGGAGAAGTCAACAATGGAGTTAGCTACCAATTGGTTCAAGAGTACTTTAATGCATTATTGTAATAAAATTCAAACACTTTAATAAAACATTTATTTTTTTGTAACCTTAGGATTTCCATTTTTAAATTATGCTCTTCTTGAATTAATTTCAGTTCTAAATCTGATTTTTGATGGGCTATCCTCATGTTCTGTTCATGTTTTTCTTTCAACATACACAACTTTAAGCATGTTCTTCTTTTAAGTATAATTGTTTTGAATCCTCCAATAAGCTTTTAGCATTAGCCCACTGTGACACCCTTTTTGTTACAGTTGATTCAGTCTCTTTTTTTTTCTGTAAAAATAGTATATTCTATATTAAGAGCGGAAAGTACATATTTGCCGCTTGCACATGAAAATTTCAGCTTGAGACGAAGCCGAACGCTGCAATCATGTAAAAGCGGCAAAAGTACTTTCGGCTCGAAATATAGACGATATTTTTTCGACGACTGCTGTGGGGTAGAGTAGAAGGAGAACTCACATCATTTAGCAAAATAGGAGCCACATATTCATACAACTTTGTAAACCTTTCTAACATATAATACGTTGAATTCCATCTTGTGGGAACTGATGGTTTCAACTTTAATACATTATTAACTGGCTGAGCCTTTCTCAGGTCATCTGCTCCCACAACGCTATGTTTAAAAGAAGTCACTAGTTTTTACTTTATGGATTACAAATTTAATCTGTTCTATATTATTTGTAATTTTAGAAGCTACCAAGTCCATTGTTTGGGCAAAACAAGGCAGGTACTTGTTTTTCCCAAATACTGTAGATTCTGCTTTCACAATGTTGGCGCCATTATCTGTAATGACTGCTGTGACTTTTGAAGGAGGGAGGTTCCATTCTTGACAAAGTTTGGTAATACATTCTGACAAGTATTCTGAATTATGCCTTTGATCTAATTCAAACACTCCTAACGTAAGACTAGTTAACTTATTTTCTAAAACAAAATGGCAGGTCAAACCCAAAAAACTTGTATTTATTGTTTCTGTCCATATGTCTGTTGTGATTGAAACAGTTGACACATTCTTCAGCTTAGGCTTATACATTGTTGAGAGCAGTTCATATTTTTCATCTATTAAGGAAGATAATTTTTTACGTCCAGGTACCTCATAGAGTGGTGCAACTGTCTTCATTAAAAACTTGAAACCTTCTTTTTCTCTTGTATTCCGGGTCATGTTGTCTTTTGCAATTATAAATGTGATTGCATTTGTAATTTGTCCATTTTTCGTTCCACCTTCTGCAAATACAAGTACTTCAATTCATATACAAGTGATAAATAAGTTTATCAAACTGAAATTTGGCCTAAACCCCAAATGTTTACCTGGAAATGATTTTATTCTTGCAAATGAGTCTGCAATAGATGTTTGACGCGAATGTGATGGTAATTGGTTAGAAGCAGAGGTTGACAATGATGTAGTAAGATCATCTTCATCATCATCAACGTTGAGAGACATTAAGATACTTGTACTTTCGAATTCTGACCCTGTTGTGATTTTCTGAGCAGTGACACCAGAAATACCAGCACTGACCTGTGATGACTCCAGGTTCACAATTTGAGACTAAGAAATAAGAATATATTGAAAAATAACCATGATTTAAAATGTATCCGAAATATAGTGTTCAGTGTCCACTGTGGTCATCCTAACATTCCTAGCTAGAAACTAGAAAGAGAGAAAGAGATTTAGGTCCAAGGCCGTTTATACGCCTGTTCACAGATGCAATCCACAAGGATTTCTAACTAAAAATCAAAGAAATATTGCCACTGTGATTGGATATTCAGTTGACATTTTGTAACATGGAGCCAATTCAAAAATTTACCAAAAATTATTTTATTATTTATTTTTCAAAAATTATTTTTATTTATGGTCAATTCAATTTGAATTTACCTGAGAGCTGTTTTATAGCATTATCAAAAGGTTTTAAAACCTTTGCTAAGTCAGACAAGCCCTGCATTTCATAGGGGATGTCAGGTATTTTATAGTAATATTAAGCATGACAGGTAGTTGGTAAGAAGCAGGTAGGGAGTGACAGAAAAAGTCAGTCAATGAAGTTGAGTTGAAAGCTAGAAAAATATTTTATTTCAACCAACAAGTAATGAGACCGTAAATCGACATGTTTTTAACACTAGAAATCAATTAGAAGGTGAGCCAATTGATGTATTTATCACTGAGTTGATAAAATTAAACAAAAATTGTAATTTTGAGAAACTGAATGATCTGATCTGAATGATTGAAAATGAAATCCATTATTAGCGAGAGATATCAGTTACCAACATTTGAAGAAGTAGTATCTAAAATGGGAAAACCCACTATATTCTCAACACTTGACGCTAATAAGGGTTTTTATCAAATTAAATTACATGAAGAAAGTCAATTGTTGACCACTTTTAATGCAGGAAAATATGATGGATGGTGTTACAAGAGACTTCCTTTTGGTATTTGTTCTGCTCCAGAAGTGTTTCAGAAAACGTTTACAGAAATATTTGGTGATTTACCTGGAGTACAAGTGTACATTGACGACATATTGGTGTATGCAAATAACGAAGAGGAACATCTTCAAAGACTAAATGCAGTTTTTGAAAGAGCAAAAACCGTCAATGTTAGGTGTAATGAAAGTAAATGCAAATTAGGGGTAAAACAAGTAAAATATTTGGGGCACGTGCTTAGTGCAGAAGGACTTTCTCCAGACAATGACAAAGTACAAGCAATTATGGACATTCGAAGACCAGAAAGTAAACGAGAGTTGCAAACAATATTGGGAATGGTAACATATATTAGTAAATTTATTCGAAATTTATCTGATCTAAGCGCGAACTTTTGAAAAAAATATAGAATTTGTTTGGTCGGAAAATCATGAAATAGTATATTAAGTATCAAGAACAGTAAGTAAGCTTTACTGATCGATGACAAAGTTTGGAGGCTGAGCGAAACGAAACCTCTAATTTGTCTGAGATCAGTAAAGCTATTGCTGCTCGTGATGCTTACACTATTTTTTTTACGACTTCAACAAAATCATCCTAATTATTAAATAAAATGAAAATTTCCTTTAATCCTGTATGTTACTTCCCGTTCAGCTGAACGGTAAGTAGAGCAGGTATTTACTTCTCGGTTTGTTAGCCCTAGCCCAAAACAGGTGCTGTAAACACTCAAAATTATACAAGTAGTACAAAATGGTACCTAAAGTTTTAAGAAAAGAAGTATTGGAACTTCTTCACTATAATCACTTGGGGATTGAGAAATGTAAAAATAGAGCTAAACGTATTTTGTTTTGGCCACATATGTTAAAAGAAATTGAAGATAAAGTTAGAAACTGTATGACATGCTTGAAATTCCAAAGAACTCATAGTGGTGAAGAAATGCTATTACGGGATGTTCCAAATGGACCTTGGGAACAACTTGGAATAGACATATTTTATTTTAAAACCCGTAAATACCTTTTAATTGTTGTTTATTTTTCTGAATTCATTGAAATTAAAGAATTACAACAAGAAACTTCACCTTTTATAATAGCTGCCTTAAAAAGTAATTTTTCTCGTTATGGTATCATAATAGTTATTTGTATACCTAGGCCGTGAAATGGTATTTTTTCGGCCGAAAGAAAGTTTGGCCGATATATACATGTTAGCAATCATATCAAGATGGCGAGCCCACTGATGGCTCGTGGTACTTGAAGGCGTCTTTTATCAACCACTCTTGGATGGCGACATATTTATTGGTGTAAAAGGACGTCTTTGGGAATTTGCTAGGCTAAGTTATTTTAAGTGTCCTTAGAATTATTATTGTAAAAGATAAGAGATAGGGGTATGTAATATGATACTTGTGAGACGGGTGCTCTTAGGGTGTTTAGTTAAGGAATTGCAGAAAAGTAGAGGGCATTCTGATATTTACCAGCAGAGAGAGGTATATTGGAATAAGAATCATTAAATTGGTTTAGTACGGGGAAATTTGTTATTATTCTTCCCTCAATTCTTACATACATACAGTGCGTTTTTTTTAACGCGCAATATAGGATTTTACGTGTTAAATTTTTAAGCCCATGTTAGACCATGTTGTTTTGGAACTACAAGTGTAAAACTTGACGGGTGTGTGTTTAGTACCCTGAAGCTTAAGTAAGTTTACCAATTCGGTCTAAAAACTGTTTACAAACTAACGAAAAATCATCTTTTTTTTAAAAGATTTTATCTTTCCGTGCCCCCTGTAGGCATGGTAGGTGCTTGTTAATTTTGATACTGGCAGGGCAGGTAGCAGGTAAAATTTGATGTAGAAAGTAAAACAGGGTGGTCAAAATGCGAATATTAACTTTATATCAAGAATTAAGTACAGAAGAAATATTTTTTAAAATAAATTGTTCAAAGTGACCTCAGTTTGAAGCCAAACAGTATCCCAAACGATCATAAAATGTCCTTTTGACGTTATAAATAAATATGTCACTCTACCTGCTACCTGCCCTGCCAGTATCAAAAACAACAAGCACCTACCATGCATACAGGGAGCACGGAAAGATCAAATTTTTTCGAAAAAAGATGATTTTTTGTTAGTTTGTAAACACTTTTTAGACCGAATTGGTAAACTTACTTAAGCTTCAGGGCACTAAACACACACCCGTCAAATTTTACACTTGTAGTTCCAAAACAACATAGTCTAACATGGGCTTAAAAATTTAACACGTAAAATCCTATGTTGCGCGTTAAAAAAAACGCACTGTATAGCTTTATTGGGGTACCGAAATACTCCAATTGATTCAGTTATAAATAAGTCACCAAGCGAACTGAGGTTTGGTCGCAATTTAAATGGTTTTTTGCTTACCCAAGAATCGTTTCATAATGGAGTCAAGTATCAAGAGGACTACCTTGTTAAATCTCAGTTGGAGAAACGTCAAAGGAACAATAAATATTTTTTTCTAAGTACTGACACGTAACGTCATCATTATTTGAACAAAATCGATTAAGTAACATTTTCCTAACAGTATTTTTAATTTTTATTTCCTACGGCTAAACCCCTACTTGCGATCCCATAGTCAGTTCAATTTCTTAATTGCTTGTCTAAGCACTTGGATCATTGTCCGAACAATTGATGACTTATTGCTGACTGGCGATTGCAAGACCTTAGCTAGTTTCCATTCTAAAAGGTTCGATTGCTTACTTTTCAATTTGAGTGGTCAACGACTTGATTCGGTCAATGGTTGATTTTTTGCTGACTAAGTAATTAACGAAAATCTACTTGTGACACATTCCCCCGGCTGACAGAAGGTAGCCCCTAGCTTTTCACAAAATTAATTTAAAACAATATTTTATAGAAAGAAAAAAAAAACTTATTTAAACAATACCCGCAAATAGTGGCTCTCAAATTGTCAAATCTAATGTCTATGGACAGTAGTACTAATAGGTTGATATTCTGAAACTATTCTTATTGAATACATCAATTAGAAAATATAAAATTTCTGTCTTTACACAAGTATGACGTTCATACCAATCGGCGTCTTTGTGATGACTCTTGTGTTCTATGGTGTAGTCGAATTCCGACAATGTGATAGCCCATCTCGCTAGCCTGCCTATTGGGTCCTTTAAAGTTTTTAACCAGCAGAGCGCGTGATAATCCGTTATAATTTGTACTGGTTTTCCATATATTAATGATCTGAGATATCTTAATGCCCATACCGCCGCGAGTCTTTCGATTTCTGTTATGGTGTAATTTTTCTCCGCTTTTGATAGTGTCCTGCTAGCATAGGCGATGGGGTGCTTCTTTCTTTCTTCATCCTCCTGTAGTAACACAGCTCCTACGCCTAACAAACTTTCGACTCTTAGCTCCGTCGGCTTCTCGGGATTGTAGTGCGCTAACACTGGTGCAGTGCAAAGTTTTTCCTTTAAAATTTGGAATGCTTCCTCTTGACTTCCGCCCCAGATGAATTTTGTATCTTTATGTGTCACCCCGTATAGTGGTTTTCCACCTATAAGGGTTGTTGTTACTGGTTACAGTGCCCTTAGAGTACCTAGCACGGTCTTGGGGTGCTATACAGATGTGAAGTTTTACCGGAAAGTCCTGGTTGGAACTTAAATCTCTAGTCAGGAAAATTCCAAGATTCTGGGTCGAGCCGAACACAAAATCTGAAATAAATCGCACACACGTGCCACAGAGGTTAAAATTTAAACAACAGGTCACTCTGAGTGCTGTAGTGGTAAAGGGACCGATATCACAAAGTGGGGTGATCACAAACGACGCTTCCCCGACAAAAATCGAAAACTAATCACGTGACTAAGGTACTTGATAACTTATCAGGTCACGCACCCGCATTGACAACAAAATGTGCACAAAGTACCACAATGTGCAAACGGAGCTATTAAGCGATCGGAATCGGTCTGCTAGTGTAACTAGGCCCATGGACATTAAAAACACAAACCAAACGAGTTAGGGATGAAAACTCTATTTCGTATTTTGTACGTAACAATAAACGAAACTTGGTACTGAAGAAAATTAATCCTTCGACAGCGGCGCGAACTGCCACTTGCTGCGATCTAGGTTTGAACAGTTTTAAAACATCCCTGCATTTGTACCTTTGCAATATGGAGCCATACTCTTTGGGTGAGTATATGAATTTTATCGGCCCCACCAGTGCATAACCATGAAGTGTAATTCAATGTTTTGTTGTAATGTTCGATTTTAAGGTATATTATATAATTGACAATTACATACTAAATTTCAGTGTAACGCGGTTTTATTGATTGATTTTTAATGATTTGTATTGTATTAATTTTTAAATTTTAGTGTGCATTTGCACTTTAATTCTGTATGACCTGTTTCAAACTTTGTGTACTTACGCAAATATGTTTTGGAATAAATGCCTTTTTGACTTTAAAAAAAAAATCTATGATACAAATACGAAGGGTAAACGACAACTGAAGGTTGCGTTCACCAGATTGTCAAGAAGACAAGGTGTATATTTCACCAAAGACCGATATACAGGGTGAGTCTGGGAAACGACACCCCCTTGTTATTTTTTAAACAAGAAAGAATTTTAAAATAGCTATTTATGTAACCAGTTACGAAAAGATCGATTTTCTGTAACGAATGAATGTTTGTAGGGCGAGCGCAGCGAGGTCCTACAATTTGAATGAGTTACAAAATAAGACATTTTCGAAACGTGTTGCATACATAATTTTTTCTAGTACATAAAGTGATACTTTATGTAACTAGTTACATAAAGTAAAACGTTTTGTCACTCTAATCAGTTTTGAAAAGTGTCACTTTATATGCCATAATTAGAAAAAAGTATTTATATAAAAATTGTAAGTGTGCATATGTACTATATTTTGCAACCACAAACTATTATACAGGGTGACTCGTAATTAAGATACAAAGTAAAACAATATTTTTTTAAATGTATATTTTATTACATATTTAAAAAGAACACAAAATTTACTACACGTTTTGTTTAACATTGAATTGTCAAATATTAATAATTGATCGAAAACTTTAATTTATGCAAATAAAAACATTTTAAATTGTAAAGTGTTCAAACGTATTTCCGTGGTGGTCACTACACAATTGCAATCGTTTTTTATTGTTTTCCATAACATCAATCAAAGCTTGCTCGGAAATTGTATCGAAAGCATCTATGATTCGTTGCTTCATATCATTTGCGTCATTAGGTGGTGTAGCATAAACTTACTCGTTCACGTAACCCCACAAATAAAAATCCCACGGCGTCAAATCAGGCGATTGGGCAGGCCAGGAAATTGTTCCCCCTTTTCGAATCCATCTATTAGGGTATGTGTTGTTTAAAAACTCCCTCACGGCACGTGCATAATGGGACGGAGCTCCATCGTGATACCACATGTTTTGTCTGACATTAAGGGGTACATTTTCCAACAATTCTGGAATTTTATTTTATAGGAATTGAAGGTACGACATTCCCGTCAAGTGAAGTGCCTTCAAGAAAATAAGGTCCTATTTTTCTTGTCCCCAAAATTCCTCCCCATACATTTAAAGACCACACTTTTTGATTGTCAACAGGTCTCATCCAATGAGGATTAGTTGTGCTATAATAGTGCATGTTATGCCTGTTAACAGTCCCATTACTTTTAAAAGTTGCCTCGTCAGTAAACAAAATGTGTTCTAGATTGAAGTAGTAGTCCATTCTCACTCAGTGGAGCTGTACAAATACAGGGGGGCAGTAACACTCAGTCGTCTCCACAATAAATTTATTAGGTTTTAAACCTTTTTAAAAATTGCCCAACATGTTTTGAGCGCAGAAGCAGCTCATCATCAGGGGCTAGTACCGAACTATAAAATTAAGCTGTTATTCTGTAAAAGGGGACAGTAGACCTGGGGTTAAGTGTTTGTAGTTTTTAGGGAGAACATTTGAAAAACCCAATGACGTTTTTAAGGATCAGAAAGTAATAATCCTATAATGGAGAAAAAAAAGCAAAAAAAGTTACACTAACTAACTTTTTGACGGTACATACATAGAGTTTTAGGGGGCCTCCTGAGGGGTAACCCTAAATGTAGGGGAAGTTCGGCATCTGAATTGGTATGTGGAATATCTCTAAAAAAAACCCTTCTAGGTGTTAAGTTGGTCACTGTTCACTGTTAGGCGGCCACGATGGTCTAAAAATGTTGGACTTTGCTCAATTTTGTTCTTGCTGTAATTTTTTTTACTCTTAAGATTTTTTGACAACTGTCAAATTTAAAAAATACCAAGGTTAGATAGGGCATGAAAAGTTAAGATAAGAACATGCAATCCTTTTTGTTCTGACTCGATCCGTTTGAGAACTATAGCCCTACAAAGTCTTAAATTTGCTATATTCAAAAATTAATATGTCAAAAACGGTTAGAGATAAGCATAGGACATGTTATATAAAAAATGTTTATGATAACATAGAGAACCCAAATATGTATAAATATACAAGGTGTTCCATTAAAAAAAAAGTAGTTATACTTGCCACGCTTTATTGGACCACCGGGTATACTCAGAAATAATTTCAAACTATGCACCTGAACATTCTCTAAAACTTTTGTAAGCGATATTTTGTCCTAAATTTCGACACAAGTGAAATAATCAACTTTACTCTATCGTTGACTCACCCTGTACAGTACAGTTTTTAGTGACAAGTTATTGTTGACAAGAGAACTTATGTCAAGTCACGCACTGACTAAATAAAGGAATAGGTTATGCTAAAGCAAAGCGCTCCCTATACTACAACTAGTACAAGCGTACAACACACTCAGATGTGTATTCCTACAGGAACATCAATTACACTCAATAAAGTAGAGGTTTCAATTGCTTCACTTACGATGAATTTCCTATCGTTTCTTCCTATTTACATACCCCACGCTTCCAGTAGTTGTAAACCTTCTCAAAGCTTTTCTTAGTACCTCACGGCTTGGTTGTCTTCTTTCCGGGTATTTGGTATGGTAGAGCCGTTTCGCTGGTTTTATTCTTCCTTGACATTCCCCAATTACTAATATTATGTCAGTTAATTCACAAAGAGGAAACTTTTGATTATTTGCCATGCTTTTTGTTTGACGGGAATTTCAAATTATGACAGCAGTACTGACAGCAATGAATTAGCATTAAAAATACCAGACAAGTACCAGCTAATAGAAACTATATTATTTTTATACTATTCTTAATTTTTTTATTTGCCTAAGTTAAAGTTTTCGATCGATTATTAATATCTGACAATTCAATGTTAAACAAAACATTTTGTAAATTTTGTGTTCTTTTTAAATATGTAATAAAATATACAGTGTTCCATTTAAAAAAATATTGTTTTACTTTGTATCTTAAGTATGAGTCACCCTGTATAATAGTGGTTGCAAACTATAGTACATATGCACACTTGCAATTTTTATAGAAAGCCTTTTATAAAATTCTTTCTTGTTAAAAAAATAACAAGGGGGTGTCGCTTCCCAGACTCAACCTGTATATGTTAAGCAGAAAATTCACATAAGTGAAAATTCTGAAATTTCTTTGCCTGGCAATATCATATATTACAAAACCTACAAGCTTGCGCTTGTTCTTTGGTATACAGGAATGAGGCATGCATCATACACACTCAATTAAAAGTGTGTATGTCGTATTGTCGCGATCTCCGTTCCCTCCAGCCTGTCGGTCACCCATCGATGCCGTTTCTAGGGGCACTGGCGTGTCCAGCAGGCTCGCGGACACAAACGGGGCTACATTGTCCACGTAGATTGCAGATGGGTTCGCTGCAGTGGTTGGGAAACTGGTGTTGAAAACAGGAGAGAATTCAGGATCGTTGTATCGTTCCATTATTAAAAAAAAAATAAGTTTTCAAACTAGAAAACACAAAAGAAAGTAAAAAAGGGAAATTTCAGAACAAGGCGACTTTTGAGAGTATCAAACCCAGTTTAGAGGGTGAACTCAGTCTGTAATCATCATAAAAGTCCGTTTACGGCCTAACTGTATTTATTTTGACTTTAAATTTGACTTTAGGACAAAAATACAAGTTACTTTAGAAAGTTAGCACCGTCTACCGACTTCCCTGTCTTTATGACACGATTCTACTTTACTTTTGACTGTTAAAATAAACTTCGGGATGCCAGACTGTTTTTCTTGGTAAAACAGCCAAACCTTAGTCTTTAAAACACACTATAAATCCAAATGATTTATTTTCTGGCTAAAGGCCTGATGACATGAGTTGACTTCAGTTTAAAATGCACACAAAACACTTTAGCGGACTATTTTCAGTGGTTTGGGAAAAGGGAATGAAGGTATTATTTTGCACGCCCGACACTAAACCCGAACGCGCACTAACCCGACACTTTTCCTGAAAATAAACCTGAAAGAAAATAAATGTCTGTCAACGCTGAAATGTGCTAAATGAAATGCACCTCCCAAGGAAAAACTGAAAACCCAAAATCAACAGGGAAAAAAACAACAACTCTCAACCCCAGAAAATTTGAAGTCCCGGACCGTCAAAAAATGTCCCTATGTTGAAAAAATTGTCTAAGTCCCTGCTTGTGAAAATTTTCTAAGTCCCTGATGAGAAAATTCAAAAAATTCCTATTAAGTCTCCAACCTGGTGGATGACTTAAAACCCTACAGAAAGCCCTTTCCTAAAGTCCCTGACTCTCGAAAAAATCCTAACCCTGTTAAAAAGGCTTTCTGAATCCCTGGCTGAAAATTTCACTAAGTCCCTAAATCGGAGAAAAAATGCAAAAAAATTCGCAAAGATCTGGCGATCGGGAATCTAGTACAAAACACCCCTACAAGGTGTTCTCTAAAGTTCCAGAGCCGTAGAAAAATCCCTAACCCTGAAAAGGACTGTTAAAAATTTCGGCTCTGAAAAAAGTCTGTCAAAAATAAAAATTTCCTAAAAAAAATTCTACAGAGTTCCCGATCAGGAAAACAAAACAAACCCTGAAGGAAAGCTGTTCCCTAAAATTTCACTAGGTAAAATAAATTTCTAACGTTTGGAAATTAACTTTGAAATTCTGAACTGCCTAAAAATTGACCAAGTCCAGAACCCAAAAAAAATGAAAAAAATCTAATAAATTCCAAAAACGCTTTAAAAGTGTCTTATCGCCCTCGCACGTTTTAACGAGGGTGTAATCTTGAAGAGTACGTTCCCTGAACGTACTGTGAAGTCCCTGACTTCGAAAAAATACCACTCAACTCTCAGACGCTCAGATGAATCTCCCGGAGTTCTATGCTGCCGTCTGTAAATATCGTCGTAGATCTTCGACAACCCAATTGCCAATATGATGCACTCGTTTCACTATTCGCGGACGACCGACCCGGCCGACTCGTCATCTTCCCTACACCAGCGGCATTCGGCGTCTTCCGCCAGGCCTATCCGGTGCATATGAGCCTTTAGCTGACAGTGACCGGTGTACAGCGCCGTCACTGCCCTCAGGTGTGGTCTACTGAGTTGCAGGAGATTGTTGATCCTGTTCTTAGAGGGCCGCTTAATAAACTCCTTAGAGTGAGCCAACCCTGTCATTTTCAGCCATAGGTCGGAGTGTTCCTGATAACACCAATTCGTGATGATTTTCTTTGTTTCACCATGGGCCATACCGAGTGCCGGTTCTGGGCCGATATAGGCCGCCTTCGATCCCAGCTTAGCCAGTTCGTCGGCTTTGGCATTCCCTGTGAAGTCGGAGTGACCCGGAATCCACATCAGGGTAATGCTGTTGGATTTTCCAAGAGTGTTAAGGACTTCATGACAGCTCAAGACCGCCTTTGACACAAAGCGACCTGAGGAGACGGCTCGACCAGCGGCCTTACTGTCTGTGAAGATTTGTATCGATTTCCTCCTAGGGGGGTTTTTATTCATCATCTCCCTAGAGCATATCTAATTGGCGTAGAGTTCAGCCTGCAGGACCGTCGGTTTTTGTCCCAGGCCCTCAGTCAGGCAGACCCCCGCTTTGGCACAGAAAGTCCCGGCTCCAGTCCCTTTTGAGGACTTTGAGCCGTTCGTAAACCAGCAGATATCTGCCCGGAGTAGGTCATCAGCCCGTTCTGCCCAGTCAACTCTCGATGGTACGAGGGTCCTGTAGCAGAAATCGGTGGCAACCGTGCCCGGCAGAACATCGGAGGGCATAGCAAGGGACTCGCCATTTAGAACTTCCGCAAGTGGCCCTCGAGGCTCCATATATGTGACCAGGACACGGGTAATATGGAAGAGCCGGTAGGAGACCATCCTTACCTCTCTCTTCAGCAGGAGCTGAAGGGGGGGTAAGTTAAGGAGGCGCCTAATGCGGACGTGGTCGTTTTCAAAGCTGTTGCATTTGCTAGACATTTTCAGAGAGCTTTTCAAAGGTCTACCAATCCCAACTTCGACGACCAAAACTGGACTTTAGTGAATTACTGGCACGACAACTACTTTGACGACCGAATAGATTATAATATTCCACTAATCTCCGACAACGAGTATGACGAAGCACTTGCTCACTTAAAAAACACCGCACCTGGCATAGACAAAGTTAAAAGCAAACTGTTGAAAAACTTAACTCCTCAAACTCACAAACTTACTTAACAACTGCATTCAGTCCAATACAATTCCTGATGACTGGAAAACGGGCATAATAAATAATGCCCATTCCAAAAAATGGACTCGACAGCACACAAACACAAAATTACAGACTCATTACACTACTTCCAGTACTTAGTAAACTGCTCGAACTGATTATAAAAAAACAGACTTCAAGAACAAATCGGACAGTACATACCACCATATCAGTTTGGTTTTAAACCAAAACACTCGACTATACATCCACTTTTCATCTTAACTAACAACATACAAACAACGCACCTCAACGAAACAGCTTGTTTATTCATGGACATAAACAAAGCTTTCGACAGTGTTTGGCACAAAGGACTACTTTACAAACTGCATAGACTTAACACACCAAAATACTTACTTTACACAATCAGAAACTTACTGGAAAATAGACAACTGCACGTTCGAATAGACAACACACTTTCCTTCAGACAACCTGCAGAAAACTTTTTTTTACCTACGGAAAGGGCGTAGTTGACGGGAATCGGGACGACATCATCGAAGTTCGGGACGTTTTATATGAGGAAAAACTCATTCTACATAGGGACTAGATTTTTAAAGAATTTATTGATGCTATAAAAAATTATCAATTTAATTTCAGTAACCTCCAGATCGAGGTAATTTTACCTAATGGAAAACCAGAAATGGCAGAAGACTTAAGTGGTGTTTTTCGTGATGTTCTTTCTGAATTCTGGACCACTTTTTACGAAAGCTGCACAGAAGGTACGGATTATAAGATACCAATTATCCGACATGATTTTGGAAAAAAAGAAAGGGATGCGGTGTTCAAAGCAAAGTGGCTACCATCGAAAGAGATTTTAAAGAACTTGGTAGAGCAAATTGCAGAACAAGAAATGCTTCAACGTTCTGCATTTGTTGTCCAATGTTTTACTGCAGAGCTGCAGGAGATAAAATCTATTCAGATAGATGAAGTGTATAAACGTTTATCATCGACAGTGAAAAATGTCGTATCTTGTTTTGAGAAGAAAAATAATTCATCAGAAGACGAAACTAAAATGTTTAACTTTCTGTTAAAATACGTAAAAGAATCTGATGAAAAAACTCGCTGTGCCCTATTGCGATTCTGTACTGGTTCAAACCTTGCTAACCAAAACATAACAGTTGAGTTCATAGAGTCCGACGGATTTGGAAGAGTACCAATAGCACATACGTATATACGCAACTACCAAAGTCGTATAAGAGGTTCGTGGAATTCAGAAGCGAGTTAAATTCATTATTGACATCTGCTGTATGGATAATGGATATCGTATAAGTAAATCATTTGTGTATAGACCTACCTTTTACTTATATTACGTATCCTTACGTATAGGGTATCTCTGAAATGTCTTGACCACTTATCTAAAAATCTAATATATCTAATTGATAAAAGTAACCGTGTTCGAGAAAAATGCATGTAATGGCCCAAAAATGCCTTCTTCCAATTTTGGGTCTTACAAGCTTATTTTTGAGGTTCGAGGGGCAAGCGCTATACCCTAAATGACACAACCACCAATCTTGGATCAAACATTTATTCAGATTCCAAAAACATAGATAATTACTCAGCTAGGTACGGTTCGGTTCCAAAGACTTAGGTCTAGTTAGCAATTCTGGACGTATTCTGGACATGTGAGTTGAGTTGAAGTGACAGGCTTTAGGTCAAGCGGCTACGTGGTTTCTTTACGAGAATTTTGGAGGGTTTTCCAAACACCTTAGTTTCACAAATCTTGCACACTGAAGAATTTTGGTAGAACTTATTTTACACTACTGAACATGACTAGAACTTGACCCCATTAGGTCTTTTTTGGACTTTAACCGACTTTTCACACTTGTCTTCGACTTGACGACGTTTCAGTTTTGACTGCCCGATTTTGACTGCCCGATTCTGACTGCCTGTTTGCCAAAATGGTGGCAATATTTATACTGCGAAATTTGCGTCATTCTGGGAGCAGGAATGCGTCAGGTCAAAAGGTGGAATTTCAAAAACATGTCGCCAGGTGCAATAAATAGTAACAATTTTTTTCCTGCAACTGCAGGCAATAAATTATTTTTGCTTGGGGTCAAAAAGGTGAGAATTTGTGGCGACAGTATGACTTCCTTTCCTTATAAACACCTACTAATAGAAATATATCCCCGCTTCTGGATTAACGACGCTGGCCAATTAAATCTCTTAGAGGTTTGGCTTAGGATTTGAAGTCAGATTTTTCTTTCAAACTAGTCTTTCATTTAAGCGTTGTGTCTAGTAGTGTTCAGATGTGCCTCAAACTAATTCCGTAAGTACTAATTTAATTTTGATTTCAATTTTGACTTTGAAAAATAAACAAAAAGAAAATTACAAAAGGAAGGGAATGACACGCAGTCGTCTCCTCAAAAAGAAAATTGTTAATATTTTCCCGGGGCATCACATGCATTTGTACTAGTGGGTGCGCAAGATTAAGAATTTGTTAGGTTACTAATTAACTGTCTATACATGGAAGAGCCTTGTTAAACATAAAATTAACGACACACCTTTTCTTTCATAAATACACTGCTCCCCAAATTTACACACACACATGTACAACACAGAGCCTAAATATTTTCAAAACTTTGAAAGTATAGTTATTTATGGGACAAGTGTGTTCTGAAGCAAATAAGTCACGATAGAAAAAGATTAAACCCTGAGCCTTAAGGCGAGTGGTATATTTTTCTGGAGTGACTTATTTGCCATAACACAAGCGTATCATACATAATTTTATCCAACACCTCCACAACTTCGTTAAGAACGCACGCAAAGCTTGCGGTTTTTGTGTGTGTGTAGAGCGGTGAAACTCACCGCGTGAGAAAATATTTACTTTAAAAATTTTTGGAAATATTTAGGCTATGCGTTAAATTTGCGGCGTCGCCCAGTGGGACGGTGCAAATGGCGGTAAAACCGCTATTAGCCACGCTGTGAAGCTGAATTAATAAGATTAACGGATATGTTCAACAAAAACCTCGAACTTAAAAAAATTAACCAATACTTTCAAATGCAGTTTTCCAGAAACTAGTTGGCTTGAATTCAATACCTATAGCTTTTTTTATACAGGGTGTCCCATAAGTAATGGTAAATAATTTAATGGCTAATTTATTGGGTCAAAAAAATCCGATTTACCACAACTTACCTCAGACGAAAAGTTTTTTGAATTTTTCTGTTTTTTTGAATTTTTTGTTGTACAGGGTGATTGATTGAATTTTGACCACCCCCTTAACTTCCTTGATTTTGATTTTAGCAAAAAACGTTAAATACAAAACTAGTAGATGTTTAGGTCTACTTTATTCTTAGATAAACAGTTATTATACAGGGTGTCCCAAATTTGAGTAACGAACCAAACTTATGTTTTTTTAAATGCAATGACCAACTTTTTATCCGATATTTGAATTCTACGTCAAATTCTAGGCCTAATTGATGTAAAATGTCTGTATCGATATTCAACTGTTTCCGCAGCGGCGTCCTTGATTGATTGAATTTTTGCCCACCCCCTTAAGTTCCTTAAATTTGATTTTAGGAAAAAACGTTAAATACAAAACTAGTAGATATTTAGGTCTACTTTACTCTTAGATAAAGAGTTATTATACAGGGTGTCCCAAATTTAAGTAACAAACCAAAAATGTTTTTTTCTAATTATGGCATATAAAGTGACACTTTTCAAAACTGATTAGAGTGACAAAACGTTTTACTTTATGTAACTAGTTACATAAAGTATCACTTTATGTAACTGGTTAAGAAAAGTTCATTTCATCACTCCCTGTTTTTATGCATTTCCGTAGAAACATATGGGCGACATCCATCATAACATGTCGTTGTCACTGTTTATACAAGGTGCTATGAAAGTGAATATTTGTGTTAAATCACTTTAAAAGATGGTTTTTACCGCTTTTTGGTCAAAATTAGAAAAAATTATGTATGCAACACGTTTCGAAAATGTCTTATTGTGTAACTCATTCAAATTGTAGGGCCTCGCTGCGCTTGCCCTACAAACATTCATTCGTTACACAAAATCGATCTTTTCGTAACTGGTTACATAAATAGCTATTTTTAAATACATTGGCCAACTTCTTATTCGATATTGAAAAAATTTGGGACACCCTGTATAATAACTGTTTATCTAAGACTAAAGTAGACCTAAATATCTTCTTGTTTCGTATTTAACCTTTTTTTGCTAAAAAAAAAATTTAATGTTAAGGGGGTGGTCAAAATTCACTCAATCAAGGACGCTGCTGCGGAAATAGTTGAATATCGATACAGACATTTTACATCAATTAGGCCTAGAATTTGGCGTAGAATTCAAATATCGGATAAAAAGTTGGTCATTGTATTTAAAAAAACATAAGTTTGGATCGTTACTCAAATTTGGGACACCCTGTATAATAACTGTTTATCTAAAAATAAAGTAGACCTAAATATCTACAAGTTTTGTATTTAACGTTTTTTGCTAAAATCAAAATTAAGAAAGTTAAGGGGGTGGTCAAATTTCAACCAATCACCCTGTACATGCATCTCACCGAATACTTTAATTGCAAATATCACAAAAACAATTGATCTTAGGGATACCAACAAGGTATACCTTTTTTGAGTGAAGTAGTACTCCTAGTGTATATTACTCGCAGTGGAGGTGAAATCGTAAAAGTGGTGTAAAAACACGCAATATTCTCCACAATATATTTATTACACCCTCAAACTGAGGTGAAAGCCAAAACGCCTCACATGTTTTGAGCACAGAGATGCTCATACTCAGAGGCTGTAAAAATCTTAATCTACTAAAGAGCGCACCGCATGCATAAGTTGAAAACGTACCTTAAGTTTGGAAAATACTACCGACTGTCTTTCTATACAGGGATAGACAGTAAGACCCAGGTAAAACTTACTTACTGTAAAACATTATACTTAGAGTTAATAATGCTGAAAACAATTTAGAAGTTAATATTGAAATTTTTATATAAAACAATATAATTACCTATTATGGGAAAAAAAATAAAAGAGATTACACACTACATTGCCTTAAAATTAACGGGCTACATTTGCCCTGGGTCAGGGTGACCCCTACAAAATGAAAACTACAGCCCTTGACAAATCCCACTGGTTCCCACAAGCAGTCAGGACAAAATGGACGATTGAGAGGAAGAATTCCAAAAAACCGTTAAACCTTGATAAGATGTAGAAGCGAAGAGTAGGGAACCGTTGAGATTCGAATTCAAAGGCTATAGGGGGCGCTGATAAACCGTTAACAAGTGACCGCAAATGATTTACAAAATTGAAAACTGACATGCTGTCATCCGCCAACAACAGTAGTGGGATAAGAGAGATTACCAAAACAAAGTAAACAAACGACTTTAATAAATTAATTAAATTAACTTGAAGGTTTAAGCAAAATTAGAATAAAATAAACTATTAATTATAAAATTGAAAAGTTTGCTTTATGGTGGTTTCTTTATTTTGGTCAGATATAATTAGATTTTTGTTAATGTATTTGTAACATGCGGTGAGCTGTTTAGTAGATTAAGATTTTTACAGCCTCTGAAGATGAGCATCTCTATGCTCGAAACATGTCAGGTGTTTTGACTTTCACCTCAGTTTGAGGGTGTAATAAATATATTGTGGAGAAGGTTGCGTGTTTTTTCACCACTTTTACGATTTCGCCTCCCGTTGCGAGTAAAGGTGGGTCCACATTGTTCCTGTTCGTGTTCGCCTTTATGCTCGTGATCGAGCTTATACTGTTTCCGAGGATTTTGCTTTTGCTGTTTGTACTATTTTGCCAAATCGTTCTGCTCGCAAGCATAGGGTCCACATTGACCACATTGTAGTTTCGTGTTCGCGCTCTTCCTGTTCAGACATGGATGAGAACTTAATGTTAACAGCGGCTGCCAGTGCATTAATAATTATTCTAAAACGGAAAGAAAAAGAAAAAAAGTGGCAAAAAGACGGTGTTGGATGGCAAATGTTTTTAAGAGTAGATCGGATACAGTGGAAGTAATCTTCTTCATGATCTTCAAACAGATGGAATGTTTTTCAATAATTTTTGTCGCATGAGCAGTACCGATTTTGAACACCTAATTAATTTAGTTGGCCCACGCATCGGAAGAAGAAATACTAGTTTTAGAAAAGCTATTCCAGTGAAGGAACGACTAGCAATAACGTTAAGATTTCTTGCTACTACTAGTTTGAGTTATTTATTTAGTGTCCAAACAGAGTATTTCTAAAATAGTGCCAGAGGTTTGTGACAGCTTAATTGAAGCTCTTAAAGATCACATAAAGGTAAATGTAACGTAGTGTTATTGTTTTGATATGAAACTCAGTTCAATTATGTGTACTATTCTTCATTATTTTCCTTTTTGGTATTATCAATGGTATTGTTTATTCTTGACATACCTATACGTTGTTTTACCTATACTTGCTGAGAAGACATTTGAGTAGATAAAGTAATGCTTTAACATTGGTAATAAAAAAATATTGACAATAATTTCAAAAATATATTTTCTAATACACTTAAATAGTATAGTCGGATTTTTACCTTTTGAGAATGACGTCATCTTCTTACATATTTGTTTCTCGCATATCAAACATGTGAAATAAATAATTTTAACAAAAAAGGCACGTTATTAATTCTGTCATCCTGTCAAATTAAAAACGTTGACATTTATTGTCACTTTAATATAAACAAATATCAAAGGTATAAAAATGCTGCGTTACAATAAGCAAGCCCAAATGCTAATTCTAAATGTGCTGCTTTTTTTGGACTACGAAAAGAAACAGTTTCCAGATGTCATCCCAATTGATTATTCCAATGTGTATGATAGAGCATCACAGTCTTTAAAAGTGAGTACTGCTACCCTATACCAAATGAAAAAGTGTGGAATTCCAGCTGACGACTCCTATTTCACCAACATTTCTAAGAAAATGTCGGTCAGTAAAACCAAAATAACCGCTTTTATGAAAAACAAAGAAGTTGGTAATGTTGGTATGCCAAATTACTATTTTCGCTTTATTGTGCAAAGCACAATAACACAGCACAAAAACAATAAACATTAATAATATATTATGTTATTAGGAGTAGAAGAGATCTTTAAGTGAGTGCAAGCACACCTATTCACTGAATGAATGATGATTAAACTGAAACTCTCATGATCATGTGATTTTCAAGGCACTTGATCATCAGTCACTTCTGAACACACTTTTTCAAAGTATTTGTCGGTTAAAACTTGTGATCTAATTCCAGACATGCGTGTTTTTTCACCTGCATGACGTCATTCTCAAAGGGTAAAAATTTGACTATACATAATTAATTAAAAACATGGAAGTCCAAAACATCATCTTCGGCTTCGTTAGTTACTTGTGATTGCGGAAAGTTATTTGCGGGTACTAACAGAGTCGAAGTCGAACTATTCGACACGAATGGTACGTTTACATTTTGATTTTGTTTATAATACCCGAGTTTGGCATTAAAAATGATATCCCCAAACAGTTTTTGAACGTAGGCTGCCGAATATGTATCTAACTGTCGTAGCTAGGTATTCTCCGTATTTGTCCAAGAGATCTTTAGTGTTTATGCAACGTTCTTTTAGATCACGAAGTGTGTTTACAGCTTCAGAAACTAGTGGATCAGCCATTTTCCGTTTCCTACTATGATTTGCTGGATTTGCTGCACATGTCTTTTTTTGAAATTGCACAGAAGTACCCGCTCCGTTAATTTCATCGACGAGTTTTTCGTTGCTTTTATCTTGCTCCGTAAAATATTGGCTTTCTTCTGCATGACTTTCTATAATCTCTTCGTCCTGAAACAAAGTTAAAACAACTAAATTTGTTGCAGATGCCAACGACACCAGAAGAATGGCTAAATATTGCAAAAAAAATTGAAGATTTATGGAATTTTCCCCATTGCATTGGAGCAATAGATGGAAAACACATAGTCCTTCAGGCACCCATCAATAGCGGTTCCGAATATTTCAATTACAAATCAGCCTTTAGCATTGTTTTGCTAGCTGTTGTTGATGCTAATTATTGTTTTCTCTTTTGCGATGTTGGATGCCAAGGTCGTATATCTGACGGTGGTGTCTTTCAAAACAGTATTTTGTACAAGAAAATATGTAGAGAAGAATTAAATTTTTCTGTTAGCCGGCCATTATCTGGGAGGAAAATTTCGGTTCCTTTCGTTTTTGTCGCAGATGATGCGTTTGCCATCAGTGCAAATGTTATGAACCCAGGACGAGATCTCAAAAGAGGTGCAAAGAGAACATTTAATTACAGATTATCTAGGGCCAGAAGACTTTCAGAAAATGTGTTTGGTATTATGTCTGCTGCATTTAGAGTTTTTCGGAAACCTTTGTTATTAGAACCAGAAAAAGCAGTAAAAGTGACGATGGCATGTATTTATTTGCATAATTTCTTAAGACAGAGTGTAAATTCTCGTCGAGTATACACACCACAAGGAACATTTGATAGCGAAGAAGGAGGCCAGATTAAGCTTCTGCCGTTCTCTTCTATATGATCCCAGAATCGAATTGATTTTTTTTTTCCGTCCCCAACTGAAATATTCATGGCTGTGCTGATTTCAAGCCATGCATCATTTTACTTATTATTTAATTTGAAAAACTTATTTTGTGGATCCCACAAAACAGGATAATTTTCGTATAGCTCAATTAACTTTAAAATATTTTCCTCCGTCCACTCCATAATGCACTGCGCAATCGACTGAACCGAACTGAATTCAAAAAACACGCAGAACGTCGTCTACTGTGTTCCCGCTCGCAAAATGCATCCCTTTGATGTACCGCTACCGCACCGAACAGCCGAAACACGTGTTTCGGGTGATTGCAATCAAGCAAAACACGACGAACAGCGTAAACACGGCAAACATACCTTTTATTACCATTCGTGCCGCTCGCTCTGTTTATTGCGTTTGTCGTGTTTGTTTGCGCTGCTGTGGACCCACCTTATAACATGGACTACTACTTCACCCTTGTTTATGAATTTAAGTACTTGTATTTGCAGAAGGTGGAAAGAAAAATGGACAAATTACAAATGCGACCACGTTTATGATTGCAAAAGACAACATGACCCTGAATACAAGAGAAAAAGAAGGTTTCCAGTTTTTAATGAAGACAGTTGCACCACTCTATGAGGTACCTTTACGTAAAAAAGTATCTTTCTTAATAGATGAAAAATATGAACTGCTCTCAACAATGTATAAGCATAAGCTGAAGAATGTGTCAACTGTTTCAATCACAACAAACATATGGACAGAAACAATAAATACAAGTTTTTTGGGTTTGACCTGCCTTTTTGTTTTAGAAAATAAGTTAACTAGTCTTACGTTAGGAGTGTTTGAATTATACCAAAGGCATAATTCAGAATACTTGTCAGAATGTATTACCAAACTTTGTGAAGAATGGAACCTTCCTCCTTCAAAAGTCACAGCAGTCATTACAGATAATGGCGCCAACATTGTGAAATCAGTATCTACAGTATTTGGGAAAAACACGCACCTGCCTTGTTTTGCCCATACATTGGACTTGGTAGCTTCTAAAATTACAAATGATATAGAACAGATTAAATTTGAAATCGATAAAGTAAAAACAATAGTGACTTATTTTAAACATAGCATTGTGGGAGCAGATGACCTGAGAAAGGCTCAACCAATTAATAATGTATTTAAGTTAAAACAATCAGTTCCCAGAAGATGGAATTCATTATATGTTAGAAAGGTTTACAAAGTTTTATGAATGAAACGAGTGCATAACTCCGTTATTTGAACAAAATATCAAAAAAGTGTAATAAGAAAAAAGTTGTAGGGAATTAAATTCTCTACAAGATCTGCATCAGGGCACTTTTGCCCTAAAAGGTCATTTGAGGGAGATATTCCTCCAAAACTGTTTTAAAAAAAATAGAAACGAGTGCATAACTCCGTTATTTGAAAAAATAAACGAGTGCATAACAAAAAAGTGTAATAAGAAGAGTTGTAGCAAATTAAATTCTCTACAAGATCTACATCAGGGCACTTTTGCCCTAAAAGGTCATTTGAGGGAGATATTCCTCCAAAACTATTTTAAAAAAAGAAACGAGTGCATAACTCCGTTATTTGAACAAAATAGCAAAAAAGTGTAATAAGAAGAGTTGTAGCAAATTAAATTCTCTACAAGATCGCATCAGGGCACTTTTGCCCTAAAAGGTCATTTGAGGGAGATATTCCTCCAAAACTATTTTAAAAAAAGAAACGAGTGCATAACTCCGTTATTTGAACAAAATAGCAAAAAAGTGTAATAAGAAGAGTTGTAGCGAATTAAATTCTCTACAAGATCGCATCAGGGCACTTTTGCCCTAAAAGGTCATTTGAGGGAGATATTCCTCCAAAACTATTTTAAAAAATGAAACGAGTGCATAACTCCGTTATTTGAACAAAATAGCAAAAAAGTGTAATAAGAAGAGTTGTAGCGAATTAAATTCTCTACAAGATCGCATCAGGGCACTTTTGCCCTAAAAGGTCATTTGAGGGAGATATTCCTCCAAAACTATTTTAAAAAAAGAAACGAGTGCATAACTCCGTTATTTGAACAAAATAGCAAAAAAGTGTAATAAGAAGAGTTGTAGCAAACTAAATTCTCTACAAGATTGCATCAGGGCACTTTTGCCCTAAAAGGTCATTTGAGGGAGATATTCCTCCAAAACTATTTTAAAAAAAAAACGAGTGCATAACTCCGTTATTTGAAAAAATATCAAAAAAGTGTAATAAGAAGGAGTTGTAGCAAACTAAATTCTCTACAAGATCGCATCAGGGCACTTTTGCCCTAAAAGGTCATTTGAGGAAGATATTCCTCCAAAACTATTTTAAAAAAAGAAACGAGTGCATAACTCCGTTATTTGAACAAAATAGCAAAAAAGTGTAATAAGAAGAGTTGTAGCAAACTAAATTCTCTACAAGATCGCATCAGGGCACTTTTGCCCTAAAAGGTCATTTGAGGGAGATATTCCTCCAAAACTGTTTTAAAAAAAAAAAACGAGTGCATAACTCCGTTATTTGAAAAAATATCAAAAAAGTGTAATAAGAAGAGTTGTAGCAAATTAAATTCTCTACAAGATTGCATCAGGGCACTTTTGCCCTAAAAGGTCATTTGAGGGAGATATTCCTCCAAAACTATTTTAAAAAAAGAAACGAGTGCATAACTCCGTTATTTGAAAAAATATCAAAAAAGTGTAATAAGAGGAGTTTTAGAGAATTAGATTCTCTACAAGATTGCATCAGGGCACTTTTGCCCTAAAAGGTCATTTGAGGGAGATATTCCTCCAAAACTGTTTTAAAAAAAGAAACGAGTGCATAACTCCGTTATTTGAAAGAAATATCAAAAAAGTGTAATAAGAGGAGTTTTAGAGAATTAGATTCTCTACAAGATTGCATCAGGGCACTTTTGCCCTAAAAGGTCATTTGAGGGAGATATTCCTCCAAAACTGTTTTAAAAAAAAACCAGAAACGAGTGCATAACTCCGTTATTTGAAAAAATAGCAAAAAAGTGTAATAAGAAGAGTTGTAGCAGAATTAAATTCTCTACAAGATTGCATCAGGGCACTTTTGCCCTAAAAGGTCATTTGAGGGAGATATTCCTCCAAAACTGTTTTAAAAAAAGAAACGAGTGCATAACTCCGTTATTTGAAAGAAATATCAAAAAAGTGTAATAAGAAGAGTTGTAGCAGAATTAAATTCTCTACAAGATTGCATCAGGGCACTTTTGCCCTAAAAGGTCATTTGAGGGAGATATTCCTCCAAAACTGTTTTAAAAAAAGAAACGAGTGCATAACTCCGTTATTTGAAAGAAATATCAAAAAAGTGTAATAAGAAGAGTTGTAGAGAATTAAATTCTCTACAAGATTGCATCAGGGCACTTTTGCCCTAAAAGGTCATTTGAGGGAGATATTCCTCCAAAACTATTTTAAAAAAAGAAACGAGTGCATAACTCCGTTATTTGAACAAAATAGCAAAAAAGTGTAATAAGAAGGAGTTGTAGCAAACTAAATTCTCTACAAGATCGCATCAGGGCACTTTTGCCCTAAAAGGTCATTTGAGGGAGATATTCCTCCAAAACTGATTTTAAAAAAAAAGAAACGAGTGCATAACTCCGTTATTTGAAAGAAATATCAAAAAAGTGTAATAAGAGGAGTTTTAGAGAATTAGATTCTCTACAAGATTGCATCAGGGCACTTTTGCCCTAAAAGGTCATTTGAGGAAGATATTCCTCAAAAACTGTTTTAAAAAAAGAAACGAGTGCATAACTCCGTTATTTGAAAGAAATATCAAAAAAGTGTAATAAGAGGAGTTTTAGAGAATTAGATTCTCTACAAGATTGCATCAGGGCACTTTTGCCCTAAAAGGTCATTTGAGGGAGATATTCCTCCAAAACTGTTTTAAAAAAAGAAACGAGTGCATAACTCCGTTATTTGAAAGAAATATCAAAAAAGTGTAATAAGAAGAGAGTTGTAGCAGAATTAAATTCTCTACAAGATTGCATCAGGGCACTTTTGCCCTAAAAGGTCATTTGAGGGAGATATTCCTCCAAAACTATTTTAAAAAAAGAAACGAGTGCATAACTCCGTTATTTGAAAAAATATCAAAAAAGTGTAATAAGAAGAGTTGTAGCAAATTAAATTCTCTACAAGATTGCATCAGGGCACTTTTGCCCTAAAAGGTCATTTGAGGGAGATATTCCTCCAAAACTGTTTTAAAAAAAAACCAGTGCAAACGAGTGCATAACTCCGTTATTTGAAAAAATATCAAAAAAGTGTAATAAGAAGGAGTTGTAGAGAATTAAATTCTCTACAAGATTGCATCAGGGCACTTTTGCCCTAAAAGGTCATTTGAGGGAGATATTCCTCCAAAACTGTTTTAAAAAAAGAAACGAGTGCATAACTCCGTTATTTGAAAAAATATCAAAAAAGTGTAATAAGAAGAGTTGTAGCAAATTAAATTCTCTACAAGATTGCATCAGGGCACTTTTGCCCTAAAAGGTCATTTGAGGAGATATTCCTCCAAAACTATTTTAAAAAAAGAAACGAGTGCATAACTCCGTTATTTGAAAAAATATCAAAAAAGTGTAATAAGAAGAGTTGTAGCAGAATTAAATTCTCTACAAGATTGCATCAGGGCACTTTTGCCCTAAAAGGTCATTTGAGGGAGATATTCCTCCAAAACTGTTTTAAAAAAGCCCTAAAAGATGAAACGAGTGCATAACTCCGTTATTTGAAAAAATATCAAAAAAGTGTAATAAGAAGAGTTGTAGAGAATTAAATTCTCTACAAGATTGCATCAGGGCACTTTTGCCCTAAAAGGTCATTTGAGGGAGATATTCCTCCAAAACTGTTTTAAAAAAAGAAACGAGTGCATAACTCCGTTATTTGAAAAAATATCAAAAAAGTGTAATAAGAAGAGTTGTAGCAGAATTAAATTCTCTACAAGATTGCATCAGGGCACTTTTGCCCTAAAAGGTCATTTGAGGGAGATATTCCTCCAAAACTGTTTTAAAAAAAAACCAGAAACGAGTGCATAACTCCGTTATTTGAAAAAATATCAAAAAAGTGTAATAAGAAGAGTTGTAGCAGAATTAAATTCTCTACAAGATTGCATCAGGGCACTTTTGCCCTAAAAGGTCATTTGAGGAGATATTCCTCCAAAACTGTTTTAAAAAAAGAAACGAGTGCATAACTCCGTTATTTGAACAAAATAGCAAAAAAGTGTAATAAGAAGGAGTTGTAGCAGAATTAAATTCTCTACAAGATTGCATCAGGGCACTTTTGCCCTAAAAGGTCATTTGAGGGAGATATTCCTCCAAAACTGTTTTTAAAAAAAGAAACGAGTGCATAACTCCGTTATTTGAAAAAATATCAAAAAAGTGTAATAAGAAGAGTTGTAGAGAATTAAATTCTCTACAAGATTGCATCAGGGCACTTTTGCCCTAAAAGGTCATTTGAGGGAGATATTCCTCCAAAACTGTTTTAAAAAAGAAACGAGTGCATAACTCCGTTATTTGAAAAAATATCAAAAAAGTGTAATAAGAAGTTGTAGAGAATTAGATTCTCTACAAGATTGCATCAGGGCACTTTTGCCCTAAAAGGTCATTTGAGGGAGATATTCCTCCAAAACTGTTTTAAAAAAAGAAACGAGTGCATAACTCCGTTATTTGAAAGAAATATCAAAAAAGTGTAATAAGAGGAGTTTTAGAGAATTAGATTCTCTACAAGATTGCATCAGGGCACTTTTGCCCTAAAAGGTCATTTGAGGGAGATATTCCTCAAAAACTGTTTTAAAAAAATGAAACGAGTGCATAACTCCGTTATTTGAAAGAAATATCAAAAAAGTGTAATAAGAGGAGTTTTAGAGAATTAAATTCTCTACAAGATTGCATCAGGGCACTTTTGCCCTAAAAGGTCATTTGAGGGAGATATTCCTCCAAAACTGTTTTAAAAAAAGAAACGAGTGCATAACTCCGTTATTTGAAAGAAATATCAAAAAAGTGTAATAAGAGGAGTTGTAGAGAATTAAATTCTCTACAAGATTGCATCAGGGCACTTTTGCCCTAAAAGGTCATTTGAGGGAGATATTCCTCCAAAACTATTTTAAAAAAAGAAACGAGTGCATAACTCCGTTATTTGAAAAAATATCAAAAAAGTGTAATAAGAAGAGTTGTAGCAGAATTAAATTCTCTACAAGATTGCATCAGGGCACTTTTGCCCTAAAAGGTCATTTGAGGGAGATATTCCTCCAAAACTGTTTTAAAAAAAGAAACGAGTGCATAACTCCGTTATTTGAAAGAAATATCAAAAAAGTGTAATAAGAGGAGTTTTAGAGAATTAAATTCTCTACAAGATTGCATCAGGGCACTTTTGCCCTAAAAGGTCATTTGAGGGAGATATTCCTCCAAAACTATTTTAAAAAAAGAAACGAGTGCATAACTCCGTTATTTGAAAAAATATCAAAAAAGTGTAATAAGAAGAGTTTTAGAGAATTAGATTCTCTACAAGATTGCATCAGGGCACTTTTGCCCTAAAAGGTCATTTGAGGGAGATATTCCTCCAAAACTGTTTTAAAAAAAGAAACGAGTGCATAACTCCGTTATTTGAAAAAATATCAAAAAAGTGTAATAAGAAGAGTTGTAGCAGAATTAAATTCTCTACAAGATTGCATCAGGGCACTTTTGCCCTAAAAGGTCATTTGAGGGAGATATTCCTCCAAAACTGTTTTAAAAAAAGAAACGAGTGCATAACTCCGTTATTTGAAAAAATATCAAAAAAGTGTAATAAGAAGAGTTGTAGCAGAATTAAATTCTCTACAAGATTGCATCAGGGCACTTTTGCCCTAAAAGGTCATTTGAGGGAGATATTCCTCCAAAACTGTTTTAAAAAAAAACCAGAAACGAGTGCATAACTCCGTTATTTGAAAAAATATCAAAAAAGTGTAATAAGAAGAGTTGTAGAGAATTAAATTCTCTACAAGATTGCATCAGGGCACTTTTGCCCTAAAAGGTCATTTGAGGGAGATATTCCTCCAAAACTATTTTAAAAAAAAGTGATGAAACGAGTGCATAACTCCGTTATTTGAAAGAAATATCAAAAAAGTGTAATAAGAGGAGTTTTAGAGAATTAAATTCTCTACAAGATTGCATCAGGGCACTTTTGCCCTAAAAGGTCATTTGAGGGAGATATTCCTCCAAAACTGTTTTAAAAAAAGAAACGAGTGCATAACTCCGTTATTTGAAAGAAATATCAAAAAAGTGTAATAAGAGGAGTTTTAGAGAATTAAATTCTCTACAAGATTGCATCAGGGCACTTTTGCCCTAAAAGGTCATTTGAGGGAGATATTCCTCCAAAACTGTTTTAAAAAAAGAAACGAGTGCATAACTCCGTTATTTGAAAGAAATATCAAAAAAGTGTAATAAGAGGAGTTTTAGAGAATTAAATTCTCTACAAGATTGCATCAGGGCACTTTTGCCCTAAAAGGTCATTTGAGGGAGATATTCCTCCAAAACTGTTTTAAAAAAAGAAACGAGTGCATAACTCCGTTATTTGAAAGAAATATCAAAAAAGTGTAATAAGAAGTTTGTAGCAATTAAATTCTCTACAAGATTGCATCAGGGCACTTTTGCCCTAAAAGGTCATTTGAGGGAGATATTCCTCCAAAACTGTTTTTAAAAAAAGAAACGAGTGCATAACTCCGTTATTTGAAAGAAATATCAAAAAAGTGTAATAAGAGGAGTTTTAGAGAATTAAATTCTCTACAAGATTGCATCAGGGCACTTTTGCCCTAAAAGGTCATTTGAGGGAGATATTCCTCCAAAACTGTTTTAAAAAAAGAAACGAGTGCATAACTCCGTTATTTGAAAGAAATATCAAAAAAGTGTAATAAGACAAGTTTTAGAGAATTAAATTCTCTACAAGATTGCATCAGGGCACTTTTGCCCTAAAAGGTCATTTGAGGGAGATATTCCTCCAAAACTGTTTTAAAAAAAGAAACGAGTGCATAACTCCGTTATTTGAAAGAAATATCAAAAAAGTGTAATAAGAGGAGTTTTAGAGAATTAGATTCTCTACAAGATTGCATCAGGGCACTTTTGCCCTAAAAGGTCATTTGAGGGAGATATTCCTCCAAAACTGTTTTAAAAAAAGAAACGAGTGCATAACTCCGTTATTTGAAAGAAATATCAAAAAAGTGTAATAAGAGGAGTTTTAGAGAATTAGATTCTCTACAAGATTGCATCAGGGCACTTTTGCCCTAAAAGGTCATTTGAGGGAGATATTCCTCCAAAAAATTAAACTGTTTTAAAAAAAAAGAAACGAGTGCATAACTCCGTTATTTGAAAAAATATCAAAAAAGTGTAATAAGAGGAGTTTTAGAGAATTAGATTCTCTACAAGATTGCATCAGGGCACTTTTGCCCTAAAAGGTCATTTGAGGGAGATATTCCTCCAAAACTGTTTTAAAAAAAAGAAACGAGTGCATAACTCCGTTATTTGAAAGAAATATCAAAAAAGTGTAATAAGAGGAGTTTTAGAGAATTAGATTCTCTACAAGATTGCATCAGGGCACTTTTGCCCTAAAAGGTCATTTGAGGGAGATATTCCTCCAAAACTGTTTTAAAAAAAGAAACGAGTGCATAACTCCGTTATTTGAAAGAAATATCAAAAAAGTGTAATAAGAGGAGTTTTAGAGAATTAGATTCTCTACAAGATTGCATCAGGGCACTTTTGCCCTAAAAGGTCATTTGAGGGAGATATTCCTCCAAAACTGTTTTTAAAAAAAAGAAACGAGTGCATAACTCCGTTATTTGAAAAAATATCAAAAAAGTGTAATAAGAAGAGTTGTAGCAAATTAAATTCTCTACAAGATTGCATCAGGGCACTTTTGCCCTAAAAGGTCATTTGAGGGAGATATTCCTCCAAAACTGTTTTAAAAAAAGAAACGAGTGCATAACTCCGTTATTTGAACAAAATATCAAAAAAGTGTAATAAGAAGGAGTTGTAGCAAATTAAATTCTCTACAAGATTGCATCAGGGCACTTTTGCCCTAAAAGGTCATTTGAGGGAGATATTCCTCCAAAACTGTTTTAAAAAAAGAAACGAGTGCATAACTCCGTTATTTGAAAGAAATATCAAAAAAGTGTAATAAGAGGAGTTTTAGAGAATTAAATTCTCTACAAGATTGCATCAGGGCACTTTTGCCCTAAAAGGTCATTTGAGGGAGATATTCCTCCAAAACTGTTTTAAAAAAAGAAACGAGTGCATAACTCCGTTATTTGAAAGAAATATCAAAAAAGTGTAATAAGAGGAGTTGTAGAGAATTAAATTCTCTACAAGATTGCATCAGGGCACTTTTGCCCTAAAAGGTCATTTGAGGGAGATATTCCTCCAAAACTGTTTTAAAAAATTAAACGAGTGCATAACTCCGTTATTTGAAAAAATATCAAAAAAGTGTAATAAGAAGAGTTGTAGCAGAATTAAATTCTCTACAAGATTGCATCAGGGCACTTTTGCCCTAAAAGGTCATTTGAGGGAGATATTCCTCCAAAACTGTTTTAAAAAAAAGAAACGAGTGCATAACTCCGTTATTTGAAAAAATATCAAAAAAGTGTAATAAGAAGAGTTGTAGAGAATTAAATTCTCTACAAGATTGCATCAGGGCACTTTTGCCCTAAAAGGTCATTTGAGGGAGATATTCCTCCAAAACTATTTTAAAAAAAGAAACGAGTGCATAACTCCGTTATTTGAAAAAATATCAAAAAAGTGTAATAAGAAGGAGTTGTAGCAGAATTAAATTCTCTACAAGATTGCATCAGGGCACTTTTGCCCTAAAAGGTCATTTGAGGGAGATATTCCTCCAAAACTGTTTTAAAAAAAGAAACGAGTGCATAACTCCGTTATTTGAAAAAATATCAAAAAAGTGTAATAAGAAGAGTTGTAGCAAATTAAATTCTCTACAAGATTGCATCAGGGCACTTTTGCCCTAAAAGGTCATTTGAGGGAGATATTCCTCCAAAACTGTTTTAAAAAAAGAAACGAGTGCATAACTCCGTTATTTGAAAGAAATATCAAAAAAGTGTAATAAGAGGAGTTGTAGAGAATTAAATTCTCTACAAGATTGCATCAGGGCACTTTTGCCCTAAAAGGTCATTTGAGGGAGATATTCCTCCAAAACTGTTTTAAAAAAAGAAACGAGTGCATAACTCCGTTATTTGAAAGAAATATCAAAAAAGTGTAATAAGAAGAGTTGTAGCAGAATTAAATTCTCTACAAGATTGCATCAGGGCACTTTTGCCCTAAAAGGTCATTTGAGGGAGATATTCCTCCAAAACTGTTTTAAAAAAAGAAACGAGTGCATAACTCCGTTATTTGAAAAAATATCAAAAAAGTGTAATAAGAAGAGTTGTAGCAAATTAAATTCTCTACAAGATTGCATCAGGGCACTTTTGCCCTAAAAGGTCATTTGAGGGAGATATTCCTCCAAAACTGTTTTAAAAAAAGAAACGAGTGCATAACTCCGTTATTTGAAAAAATATCAAAAAAGTGTAATAAGAAGAGTTGTAGCAGAATTAAATTCTCTACAAGATTGCATCAGGGCACTTTTGCCCTAAAAGGTCATTTGAGGGAGATATTCCTCCAAAACTGTTTTAAAAAAAAACCAGAAACGAGTGCATAACTCCGTTATTTGAAAAAATATCAAAAAAGTGTAATAAGAAGGAGTTGTAGAGAATTAAATTCTCTACAAGATTGCATCAGGGCACTTTTGCCCTAAAAGGTCATTTGAGGGAGATATTCCTCCAAAACTGTTTTAAAAAAAGAAACGAGTGCATAACTCCGTTATTTGAAAAAATATCAAAAAAGTGTAATAAGAAGAGTTGTAGAGAATTAATTCTCTACAAGATTGCATCAGGGCACTTTTGCCCTAAAAGGTCATTTGAGGGAGATATTCCTCAAAACTGTTTTAAAAAAAAACCAGAAACGAGTGCATAACTCCGTTATTTGAAAAAATATCAAAAAAGTGTAATAAGAAAGTTTTAGAGAATTAAATTCTCTACAAGATTGCATCAGGGCACTTTTGCCCTAAAAGGTCATTTGAGGGAGATATTCCTCCAAAACTATTTTAAAAAAAGAAACGAGTGCATAACTCCGTTATTTGAACAAAATAGCAAAAAAGTGTAATAAGAAGAGTTGTAGCAAACTAAATTCTCTACAAGATTGCATCAGGGCACTTTTGCCCTAAAAGGTCATTTGAGGGAGATATTCCTCCAAAACTATTTTAAAAAAAGAAACGAGTGCATAACTCCGTTATTTGAACAAAATAGCAAAAAAGTGTAATAAGAAGAGTTGTAGCAAATTAAATTCTCTACAAGATCGCATCAGGGCACTTTTGCCCTAAAAGGTCATTTGAGGGAGATATTCCTCCAAAACTATTTTAAAAAAGTGATGAAACGAGTGCATAACTCCGTTATTTGAACAAAATAGCAAAAAAGTGTAATAAGAAGAGTTGTAGCAAACTAAATTCTCTACAAGATTGCATCAGGGCACTTTTGCCCTAAAAGGTCATTTGAGGGAGATATTCCTCCAAAACTGTTTTAAAAAACGAAACGAGTGCATAACTCCGTTATTTGAACAAAATAGCAAAAAAGTGTAATAAGAAGGAGTTGTAGCAAATTAAATTCTCTACAAGATTGCATCAGGGCACTTTTGCCCTAAAAGGTCATTTGAGGGAGATATTCCTCCAAAACTGATTTTAAAAAAAAAACGAGTGCATAACTCCGTTATTTGAACAAAATAGCAAAAAAGTGTAATAAGAAGAGTTGTAGCAAACTAAATTCTCTACAAGATTGCATCAGGGCACTTTTGCCCTAAAAGGTCATTTGAGGGAGATATTCCTCCAAAACTATTTTAAAAAAAGAAACGAGTGCATAACTCCGTTATTTGAACAAAATAGCAAAAAAGTGTAATAAGAAGAGTTGTAGCAAATTAAATTCTCTACAAGATTGCATCAGGGCACTTTTGCCCTAAAAGGTCATTTGAGGGAGATATTCCTCCAAAACTATTTTAAAAAAAGAAACGAGTGCATAACTCCGTTATTTGAACAAAAAAGTGTAATAAAAAGAGAATAGCAAAAAAGTGTAATAAGAAGAGTTGTAGCAAATTAAATTCTCTACAAGATTGCATCAGGGCACTTTTGCCCTAAAAGGTCATTTGAGGGAGATATTCCTCCAAAACTGTTTTAAAAAAAAGAAACGAGTGCATAACTCCGTTATTTGAAAAAATATCAAAAAAGTGTAATAAGAAGAGTTGTAGCAGAATTAAATTCTCTACAAGATTGCATCAGGGCACTTTTGCCCTAAAAGGTCATTTGAGGGAGATATTTCCTCCAAAACTGTTTTAAAAAAAGAAACGAGTGCATAACTCCGTTATTTGAAAAAATATCAAAAAAGTGTAATAAGAAGAGTTGTAGCAATTAAATTCTCTACAAGATCGCATCAGGGCACTTTTGCCCTAAAAGGTCATTTGAGGGAGATATTCCTCCAAAACTATTTTAAAAAAAAACCAGAAACGAGTGCATAACTCCGTTATTTGAACAAAATAGCAAAAAAGTGTAATAAGAAGAGTTGTAGCAAATTAAATTCTCTACAAGATTGCATCAGGGCACTTTTGCCCTAAAAGGTCATTTGAGGGAGATATTCCTCCAAAACTATTTTAAAAAAAAAAAACGAGTGCATAACTCCGTTATTTGAAAAAATAGCAAAAAAGTGTAATAAGAAGAGTTGTAGCAAATTAAATTCTCTACAAGATTGCATCAGGGCACTTTTGCCCTAAAAGGTCATTTGAGGGAGATATTCCTCCAAAACTATTTTAAAAAAAAGAAACGAGTGCATAACTCCGTTATTTGAACAAAATAGCAAAAAAGTGTAATAAGAAGAGTTGTAGCAAATTAAATTCTCTACAAGATCGCATCAGGGCACTTTTGCCCTAAAAGGTCATTTGAGGGAGATATTCCTCCAAAACTATTTTAAAAAAAGAAACGAGTGCATAACTCCGTTATTTGAACAAAATAGCAAAAAAGTGTAATAAGAAGAGTTGTAGCAAACTAAATTCTCTACAAGATCGCATCAGGGCACTTTTGCCCTAAAAGGTCATTTGAGGGAGATATTCCTCCAAAACTGTTTTAAAAAAAAAACGAGTGCATAACTCCGTTATTTGAACAAAATAGCAAAAAAGTGTAATAAGAAGAGTTGTAGCAAACTAAATTCTCTACAAGATTGCATCAGGGCACTTTTGCCCTAAAAGGTCATTTGAGGGAGATATTCCTCCAAAACTATTTTAAAAAAAGAAACGAGTGCATAACTCCGTTATTTGAACAAAATAGCAAAAAAGTGTAATAAGAAGAGTTGTAGCAAACTAAATTCTCTACAAGATCGCATCAGGGCACTTTTGCCCTAAAAGGTCATTTGAGGGAGATATTCCTCCAAAACTATTTTAAAAAAAGAAACGAGTGCATAACTCCGTTATTTGAACAAAATAGCAAAAAAGTGTAATAAGAAGAGTTGTAGCAAACTAAATTCTCTACAAGATTGCATCAGGGCACTTTTGCCCTAAAAGGTCATTTGAGGGAGATATTCCTCCAAAACTATTTTAAAAAAAGAAACGAGTGCATAACTCCGTTATTTGAACAAAATAGCAAAAAAGTGTAATAAGAAGAGTTGTAGCAAACTAAATTCTCTACAAGATCGCATCAGGGCACTTTTGCCCTAAAAGGTCATTTGAGGGAGATATTCCTCCAAAACTATTTTAAAAAAAGAAACGAGTGCATAACTCCGTTATTTGAACAAAATAGCAAAAAAGTGTAATAAGAAGTTTTAGCAAATAAATTCTCTACAAGATCGCATCAGGGCACTTTTGCCCTAAAAGGTCATTTGAGGGAGATATTCCTCCAAAACTATTTTAAAAAAAGAAACGAGTGCATAACTCCGTTATTTGAACAAAATAGCAAAAAAGTGTAATAAGAAGAGTTGTAGCAAACTAAATTCTCTACAAGATCGCATCAGGGCACTTTTGCCCTAAAAGGTCATTTGAGGGAGATATTCCTCCAAAACTATTTTAAAAAAAGAAACGAGTGCATAACTCCGTTATTTGAACAAAATAGCAAAAAAGTGTAATAAGAAGAGTTGTAGCAAACTAAATTCTCTACAAGATCGCATCAGGGCACTTTTGCCCTAAAAGGTCATTTGAGGGAGATATTCCTCCAAAACGATTTTAAAAAAAAAAACGAGTGCATAACTCCGTTATTTGAACAAAATAGCAAAAAAGTGTAATAAGAAGTGTTGTAGCAAACTAAATTCTCTACAAGATTGCATCAGGGAACTTTTGCCCTAAAAGGTCATTTGAGGAAGATATACCTCCAAAACTATTTTAAAAAAGGAACGAGTGTATAACTCCGTTATTTGAACAAAATAGCAAAAAAGTGTAATAAGAAGAGTTGTAGCAAACTAAATTCTCTACAAGATCGCATCAGGGCACTTTTGCCCTAAAAGGTCATTTGAGGGAGATATTCCTCCAAAACTATTTTAAAAAAAGAAACGAGTGCATAACTCCGTTATTTGAACAAAATAGCAAAAAAGTGTAATAAGAAGTGTTGTAGCAAACTAAATTCTCTACAAGATCGCATCAGGGCACTTTTGCCCTAAAAGGTCATTTGAGGGAGATATTCCTCCAAAACTATTTTAAAAAAAGAAACGAGTGCATAACTCCGTTATTTGAACAAAATAGCAAAAAAGTGTAATAAGAAGAGTTGTAGCAAACTAAATTCTCTACAAGATCGCATCAGGGCACTTTTGCCCTAAAAGGTCATTTGAGGGAGATATTCCTCCAAAACTATTTTAAAAAAAGAAACGAGTGCATAACTCCGTTATTTGAACAAAATAGCAAAAAAGTGTAATAAGAAGAGTTGTAGCAAACTAAATTCTCTACAAGATTGCATCAGGGCACTTTTGCCCTAAAAGGTCATTTGAGGAAGATATACCTCCAAAACTATTTTAAAAAAGGTACGAGTGTATAACTCCGTTATTTGAACAAAATAGCAAAAAAGTGTAATAAGAAGAGTTGTAGCAAACTAAATTCTCTACAAGATCGCATCAGGGCACTTTTGCCCTAAAAGGTCATTTGAGGGAGATATTCCTCCAAAACTATTTTAAAAAAAGAAACGAGTGCATAACTCCGTTATTTGAACAAAATAGCAAAAAAGTGTAATAAGAAGTGTTGTAGCAAACTAAATTCTCTACAAGATCGCATCAGGGCACTTTTGCCCTAAAAGGTCATTTGAGGGAGATATTCCTCCAAAACGATTTTAAAAAAAGAAACGAGTGCATAACTCCGTTATTTGAACAAAATAGCAAAAAAGTGTAATAAGAAGAGTTGTAGCAAACTAAATTCTCTACAAGATTGCATCAGGGCACTTTTGCCCTAAAAGGTCATTTGAGGGAGATATTCCTCCAAAAGTTTTAAAAAAAAAACGAGTGCAAAACTCCGTTATTTGAACAAAATAGCAAAAAATTGTAATAAGAAGTGTTGTAGCAAACTAAATTCTCTACAAGATTGCATCAGGGAACTTTTGCCCTAAAAGGTCATTTGAGGAGATATTCCTCCAAAACTATTTTAAAAAAAAAAACGAGTGCATAACTCCGTTATTTGAACAAAATAGCAAAAAAGTGTAATAAGAAGAGTTGTAGCAAACTAAATTCTCTACAAGATCGCATCAGGGCACTTTTGCCCTAAAAGGTCATTTGAGGGAGATATTCCTCCAAAACGATTTTAAAAAACGAAACGAGTGCATAACTCCGTTATTTGAACAAAATAGCAAAAAAGTGTAATAAGAAGAGTTGTAGCAAACTAAATTCTCTACAAGATCGCATCAGGGCACTTTTGCCCTAAAAGGTCATTTGAGGGAGATATTCCTCCAAAACTATTTTAAAAAAAGAAACGAGTGCATAACTCCGTTATTTGAACAAAATAGCAAAAAAGTGTAATAAGAAGAATTGTAGCAAACTAAATTCTCTACAAGATCGCATCAGGGCACTTTTGCCCTAAAGGGTCATTTGAGGGAGATATTCCTCCAAAAGAATTTTTAAAAAAGAAACGAGTGCAAAACTCCGTTATTTGAACAAAATAGCAAAAAAGTGTAATAAGAAGAGTTGTAGCAAACTAAATTCTCTACAAGATCGCATCAGGGCACTTTTGCCCTAAAAGGTCATTTGAGGAGATATTCCTCCAAAACGATTTTAAAAAAAGAAACGAGTGCATAACTCCGTTATTTGAACAAAATAGCAAAAAAGTGTAATAAGAAGAGTTGTAGCAAACTAAATTCTCTACAAGATCACATCAGGGCACTTTTGCCCTAAAAGGTCATTTGAGGGAGATATTCCTCCAAAACTATTTTAAAAAAAGAAACGAGTGCATAACTCCGTTATTTGAACAAAATAGCAAAAAAGTGTAATAAGAAGAGTTGTAGCAAACTAAATTCTCTACAAGATCGCATCAGGGCACTTTTGCCCTAAAAGGTCATTTGAGGGAGATATTCCTCCAAAACCATTTTAAAAAAAGAAACGAGTGCATAACTCCGTTATTTGAACAAAATAGCAAAAAAGTGTAATAAGAAGAGTTGTAGAAAACTAAATTCTCTACAAGATCGCATCAGGGCACTTTTGCCCTAAAAGGTCATTTGAGGGAGATATTCCTCCAAAACTATTTTAAAAAAACGAAACGAGTGCATAACTCCGTTATTTGAACAAAATAGCAAAAAAGTGTAATAAGAAGAGTTGTAGCAAACTAAATTCTCTACAAGATCGCATCAGGGCACTTTTGCCCTAAAAGGTCATTTGAGGGAGATATTCCTCCAAAACGATTTTAAAAAACGAAACGAGTGCATAACTCCGTTATTTGAACAAAATAGCAAAAAAATAAGTGTAATAAGAAGGGCAGTTGTAGAGGAGGTTGCAAATTAAAATTCTCTACAAGATTGCATCAGGGCACTTTTGCCCTAAAAGGTCATATTGTCCTTAATTACCCTGATTATTTATATAACATTAAGATATATGTTTAGCTGAAGACTAAACAATGGGTTATCCCAGACTCACCGCCGGGTGAACTTCTAAGCAGATTTAGTTAACAGTCATTAATGCGACCGGTTAGCCCTGGCAGCTCAAGGTCGTTAAACCGAAGCGTAGTAGTAGTTCTAAAATTCATTCAACCGTAATGAACCAGTATAATTTTCGTAAATGCCTATAGTGAATGCACTGATTACAAATTTTATACATCACTTCCCAATAAAGCAGAGCATTGTAATTTTGTCACACGTAGTCCTACCGCCGCCGATAGATGGCGATCACAATTTACAAGAAACTGTATGTTAAGGGTAGCGTCTTTAGAGTGATTACAGACATATGCCTCCACTTTGCAGTTTTCCTTCAGGTATGCAACCATTTTCGTCACACGTCGTATTTCTGATTGCATAGCAAATTCATTTCTAAACATGTCTAATTCGCTCGCATTATACAGAAACGTTCTTATTCTTATAACTGTTCTGTTTATTTTTCTGTTATAAGGAGAAACCGATTGTTAAGAATTGTATGTAATACACTGCCGTCTATTCTCTTGACAGGAGTTTGTAAAATAATTTCGTGTTAATCAACTTTTTATATTGGTAATAATTTGCAACTTAAAAATTATTTCCGCACATCCGACTAAGCTGAAAACAAGTTTTGCAGTAACCAATGATCTAATTTATGATCCTATGTAGTTAAAATGCGTTTTTAAAAAAGTTAAGTTTTTCCGTTAACAAAACAGTAAGGCTACTTTTTGAAGCCAAAATATTTTTTTTTTCTTTTTTTTAACTACTTGGGATCTTAAATTGGTTCATCACTATCAGCTACTGCGGAAACGATTTTCAGCCTTGTAGGCTATTCAGAAATACAAAAGGAAGGGAATGACACGCAGTCGTCTCCACAATACTTATTTCGATCTTCAAAGGGTAAGGCCTGCCTTACTAGTTTCGGACATATTGTCACGTTTAATTTATGAGCCCTTCTGGGTTCACCAATTAAACTGACTCACGACGTTAAACGTCGTGCCGGGATCTCAGTTTTAAGGATGGAATCAAACACTGAGTTTTCTATTAAACACTTAAATCTATTAACCAAACAATACAGTCATGAACACACTAAAAGTTGACAATTTAACAATTCGTACTTACATATCATAAGCTAAGGACTTAGCATTTTCTGGCAATGGCTTGGTCACTTCGCGTTAGAACAACTTTGGAGAACGGACTAATTAACTTGATCTTTTCCCGGGGAGAGTCGACATTTCGACTTCCCGGGTCAGCTGGTCGCACTACCGTTGATCGGTTCACACTTCTCCTATACTGCTGAAATCGACGTGTTTTATACCCGATTGGCTGACGTAGTTTGTTATTGTTCGTCGCCTATTTTTCATATTTCTGCAAAGCAGGTGGTGGTGACTCATCACCGATATGGTGCACCCGGTGCATGATACACTCGGTGCATCATGGTGCGACCTTGCCTCGTGCGCTTAATATTTCGCAATCCTCGAATATTCTTATGTTTTTAAGTCAGTAAGTCCATCTCTTGAATTAATGGATTTTCCATTCGTGACATATGCCTCCGCCCCAGAAAAACTGGTCCCCAGTTTTATATGAACAATAATTAAAAAAAAAATTAACAGTAGTAAAAATATATCGTTAGCTTAACACAAATTTAAAAGTTACATGTGTACATACGAAGGCATTATAATAAATGGTTAGTAGGTTTACATATGTGAGTATTCCATAGTACTCAATTAAGTTTGTCCAAGGACACTGTTTACAACCATTTCTTAATAATACGTTAGTACTTATTCTAACAATATTATAGAATAAAGTTATGCTTCTGGAATAAACATACATAGTTCAAATTATGAACTTAACCGTAATCGCTTTGCTTCCGGCAAAAAAAAAATAACGCAACACTGGGAAAAGTTTGACAAGACTTACTCTTATGAGCAAAACTTCGCACCTCACATCACTTAACATCATCATCTTCTATGTCCTATTAATGTTTGTGATGTGGATTGTCCAATCGATAAACTCTTTACGTGTAGTTTATCAGTACACGGTCCAATGTCCAAGCCCTTCGTGAGTTCCAATAACAATACTAGCTCATCATAGTCTGCTTCCTTCTTATATAGTCCTCAGTGTTACATGAAATATAAGACAAAAGGTTAATATGTGCTACTTAAGGCTTAATATACTTATGTCCAAAGTATACTCTGCATGCAGTGTTACGTATTACTTTATGAAGTTAACTGACATGTTAAAATAAACAGGAATCCGGTCCTGAAACTAAAAAGTTTGAGCTCCGTAAGTATAAGACGCTCTAGTTTTCATTTTATGGAAAATAGAACGTATTTGCCTGTTTCAAAAAAAAACACAGAAACATTAACCGTTTCTAATTAACTTCAAATCCTTTTGGAGAAGTTTGTTTTATCAAAAATGGGATGTAATATCCTCAATCAAATGCTTTTCCCTCATTGATTTCTGTAAAAATAAAAATATGCCATCAGTATGTAAATGCAAGTAGGTATTAAATGATTAACTTAAATCCTTTCTGGCGTATTAAAAAAACTCTAATTATTGCATTACCACAAATTTGCATTGTTTGTCTTGGTTTCACTTTGCCTTACAAAGCTGAATCAAGGCTAAAGTTTGTCTTACTAAAAATGTTACGTTTAAAAACTCAGATGTCAAGTAGACCTTATCAATCAAATCAAAATGTCAAGTAGACCTTATTGCTGCTGATAAGCAGAATATGGAATATTCTTCCCTATATTCCAAAAGGCTCTAACTGAGCAACAAACGGCTGTGCTACCGCTTGCTCTAGATCATCTCTAGTTTGAGGATTAATGGGCCCCCCTGTTCGCACTTGCGCCTGGTTATCCGGATTTGGGCACAGTGCCGGATTGCGGACAACCTGACTTGCGTGGGATTCAGGTGGTCCCATAAGTTTGTGGTCCAAATGCACCTCCAGAAGATGCGCCAGCAGAATTCACTTCTGATGTTTCAACCCATTGTTGTGTTTGGGGTACTACTGGTACCCGAAACTGGTGAAACGTAGCATAAGTATGCGTGTATTGGGAATGATTCGGTTTATTCAAAAATCACGTAATGAAAATCAATATGCACATAATGTAAACCGTCTTCCTAACTCAGACTATTTAAATTAGTCATTTATTTATGCGCGCAGCGACACATTCATTTCTCATCGCTCGCGAATTAGTTGCGTTCCTCGCAAAAATGCATAAACAACTATATGCCTAAGGTAATACGTCTATTACCGCATTATTGTACTTTAATTGCATTTTGCATTTTATGCATTACTCGGTCTTTAATGAACAATGTCTGGTCTCATTGAGATATTATTCCGAACTGGCCAAATCAGCGAATCCCATGGGTTTAAGCATGGTGCACTTATTAACTGTTGGGAAAAATTTCTCTGATAACCTAATATGACAAGTGTTCAAGTTTCAAAATTTGCTACTAGTATCTTGACATCTTGACCGTGCAACACAGTCTTTACTTGTCCATGTTCAATAAGTATTTAGCCCAGTTTTATTTCGTAAAGTCTTCAATTAATCCATTTACTAATACAATGAAAAATCACGATATAAAACTCAAGTGTACACTTTTTAACTTTCATAATAACAATGGCCATTTTTCTTAATTATTCTCATATGCTAAAAATTTGCATGTCAAAATGAAATTACAATGATATTTATCCATACGCAGTTTTTGTGAACGTTCGTACCACGATGACTTAAATAACAAAGTGATCACCATCTGCCTACGGCATAAGAAAAGAATTATCTAATCAATTGGTTAGGTTACGTACCTATATATCGCATTTTTTCATGTGCACAAAAACGAAATATATCCTACTGTAGGATAATTCATTTAAGCAAATAAAAGTAAATCATTTTTATAACTTAATTATGAGCATTTTGACTTTATCGGGCTTGTAACTTGTAACTCTGAATTATTCAGCAGTTCAATATTTGTTTCAAAAAGTAGTCGTAGTCAGTCTGCTAGAAATTTGTACAACTTATTGTACATCGTAATGAGACGATCCTATAAACGGAATTAAGGTAAACGATTAAAGCAACTAATACGCAAATTTCCAGGATAACGTATAACCGGTTGCTGTCAGGAATAGGAATCTCCGTTGCCTGAAAATCTTGACAAGTTTAGCTACTTCATATGGACCTTTTATATCCGAGTTTAAAGAAGTCTAGTATCAATTTGCTTCAAAGACCCAATTTTCAAAACTTAATAAACGTATGTATAAGGTTTAGCATACACACAATCATTTCAGCCTGCTACTAATTTCTCATTCAACGAGTATTTTTGGTTTGTTCCTTAAGAAAAATTCATGCACCGCCCTAACATCGATAACAGCAAACAATATTGCTGTGTGGCACTAAAACAAATATCTCTCAACATGTACAGACCTTTCTGTATCAGAAACTTCTCAACTGAGAAGGGAAAAATCAGAAACAACTACTTTGAGAGCTAATACTCCTACCAACATTGAATTATACTGTTTTTCCTGTTGAATTCTTGAGTATTTAAATTACTCCTTTATAAAAGATACCAATATTGTTTCATTGGCAATTCAATATTTATTTCATGAATCTTGAGCTGGACATCTTCGTACAGATGTACCAAAAATAGTTCAACTGCATGTAAGTTGAAACTTTAGTACTCATAAAACTCATTACAATGGGTCGGTTAAAGAAACAAACTCTATGTGCCACTTACATAATAAGGTATTACGCTCAGCTAGCGTTTTTCACCTTAATTATTTAACATAATAAAATTCAGCAGAAATATAAAAAATAAAATCACATTATCATGATGTGTGGGTCTTATCGTCTCATTCGAGTAGTATGTGTGTTGAATGTGTTAAATATCACTTCAGAAATACTTTATTACAAATGTATCATTTACCATTCGTATTCAAAAAAAAAACTTGAGTCACTTTTTAAATCAGTTGTAATTTTTTTCATAGTAAAATCAAATTTAATTATTCTTAGCCAATGCAATATTTCGACTTGTTATTCCATGTAGGTAAATTATCATGTGCATTTAGAAAAAAAACATTAAAATTCATCAATCAGCAGTTTCCTTATCGACACCTTCGCGGCGATGCGACGAGATGAGTGCAATAAAGCAAGTCGGTCACACCGGCACGCGGCGTCAAATAGAACTAATTAGTCTGCTTTACTTTATTTTCCACCAATGTCGCGATTTTTGCAAGCGACCAAATAATAACCTTCGATTTTTTATGTACTCTTAGTTTTGAACGGTGGCAACATATGGAAATCCTCATTTAACTCTGCACTATGCTTTTATTTAAAGCTGGTACTACACACAATAAGTAAAAAATTATTTGTCGACAATTAGAAGTTTCATTTAGCGCATCGGCACATTTTTTGTCGTTATCGGGAATGCTTGACCTCGACATCGAAATAACACAATCTTCTGTTTTACAGTGTGGATTTAATTTTTTAACTTCCGATTTAGAAGACATGTAAAAATAATTTAATAGCATGCTGCCGTATGTAAAATTCATTTTTTCTCCAAACTATTTGATTTTTTAGCTTAACTTTTATACAAACTTCTACTAAATAGTAAGTTAAAAGCACACATTTTGCTTTGAATATTGTAATCCACAAAATTGGGATTGAGTTGATTTAAACATCGCAGCAACTTTTCTTCGATAATCAATATTATCGATTTCATTTATGTTACTTGTCTGTAAATTAGGATGTAACATTTTCGATTGAATAAGAAAATCGGACTGAAACTTATTAGCAGTTTTTGATTTGCGTTTTTCTGAAATGCAAAACATTGAATCCTTTGTCATATTTGTATTGATTGATTCATTAACGTCGAATTTACCTATAACAGAATGCTTTAAAATAGGAACTGTTCTAAATCCCTTATTGACAATTTTAATGTATAAATTGTGCCCATTTTGCAAAAATGGCGTGCCTACACACAGATTTCTTGGACATAAATAACTGTCTCTTTTAATAAAATTACATTTCGTTAAATAAGGCACATTATTCGCGGTATTCAATCTTAACGTTATTTGCGTATTTGGTTTTACAATATACTTCCGAGCAACTTTTAATTTTATTACAGGTTTTACTGTTTTTTCGACGTCAGAAATTTCTACACCCATTAGATACTCTTTCTGAACTTGGTTTTTAGATGTAACATTTAAATTAGGTCGATTGAGATTAACTGTTACTTTATCGTTGTTGTTTGTTGAAAAACTCAAAATATTTTTATTGTAATTAATCATTGCGTTAAAATTCGATAAAAAATTATGTCCCAAAATTAAAGGTTTAGAAAGATTTTTCACTACTAATGCTTCAATATCCAACTTTATGTTGTTAATTTTTAGAGTTACTTTCGAAGTACCAACTGGGTTAAAAGTATAACCTCCTACTGAAGTAAATTGGATTTTCTCTGATGATAAAGACATGTTAGTTATAAGATTTAAATCAATTAAATTTGGTTCACATCCTGTGTCTAAAATTACATCAAACAAATTGTCTTCGTTATTTATTGAAGCTTTGATTGACAATAAATTGCTATCTTTACTGTTTGTCGAGTTTAGAGCAACTTCATCGACACTTAACATTGAGTTTTCACATTTACTAGGATTCTGATGTGTAGAAAAATTCTTATTTTGTCCAAAATTGTAAAACTTGTTGCTACCTCGATTAAAATTTTTACATTTGAATGAATAATTATTTCTGGTATTACTATTTCTTATACCTCGATTTTGATCAAACCTTGAATAATTTTGCTTTTCTTGTGACATATTTCGATAGTAAAAATCATTTTTGTTTAACTTGGTCCCTTTGTAATTATTATTTCCACAATAATTGTTGAACTGAAATTCACAATTTTTACAATACTTATTTGGCCAAGTACGATTAGCACTGTATTTGTGAAATTTGTTTTTCAACCGATCATTACGAGACCGAAAATTCATTCCGTCCGAAATGTAAAATTTACTTTGCCGATTCATTTGACTAAATAATACACGCTCTTTAATATCACTTATTTTCAAGACTAGTTGGTTTAAATCACTCAAATTTTTATTATTAGAGCTTAGCAAATAATACATTTCAAAACACGACGGATTTAAACCGTTTTCAAAATAATCTCTAAAAGTTTCAAAAGGCATGTCCGGGTTAATTTCATTTGCCAAAGTACGTAAGTCATAATAATAAGTTTTAATGTCTTCATTGTCCCGATGTTTGCGCGTGTTTAATCTAAATTTTAGGTTACGAAATGGCTGATCACCTGCGAATTCTTTTAGAAAATCTGTTCGAATTATTGCCCAAGTATTCAAAACATTTTTTGGATCATTTACATATTTTTGATACCAAACTTGTGCTGGTCCGTCCAAATAATTATTAAAATATGAAATCTTTAAAGAATAAGTCCAGTTGTTTAATCTTGCGGACTTTTCATATTTATTTAAAAATGTAATGGGGCAATCACTTGATGGATTAAACGTAGGTGGACACGTAAATTTAAGGATGGCCGGGGCTTTTTGTTCGGCCAGTGCTGTACGTAAAGTTATATTAGCCATTAATTTCTTGACTTTTTAACATAAGACACGATCAAACACGATCATTTCAGTAATACTGACATGCTTTTAACAATTTAGCAAACAAATATTTAAAATGACAATGTAGGACAAAATTAATTATGCGAAAAGAAAAATTATATTTTTGTTTTAAAGAGGTAATTTTCACTCACGATAAGAAAAATTAAAAATATTTTTTCTGGTTTAAAAATTCACTTTTTTTTAACAGTGTTTTTCATAATTTTTCATCCTTAGCTGACCATGAATTATTTTTCCCGATTTATTTGATAATCACCCATATTAAACCAAAATTTTATCAAATGAGCGCTTCAATAGCAAAGGTAACCCCCAAAAAATTACTAAATAAATCAACGTTACTATCCCTAGCCAAAAGAAAATAATACTTAAAATTTCTTTTATAGCCCACACATTATTTTCCTGAATCTGTATCATACCCCAAAAGATAAAAAAATAAAAATAAAAAACTCAACTATTGTTTTTCATCCATCTCAAAACAGACCGGCGCCTCCACCAAATGTCACGTTTAATTTATGAGCCCTTCTGGGTTTACCAATTAAACTGACTCACGACGTTAAACGTCGTGCCGGGATCTCAGTTTTAAGGATGGAATCAAACACTGAGTTTTCTATTAAACACTTAAATCTATTAACCAAACAATACAGTCATGAACACACTAAAAGTTGACAATTTAACAATTCGTACTTACATATCATAAGCTAAGGACTTAGCATTTTCTGGCAATGGCTTGGTCACTTCGCGTTTGAACAACTTTGGAGAACGGACTAATTAACTTGATCTTTTCCCGGGGAGAGTCGACATTTCGACTTCCCGGGTCAGCTGGTCGCACTACCGTTGATCGGTTCACACTTCTCCTATACTGCTGAAATCGACGTGTTTTATACCCGATTGGCTGACGTAGTTTGTTATTGTTCGTCGCCTATTTTTCATATTTCTGCAAAGCAGGTGGTGGTGACTCATCACCGATATGGTGCACCCGGTGCATGATACACTCGGTGCATCATGGTGCGACCTTGCCTCGTGCGCTTAATATTTCGCAATCCTCGAATATTCTTATGTTTTTAAGTCAGTAAGTCCATCTCTTGAATTAATGGATTTTCCATTCGTGACAATATAAATAATTTTTCGCAATTAAATATGTAGTGTTCGGTTCCCAACAAATAATGCTTTATCACTGCCATCTGTACTTGTCAGGCTTAACCTGTAAGCGAGTTGATGCGAAAAACTGTACTTTCTGCTAGTAGTACCAGTGTTTGCCAACAGATGGCAATGCTAAGAAAACGTCATTTGTCATGTTTCCTTTTTGGAATGGAGGACAGTGTGTGGCTCGAAAAAGCAGCGTGCGAGTTCGGTTTATTCTTTTTTGGCAAAATATACCGAGTTACCGAAATGATTCAAAGGTTTCATTTTCACAATCAACCTCAAAATAATACAGTCCACTAATCATCCGTACGCCAAGTCCGACGGCTTTTCAGTTCTAGTGAAAACCACCGAGGAAAAGCGGATTGGGTTGGCAAAGTTCATCATCGGTGACAATCCGGGACACCGGTCAAACTTTGGCTGCGTCAAAAGTGATAATGTAAACACGGAAACGTTTCAAACATTGAGAGTTTATTTTGTGTGAAATTTGGTAAGTAATTCCAATTAGTCGTGGAAAAAATACCCTGTAAAACTCGGGCGAATTGTCCATATCGCCCTCGTCTTATTTTTTAACTTTCGTCCTTGTGCGATAGGGACATCTTATTCACCCGTGTTGTACAATAGAACTATTACCATACGATTTTGGTTGCATTGATAATTTAATGTCTTTGGTTGAATTATTACAGTTTAATTATGCGTTATATTTAGTATTTTTTTACATGCTCAGTTTAAGTGACAATTTAATAAATACTTGTTAATGTATTACAATTTAAATAAACTATTTTGCCTGAGTAGTATGGTAGTGATCGTAGAAGAAATATTTTGACGACGTCTAAAGGCGGATCCACATATTTGGCATTTGGCGAATACCGAGCAAATGTGCGTCAAACACCGATAGTGTGGACAAGGTTGCTCGGTGTTTGTCGATTACCGATTTTGCAATTTTTTTGATGCTCGCCTATTTCCCGCGCGTTGTTGATCTTTTGGCCACATCAAAGGGAACGAATAATTGTTGTTCCCATACTGGCTCGCTAAGCGGCAAACGTCGCATATGTGGTTTAGCGTGCTTGGCATTTGCCGAGCACTAGACGATTATCCCGATTGCTCGACATTCGGCGAGCACGTGCTCGGTATTCGCCGGATGCCGCATGTGTGGACCCGCCTTAAGGTTCGGTTGTACAACTGCGGTTTAGTGTCGAGTTTAATTGAACCACCCTGACCGTAGAACCCGGTCTAAATTTAAGAGCGGGTTGTACAAGTGAACTTTAAGTTCGGTTTTATTAAGTTTGGTTCATATTTTATTCTACAGTTGGCAACTACATTCGAAACTACGCTTGTGTTGTTACGTACGAAATAGAGTTTTCGTCCGTAATTCGTTTAGTTTGTATTTTTAATGTCCGTGGGACTAGTTACACTAGTAGACCGATTCCGATCGCTTAATAGTTCCATTTGCACTTCACGAGGTTGTACCACCTCCATAGACCAGGACAGATGCTGAGTATGCAGTTCCGTGAACAAAACCAGTGTCATCGCGTATTGCATCATTATTATTATTAAGTACTCTAATGTAACATTATCAATATACTTCTGTACTAGTTTGTAATTTGTATTTTTAAAAACGGTCTTACCATATTTGAAGACGTAATTGGCGCAGTCGGTAGGATCTGTCAAAAGTCAATCAATCGCTGAGGGACTTTTTCGTATAACGATTTGTGACAGATTCGAATAGTTCGCGAGTTCGATAATCAAAAAGGACTTGTTCGAGGGCATATCGACGAGTTTCACAGTTACCGGGAAGCGAATTCATCATATTTGTGGAAAGTGTCACAGCATCGGGCACTTTTGCAAGGATCGCAAACTTTGGTTGGACCACATCGCCATCCGGAAGATTTGGACCCTTATAGGCAGAATATGGTCTAGGTCATCGTTTTTATGTAAGTGTGCAATTTTTTCATGTCAAATTTAGACACAATTATTGAAGAATTAAGTAGCTTATCGATAGAAAATTCTGATAACCCTTTAACTGACTCTATTGATAATTCTAAAAAATTGCTTCAAGTTCCACTAATTACAAAAGAAGAAGTAAAAGATTTATCTAATCGTATTTTAAGTAGTTTTACAATGCCACAATTTAAACCAGAGTACTTACAATGTGTCCCACAATTCGATGGGAATCCTAATGACTTAAACAGGTATTTGACAACCTGCCAAAGTTTAATTGATAATTTCTATAATGTATCAAATCCATTGGATTTTCAAAATACTTTTCTGTTAAACAGTTTGATCGGAAAACTTTCGGGTACAGCAAAAATTGTTGTAAACATTCAAAATATATCCACTTGGGAAGACTTAAAATCTATTCTTGCTCTATAGCTTGCTTAAATAGGGATCTAGTTATGTTAAGACAAAATCAAAATGAAAATCCAAACCAATTTTATGACAGAGTTCTACACTTATTAAACTTACTATGTTCTTATATAGATTGCCACGAATCTAGCGATGGTGGACAAATGCTAAAGAAATCACTATATAACGATTTAGCTTTAAAAACTTTCTTATCAGGGTTAAATGAACGTAGGTTCAATAACGATTCGTTGTATGAAACCCAGATCTTTAGCTGAAGCCCTTCAGTACGTTACGCAGGAATATAATAATCATTATTTCCAAAATATGTCCAACCGATTACCACACCAATCCACGCAGGTTATGAAAACAAATTCTAAACCCCAAGCTAATCATTTTAATCAGCAATTCAGAATGCCATTTGTTGCACAACCGCAACAAAATTTTACATCATTCAATGCACAGACCCCGCATAATTTATTTATGCCTAGGAGTAACTTCAACAGATTTCCTTCACAACCCATCAATATAAGACCAAATTTCAATGGAATGCCGCAACGGTTTCCAACAAACTCTCAAGTTTTTGGAAGGCCAAATCAATCAAACGTATTTAAGCCCAATCAAAACAAATCACTTCCAGCACCACAACCGATGAGTGTATGCACTTCAGGCCCAAAGGGACCTTTGTCTCAATATAATCGTTTTCCAAGGCCTAATTTTCAAGGAAATTCACAAAACTTTCAAGAAAATTTCCAAAATAATCAACCTAAGTACCTTGTTGAAGAATTGTACAGCGCTGAAACGCAGTCCAATTCAAATTACGATCAATATGCATTGCCAGAAGCGTGCGTTGACCCCGAATATGCAAATATAAATAATATGACAAATTACTACGAATATAACCCAGAATACGCTGAGTATTCATATTCACAAGAGACACCAGAAAACCCTACTTTTGACAAGGAGTGTGACTCAGTTTCGCAAGAGAAAAATATAAATTTTTCGATGACGCCTCAAAAGGACAATCAAACTTAGTCATATCTTTAAACTCTACCAATACTAGTGAACTATCTTATATTTCATTGCCTGAATTTAACATCAAACTTCTAATCGATTCTGGTTCCACAAAATCTTTTATTAATCCTAATTTAGCTGAAAAGTACTACAATAACTGCATAATTGATGATCCGTTCATTGTTAGTACATTGTTTCAAAAGTCAGCACATCGCTACAGTGCTTTAATTCCAGCATCTAGCATTTTTAAACTTCCTAATAAGCAAAATCTTAAATTCTACTTATTCAAGTTCCACAACGTGTTCGACGACTTCATCGGGCTAGATAATCTCAAGTTACTACAAGCAAACATCGACTTTAACAGCGGATATTTAATTACACCGTATGCAAAGATAAAACTTATGTTTTACAAAACAGAACCAGTATTAAATTGCATAACCATCTCACCTCGCACTGAACAAGTGATAAGAGTGAAAACTGATATCACGTGAAATAATTATCCCACATCAAAAAATTCATAATTGTGAGATACCCGAATGTTTAACAATGGCAAAAGAGGGATATGCATTAACTACTTTCTTAAATAACTCATGTTCGCCTGTAACTTTAGATTTTTCTGAACCCCTTTCCGTAGAAAAATTTAATCACAGAGAAATTCAAAACATAGACCTTAATAATTTTGACGACTCACCAAAACAAAGACTAGATTTTAACCAATTAAGATTAAATCACCTAAATGAAGAAGAAAAAGAAGAAATTTTAAAATTGTGTAAAGAATTTTCGGACGTATATTACCAAGAAAATACACCACTTACCTTTACAACCAAAATAAAACATCAAATTAGAACAACAGACGAAGTTCCAATCTATACAAAAGGTAGCTTTTCATACACAAAAAGGAAGTAGAAAGTCAAATAGCCAAAATGCTTGATCAAAATATAATCAGACCATCAAATAGTCCGTGGTCAAGTCCTATCTGGGTAGTACCTAAAAAGATGGACGCTTCCGGTACACAAAAATGGCGTGTAGTGATAGATTACCGGAAGCTGAATGAGAAAACAATAGATGACAAATTTCACTTACCTAAGATTACAGATCTGTTGGATAAATTAGGTAAATGTCAATATTTCACGACATTGGATCTGGCTTCAGGATGTCATCAAATCGAAATGAAAGAAGATATTCCCAAAACAGCCTTTAGTACCGAAAGTGGACACTTTGAATACCTAAGAATGCCATTTGGTTTAAAGAACGCACCGGCGACTTTTCAACGAGTCATGGACTCAATTTTGAGAGGTATTCAAAATGAAAAATGCTTAGTATATTTAGATGATATAATCATTTTTTCTACTTCTTTACAAGAGCATATAACAAACTTGAAATTAGTCTTCAAACGGCTACGTGAGTCCAATTTTAAAGTACAACTGGACAAAAGCGAATTTTTGCGCCGCGAAGTTGCTTATTTGGGACATATCGTCACCCCTGACGGTGTCAAACCAAACCCGGACAAAATCTTAGCCATAAAGAAATATCCTATTCCAACTAATACAAAACAAATCAAAGGCTTTCTCGGATTGTTAGGTTACTATAGAAGGTTTATAAATAATTTTGCAAAAATTACGAAACCTCTCACAAAGTGTCTAAAGAAAGGAGCAAAAATTGAGCATGATCAAGAATTTTTGGATTGTTTTGAATCTTGTAAAAATTTGTTGATCAACGAACCAATCTTACAGTACCCTGATTTTTCGAAACCGTTTAATTTAACAACTGACGCTAGCAACGTAGCTCTAGGGACAGTTCTAAGTCAAGGACCTAAAGGCCGAGATCTTCCAGTGGCGTACGCGTCGCGTACATTAAATGATTCTGAAAGGAATTATTCCACAATTGAGAAGGAATGCCTTTGTCTTGTGTGGGCAACAAAATACTTTCGTCCATATTTGTTTGGTCAAAAATTTTACATCATTACTGATCATAAGCCTTTACAGTGGCTATTTCCACTTAAGGATCCTAGTTCTAAATTATTACGGTGGCGAATCAAACTCGAAGAGTATGATTATAAAATCCTTTATAAAAAAGGGACTGTCACGTATTGAGTGACTCACTGTCACGCATTGAGTTGCATACAAAAGAAGATCAAGAGTTTTCTCTAAAAGAATATATGGAAGAATTTAATAGAGAATTAGAGAGAGAAACAAGACAGGAATCAATATTACAACGACCTTCGACGTCACGAGAACAGGAAAATGAGAATATAGACAAAGCTTCAATGTTTGTTCATACTGACAACGAAGAACCTGACTTTGATAAAAAACAAACTGAAGAGTTAAATAACCCCAACGAACAGGACGACAGTGATACAATTCACACAAATGATCAAGACCCAATTGTAGGAACACCAATCATCGATATACCAGTCAATTACGGTGCAAACCAGGTAATTATTTCTAAAGTTTTACATTCACCGGCAAAACCAAAATTAACACTACTACTCGAAAAGAAACGCCGATTGATAGTTCAACTTAGTCAAAATAACTTCGAAGATGATATCTTAAAGTTTATTAAAGAAAACATAGTTCCTGAAAAACAATATCACATATACTTTGAGGAACAGGGTGTATACGAAGAGTTTTGTGAAGTTGTAAGAAGATACTTTAGGTGGCCTTCATTAAATCTAAAAAGGTGTTTAAAGAAACTTCTTGACGTCACAAATAAAGGGGACATTGATGAGATAATTGAAAGCTACCACCAAGGTAAAAGTAACCATCGAGGAATTGATGAAACTCTTTCAAGAGTTAAAGAAAAGTATTACTGGCCTAATCAAAAACAATCAATCCAAACGTATATCAATCAATGTGATATTTGTATCAGAACAAAATATGACAGACATCCCGTCAATATTGAAATGAATGTCACCCCAACTGCGACAAAGCCGTTCGAAATAGCACATATGGACACGTACACATTAGAACAATCAAAATTTTTAACTATTTTGGATAGTTTTTCGAAATACGCGCAAGCGTACCCTCTCAAATCTTTAGCGGCAACAGAAATTGTTGATAACCTATTAATGTTTTTCTCTCATCACGGAGTTCCAAAACAGATAATTTTGGATAACGGAACTGAGTTTAAAAATTCTGTTGTCACTGAACTGCTGCAATTGCATAAAGTCAAAATTCATTTCACATTCTCAATCTAATGGAAATATTAAAAAATTACATTCAACGATTAGCGAACATGTAAAGCTATTGAATGCTCAAAATTTCAATAATTCAAGTATTAACCAAAAAATGACTTATTCAATTATGGCTTATAACCATTCAATTCACTCCGCAACCAAGATGAAACCGATTGATATCATCAACGGTCATATTACTGACAATGACCCGTTTGATGTAAACTTAGAACAACTGTTGCTATCGGATTATATTACAAACCATAAAGAACAAACAAAACTCTTATATTCCACGATTAACGAGAAACTTGCACAAAGTAAGGAAAAACGTGTCAGCAAAATTAATCAGAACCGTGAGAATCCCGACTTGTTTGAAGCTGGTCAAAATGTCTACTTAAAAAAGCATACTAGACAAAAACTAGCTGAAAAGTTTTCAAAGCCAGAAAAAATTACAAAAAACGTAAAATTATTATGACTAATGCCCATGGAAAAATCCATATGGCAAACGTAAAGAGACCTTTACGAAACACATACAGCTTTGATTAAATACATCATTGCAAATATTAGTTAACCTTAAATTTTAGTATATAATTAAGTTTTTAACTTAGTAGTTAACAAAATATCATTATAGGTGTACAGAAGTTATATTTTTACTTTCAGGCTGGTCGCCAGCAGCATTTTGCTTCGTAGCAGTATCGGATTACAGGATAAGGTTGCCCTACGAGAATTAACTGACAATGTTGGGTTAATTCCTATAAAATTAGGACAAGCAAAATTAATTGATTACAAATACACTCTAATCCATTTTTATGACCTAAATCCTTTAATTAGTGAAATAAATAAGCTGCATTTAAAAGCATCAAATATTACGAACATTTTAAAAGTTCACGGTGAATATTTGGCCGACAACGCTATTTATATTCAGTTATTGGCAATAAGGAAATAATTCCTCATCCTAATAGGATGAAAAGAGGCTTAATTAATATGTTAGGTTCAGTCTTCAAAGCCATAAGCGGTAATCTAGACGCGTCCGATGGTGAAAGATACGACAAAATTATCAGAGAAATGCAAACCAATCAAAAAAGTTTAACAGAAAGTATGTCTAAACAAATTTCAATTTCTCTGGAAATTGTCTCTAAATTCAATGAGACCATCAATCAGGTTGCCAAACACGAAAAAGTCTTAGAGTCTAAAATCAAACAAATCTCCTGGATTGTGCAAAAAACTACTTATACAGAGAATTCTAACTATATCAGGAATTCTTTAATTGAAATCATTGAACTTTATACTTTTGTAGATTCATTATTACAAGATATAGAGAATTCAATTACTTTTTGCAAACTAAGAACAATACATCCAAGCATAATAAAAACCGAAGACTTGTTTAAAGAGCTGAAAGCTCTAGAAAATCGCATAGGCACCGATCAAATGCCGTTAAAACCGGAACTCTATAACATCAATTTATTCCTTAATTTCATAGATATAGAATGCTTTATCTTGAATAATAGAGTGACGTATTTGTTGCATGTTCCTATAACTCTAAATGAAAAATTTGAACTTTTCCATCTATACTCTGCACCAATTTTCAAAGAGAGTCAGTTCAAGGCGATAATACCGCGAAATAGATTTTTAATTAAATCAAAATTGCACTATACATATCGAAATAAAGCTTGCCATGAGATCACAGCACAATTATATTTATGTGCTAACAAAGATTTAAAGGAAATCCATGAAGAAAGTCCTTGCGCTGTGTGCCTACTATCGCAAATTAAAGAAAGTACTGCCTGTCAACCAATCGATATCCAGCTCAACGATCCAGTGATCAATCAACTATCGAATTCTGACAAGTGGTTGCTGATAAGTCCTAAAAAGCAACTAATCAAACTACAATGCCCAACACAAATGGAAACATTGAATTTGATTGGTACTTACATCGTCGAAATTCCCAAGGGTTGTCAAATCATGATGAACGACCGAACAATTTTCAACGACCAGAAGGCAGTCAACGCTAGTATACAGCCCATATTTTTCCCGGACAATAATGAGTTGCCAAGCTTCATTCCCTCCATGGAAATTGACTTCAAGCTAGACGATATCAAGTTAGACGGACTTCAATATCTTCAAGGTCAAATACGATCTTCGAAACCTGCCCAAATAATGTCCATTGACATTTCCAAAAATCCATCTATCTGGACTATTTTAATGTATGTTTTTGCAGTAGCAGGGATTGCGTATTATGGCTACAAGAAATTCGGCCAAGCCCTCTGCAAGAAGAAACAAGAAATAGAAGTCACCTTTGAGCATCAGCCAATCCAACTTCCCTCAATGGTACAGTTGAATTTAAGGGATGGAGGAGTTAAGTCACGAGGTTGTACCACCTTCATAAACCAGGACAGATGCTGAGTATGCAGTTCCGTGAACAAAACCAGTGTCATCGCGTATTGCATTATTATTATTATTAAGTGCTTTAATGTAACATTATCAATATACTTCTGTACTAGTTTGTAATTTGTATTTTTAAAAACGGTCTTACCATATTCGAAGACGTAATTCATTTCACACGTTACTTTAATGCTGATCCATCACAGCAAGAATATGTAATTTTGGCAATAAAATCTAAAATATTAGGTGCTGCTGAAGATTTTCTTTTAACTCGCCCAGATCTTAAAACTTGGGACGAAATTAAAAATGCATTACAGCAAAAGTTCAGTGACCCAATCACCAGAGCTAACCTGCAGCAACAACTAATATTTCTTTCTAAAACAAATGAATCTACACAAGATTATATTCAAAAACTAAAATCTCTAGTTACTAAAATTAACACAAAAATCTGTACTGAAGTAATGAATGCGGAAGCAAGAAGTATATTAATTTCGACACAAAATCTCTTAGCAAATATTTCAAGTGAATTGCGAACTCTATTAATTGTTTAAATCCCCAAAATTTGGACAGTGCAATTGATATAATAACCAATTATGAAATATTGACTAGCCAAACCACTTTCAAAAATAACTATTTACAGAATCAAAATAAACCAAGTAATAAACCTGCTAATCAAACCTTTGTAAACACTCAAAAGCCTTTCAACTCTTTCAAACCTCAAAACTCATATAGACCACAAAATCAATTCCAAAAATCACAATTTTGACCTCAAAACCATCAACAAAATGCACCAAATCAAAGAAACCATCCAAAGCCGCAATTTCCACAACCCATGTCCGGTGTAAGTACCATAAAACGAAATTTAACTCCACCAGGTCCTCAACCTCAACAGAATAGACCTGAATACAGACCTTATAATCATTTCCAACAGACAAGAAAACCCAATTTCTCTTTTCAAGAATTAACACATCTTGAAAATGAAGTTAATGATGATTATTACCAACCCGAATTTGACAATACTTACCCTAACGAAGACGCATACTTTGAAACTGAAAACCTTGAAGATAATCAATCAACTTTGATGTTACCTCTAGAAGAAACTTTAGTCGATCAGCTTGAAAATTTTCATCTACAAGCCTCGGACAAAACCAACCATGTTTAAGTTTAAACAGTATGCAGATCAATCAATTACCTTATATAGAAATTCCAAATTATAACATTCGATTACTTATTGATACTGGATCACATGCATCTCTTCTTAGACCATCAATAGCAGAAACACATTTTCCAAATTTAATCGAACCTTATGTAAGTACACTACATACATGTGCAGGTTCAAGGAAAGCAACAAGTAAAGCAAAAATTCCCTTATTTTTATGCTTTGGCATAACAGATTCGATAGAATTTATACTTTACCCATTTCACGGATATTTCGGTGGAATCTTAGAAATAAAAGACATTCGTAAACTAAAGTTAGGCATTGACATAGAAAATGAAAGATTAATCAATCAATATCTGGAAATCCCATTTCAGTATAGACGAGATTTCGATCATTATGTCATTGAAATTCCACCAAAAACCATTCATAAAACAACACTAAGAACTGAATTACCTAACAATACGACTTGGACAATGCCCTATTATCGTGACAACGAGATTCAGCCAACACTAGTATCAATCGTAGACAACACTTACACTCTTGACATACTCAATCATACTAATAAAACTCTTACTCTCGAATGTAACACAAAAAACAATCTTTTTTTAGAATCAATAGATCTTAATAATTTTGAAATTTTTTACTTTGAAACGAAACATTACACAAACAAAAAACAATTTTCAGAACATGAAAAAGTTAACTTTGAAAATTTAATAAGATATCAACACCTAAATCAGGAAGAAAAGGTTCAACTTTTTAAACTAATTAAAAATTATTCACAAGTTTTGCATAAGCCTGGAGATAAACTAACATTTTCAAATAAAGTTAAACATGTCATTAACACCACCGACGAATTACCAGTTTACACTAAAAGTTACCGATACCCTTACGTTCATAAGGAAGAAGTGAACAAACCAGTCAACCAAATGTTAGAAGACGGAATAATTCAACCATCTAATTCCCCATGGAGTTCACCTATATGGATCGTACCAAAAAAAATGGACGCTTCTGGTCAGAAAAAATGCCGATTGGTAGTCGATTACAGGAAACTTAACGAGAAAACTGTCGACGATCGATATCCCTTAACAAATATCACTGATATATTAGACAAGCTTGGTAGATGCCAATATTTTACAACCCTCGATCTAGCCAGCGGTTTCCACCAGATTGAAATGGATCCCAATAGCATATCCAAAACAGCTTTTAATGTAGAGCATGGTCACTATGAGATGATCAGAGAGCAATGGACAATGTCTTACGCGGACTGCAAGGAAAAATTTGTTTAGTCTATATGGACGACATAATTATATATTTCGCCAGTTTGCAAGAACATTTAGATTCTCTAAAACAAGTTTTTTCAGAAAAGCCACAGGATTCAGAAAACTCATTTAGCACTGAAACAGCTAATGAGTCTGACCTAAATTTAGAAATTCCTCAAGAAAATAACCAACCCCTAGACGACAACTCAGATACTCTAACGGTCCACACGTCTCAAGAAAATCCTATTCTAGGAGCACCATATGTTAATAAAAGTTTAAACACCTACAAACATCAATTAATATTTAAATGGACGGATAAAGATAAACCCTATACTCTGACAAAGAGCCTTTTCGAAATAAAGAAAAGAATAATTATCTTTATAAACAAAGAACCAGTGACCGAGGAAATTCAACAACTATTTATTAATCATTTACCCCCAGACACCTACTGTCTACATTTTCCAAATAAGGAATTGGAGCCAATAATAATTCGAATCTTTCAAGAAACATTCAAAAATAACTCATACAAACTTTTTATTTCTAACACATTATTAGAAGACATTACAAACATCAATGAACAAAAAGAGATTATTGAAAGATATCACACCACAAAAACATCTCATCGAGGTATGACCAAAAATATCAAAAATATAAAACAACGATATTACTGGCCGAGTTTAGAAAGAGATGTAATTAATTACGTAGACACATGTTAAACCTGTCAACGGACAAAATATAAAAGACATCCATACAAGGTAATTTATAAACCGACGCCAACCGGAAATAAGCCTTTTGAACATATATATGGATATCTATTCTATTTCAGGTCAGAAATTCTTAACAATAATCGATAATTTTTCAAAATTTGCAACAGCTTATCCTATAAATGAAACAGCAATCGAAATATGTCAAAACTTAATTAAACTGTTTTCACATTATGGAACCCCATGCAAAATAACCACGGATAACGCACAGCCCTTTAAAAGTAATTTAGTGCAAGACCTTTGCAAGACTTACCGAATCGAGTTACACTTTACAACACCGTACAACCCAAACTCAAACTCATACAACGGACATACAACTAGAAACCCTCGAAAATTTACCCCGATTTTCTCAGTCTTAGTAAGGGAGGAGTTATATGGCCATTTCTGATGATCTAATACTAAATAGACATCCTCAGACTAGCTTTGCTAAGTCAGCATTTATTTTCCTATTTATACAGCAGCATTTGTGCATGTAATTAGTCATTAAGATAACTCGCTTGGTTAACGTTCAAATGTAATTTCGTTCGTTTTTATTAAATAAAAGTTTTTTGAAAACAGAAGTTGCATTAATAAGAACAAAATTCAGTTAACAATAGAATCACAAAAATAAATCACAGACTCAATACAATGAAAAGAAAAATAATCACAGACTCTATAAAATTACAAAACAAAATCTCAACTCCGAGCAAACAACTGACCCTAGCCTAACTTAACCTAAATCTCGGAACCGCACACCGCACACCTTTCTCACTCCCGGTCTCGGCTACCCTCACTGGCCCACCCTTTGGAACAGCTCCCGCGGTCCGGAGACAACCATTGAACCCGTCTGGAGCTTCGTGCTCGGTTTCTGTAACCCAGACCTTCCTGTGGGAAGCGGGAACGGAACGTTTAACGACCAAGATCGCATTGAATACCCCGAGAAATAAACCGAGCATGTTCAGGAGCAATCCGTGGCGGCGGCAATACCTGACGCTCCTCCTCAGAAAACCAACAAGGGCAGATTTACGATAAACGGCCCAGACGCCCACAGCGGGAGCAAAATAAAATTGGCGGTCTCGTACATAAACTTCTGTGTTGGCCCTCTCGGCCACATTTCCAACACAGTTTTCGACTTCGGACGGGCAGGAATAACGGACGTTCCGCTGGATCCTCGGGCGGCGGTCGAGTCACTACAATGACCGAGTAGGGCATTAAAAGATTTTCGAGCGACGTCGCACGGCTGTCAACGAGCTTCGGCGGTTGCTGATCTGGCGTGGTGGTGGTTTCTGGAGCGGAAGGAATGGTCATAACGTCGGCGTCAAGCACAGCATCAAGCAGGGTATCGAACCCCTCGGTTGCCATTAGCTCCAGTACTGGGGAGTGAGCCATGCCTTGCAAAACGGAAAAAAAAAACAATATGAGCCACTAATAAGCGAGGTAGCGAGCGAGTGTACAAAATAAACAAAAACAGGGTGCGAGCGGAGTTATGGGCAGGGGCATTATTAACAGGCAGACGGGACGGTTAGATCGGCAGAGTCACGTGGACGAGACGGCCATCCCGGGCAACGAAATGACGGCGACAGCGGCGCTCAGCCGGATGTCCTGGAGGGCGTAGGCTTCGGAGCTTTGCCACCAATGCTTCCGACCAGTCCTGTCGGTTGGGTGTTGCGGCCACTTCCTCCGCAATGGCCTGCAAATCCGGAACGGGCACCTCTCCTGCCGGCTCGTACGGTTCGTTCACGGCAGGTGCGGCCTCAACACCTGAAGACCTCGGGAGGCTGACAGGAGAAGTATCCCCTGCCTTGGTGGTGACGGACGGCGGTGACTGAGTGAGGTCAATAACCCCTACTACAACCGGCGCACCATCTGGTTCCGTAGTCCCAGTACCCCCAAAGGGGACTCGACGTCGGTATACGGGACGGACGCATGACGGAGGGGTTGGCCCACGGAAAACAGACCAGGCTCCCTTCGCATCGGAATTAGCGCTGGCAACTCCCGGTACACCCGGTGCGGTGGCTCCGGAAACAGTTCTTCCCCATGAGCCGCCGCCCACCCCAACCTGGCCAGGTTATTGGCCCAGTGTGTCCTGCTGTGGTATCCGGTTCGTGCCGGCCTCAAAAGCACGTCTGAGATGATATTAACCCGATCCGGTAGTCGGGATTCCGTGACCGGACTTACTGAGCGAAGTGGCGGCTCCTGTTTGACTGCCGCTCTCTGCAAAGGTGCCATTAGCGCCCGGGCCTCCCGCCGTATTCGTTTCATGCGGGTCTGCGCAGTGTTTCTCTGCCCCGCAAAATGGTCTCGGATGCAGGAATTTTTCCGGTGCAGCTTTTAAGATCATACACCACCGGAGAAAGAACCTTAACCACGCCCTGAAAACTTAGGCGCTAGCTTTGAGGCAAAACCTCGGACAGCTGAGGACAAGGGGTTTTCACGCCGATAAACCTGATCTCCCACATGACACCGCCACTCTCTTCTCCGCAAATTATAATGCGGGCTTATAAGTGCAGTGTCGTCTGCGTATTGTAATATGTATGCGGTTTTGTCAAATTGGTTTTTGTCCTGCTTGTTGTGATTGTATATGTCATGGCAGTATAGGTTGTAAAGTAAAGGTGAGAGGGGTGATCCTTGGGGTAGTCCTTGTTCAGGACTGAAAGGAAAGGAAAGTGTGTTGTCTATTCGAACGTGCAGTTGTCTATTTTCTAGTAGATTTCTGATTGTGTAAAGTAAGTATTTTGGTGTATCAAGTTTATGTAGTTTGTAAAGTAGTCCTTTGTGCCAGACACTGTCAAAAGCTTTGTTAATGTCCATGAACAAAAAAGCTGTTTTGTTGCTGTTGAGGTGCGTTGTTTGTATGTTGTTGGTTAAGATAAAAAGTGGATGTATAGTCGAGTGTTTTGGTTTAAAGCCAAACTGGTATGATGGAATGTGCTGTCCAATATGTTCTTGAAGTCTGTTTTTTATGATGAGGTCGACCCAGATTTAAACGGAGCAGCTCATAAATATCATTGAGCTGTTTGAGCCGGTTGCTGTGCTCCCCAATATCGGAGCGCTGGGGTTCCCTTAACGGCTCGGCGCCGTCGGGTTCCGGTCTGACAGAACGGTATAAAGCTTTTGGTGGCTCTAACTCCCGACCAAAGTTCAAATAAGCCGGCGTGTATCCGGTAGAGTCATGTTGTGACGTGTTAACGGCAAACAGCAAATCGGGGAGCAGTACGTCCCACTTACGGTGATCCCCTTCGCAAAACTGGGCGATCATGGTTTTGAGAGTCTTATTAGCTCGCTCGACGGGGTTGGCTTGGGGCGTATACGGTGGAGTTAGCCGGTGAGCAATTCCCAACTCCGCAAGCAATTGTTTGAACGGTTGTCCGGTAAACTGCGTGCCATTATCGGATAAAACGGTTTGTGGTCACCCAAATCTAGTTATAACTTCGTCGTACAAAACTTGGCTTACAGCTCGAGCCGTTGCTTTTCTAATTGCTCGGCATTGTACCCACTTAGTAAATCAGTCTTGAAACACTACCAAGTAATTTTACCCTTTTGCAGAACGGGGTAACGGGCCAACTAAATCGGTACAGACGGTTTTCCAGGGGCGGTTATTTCTTGACGGTTGCATGTACCCAGGATGTGCTTGTTGCGATACTTAATAACGCTGACAAGAAGGACAATTTCGGACGTAATTTGCAATATCCCGCATCATTCCCGGCCAATAATACCGCTGGGCTATACGGACGGTAGTTTTTGCAATCCCAAAATGCCCGGCGTCCAGCTCATCGTGGTTTTGCCAAAGAATGGCCGCCCTAGACTCCGCGGACGTGACTTCGTTTAAATCCCAAAAATGGCGGTAGAGACGGTTTTCTTTAACACAGTAGTCAGGGAAATTTTTGGGATGCGCTTCGACCGCCGCCATCTTGGCGCTATACCAGGAGCACGGTTCAAAATTTTCCATCAGCGCTATGGATTCGGGTGGTTCGCCAACCGAGTTGGACGGCACGGGGTCCCGAGATAGAGCGTCAACTTTATTCAGTACCCCCTTTCGGTACTTGATTTCGAAATCAAATTGTTGGAGATAGATACTCCAACGGTCTAATCGGCCAGATGGGCTTTTTAGAGAGTGCAACCAACGTAAGGACTGGTGATCCGTCACCACGGTAAAATGGTAGCCTTCGAGGTACGGTCTCATTTTTTCGACTCCCCATACTATTGCCAAGCATTCTTTCTCGGTCACCGAAAACCTCCGTTCAGTAGCTGTCAACGTTCTGCTAGCATAAGCGATAATGTGATCGCCATTGGAATCATGCTGTAACCTAGCCCATGATCCAACGCGTCTGTTTGTAGTACAAACGGCCGGCAAGTTTTGAATGGCTGACACTTTTTCTGGGTCGGTACCGATACCATTGGAGGTAACCAGGTGACCCAAGTAACGTAGAGATTTTCGGCAAAACTGGCACTTTTCTAGGTTAAGTCTAAGATTTGTAGCTCTGAGATTCACGTCATTTAATCGTGGGCGGCCTGGTACGGTAACCCGTGTCTCGGGTACTTGTTGTGACTTGACGGTTGGTTCCTGATTACTATTCACTCTAGTAAACTCAGGTTGAGTGCGGTGACTACATGCCTCTGCCTGCCTTACCTCTTTTACGAGTTAACACATCGTAAAAGTCGGTCGGCCGGACCATCTGTCTTAATTGTGGTGTCATATTGCGGTACAACCAACGTAACTCCTGTTCGGGTGTAATACTCCCATATCGGCGGATCATAGTTTGTAAGTCAGTAAAGTATAGATCATCAAAGTAATCCAGACGGTAATAAAAAGTGCGGAAATGAGCCTCAAATTGCTGCCACGTCGCCCAACGGTGCCGGTTGTTTCGGAACCACAGTAGCGCAACACCATAGGTAATTGCGGCACTAGTAAATCTGGATGGATTTGATTGGCGGCGCAAATTTCCATTAATTGCTCCAGGAAAGCAACAGGATCATACTGTTCATTAAAATAGACTTTCCAGTCTTGAGAGCAAAAATACATGGATGTTGGCCGGTTCAGGGTCGGCGTGGGTTCCAGCAGACCAAGAAGTGGCTTTGTTAACGCCTCATTGGCCGTGGTCATGGGCGGTACCCAGGGACAAGTTACCGGTAAAGTCAACGATAGAGGGGGGCCTCGGGAACCGGAAATCGGTAGAGTTGTATGAGCCGAAGTGAACGTTACGGCGGTATTGCAACTGGGGATGGGGCGTGTAGTACCCCACGTCGATGGTGTTGTAAAAATGGGGGCGGTCGTCGTAAGAGACTCGGTAACTTTAACTACTACGGTAGTCGGGGGTAAAGGGTAAAAGTAAAGTTACTGTGGTAGCGGTCGGTTCGGTATGAACCGCAGGAAAAGTAAATGGTGCAGTTGGGGACTATCGGGGTTGATTCTCCACCCATTAAGTAGGTAATTAGGCGTTTCCTTAATACCTCTGTGGTCCCACTGGTGTCTAATCCAATCTTGGAATTCAACTATCAAAGAGTCCATCGGTTCGGTGCCGCTGGAGAAGGCGGCTGCAGTGGTGGCGGCGGTGACGGTTAACGGTAAACTACCTTTTTGATCGGTATCCATGACAACCCAGGCTACACGGTATATTTAAACTTGGGTAAAAAAATAAACAAAGCCGGATTGGTTAAAGACAATTTTTTTTTTGGTGGATTGCAAGCGCAAAGCGGGAATCAAGCTCGGTTAGTACAGTTATCCTAAGTTATTAACCACAACAAAGTTACACGTGTATATTGAAAAGGAAAGAAAAAAAAAAACGGTTAATTGAGACACTGTCAGTTCAAAACTCAAAACGTAGTCCCTGCTCGGGCGCCAAATTTGTGACGCTCTTTTGTTGGGGATTCAAATCAAATGCCCCTTTTGACACTAGTCCAGTGGTTAACGGACACAGAACCAATCGTAAAGTAAATATCGGAACCCTAACGGTCTCTTAGGTCCTAAACAGAAGCAAATGCAAGTGAAAAGATGAGAGAGAGCGTGTAACTTTGTTTTAAGCGATCTATTTCAACCAAAAGCGTGTAAGTCGGGACGCGGGTGACAAAGCAGCTAAACAAACCAGTAAAAGCGGTCAAATGATAGGCGTACGCGTTAAGGGTGTCTACGGCAGCTGTCCTGGTGGTTAAGGACAGGCGAAATCTGGGTGCTAGCTACGGGTAACAAGAAGAATCCGTCGGGTCCTGCTACGGCGTACTAAATACTGGAAAATCCGTCGGGTCTTACGAACACACGACGGCTAACTACGGTGTACTAAATACTGGGAAATCCGTCGGGTCTTACGAACACACGACGGCTAACTACGGTGTACTAATTACTGGGAAACAAAAGGAACGGACAGGTATTGCGGTATAGGACCAAAACAGATGCCGTACCGGTATAAGCGGTTGGACGGTACTTACTGCTAGTCGGCTTTCGAGTCAGAGCAGGTGGACTGGTTCGGGCGCTGCTCGCAGCTGGAAGAGGCCGTTTGCCACGTGCAGGCCAGTTTTATCACCTGCAATGCCCCACTCACCTACGTACCATGTATGGGGGACCGGAAGCGCGCGCACTGCCACACACTGGGTGCCGGCAGGACACCTTTGCAGGTTAACTGCAGTACTATAGCCGCTGTACATTCGCCCGCGTAAAACTTATTAGCCACGTAATTATCAATTAGCGGTTTTCCGCGACACATCGCTATGACCCGAACGAAAAGTAACCGACGTCCCGATCCTAAACTGACAAGAACGGAGAAAATCCGACTGTGGGAACTTTAGCAATTAAATTGATGATTCCGGTTGATCGATCTAATTAAGAAAACGGTAAAAACTTAGTAACTTCGTTACAAATTTAACTCAACAAGAAATAAATTTATTTTACACTTTAAAACAGTCCGTACTATAATTAATTCAGCTACCAAAAACACTACTACAATTCCACAATTATTTCACTTTTTAAACTTCACCGCGCTCCACCGTCGAAACCGCTCTTTTATATTTAGCAAACCACGTTCTAGAACCACCGCGAAACGCTTCGCGATTTGCGTCGAACGTCGAAGAAGCTTCTCGGTGTATCGCTTTCCAACGGCGGCCTAATATAATACGCGCCAGGCCAGATATTGCGGCGCATCGGATCCATCCCGAATCGAGTGCTCGTTCAGTAAGTATCGAGCATAGTAGGCCAAACCGTAACACTACCCCCCTCTTAAAGCTGATCGTCCCGATCCGCTTCATCTATGTAGTCCCTGGTACTTTTTTGAGTCTGTCCAGATGGACAATTTTCATCTTGCCTTTGGGGCTGCGTTAGACTCCGTACACGACGTCGTTTAACCTTTTTACCACATTGTAAGGTCCCTCCCAAACCGGTGTTAATTTCGGTGATTTGCCTTTCTTCCTCTGAGGGTTAAACAACCAAACTTTATCGTCCTTCTGGAACCGTCCCGAATTGGCCCTAAGATCATAACGAGCTTTCATCTTGTCGCTAGCTAGATTCAAAATTTCGCTGACAAGATCATGGATGTTCAGTAATCTTTCTTGCAACTCGTCACAGTCATAGGAATGATAATGTCAGACCAGGACTACCAATACTAGGACCAAGAAGTCAACCCCCACCGATTTCTTTTGGTCAACCTAGCCAAGATAGGAATTGTGAGTCCTTCAATAGGCCAGATCAGTCATCCCGTGAGGTTAGGAGATGCTACAACTGTAATCGGCCAGGGCATTTAGCAAATCAATGTGTCAAACCAAAGCGGAAACCTGGAAGTTGCTTTCCATGTGGGGCCATGGAACATTGAGCAAACAACTGTCCAAGGAAAGAAGCCGAGAGGGAACCTACTAACACTGGAGAGGCCACACCTAGGGCTACACATCGTGTAGATGAGGCCAGACGATCGTTGGTACCTGCTAGGACTACTACCGTGAACATCCAGGATCAAAGCTAAGTACTCTTTTACACTTGCAGCTATATTAGATTTGGGAAGTCCAGTTTCCTTTACTCAGGCAAAAGTTATTACTGATTATGATATTGTCACGTTTAAATTGTAACGCCCTTTTGACCCAGCAAGTTAAATGAGACGTGCGTTTATTACTTTAATAAACGCCTTTACCGAGATCTTGTTTCAGAGGTAGAATCAAACCACTTGGTAGAAAAATATAATTTAATAACTAAATAACAGTTAAAACTAATTGACAAAATGGTTGGTTTATGAATTTAGTGAATCGGAATAAAACCTTCAAACATAATTCCCGAAAGGAAACACTCTAAACAATACCTTTTACATGCACAAAATATTACAATAATAAATCCATACTTGCATTTGTTAAACAATGATGAGGGCAGCTTTCTGGAGGGTTTGGCACTCGCGATTTATTATAATTTAGAAAACTGTTTACTATTTAATTAATTTACGAACCCGGTGCGGGTTGCAGAATTCGGGACTACTACATTTTGTGGTGCGACCCGAGTCTTCTGGCTGGGCTCTACCGTCTGCGGCAGAGGCTTCGACTGTCTCTGATCGTCTCTCGTTCATAACGCATGTCGAGCTTAATTTATACCCGATTGACTGGCTGACGTAGTTTGTTATTCCTCGTCGCCTGCATCGCAAGAGTAGCGGGGATTTGTCATAGCTAAAAATAGCGATGATGCAGTATGGGCATTCTGACTGTAACTTTGCCTCACGCATTTTATTTTTTTGCCATCTCCGAATATCTGATTTCATTTAATGAATTTATACTTTTTGAATAATAAGTCCATCTTTTAAATAAATGGATTTTCCATTCGTGACAATATTTTGGAACCAATAAGTGACAATGAAAGATTTGTTTGCACGAATCAGACAAATATTGAACTTTTAGGCTCATTTCAATGTAAGGTTGATATTCAATCTTTAATTTATTAGAATTTATGTGTACAGCTTTATGTAATTCCTGATTATGCTATGAAATTCTTGTCTAATAGGCAGAGATGTATTATGTCATGACAATGTCAAGTTTACTGTTGAGGGAGGCAATGTTTGTATTCAGCAAGTTAATGATAATAATTTAGAATGTGATTTAGATTTAGAGATTAACAATTTTGATAAACAAATTATGATGATAGATGTGATTGATACTAATGATAATTTTCCTGATTTGAATGTCTACGAAGGGCTAAATCCAATGGACAGATCTAAATTTGAATCAGATTTTCAAATCACAATCAATTTCCACACAAAGAGAGACGGAGGTAGGTGAAATAGTACAAGATTTATGTGAGAGAAAAATTATCCGAAATTCACAGTACAGTTCTCCTATAGTTCTTGTTAAGAATAAGTCTGGAAAGACTAGAATGTGTGTTGAATTCAGAGATTTAAATAAGATCCGTCGAGACAATTTTCCACTCCCGTTGATTGATGACCAAATTGAATTGTTGCGAGATAAAAAGTTTTTTACTAAGCTCGATTTAAAAGATGCATTTCATCACATCGATTGATAAAGATTCAATTAAATTTACAAGTTTCGTGACCCCTCATGGTCAATTTGAATATTTAAAAATGCCGTTTGGCTTGAAGAACACTCCAGCAATGTTTTCACGGTTTATTAATACTTCATTTCGGTCATGATTGAAGCTGGTAAGATTGCTATTTATACATATACCAAAACACTATCATTATCATAACGATCAAAAAGACTTTTTTGTTCAAACGGACGTGAAGTACTCACTTCACGTACTGTTTAGCGGCCGTGAAATGCACTTTTACGGCCGGTGTCAATAGTAACGGCCGAAAAATACAGGGAAAAAGTAAATCTACGCTTATGGCTGCTGGTTATGATTTCTCTATGTGACCACTGTGTGCACCATTTCCAGCAGTACAGGGTGCTGCATTTTCGATGGTTTTACGGGGTACAGAGAAAAGGGTAATAGATAGAAAAAAGTAGCATACGTGTTCTGATCTCTTTTTCTGAGCAGAGATGACTGACGAAAAGTGGGCGGCGCAAACTTCTTTTGTTTCAAAGATACGGGGGGCTTTTGAAAATTGGTCAGTTTGGAACCTCCTCTGCTTCGGAAACAGTTGAATATCGATATAAACATTTTACATCAGTTAGGCCTAGAATTTGACGTAGAATTCAAATATCGATTAAAAAGTTGATCATTGTATTTAAAAAAACATAAGTTTGTTTCGTTACTCAAATTTGGGACACCCTGTATATTAACTGTTCATCGAAGAATAAAGTAGACCTAAATATCTACTAGTTTTGTATTTAACGTTTTTTGCTAAAATCAAATTTAAGGAAGTTAAGGGGGTGGTCAAAATTCAATCAATCACCCTGTACAATGGTACTGACCTTAATTTAGTACTTTAGCAGTTGATTGCAAAAAACTCTTTTTTGCTGGACACACTGTAAATCGATCTGTAGCTTAGTTTCACTTTCGGCTTCTTTAGACTTAGTTTAAAGTGTAAATTAGACTGGAACTTTCGCAATTATTGATAGTCTGATTTTCCACAGATACATTCGACTCGAAGGAACAAAAATGTTAATTAGTAAACTTTTCAATAATAGAACATTAATAGAACCTTTAAAAAACCTTTAAAATATGTATTATAGCAAAATTCCCAAATCGGGTGGTTATTCCCAAAATCTTAGGATCGGAGTCTCTCCGTCCCCATCTTTCACACCCATCACTGTCAAACGTCACCTAGACCACGTTCCAAATTTAGCACTAAACAGAGGGGGATTATTTAGGATTTGATAGAGATTTGGCCGTTGGAAAGGGACAAGAGGCGGAGGATCATCTAGGATTTGGTAACGGTTTTTAGGGACATTTGGGCATTGGAAAGGGACAAGAGGCGGAGGATTATTTAGGATTTGGTGAGGGTGTTGAGGGATATTTGGGCGTTGGAAAGGGACAAGAGGCGGAGGATTATCTAGGATTTGGTAACGGTTTTGAGGGACATTTGGGCGTTGGAAAGAGACAAGAAGAGGAAGTTGATTAGGAATAGGGTTGTTAAATAATTGTTGGTTGATACAAATCCACTAATTGCTGTCCTGCTTCTTCGATGTCGGCGGCTTCATCCACGTTATTCCACATTTGTAGCTGTCCTTCCATGCCTTGTATAAAGTGTACCGCTCGCCTAGATAGTGCATTTTTTTAATATTTTTATTCCCTTTAAAATATAACTAAAGGTATCTACTAGCCTCAAAAAATCTCCAGTTGTAAAACTTCCATCGATCAATTTGTCCCGTGCCCGCCTTATCCGTGCGTCGAAAAGTACATTCTTCCTGGCAACCCTGAAAACTTGCGGATGGCGCTCCAATTGACCTAGCTCTAAAGTGGCGATATTTTGAACATCGATTAGGACTTCTAAATTATAAAAATATGCTGAATGTATACCAGAAATGTGAAAAACATCGTATTCAAAAATACCTATTAAGTCCCAGACACCAGGATATCTCATCAGCATACTGTTTAGCCGCCTGTGGTAAGCCTCCATCACGTTGTTCGTCTGATGCCTCTGTCCGTAAACTCTGAAATGTTGGGGGGTGACTCGTCCAATCCACTGTCCTTTGATGTAGTCTCTGAATTCGCCGAAAATTGTTTCCCGTTCCCGATTCTAATAACAGATAAAATTATAAGTAGCTTAATTGCTCTTTATGAATATCCGTTGTATGGGCAGAACCTGTATCGAATTAAATGCATCTATAATCCTGTACACAGATAGAAGTGCCAACGCGTAGTGCTTCTTCAGGTAAACTTTATGGGCTGCCTCCTCCTTTTATGGGTTACACCTAGTTCTTTTGCCTTGCACATTAAAGCCTTAAAAATAAAATAACCAGTGTTCTTAACATAATTTTTCAAATAATGACACCATTAATGCATACCTGGCAATAATGAAAGATTCGTATAGTCCCACTTCATAGACCGTAACGACAGTCCCTCGGATGCAGGTTGGAAAGGTCCTCGCGATGTGGTCAAATACTGCGTCAAAGTATGATTATATAGTATGAATATACCAGGTGTCCAAGAGCACCCCAAAAAAATACAGAAAACTAGTCCGTGATAGGTACTACAACTTTCATTGATACCATTTTTCAATCAAATCAACCGTACAGGCGCAAAAAAATCAAAACCGTTTTCCCATGTTAATCTCCTATGTCCAGGGTGCTCTTGGACACCTGGTATACGTGTCCTGGTTCGGTTAGCCATGAATACATGGACCAAGGGAAATGCCTATTTAAAAAACAAAAAATACTCGATAATAAAAGGTTTATGAAGTAGACACTAGGCCATCAGATAATACAGAAAAATTAAATTTTTATACAGGGCTTGTCAAAAATTCGTTTTTGTTAAGCCTGAATGAAGCCTTTAAAACTTTCCACAATTAACTCCTCTATAGTTGCTATGTTTCCAAGATCTCAATATAGACTATAGAAATAAAGTTTGTTAATATTATAAACCCCGAAACCAACATACTATAAAAATCATATAATTTAATTAGTTATAAAAATATAAAAACCAAACAGCACTAGTAAGTACTGGCCGTCACTGCCATCAGTACAGTACTGCCATGTGTCCCCTGTCAACAGAGTCAATAAATGGTACTAAGGGACAGGTTTTTCAATTTTGGCTTTAAATTTAATTTAATTTATAAACCATACATGGACCAATTTCGATAGACAAATTTACTGTTAAAATGTGTTACAAGTGTATTTGTATCCAGCTCTAATAATTATACTATAGATAATGGTACTAGTGGCAGTGTTGTGATAGGTGAAAGTGCTTTAACCTATATTTCACTTCAGAAATCAAAGGATTTAAAAGTTGCTTTTCTATGATCACAAGATCAATATTAATATTATTTTTTGGTTTAAAATCTTTAAATTAGTTCCAAATCTATCAAAGTGATAAAAAAAGTTCATTATAAGTTATTAATGAGATATATGGTCTAGTCAAAGTGAATCAGTTCAATTCATCAGTTACCTGCACTGAGTAAAAAAGTACTAATACATGTCATTTACTGTACTGTAAAGGAAACTATAAGCATTGAAGTAACATATTGTTACGATTTTCCCGTGGGTTCACACAAAGTCAATTTAACTCAACAATTAATAAATTTATTTACACTTCAAAACACTCCGTACAATAATTAACTCAACTACTAAAAACACTACTACAATTCCACAATTATTCCACTATTTAAACTTTACCGCGTTCCCAAATTCACTATTACACTACTCCCCACTGTCGTCGACGCCGCTTCTTTTATATTCGCAAACCACGTTCTAGAATGACCGCAAAACGCTTCGCGATTTGCTTCGAATAATCAAGATACTTCCAGGTGTCGCTTCCTAAGTGTGGCCTACTTTAATACGCGCCCGGCCAGATATTGCGGCGCATCGGTTTCATTAAGTATCGAGCATAGTAGGCCCAAACCGTAACACAGCCCCCCTCTTAAAGCTGATCGTCCCGATCCGCTTCATCTAATCCCTGGTATTTCTTGAGTCTGTCCAGATGGACAATTTTCATCTTGCCTTTGGGGCTGCGTTGGACTCTGTAGGCGACGTCGTTTAACCTTTTTACCACATTGTAAGGTCCCTCCCAGTGTCGTTGCCATCTTTGACTTAATCCTTTGCTCCTCCTGGGTTGAAACATCCACACAGCATCACCTTCCTTATAATTGCCACCAGTTGGTCTGTGGTCCAGTGTCATCTTCATACGGTCGTTGTTTGGTTTCATCTTCTCTCTCTCAAGTTCCCGAATTGTGATGGATCCCTTCTGTAACGAACACTGGTCACACCGTTTACACCATTCCTCAACGTCCTTTCTGAAGTTAATCCAGTAAAATCGATCTCTTATTCTAGCCAAAGTCTGGTTTTCTCCAAAGTGTCCTCCTCCGCGACTGTCATGTAGTTTTCGCAGCACATTCTCTTTGCAGGAATTGGGCACTATTGTTTGGTAAACAAAGCGTTTTCCGTCTGGACTTTCCCATTTGCGAGTAATTAAGTCATCTCGCAGTCGAAGCGAATTCCACTGCAACAAGTAACCTCTTACTGTTGGTCCATATCTGGAAATCTGTTGCCAATCCGGTTTCAAATCCTTCTCCAACCATCTTCTGATTACTTTCAAATCAGAGTCTGAGCGCTGCCCTTTTATTATGTCTTCCTTAGAAACGCTGCTCTTCATTCTTCTTGTAGCCTCTTTATCTGTCACCTTCGTGATTTGACAAATCCTCCAACCATTATGAATTTGTCCTTTCCGGTACCTTAAGTCACTATCCAAAGCTTGACGATCCTCTACATATCGCGGTAAATGTCTTTCCGGATTCTTCATTTCCTGCTCCTTGTTACGCCAGTTCTGCGGGGTCGGTAAACGAGACTGAGGTCTGCAATTCCAGCGATAATGTCCTTTACGTCCACAAATATAACACGTAATGTTTCTTTTAACAGAAGAGTTCCGGTGATTTGTTCTACTGTCCTGATTTCGTCGGCACTGTGGGTTTGGAGAACAAGACCGCTGTCTGCAATTCCTTCTATAGTGTCCTGTTGATTACTGTCTAGTTTATTTATTGACTTGATCTTGTGTTTCATAAACTCTAAAACTTGTCTCTTTTTATGCGCTTAAGGACCTATAAATTTCGTATTTCTTTTTTTTTACCTTTTTTTCCGCGACAATACGGCACACTGTCTATCATAAGGGACACCTAGAACTGCGTGCGCAATAGCGACAGTACCATTCAAAGTGTCGACCTAGCAGCATCAAGCTAAAAGCGTACTCAACTTATCATGTCTTTTTTGACTTTTTTTGTATTACCGCGACTCGCGAGTGTTACTCACTCCAGTCCATCCAAGCCGACGAATCCACATTTTTTAACGAGAGCGCTCTCCTTCAAGCCAGGAAGTCTTAGACAGGTGAGTCCCGTTCAGAAAGGTGGTGCGCCGTTTTCGAATTTTAATTATATTATTTTTCGATAAAACCTAAACCAGCAAATTTTACTGGTCTTCAACGACATTTATGGTCCTTCGAGCCGGATATCACTATCCACTTTCCCATTTTCTTTGAAAATTTTAAATTTTTACTTATAAATTACATATAAAATTAACTTAGACTTTTAAAACTAGCCATTTTGCTATCACCTCGTTCAAACTACACTCTCTTCATTTCATTGTTTTTTTTTTATCAGGTCGAATAAACAACATTCCATTGCGCCCAGGTTTAGCAGAATATACCACATACCATATCGATTTTTAACTTTACAGTTTGCAACATTGTGTTTGTTGATGTTCGGAGATTTTTAATAATTTTCTTAGGTATAGTTCGCTCCGTGCGATTGATCTTCTGTGACTTTACTTACAATTCGAAAGTTTTTACGTTTAAATTAATTATGGCTACTTCTAAAAAGGAAATCGCAAAATTGACTTTTCAGCGCACGGTACATTTTAATAGGCTTAAAGAGATCTATGAGTATGGAACAAACTCTACCACGGACTCATTCTACAAGGAAAACTTACTTTCACGTGCGGAGTTTCTGCAGGAAATTTATGCTGATTTTCAATCAATTCACAATGACATTATTTCTTTAATTGCCAGTGATACTGACTTTGCTGCCCAAGTCAAAATAAGAAAATTAGCAGATAAATATCTCTATGATGTAAAGTCCAAGGTCCGTTCTATTCAATCACCTGCACAAGCTCCCGCTGCGTCTGATTTTAACACTTCGCAAAATACTTCACCTCTGTCGGCCGCCAGGCTTCCAAAAATCAATATTCCTATTTTTGAGGGCAACATTAAAATGTGGCCATCATTTTTCGATTTGTTTAGGAGCATCATTCACACTAATGTTCACTTATCAAATGTTGAAAAGTTTCACTATTTGATTACTTCATTGAAGCAGGAATCACTGAATCTTATTAAGGGCTTACCCCTAACTGAAGACAACTATGAAACTGCCTATAATTCTTTTGTAACTCGTTATGAAAATAAACGTTTTTTAGCCACTGTCTACTTAAATGAAATTTTTGACGCTCTTTGCTTACAAAAACAGTCTCCAAAAGATATTCGACATTTATTAAATACCTTTACGGAAAATATAGATGCTTTAAAGGCTCAAAATATTGTTACGGACGGTTGGGATTTTGTGCTTTTCAATATTTTGGCTCGCAAATTAGATACAAAATCCACAACAGAGTTTGAACTCCAACATAACCAAGAAACTATTCCCACGTATAAAATGCTTACCACCTTTTTAAGTGCCACGGCAATGGCTTTGGTGACTGTCCAACATGCTTCAATCTCTACTAACTTCAAGCACGTTTCCTCGGGTAATGGAAACAGAAAACCCTCCTCTGTCTTTCTGAATTCAGATGCTGTATCTGGGCGGTCTTCAAATCAAGCCTCCAACTTCAAATGTGCCTTGTGTTCCCAAAGTCATGCTCTCTATCGTTGCTACATTTTCACTTCCAAATCTCCCAACGATTGTTTCAACTTTGCAAAATCTAATAGTCTTTGTCTAAATTGTCTGCACCCTCGTCATTCAGCACGCAATTGCAAGTCTTCTACAAGGTGTCGCGTGTGCAATCAGTTACATCACACTCTATTACATCTAAACCAAAACCCTGCGGTTTCTTATCCCTCTAACGATATTACAGGACCACAACATTCTGCAAGTACTTCTGCAGTTTCTTCTGAGAACTCGGGTTCTTTGCAAGCTTTGCAGTGCAGCAGCAGTTCAGTTCCCCACTGATTCACACAATCTACAGTTCTCCTTTCAACTGCTGTCATTCAAATTAAAGACAATCAGGGTAACCTCCACAAAATTCGGGCACTCCTCGATACAGGGGGAATGGCTAATTTTATTTCGGAACGTTTTGTCAATCGCCTTGGTCTGCGACGCCAACATTCGTCCATATCGCTTGAAGGCATTAACGATCAACGTTCAATATCTAACAAAGGAGTTACGCAGTGTCTCATAAAACCGTGTTCTAACCAAGAGCCCACTTTTAATTTTCACGCGGTCATTCTTCCAAAGGTCTGTTCAAATCAACCCAAAGTGCAGGTTATGAAAACCGACTGGAATCATATTGCTAATTTGCAACTTGCAGATCCTGCTTTTGATACTCCAGGTTCCGTGGATATGCTCATTGGGGCAGAACTTATGCCTTATATTCTCGGCCCGGGTCGCATCTTCGGAGAGCCTGGGCAACCTGTCGCGCTTGAGACAGTTTTTGGTTGGGTACTTCAAGGAAAAGCCGATATGCCTTCTGCCCAGCACACGTCTTTGTTGATCAGTCATGTGTCCTGCGAGCCACAGGTTGACCAGCTTATGCAGAAATTTTGGGAAATTGAAAATCCTTCTTGTCCTTCTGACATTATGTCTGCCGATGAAATTAAGTGTGAAAATATCTACAAAAGTTCTGTATACAGAGACTCGTCGGGACGTTTTGTTGTGTCTCTTCCCTTTCGACATTCAAAACCTAACCTTGGCGACTCGTATACCCAAGCCTTGCGTCGTTTTAATTTTTTGGAATCCCGACTTAGTAAAAACCCTGATTTATACAAAGCATACTCCGACTTCATTCGAGATTACATCGAACAGGGATCATATCTCAAATTTCCCCTCGCGATTATCAATGCTCTACAGCATTTTATTTGCCTCATCACTGCGTCATCAAACCTGACAGCGTCTCCACGAAGCTCCGAATAGTTTTTGATGCCAGTGCAAAAACTACAAGTGGTTATAGCCTCAACGACGTCCTATTTCCAGGAACTAAACTCCATCAAGATTTAACTGATATTTTGTTCAAATTTAGAACTCATCCTATTGCCTGTATAAGTGATATAAAACAGATGTATTGTCAGATTCTCGTTCAGCCTGAACATAGAAATTTCCAGAGATTTCTTTGGCGTTTTTCAAGGTCAGAAGCTCTCTCAGAATATGTTCTGAATAGAGTTACTTTCGGGATCTCCTCAGCTCCCTACCTGGCCCTTCGTACGCTTAAGGAGCTAGCTTTAATTGAACAGGAAAATTATCCATTAGCTTCGAAAGTAATTCAAAGCTCTGTCTATATTGACGATTGCGTTGCGGGTGCAGATGATCTTAAAGCAGCTCTAAACCTTCAAAACGATTTGATTCTACTCCTCAAAAAGGGAGGTTTTGAGTTACGCAAATGGGCCAGTAATTGTCCAGATATTCTGTCTAATGTGCCTTCGGAAAACACTCAAATTAGCTTCGACACTGATGGTCCTACTTTCCTGAAAGTTTTAGGTCTACAGTGGGATCCAAAGTCCGACTTTTTTAGTTACTCGTTTAACCCAATTGACTCTCTCTGTACAAAACGAAGTATTCTTTCCCAAATCGCACGTATCTTTGATCCGTTAGGTCTTTTATCACCTTGTGTTCTATCGGCCAAACATATCATGCAGCAATTATGGCTTGCAAAAACAGACTGGGACGAAACGCCTTCAAAGGACATCATACAAGTCTGGAAACGTTTTAAAGAACAATTACCCGATATTTCTAATATAAGAATTCCTCGTTTGATTGTGTCTGATTCAGTTTTACGAGTAGAATTGCATGGCTTTTGCGACCAGGGATATGGATGCGTTGTTTATTTTCGCTTCATTACCTCTTGTGGAACGCCAAAGGTGGTCTTGATTTCCGGAAAGTCGAAAGTTGCACCACTAAAAGTTGTATCAATTCCACGCCTTGAACTTTGCTCGGCTCACCTTCTGACCGAATTGATCGTTTATGTGACGAAGTCATACTCCGATAAGTATGTTTTCGATGCTACTTATGCCTGGAGTGATTTCCAAGTAGCGCTCACTTGGGTCAAGGGCTCTGCTCATCGCTGGAAAACCTTCGTAGCCAATAGAGTTTCTTATATACAAGAAAATCTTAAAGCTTCTACATGGCACTATGTTCCCACGGAAATAAATCCAGCTGACTGTGTCTCCAGAGGTCTTACACCCTCTGAGCTCGTTAATTTTGACTTGTGGTGGCACGGACCTGAATTTCTTGAGTCCCCCCCTGAGCTTTGGCCTGAGCAGCCTGCATTTTATACAACACAATTCCCAGATGTATCGCAAGAACAGAACGTTTTAACTAACCACGTCGCAATCGAGAACCTGGACATAATTGATCTTCTGCTCTCAACATTTTCAGCCATTGTGACTATTCAGCGCATTATCGCTTATATCCTTCGCTTCAATCCGAACCATAGACTTTTACACTCGAGAACTTCGAAAAATGTTTCACCCGACGAACTGCAAACTTCTATGCACGTCTTGGTGAAATTCGTACAGCAAAAATGTTTTTCTGACCTTATTCGTGCGGTTAAACATACCTTGACGATCCAGAAACCTTTTCGAAAACTTTCGCCTTTCCTGGATCACCAGGGTATCCTTAGGGTGGGTGGTCGATTGAAAAATTCCCTTCTCGCCTTCGAGACAAAACATCCTATATTGTTGCCTAAAAATCATAGACTAACCGATCTAATTATAGAACACGCCCACCGAGAAAATCTACACCCAGGATTAAAAACCCTACATAATATACTTCTTCAAAATTTCTGGATCATTAGCCCGCGAAGCGCAATTTATCGCTGTCTTTCGACATGCATAAAGTGCTTCCGCACAAAACCTCGAAGCTTGCAACCGTACATGGCAAACCTCCCGTCATATAGAGTTTCTCAAGTCAAACCATTTTCTCGTGTTTGTGTTGACTACGCAGGGCCCTTTGCAGTCACCCCAACCAAGCGCAGAGGCATCAAAAGTCTAAATAAAGCCTATATTTGCGTCTTTGTGTGTTGTGCCACAAAGGCATTGCATTTAGAACTTGACCTCAGACTTGACAACGGACGCCTTTTTAGCGTGTCTGCGCCGGTTTATAGCTCGAAGAGGCCGCGTATCTGACATATATTCAGATCAAGGAACAAATTTTAAAGGAGCTAGCAACGAACTCACCTCTTTGGCGGAGGCCGCAGCTTCAAAATTATGCATTCGCTGGCATTTTAATCGTCCGGGGGCTCCCCATTTCAATGGCTTGAGTGAGGCAGGTGTCAAGTCCGTCAAGACTCACCTATTTCGTGTAGTTGGAGGTCAAATCATGACATACGAAGAGTTTTACACTCTTCTTACCCAAATAGAGGCCCTTCTTAATTCAAGGCCTTTGGGTCCAATAAGTGAAGATCCAAACGACCTTCTACCGTTGACACCGGGCTATTTTCTGACTTCTGAACCCCTTTCGAGTTTTCCAGAGCCCGATTTGACACAAATTCATACTAATCACCTATCTAGATGGCAACTACTGTCGAAAATGCGATTCGATTTTTGGAAGCGCTGGAGCAATGAATACCTTCATACCTTACAACAACGTACAAAGTGGTCAAGTCATTCTCCGAACATTCAGGAAAATACATTGGTTGTCATTAGGAACGAACAAAAATCGCCTCTAGAGTGGGATTTGGGTAGAGTGCTCAAATTGCACCCCGGTAACGACGGCGTGGTACGAGTGGTCACATTAAAGACAGCCAAGGGTATTTTACAACGCCCCGTTGTAAAAGTATGTCCTTTACCCATAAATTAAAGTCTTTGCAACTCCACGTAATTTAGTTTAGTAATCTTTAGTTGCTTATTTGTTTTCTTTTTTTTAACTAGATTAAAACACATATGTTTTGGTGGGTGGAATGTTGATTACTGTCTAGTTTATTTATTGACTTGATCTTGTGTTTCATAAACTCTAAAACTTGTCTCTTTTTATGCGCTTAAGGACCTATAAGTTTCGTATTTCTTTTTTTTTACCTTTTTTTCCGCGACAATACGGCACACTGTCTATCATAAGGGACACCTAGAACTGCGTGCGCAATAGCGACAGTACCATTCAAAGTGTCGACCTAGCAGCATCAAGCTAAAAGCGTACTCAACTTATCACGTCTTTTTTGACTTTTTTTCGTATTACCGCGACTCGCGAGTGTTACTCACTCCAGTCCATCCAAGCCGACGAATCCACATTTCTTAACGAGAGCGCTCTCCTTCAAGCCAGGAAGTCTTAGACAGGTGAGTCCCGTTCAGAAAGGTGGTGCGCCGTTTTCGAATTTTAATTATATTATTTTTCGATAAAACCTAAACCAGCAAATTTTACTGGTCTTCAACGACAGTCCTTTGCATCCACATCGATAACATTCCACTCTAGTGATCGGACGTGACCGTTCTAACTGTGTGGACTGACCATTTCCTAATGCTGCCATTTGTTGCACTAATTGGCCGACCATTGATTCAATTTTATTTATTGATGTAGCAACATGATCGGCTGGCGGTTCTCTCTCCTCTTGAATAGTCACGGCCCTGATTTTTGGCTTTAAGTCGTTGCACGCAGCTTCAACTTCCAGCGCTCGAATCAGTAATTCGCTGCTGTTGGTCCCTTTGAACATCTTCAGCATTTTCTTTACCTCCGGATCTCGAATCCCATCTACAAAACACTGTGCCACAAGTTCTTCTTGGATTTCATCCGGGACGGCTGGGTAAGCCAGTTGCACAAGGCGACGAATTTCGGCTTCAAACTCCTGCAGATTTTCACCAATTTTCTGCTGTCTTGCCATTAATTGCGTTCGATACACTCCTTTCTTATGTTGATCCCCATAACGACGTTCTAATGCAGCTACTAATGCTTCATAGTTGCTTCGTTGGGCGATAGGCAGAGTCTGTAACAGCTCCAATGCAGGTCCTCGTAATGCCACTATTAGTGCTTTACTCCATCTATTTGCATTTGCAGCGGCCTCAAATTGGAGTTGGTACGTTGCCCATGAAGTTTGACCGTCGTATGTGGGAGGCTTGATCTTGTTGAGCCCGTTTCCGGTTAACACTGTCCGCTCTAAGTCGCGTAGCTTTATCTTGACATCATTCTGAATTTTATTAATGTCCTCCCGAACATCATTCTAAATTTTATTGAGACTATGGGTTACATACTCTTGGATTTCTGTCTTGGTCCCCGATAGAACGTTCAATATTTTTACGTTACGCTTTTCATGCCGCTCTCTGTCTTTTTCTTTGTCTTGTTGTCGAATTCTTTCTTCTTGTTGTCGAATCCTTTCTTGTTGTTCCTTGTTTCGTTTTCGAATCTTTTCTTGTTCTTCTTTGTCTTGTTGTCGAATTCTTTCTTCTTGTTGTCGAATCCTTTCTTGTTCTTCCTTGTTTCGTTTTCGAATCTTTTCTCGTTCTTCTTTGTCCTGTTGTCGAATTCATTCTTCTTGTTGTCGAATCCTTTCTTGTTCTTCCTTGTTTTGTTTTCGAATCCTTTCTTGTTCTTCTTTGTCTCGTTGTCGAATCTCTTCTTGTTTTTCAAGCATTGCCATAATAGCTGCAAGTTGGGCCTCCATAATTGCACTTTGACGTCTTGTTATTGGCATAAAATAAATTTAACACACCACTGTTCAGAAAATCTCTAGTCCGGTTCTGAACACAAGTCTCTAACCCGAAGTTTAGATCCAATTCACGTCGCACTAAAGTCTGATCGCACTTCTGACACCAATTGTTACGATTTTCCCGTGGGTTCACACAAAGTCACTTTAACTCAACATTTAATAAATTTATTTACACTTCAAAACACTCCGTACAATAATTAATTCAGCTACTAAAAACACTACTACAATTCCACAATTATTGCACTATTTAAACTTAACCGCGTTCCCAAATTCAGTACTACACTACTCCCGCGGTCGACACCGCGTCTTTTATATTCACAAACCACGTTCTAGAATGACCGCAAAACGCTTCGCGATTTGCTTCGAATATTCAAGATGCTTCCAGGTGTCGCTTCCTAAGTGTGGGCTACTTTAACACGCGCCCGGCCAGATATTGCGGCGCATCGGTTTCATCGAGCATCGAGCATAGTAGGCCCAAACCGTAACAGTATTTTTTATTGTCAATAGGAGATTCACTCCTCAAAATTAAAAACCCGAAGAAGCTACTTGCTCTCCAATCAAAAATTTTAGAATTTGTTGCTGAGGCTGTTGGAGAAGATTAAATTTTTGTACTAACATGTGCAAGTGGTTGTAAGTATTTTTGATTGAACTTCTGTGCTCTGTAAATTTTGTTTAAGTTATTAGTTTGTTGCAGTTTTACGTTAAAATGTATTACTTTTTGTTTTTAATAAAAATTTGGTGTTATATAAATGTTTTAAAGTTTTTTATCGAGCCTACATTTTTTATAAAATTAAAGGGCTATTTTTTGTACAAAATTAACCACATCCGTAGTGCTGTGTAATTTTTATGCAAATTAAAAAGAAATATGGGGTTAAATCAACTTTGTAAAATGTCTTAAAAAGACTCTTATGACACAATATATGTACATATATGTAGGCTTTGTACTTTAAACGTTGTTTATTGTCTAGGGTTATTTATAATATGTACATTTGGTTTGGATGTGGTTACACTGAACGGATCTTCTCGTTAACACTAACAGCAAAGAATTAATTATCAACTGGATGACAATATTGATAACTACGTCTATTTTAAAGTAATTAAAAGCCGTCTGCTTTCTTTAACTTTCGTCTCGTCTTTTCTCTTTCAAGTCTCAACCAATACTGACTCTCGCCAATCACGTTCCGCGCACCGGTTAGCAATTCATAGTGCTGTCGCGAATCTATCGATAGTTAAATGTTTGCTTTGGTCGATAAGCGTCACCACGTCATAGTTAGGAAATTTTATAAAACAATACAAACACACTAACACTAATTAACTAATCCTACAAATATATATTTTTTTTATTCTTAACCTACTTAAATGCTAATACTAAAATAACTACAAAATATTACATTAAACACTAAAAACTATTAATTTTAAAATGAAGTATTAAGTTGACTAAAATAAGTTGCACCTCCCTGTTAGGGGCCAATATTTTTCCATCCAATACACTTAGAAATTATACAAATTATTTCTTTAATTAGTATTTTAATTAACTCCAAAATACATTCCAATTTAGTTGCAAGCATGACTAACAACCATACCAACGCCAATAATCAACACACACATAACCGCACTTTCACGTTGTTCGCTCCACAGAGTGACAGCAGACAGATTGACTGATGTCAGACAGACACCGGAGACAGTTCAATGTTCATATAGTTTAAAAACTTGAACACTCCCCTATTGACATAGTCTTTTTGCCAAGGCAGCCAACCTTCTGCAGAAACAAAATATTCTGCTAAAATGTCTCTTGTGGCTATTGCAGCCCTGGTTGGATTGTTCCAACCCAGCCTGTTGATTGAGGGCAATCTTTTTGCCTCTTCTCTCCAAAGTCCATCTTGCGAATGTCCCTCATTATCAATATAATCTGCAAAGCCAGTAGGACAATATCTTTTCTCTGAGGGGGGGAGATCTGCTTCACTGATTTGCAGAAAATTGTGAAGAACAACTGCTGCTTGTATTATAGCTTCACAAGTATCCACTTTATTTCTTAAGGGCTTTTTCAAAATTCGCCATCTAGCAACCAAAATTCCAAATGTATTTTCGATGGCCCTTCTTGCTCTTGAAAGTCTAGAGTTAAATATATTTTTTTTCTCACACAGGTTCCTTCCTGGGTATGGCCTCATTATATTTACATGCAGAGGAAAAGCTGCATCTGCAACTATAAAGCATGGTGTTGCAATATTTGTTTGTGGAAATATTTTCCTTTGAGGAATACCCAATCTGCCTTCTAGAAGTAACGAACCAAAGTGGCTGTGTTTAAATACACTACTATCATGATTTCCTCCTGCTGCCCCGATGTCCACAAGAATAAAACGATAATAGGCATCACACATACCCATTAAGATGAGGCTAAATGTCTTCGTATAATTAAGGAATTTACTCCCAGAATGTACAGGAGTTTGAATAATTATGTGTTTTCCATCCACAGCCCCCACACAGTTTGGCATATTCCACTGTAAAAACATTTTATGGATGTGTTTCTCCCAGATTTCTTCTGTTGTGTGAGGCAAAAATTCTGGAGCAAGAACAGTCCAAATTGCTTCACATGTCTCCTTAACAATGTTGGAAACTGTGGCTTTTCCAACCCGGTAATTCCAGGCAATTTCCTGCATGCTACAGCCCTCAGATAGATAGCTACAGAAATTAAACATTTTAAAAAAATAACAATAATTTACTATTCTTAGCTACTGTATTGTCATGAACAATCGATGCTCAGGGGACAGAGAACCACCTCGGGTATCTTTTTCAATTAGGGGAGTAACTTTTGATAATAGAATATTAAAAAGGTTGGGTGTTATCCTGGTATATGCAAAAAACTGCCTATGGTCATCCTCCAATGTTTTCATGTCGTACACAAGGCCCATTCCTGAAGTCGCTTTTGATTTATAGGGCCAACTTTCCATCTGCGAACACGCTTTGATTTATAAATTGCTGCAATTGTTGTCACCAGTGTAAAAAAGAAAGCTGCCGTGGAAGCAGCAAGCAATTTATTATTGAATCTCATTTTAAAAGGCAAAGAACAAATTAGTTTATAATTATTTTCAGTTTGAAACGGAAACCGAAAACAAAACAAATAATCCCAATCAGCTGTTATCCAAATCCAACCGTCAAATGTCAATATTGTCATTTATCAGAAATTTGACACCAAGCATGCGCAAACGGTGCTATGATTTAATTTTAGTAATAAACCATAAGAAAATATTGAATTTTATGGAAACTCAAGGTCGCCTCTTGCCACTAATGCTAATACGAAAATTAAAATTCATTTATAAACGCTTTCATCTGAGTGTGCGAAGTGAATTCTTAATACTAATACTAAAGTTAAGACTAAAATTAAAATATTTTTTATAAACCCGGCTTTAGTCAGGTTGTTAGCAAGTCTACCTGTACATAAATGGGGACTGCAAAAGTTTACTGGGGAGGGTTTATTAATGGCTTTTCTTGAAAAGGTGGAAACCTTTAGAATGTCTCGTGGCTGTTCAATAGATGAGGTTTTTGCTTCTGCTGGAGACATTTTTGATTCACAAGCTTGGACTTGGTGGTATAATCATCATAAAAAGAGGCGTTTTATGGATTGGGATGATTTAGTGGGTAAATTAAAAGAGACTTTTTTGCGTGACCACTATGATAGAAATTTACTAGAAGAAATTAAAGCTAGGAAACAAAACCCTAAAGACCAGTTTGTCTATTTATTAGTTCTATGGAGGGTCTTTTTAATCGATTAACTGAGGCTCCTTCTGAAAAGGAAGTGGTAGACATTATCAGGGAACATTTAATGCCAGATTATGTTAGGACTTTGACATTGCATGACATAACCACTGTTAGTGACTTGACTTCTTTGTGTAAACGAATAGAGAACAGTCTCTATGTTTCAAATCAGTACCGACCAACTACACATAGATGTAAATTAATGGAACCTGACCTTAGTAGGCCAGGCTTATTATTGAGGTATTATTGACAACAGGAAAAGATTCCTGTTGTCAATAATAGTCAAGTTACTGCAAATGGTGTGTTGTCTTTGTACGAGAGATTTTCGTTAACGCTGTTTGTGCTAAAAAATCGTTTGATGACCGTCCATATTTAAATGTTAGAGTTTCTGATTGTTCGTTTTTAGAACCACAGAAGATAGAATTCACATGGTAGAACAATTCATCAAACGGGAACAGGAAAGGGAGCAAATGGACAAGGAATTTTCGACAGAGCTTTTACAGGCTAATATGCAGGCCAACTTGAGGACGGCTACAAGAATCATCCTGGTAGTCAGGAGGATGCGTAGCCAAATGGCCATACAAGAATGTAGACAGAAACAGATACCTCTATCTTTAATCCAGCCAGAGACATTGAAAAGTGATCTAATAAATATTAGGGATGAAATAAGGAAAAGTGAATATGAATTAGCTATACCGGTATCCGAACTGGCGTCTTACTTCCGCACACCTATAAGCGAGTGTACATTTTCCGAGGGACAGCTGATAGTACACATCAATGTACCAACTGTAACCAGGAATAACGATTGGCAGCTGTTCCAGCTCCTCACAAACCCATTTGCATGGCAGGGTCAGACATGCACAATAAAACACGAGCCGCTTATGATGGCAGTAGCAACAAATCAGGGTAGGACAATCCTAAAAGAAATAACAGGTTTAGCACTGCACGAATGCAAGCCATATCAAGACCGACTGTGTTACCTACCTAGGTTCTCAGGAGATCAAACACAGGGGCCTTCATGTGCACGTAAGCTATTGCTAAGCCATGGAGCAACGGTGGAGGACATAGCAGAACACTGCCCCATGCATTGTCATCAGTCAAATTTGATGATCATTTCCGAAACAGGCTCAGAAAAATTCCTGATCACTCACCCTAGAGCCAATACATCAGTCTCATGCCCAAAAGATACAACTACTCTTGGAGAACAACTGTTAAATCTGCCTGGGGCATTAAAAATAAACCTACCGTGCCAATGCCAATTGATAGTAGAGAAGGATGTAGTAATACAGAAGAGGTTTCCATGCAGAAACGAGGACGCTTCAGTATCTATACGTCACATACTGCCAGCAGCCTGGACTAACCTAAAAACATTTGTGTTAAAACCATCTAATGAGCAAGCCTTTTTACCCACCTTTCACAACCTATCAGAATGCCTCAACAGCAATTGGACCACCAATTTGCCACATTTTAACATTACCTCCGAAAGGGACATTGTGCAAAATTTAGACGAAGCGTGGGAAAAAACGCAACACCCCCTGTACGTGGCTATCCAACAGGGTAACCACACTTTCATGTTCACATGGAATGTAATACTGTCAATAGCTGTAATATACCTACTACTAAGGAGACCAGCCATGATAGCTGTTGTACAAGCCGCTCACGTAGGGGCAGTCTCCCCTCAGGTACCAAACGTAGATTCAGGGGATAATTAACTATGGTACGCTTCATGGCTAATCGGTGGTATAGTGATAGGAATCATATTATACAGTCTGATCAAACATTACTTTACCTCCAGAACACTCAAAGCACCTCATCGAGACATTGAAACCGAGGGATTAAGGCAAAACAACCCCCAAGCGGCAGGCGTGGCATCAGAAAATTATCATCGAAACTCAAGGAACTTAGTGGTAAAAATCGACGAGTCATCAAATTTAGGAAAGGCTTTAACCGAAGGCGTGGTCTACCAACTGGAACGCCACCTGTCAGAAAATGCGCGCCCTCTAGACGGGCAATAGACCATGGAACCATTTTACATAAAGCAAATGACATACACTAGATAGGATACTGTTTTTTATTTTTATTTTAATTAATATCTATTATAGGCTAGTAATAGACATGGACAACGGTGCGGCGAAGTCGATGAGTAAAAGTAAGCAGGCAAAGCTGCCCACAAAAGGGCCCCTCTCGCAGGGTCACATGACCGGTCGGCAGACTGGGAGGCCAATCCCCCGGAGCAACCCGGACCACATAAACCTCCACGGTGAAGCCCTGAAAGACAACTTCAGGCAAGTCCGGACAAACTTTCTGTAACAGGGAGATCACCCGACCCATAACACGGCGTGGACTGCTGGGGAACCCTTGATAAGCTAGGAAAAGAAGAAAAAGAAGATGAACACATAAGAGTGGGAAATTTGAAAAACTTACTGGCAGACTGCATTTTCGCATGTAGTACTCCTCGACGAACCAAATAAATATGGACATAGCATAATGGGTAAAATAGGTGCACAATAGAAAGTAGGGTGCAAGCTAAGGGAAATTATATTTTAGTTGCATTTATTATTATTGTTTAAACATTACGAAATATGACAAACATTCATTCTGCAGGCAGGCATAAAACCACACTGTACCACAAGCGCCTCTAGCAGCATAAACAAGGACTCTCCGGGAAACAACACAGCAAACTACCCGAGCATAGCTGGTAACTTCATGCAAATGAGCAGGCGAACCGTAAGATGGCAGGGTACCACCACCTGCAAACTGAGTAACAGATGCTCCGGTACCAGTCAGACAAAGTCCAACTTGGGCCAACCTCAACACCCAGCCGCTTGTCCAGGAACGATGCAACGTCATAAATAAGAAACAGTGAGCGTATAATTTAGGATATATTATTTTACGAATAAAGGCAATGGCCACCTTCTGATAGATTAAGGCATTACAATATAAACTAGGATAAGTAGTGTTCGGGGCGAACACTTTTTGGGGGAGGGTAATGTCGCAGATTCCAACATTTACATTCACCATACCTATCGTACTATACACTGAATAATCGTTTATGTTGTTATGATGAAACCTCACGTTAATGAGATTTCAACACCCTTTAATTAGATAGCTCAAGGTCGTGGATTAATTGCATGAGTTCATAACTAGCTATAGATGATCACACTTGGATATACTGCAGGAAATCAAACGAACCACACGTTGTATATGTACACGTGTATATTACAAATTAAAATAACTACAATATTTACAAAAATTTACAAAATTATTTACACACTTTACAAAAAGTTGCCGAGAAAATTAAAAAAGACAAAAAGAAAGTTAAATTTGAACAAATGAAAAAAAAAACAAGAGAAGTTAAATTTGAAATTAAAAAAAAACAGGAAAAGTTTTCCCAGTGCCAAACTGCAATTGACTGCCCTTACCAGTTGTCAAAGACGATGTTTGGGTCCTGGAACCTCCAGTATCCTCCTCCCAGTAGTCAGTAGTGGCCACCGCTGATTTCCAGGCAGGAAATGGGGTCCAGAGACTGGTGACAGGTACCTAGGGCAGAAAACAGCAGAACACCAGGGAAAACGAACAAACAGCTTCAACACTTGTTCCGGCAACCAAAAAGGTGACCAGAGGTGATGACAAGTGTTGAAGTTGTTCAGAGCAAATTGATATAAACTAAAAAATTAAAATTAAATTAAATTAAATAAAACTAAGTCAAGTGAAACTAAATCGAGTGAGGAATTGTCTTGGTGGTTCAACTCTGACCTTTTGAAACTGTGGCCAGTGATCGGCTTTCCCAACACGTGGGCTGGTTTTTGGACTTTTACTTTTCAATCCCCGATTGAAATGTTCTTTTCTCGGGAAAACCCTCAGATCTCTGGTCAGGAAACCCTTGGAATTCCGGTCGGAAAGGTCTTTGAATATCTGGTTGGAAAAGTCCCTGAATCTCCGGTTGGAAAAAACTCCGAATATCCGGTTGGAAAAGTCCTTGAATCCCCGGTTGGAAAATCTCTGGATCTCCGGTTGGGCCGAACACAATGCTGTGTTGGAAAATTGGGCCGATACAAAATAATTCAAAAGAACTAACAATAAAACCAATTTACCTGTAATTCGGCCAGATGACTACGGATTAAAAATTCAAAATCACACACGCGCCACACGGCTCAGAAAAAAGGATCAGATGTCGGCAGTTCGGGTGCTGTAGTGGTAAAGAGACCGATATCACAAAGTGGGGTGATTAAATAGGCACATGGCACCTGACACAAAGAAACACGACCACAAACCGACGCTTCCCCGACAAAAATCGAAACCAATCACGTGACTACGGCACCTGATAACTTATCAGGTCACGCACCCACATTTACAACAAATTGTGCACAAAGTGCAATTGGAGGATTTAAGCGATCGGAATCGGTCCACTAGTGTAACTAGGCCCATGTACATTAAAAACACAAATCAAACGAGTTAACGGACGAAAACTCTATTTCGTACGTAACACACTCCCCTAAGTAACCAAAAAAAAATTAAACTTGTTCAATTTTTTTTTTAAGTGAAAAAGCACCTCGAAACTGACCTGAAGAAAAGCAAACCAAAAGACGATAAACCACCAAAATCAAGAAAACAAATGATGGGCGCCAGTATACCATTTGAAGGAGGCATACAACCTTTCAAACGAAAATGAAGCTCATCACAGCTATGAAGTAGCTCTGAAGAGGAGAAAAAAAAACACAAGGTACCAGTTGACTCGCTCCAGTCTCCCACTCAAACAATATTCCCAGGAGAAGTCGTCATGACCCTACAAATCTCTAACCGGTTTATGTCCAGAAAATTAAAACGGGGTTGAACATGAAACCAACGTTGCGTAAACCTCGTTATGCGAGAGGAAACCTCATTCATTGGTCTCGGTAGAGATAAACAGAGACAGGACTCAACGCTCAGGAAAACCACAGAAAGAGAAACCAAAACAAATCACCTGGCAGGTGGAAATGAAATAAAGAAAACTAACAGGAAAGAGAAGACAATCGTCCACCAACAAAAGGAAAGGTTTTTGATAGGAACCCTCTCTAGAAAACCCGAAAAATACACCGAACGGTTAGTGTATTGGTAACCACAAAAAAAAATTAAATTTACTGGGGTGTTCCGAACGAAACCACTGACGCCAAATCTCACGTAACCAAGCAATTGGGGCTGAGGTCGAACACAGTAGAAAGTCCCCGTACTCCAGGGCCATTAAGGTACTTACAGGGACTCTGAGACTTTCCCCCCATGAACTACCCTCCCAAAAACCTTAGAGGTTAAGTGACCATGGCGGCACCCAATTCCGCTCAGCCCTTTACAACAAAGCAAAGTGGTTACAAAGTAAGTCAAATCCGGTAAAAGTCAAAATCAGGTAAATGTCAAAATTGACAACAAGACAAAATCGAGTAAAAAAAAACGATGAAATTCCCTACATGTACGCAAGATTAAACATTAACGCATACAAGTTGCGGGGAAAAACAATTGACACAATCGAGCAAAAGAAAAATTGACTCCCTGACACTCCTAAATCGTCCCAAGAACCCTGACCACACGGTAACACTCGTTCCTGAACAAAAAACTAAGAGGAGTATCCAAAACGGGAAAAATCAATTAAAAAAACACAATCGAGGAAAAATGTACTCCCTGACACTCCCAAATCATTCCAGGAACCCTGACCACACGGTAACACTCATTCCAGAACAAACAAATAAAGGGGAGTATCCAAAGCGGGAAAATCAATCAATTAAAGTCACAATCGAGAAAAATTAAATCCAATAATAAACAAGTCAAATTAAATTAAATTAAAAATGATACACGATGTTAAAATGTGTTATTCTGGGTAATACGGTATCCACAGAATCTTTCAATTAAACAATTGAGTATATAAGTACCCGCCACTGTCCCTTAATAATGACACTTATTGAAAAAGATGTTAGGTAACAAATGTCATTATCACCAAAACAAGAAAACAAAAACTTGTTCATTATGGATTCAATCAATTAGAAAAACATAAGACCGACTCAATTCGTGTACACCTATTAAACCGACGGAATTGCATACAAAGTTAGAGTCAATCCTAACAAAAACTAAATCTCAATAATCAGTCAGACGAATGAGCATCAGAATGCTCAGACTCGTCACTTAAAGTCACATCCGGTTTAATGTCAGATACATGCCAATCTCCCAAATTATTTCCATCCCTGTCAACCAAACGGTATACTAAATTAGAGAGGACTTTAGAAATAGTACACGGAATGTACCTAGGTGCCAACTTGGCAGCAAAACCGTCTACTGCTTTAGATAAAACATAATTTTTCTTCCAGACCTGATCTCCAACATGATACTTAACATCTCTCTTTCGAAAATCATAACGTTGTTTACTTTGAATGTAAGATTTATGAAGTCGTTTCCGAACTTCTTCATAGATGTTAGGTAATTCCTGAACTGTATTGGGGTTATGCACTTTATCAGAAATTTCCACCTTATTGTCAGCATTATCACTAATTAAACCATAAAATGAACCATCAACAGGTATATTCCTGCCAAAGTTTAAAAATGCAGGAGAGAAACCAGTAATTTCATGTTTAGCCAGTCTAATAGCCTGGGCAACTTGGAAAATAGATTTATCCCAATCCCTGTGATTTTCATGAATGTAGGATCTTATTGCAGTGATTATCACTTGGTTGACTCTTTCAGTATGGTTCACTTGTGCATGATATCTAGCGTTATACCAAATTTTCTGGACATTATACTTAGTCATGAGATTTTTAAAATCCTTGCTAGTAAACTGACTACCATTGTCACAAGAGAAAATTTGGCAAACCCCAAACAAAAGAAAAACTTGATTTTCTATGAACTTAACTATGGCCTTAGAAGTCGCCTTCGCCATAGGGTGCACAAGTACAAATTTAGTGAACCAATCCACCACAACAAGAACGTACTGGTTTCCCGATTTTGATCTTGGATAAGGACCAATAAGATCAGCTGACAATAACTGGAAAGGAAAATTAACATTTCGGTATTGACCCATAAGACCTGCCTGGGGTAAATGACTAGATTTACTAGCAGCGCAAATAGTGCATTTTCTAACATAACGGTAAACAGAATCTCGCATATTTGCCCAATAATACAGTTCAGCAACCCTAGACAACGTTTTAGAGATGCCTAAATGACCGGCTGTTTCATGATCGTGAAACTTTTCAAGAATTTCCTGTCTATGAGCCGTAGGTACAACAATTTTCCAATTGGAAACATTGCCATCCAAGTTGTACTTAGAAAATACATGTTTATAAAGACAGTTATTTTTTACCTTAAAAGTCGGAAATTTATCAGGTGATTCTTGAACTTTCACTAACATGTCACGATACCATTTATCCAAAATTAGATTGGTCAAATTTAAAACTGCAACATCTTCCAAACTTCTCGAAAGAGCATCAGCTACAGTATTGGCAACACCCTTTCTATGCACGATATTAAATGAATACTGAGATAACTTAACAATCCATCTAGCTATACGAGCAGAAGGATTTTTCATGTTATTCAACCAAACTAAAGAGGAATGATCAGTATGGACCGTAAAATGTGTCCCTTCCAAATAATATCGGAATTTTTCAATGCCAAACAAAACAGCTAACAATTCCTTTTCAGTGGTTGTATATTTACGTTGACATTTGTTCAAAGTTCTACTCGCATAGGCAATAGGGTGTTCCAAACCGTCCTCCTCTTGATACAACACACAGCCAACTCCTGTGTCAGAAGCATCACACATTAAACTAAAAGGTTTGGTATAATCAGGACTGGCAAGAACAGGAGCAGTAGTAAGTGCCTCTTTAATTTTAGCAAAAGCAATGTTTGCTTCAGGGGTCCAAACAATAGGTTGACCTTTTTTACGCCCTTTCAAAAGATCTGTAATTGGACTACATAGGACGAAAAATCCTTAAGAAACCTACGATAATAACCTATCAAACCGACAAGTCTACGAATTTGCGTAGTATTTTTAGGAACAGGGTAATCCAAAATAGCAGAAACTTTATCAGGGTTGGTCCTAAGCCCATCACGATCAACAATATAACCTAAAAATTTGAGAGACGACCTACAAAATTGACTTTTGTCCAAATTAATAGTCAAACCAGCATCCTTAAGACGCATAAATAGTTTTTTCAAAATCTCACAGTGTGTGTCAAAGTCAGGTGTGACAATAATAATGTCATCAAGATAATAAAATACATAAGGCTCTAAAGCCGGTCCTATAACCATGTCCATTAATCGACACATACTTTGGGCACTATCATTCAATCCAAAAGGTAAAACTTTATAATGGAAAAGCCCTCTACCATGCACTGCAAAAGCGGTTTTCTCTTTTGAAGTGTCATCAAGTGGAATTTGATGAAAAGCTTGCTTTAAATCAATTGAAGACAGGAATTTCGCATCACGAACCTTGGTGACAATAGAATCAATAAGAGGCATTGGATATGCACTAGGAATACTAACAGAGTTAAGCTTCCGGGCATCCAAGCACACTCTAAATGAGCCATCACTTTTTTTGACAAGCCACATAGGCGAACACCAAGGTGAATTAGAAGGTTCTATTATACCAAGCTCCAGCATTTCATCCACCTGCTCGTTAAGACACTTTTGCATTGCATATGATAATGGGTATTGTCTCTGTTTGACAGGCTTTTCATTACCGGTGTTAATGGTATGTTTAATTAAATGGGTTAAACCCAATTTATTTTTTGGTGCAATAGTTTTATACAGATCCTTGATCTTATTAAGTTCTTCAGTCTGTGTCAAAGTTAACTCTTCAGCAGACTGAATCTTATTTATAACAGACACTGAATTAAAGATTGATTGATATGACAGGTTTCTAAAATTTAATTGAATATTAAATGCTTTAAGAAAATCAATGCCCAAAATCAACTCATGTTTTAAAGAAGGAATAACTAAAATTTTCAACAGTCTGGTAACATTACCTAAAGTTATAGGAGCCCAAAAATAACCTGACACACTCTGTAAGTTTCCGTCAGCAGTAGTGACGTGAAATGACGAATCTTCGGTCAAACATAAGTCTACGTCTCTAAGTATCTGCAGACCATCAAAACCCAGAATAGAGATAGAACTACCAGTATCGATCAAAGCCAAAAACGAACAATCAGAAATTCTAACATTTAAATATGGACGGTCATCAAACGATTTTTTAGCACAAACAGGATTAACGGAAATTTCCGTGGACAAAGACAACGCACCGTCTTCAGTAACTTGACTATCACCAACAATAGGAACTTTTTCAGACATAAAAAATTTCACTTGGTCCAACCATTTATGCCAATCCAAAAGATCAGTCACTACTGACTGTCTTTTTTGTTCTCTTTCTTTTGAGAATTTTTTGTCGACCTGACAGAAGGATTGTTGGTCTTCCTGCCAGGTCTTGTGACGTTTTTTGAACAATTAGGACAGTTGGACTTCGTAAAATTTTCTTTACCACAACTGTAGCAATACAAACTCCTTTCGGCAGTACATTCAGTGTTTATATGACCGCGTTTCCTACAATTCCAACAAACCACACTGGAGGAAACAGAACTAATATTTCCAGAAAAGCCTGGCCTACTAAGATCAGGTTCCATTAAATTACCTCTATGTGTAGTTGGTCGGTACTGATTTGAAACATAGAGACTGTTCTCTATTCGTTTACACAAAGAAGTCAAGTCACTGACAGCAGTTATGTCATGCAATGCCAAAGTCCTAACATAATCCGGCATTAAATTTTCTCTGATAATGTCTACAACTTCTTTTTCAGAAGGAGCCTCAGTTAATCGATTGAAAAGACCCTCCATAGAACTAATAAATAAACAAACTGGTTCTTTAGGGTTTTGTTTCCTAGCTTTGATTTCTTCTAATAAGTTTCTATCATAGTGGTCACGCAAAAAAGTCTCTTTTAATTTACCCACTAAATCATCCCAATCAATAAAACGCCCCTTTTTATGATGATTATACCACCAAGTCCAAGCTTGCGAATCAAAAAGGTCTCCAGCAGAAGCAAAAACCTCATCTGTTGAGCAGCCACGAGACATTCTAAAGGTTTCTACCTTTTCAAGAAAAGCCATTAATGAACCCTCGCCAGTAAACTTTTGCAGTCCCCATTTATGTACAGGCACAGACTTGCTAACAACCTGATTAACTGCATTAGCATTAAAACTGACAGAACCCAAATTTGGGTCAAGAGGAGTTGAAGCAGCTGGAAAAACTTTAGCATCGAGATCACCTTCCAAAGTTAATATCTCAACATATAAATCATTCTTCCTTTGAGTTTCCTCATCAGAAGTATGATTCATACGATTAAGTCGGCCTGAGACATGCCAGAGCCGAGTTGAAATGTTTTTGTATGAAGGATCACTAGATGTACCGGTAAAACCTACTATTTTAACCTTAATTGATGCAATAGATAACGCCAGCTCCTTTTCATCAAAATCAAATTCAAATGGGTTCGACACTTGACAAATACTACGATTGGCATTTTCTTGAGCCAACAGTCCCCTCAAAATTTTACGTCTCTGATCAACAGTACCCAATGGCTTCATAGATCTGATAGAAATTTCATAATCTAGCTCATGGGCTTGCAAGGCATTAATTTGGAGAGCCATTATTAAAATTTCTAGTTTAACCCCAAAAAACTAAATAAACACAAGAGATATATAAATTTTACAGCTAAAGTGCAACAAAAACAACTGACTTGGACAACAATCAAAAACTTGATCACTACTTGTGATCCAAGTTACTCAAAACTGATCAAATAAATCAGTCAATCAATAATTAAACACTTAATCAAATTAAGGAAAATTAAAATTGTCCAAATCAGTACAAATAAAATCTCCACCAAAAGAGAAAATTAATTCGCACTTTTAACTGCAAAACCGAACCACAATGTTATAGGTAAAACTACAAAAAAACTTAAGATAACGGGGCAAACCTGAAACTTCGGTCTAAAAATAGATTGGCACGGTCACAAGCAAAGCAAAAGGTAAAAATGCAACGATAATACGATAAACCAGCAATTCCAAACTTGACACTCTTTAATTTAAGAATAAATATCTTATACTATCAACACGTCTGGCACCGTGAAAAAACTAAGTAAATATTGTAGCCATGCAAAAATACACATGCACAAACAAGGCAGTCTGATAACCCACAATCCAAGCGTGCTCAATCCACTAAAAATCAAAAAGGCCCTTACGTTGGTCGCCAATTTGTTATGATGAAACCTCACGTTAATGAGATTTCAACACCCTTTAATTAGATAGCTCAAGGTCGTGGATTAATTGCATGAGTTCATAACTAGCTATAGATGAACACACTTGGATATACTGCAGGAAATCAAACGAACCACTTGTTGTATATGTACACGTGTATATTACAAATTAAAATAAACTACAATATTTACAATTTTACAAATTTACAAAATTTACAAACTTGCCACAAAAAGTTGCCGAGAAAATTAAAAAAGACAAAAAGAAAGTTAAATTTGAACAAATGAAAAAAAAAACAAGAGAAGTTAAATTTGAAATTAAAAAAAAACAGGAAAAGTTTTCCCAGTGCCAAACTGTAATTGACTGCCCTTACCAGTTGTCAAAGACGATGTTTGGGTCCTGGAACCTCCAGTATCCTCCTCCCAGTAGTCAGTAGTGGCCACCGCTGATTTCCAGGCAGGAAATGGGGTCCAGAGACTGGTGACAGGTACCTAGGGCAGAAAACAGCAGAACACCAGGGAAAACGAACAAACAGCTTCAACACTTGTTCCGGCAACCAAAAAGGTGACCAGAGGTGATGACAAGTGTTGAAGTTGTTCAGAGCAAATTGATATAAACTAAAAAATTAAAATTAAATTAAATTAAATAAAACTAAGTCAAGTGAAACTGAATCGAGTGAGGAATTGTCTTGGTGGTTCAACTCTGACCTTTTGAAACTGTGGCCAGTGATCGGCTTTCCCAACACGTGGGCTGGTTTTTGGACTTTTACTTTTCAATCCCCGATTGAAATGTTCTTTTCTCGGGAAAACCCTCAGATCTCTGGTCAGGAAACCCTTGGAATTCCGGTCGGAAAGGTCTTTGAATATCTGGTTGGAAAAGTCCCTGAATCTCCGGTTGAAAAAAACTCCGAATATCCGGTTGGAAAAGTCCTTGAATCCCCGGTTGGAAAATCTCTGGATCTCCGGTTGGGCCGAACACAATGCTGTGTTGGAAAATTGGGCCGATACAAAATAATTCAAAAGAACTAACAATAAAACCAATTTACCTGCAATTCGGCCAGATGACTACGGATTAAAAATTCAAAATCACACACGCCACACGGCTCAGAAAAAAGGATCAGATGTCGGCAGTTCGGGTGCTGTAGTGGTAAAGAGACCGATATCACAAAGTGGGGTGATTAAATAGGCACATGGCACCTGACACAAAGAAACACGACCACAAACCGACGCTTCCCCGACAAAAATCGAAACCAATCACGTGACTACGGCACCTGATAACTTATCAGGTCACGCACCCACATTTACAACAAATTGTGCACAAAGTGCAATTGGAGGATTTAAGCGATCGGAATCGGTCCACTAGTGTAACTAGGCCCATGTACATTAAAAACACAAATCAAACGAGTTAACGGACGAAAACTCTATTTCGTACGTAACAATGGAAAACTTTGCGTGCCCCCCTTTACGGTGTAGCTGAAGGGCTGAACTAGACTCACCCTCCCCGTACTTTCATAAAGACGTCCGTGATTACGGCATTAGTGGCCCTACTATTCTGGGGGCATTCCTGTGACCTGAGTTGTTTCTCTACCATCCCTCACTACGCACCCCTTAACGTGACATGGTGGAGGCGCCGGGACAGTCGCAATAAGTCCGCAGCAGCACGCATAGTCAAATGTTCAGTAGTGTCCTAATACACTTGAATTAATATCGTCAGATTATATTAAAGTTATTATAAAAAGAGCAATAGAAAGGAGAAGTGTTGTGACTTATAATTTCTGCCATTGTGGTGAGGCTTACCCAGACCCAGTTAGAGTTGAAACTCATAAAATCTTGTTATTTATAGACAAATTCCAGATTACTAATTTCGAAATCAATAAGGTTATTTATAATAATCAAGAGGGCATTGCCAGTCTTCTAGAAGAGTTAATTTCATTTGAATTAAAACTAACAAAAATCAATTTTAAAGCAACAGGCTTGCTAATAACACCAGGACATCCACTTTTAGGGGCATCACCAGATGGAATTTCTGAACAATATGTGTTGGAAATAAAGTGTCCTTCAAAAGAAAAAACAGTGTGTACATGAAGAATGGAGAAATTGTGAATAAAGGTAAGGCACAAATACAGTTGCAAATGCACCTTTTTGTAAAACAAAATCAAGTATCTTTTGTGTTGCAGACCCATTTTTTGAAACTAATGGAAAAGTGAGTTTGTGGTACGTGGACTATGATCAAGAATTCACTGAAAATATAATAGAAGCAGCAGAATCATTTTGGAAAGAGAATGTGTTTCCTTTTTTACTTAGTAGTTTTAAAAAACATTAGCTGGTTAGTTTTGTTGACTTTAGAGTAGGATGTATGTGTATACATATTATAAATATCATATAATTTGAATAGTATTTATATTTAATTAATATATTTATCTCAATTACTGTATTTCTGATTTTTTCTCTTTCTGATATTTTTGTAAATACATTTGTAGAGATCTTAATTTTGTTTTCTTTTTTTTAAAGCTATTAAAGGGTTTGGGGTTGTTAGTTTAATAATACAAAATAAAATTATATTGTAATAGTTGTTGGCTAAAGTGGAAACATTAGAGCCAGTTTCCTTGCTGCAAATAAAAAAATCATTTTTGAAAATTAAATCATTCTATTTGGTATTGAATAGATTACAGTCTATTAATAGTATATTTACGACTTTGATCCATGTTTTTGCATACATTAGATATGTTTTAAACTTGTGCATTAAATTTATTTCTTTTTTATCTACTATGTATCTTATGTAAAAAAAAATAAAAAACTAGAAAAAGAAAAAAATTAATAATATTTATTTAGCATAAAAACTGCATAATCTATCAAATATAACATTACGTGTACAAAAGACACAGTGCTATCCACTACAACAAGACACATGTTTATATAAATTTAGGTAATATCACAGTAATGTGTAACAAAACTAATGATTATCGTTTTATTAAAGGATCTTGTAAATTTACTAATCCACAAGGTATGTTTACAACATGGTCAGTTAAGGGAATTAACTTAGAATGTAAACAAGAATGTGGCCTTAAAAAGTTCAATATGTATTCTTAAGCTAGCAATTCTTTTTGTGGCCATCACTTCCTCGTTTGACAGCTTAGCATCGCTGGAAACACTGGACGGACGCTCTAAAGTACAATTTTTTTCAAGGAGTAGTTTATCAATGTTTTTAAACCCCCGGTCCGCCATCACAACTACTCCAGGTTTTAAAACTTCTAAATAGCCACTGTATTCTAAAACACATTGATCTGTGGTACGGCCACCAAATCCTTTTGAAATAATAACTATTTATGTAACCAGTTACGAAAAGTTTGATTTTGTGTAACAAATGAATGTTTGTAGGGCGAGCGCAGCGAGGTCCTACAATTTGAATGAGTTACACAATAAGACATTTTCGAAACGTGTTGCATACATAATTTTTTCTAATTTTGACCAAAAAGCTGTGAAAACCATCTTTTAAAGTGATTTAACACAAATATTCACTTTCATAGCACCTTGTATAAACTGTGACAACGACATGTTATGATGAATGTCGCCCATATGTTTCTACGGAAATGCATAAAAACAGGAGAGTGATGAAATGAACTTTTTATAACTAGTTACATAAAGTGATACTTTTCGTAACTAGTAACGAAAAGTAAAACGTTTTGTCACTCTAATCAGTTTTGAAAAGTGTCACTTTATATGCCAAAATTAGAAAAAGTTTATTATTCCATCTGGCGTACAAGAAATCAAATACTTTAAAGTATTTGCCTTTTTATATTTTGACCATGTCAGTGCTTGTTTAACGTGATCTACAGGTTTATGAATTTCTATTTCAAAGCAGTCAATAATGCTCTCTACACCTCCAAACCGCGCTCTAAATGGTAGAGGAAGTTGAGCTTTTATTCACTCACTAGAAGGCCATACAATTAGTTTTTTTAATAAGGGACTCATCAAAACTACTCCTTCTTTGAATATCTTGCTTACTGAACTTTCACTTAGTCCAAAGTCATCTGCAAGTTGAATAAATGTACGTCCGGTTTTGATTTTCATCAAAGTGACATGTATATTTATTTCTTTTAAGGCAGTTTGTTTTTTGACCTCCTCAATGAACATTGATTGGGTGGCGTATAATATTATTTTTCTACAAACATTCAAAAATGATTTTTATTACTAAATCTCAACGAAAAGTTTTGTGTCAATGTGTAAATGTAGCGTCCGATACAAATTTCGCCTGCTTTCTACTACGTCCAATCCAAACCATTATTGAAAATATAGTTTGATGTCAGCATTCAATTGTGTGTAGATTGTGATCTTGTTTTTGAGTAGGTATCTACGCAATAAGTTAATTGTATTAAATTTATTATTATTATTATTGTTACACTTTACTGGGTTCATTTTGATAAGTGAGACTTTGAATAAACTCAACAAACTTTATTTACTAAATAGACAACAATTTACAACACTAGAGATCACTTTTTAAACCACTAAAGTCACTTTTACCACTTCACTACTTCGTCCTTTGCTTTATCGCGCCACTGTTATTTCACAACTGACTGTCCGTCGGCTCGTCGAGTCAAAAATGTTCTATGAACATGTGTCCGCAAATGCTCGGTCGGGCTTTGCTTATATACTTTGAACAATGTTATTTTCCAAAAGGTATTAATTTTTTTTGTGTGAGGTAATTGTACTTTTCAACACAATAAAACTATTAAACTTAAAAAAATCATATCGTGGTAAGGAAGCATTTGCGGACCCATGTTCATAGAACATTTTCGACTCGAATTTACCTAAAGATAGTGAAATTTTGTCGATTCTCGAACGTTCCTGTATGCGCACAATGTTTTCGCTATACGTCCAGTAAACGTTTATCGTATCGCGAATATTCCATCCGATGCGCCGATCCAAGTTTAAAGATACCGGGACATGTCCAAAAGTAGTTGTTTTGTAGATTTGCATTTTACATGGGGTTAAATGGATAACTCCCTTATTTTAAGGCCTAGAGGGTTGAGACTTCGTATTAGGGGGGTAAATTTGGGACACCCCTGGGATGCGGTGTTGCCAAGTTGTGCACGTTTTCCCTAAATTTAGGGAAATTCTATATAGTGACCCCTCGTTTTTCCCTAAATTTCAGGAAATCTTAATCTGGCTATGAGGCCTTTGTAACATTATTATTATATTTACCTAAGGAGTTTCCTAATTGCTGTTGTTTCCTAATGTATTATAAACAAACCTTGTTGTATAAAAACACAGAATACTAATTACATACCTTCGAATACTAACATTTTTTACCTAAAAATGAATTATGGAAAATAAAGACGATGGCATGGATAATCAATTATATTTCAAGATGTCATAAACGTCAACTGAAGAAAAGAGTGACATGAATTTTGAGACGGTAAAAGTTGTGTGTCTCAAGTCTCAAGTTTTCAGGACATAAATTTCATATTTTTTGTGTGTTTTCCGATGTAGGTTCTATTTTTGTATCGGATTGATGAACGTAGTGTTTAAACGAAATGTGTGATTTTTTTATTACAATGTGTGTCTGAGATTTAATGTCATGCCGTCAGTTAAGTTTTTGGGGTGTAGAAATTTAACCCTTAGTAGAGCCACTTTCTAGTTTCGTCAGGAAGGTTTTCTAAAGTCCTAAGAATATCTTGGTACCATAACATCTTTCCCGCACCCTACTAGTACCACCAAATTACAATGATTTAAAGTAGTTTAATTGTTTTGTCTGTTGGTCATGTAGTTTCTGAAGTGTAGAAAACTTACCCCTATACAGCTATACTCGCTTTCCGTAAGAGCTACTGCTAAAGTTAAATGGGGAATGTTTAACAGAATTTAATGGGCAATCCAACACCCTTTTAACCACATTAAATTTTTGCTTCGTTCTTGAGATATTATATAGAAGATTGCATTATAAGGCTAAAGAAGAAGGCAGGCAGATATAGCAAGTATAAGAACAATATACAGAAAACTAATATTATTGAAAAATCAATAAATACAGTGAAGAAGTTTGTTGCCGCCTAAATTGGCCAATATCAAAATCAATTAAAAAAAATACTATTGAGATTGTGCGCCATGATTCTGATCATCAGTTAGTGGTAAAAGTGATTTGTGTAGTGAAAAGAATCACCTGTGCAAAAATGAAAATTTGGGTGAATAAATACGCAATCGTCCCAAACGTTTTGAAGACTACGAAACTAGTTATAAGTAGTATGTAGTTACGCACTTCAGTTTTATTTTTCGTTTATTATATTATTGGGGAAAGCGTGTAAGGTGATCAAATCTAGTCGGTTATCGAAACACTACAAACTCACTTAATAGTTCAGAAGACGGTTTAGTTTGCCTTTTATAACATCATAACAACTGTAACTAATAATAACATAGACAATGTAAGCTACCTATCAGTCAAATTTTTCCAAGAAGGCTATGCTATCAGTTGACAACGTCGAAACACAAGATCGAGTGTCAGAGGAAGTCAATTCGGAAGTAGAAGCACAAAATGCTACAAACTATAGCCTGCTATAGCAAACTATTGATCGTGATTTGTTTTGTCTGAAATTGCTAGCTCTAAACGAGTCTTACGAAAATAGGGTCAAACAAGACAGTGATGATGGCACTAATAATCAACAAACTCACCACATAGTTCAGAAGAATTAGTTTGCCTTGTATAACCAATACTGAGCAATTATCCACAAGTCAAAATCGTGAAGAACTTAATCTGGACAAACATTCCCTTGACAAATAATATGTAACTAAAGTGATCAACTTGGCAATATCGAAGCTATTATATGTACTGAGACCAAAAGAATATTGCAATAGTCGTAGGAGGTAGGATAGAATAAACTACCGCTTCAAGAAGACAAAAACAAACCCAAAAAACAACGTTCAGTTGAGAATATTTGAATAGAGCAACATGAACCAACCTTCATTTGGAATGGAACATCAAGACTCTTATAAGAACAGAACCAGTAATGACGTACCAGAAAGCTTGAATGAACCCAGTAAACACGAGTTGTTAGAATTATGTGAATTTAAGTGACGTAGAATGAATTACATAAGATTTACGTCATTATTTTAACTTTCATATATATTGTTACGGTTTGGCGCCTACTATGCTCGATACTACTGAACGAGCACTCGATTCGGGATGGATCCGTTGCTCCTCAATATCTGGCCTGGCGCGTGTTATAGTAGGCCGCCGTTAGAATGCGATACACCGGAAAGCGTCTTCGATTTTCGACGCAAATCGCAAAGCGTTTAGCGGTGGTTCTAGAACGTGAAAGGAGCGGTTTTGACGGTGGAGTAGTAGTGGATTTGGGAACGGGGTGAAGTTTAAATAGTAAAATAATTGTGGAATTGTAGTAGTGTTTTTGGTAGCTGAATTAATTATTGTACGGAGTGTTTTGAAGTGTAAATAAATTTATTTCTTGTTGAGTTAAATTGACTTTGTGTAAACCCACGGGAAAACCGTAACAATTAATAATAAACAGGAATTATGAAAAATAATTCAAAATGCAGCCAACATGTTAAAGAACGATCCGGAATTGATGCAAAGGATACATTTAAATTTTCTACGTCGTGTTAATCTTTGTACTTCTGTTAACGGAGGTCATTAACACTTACTAAAAGTTTATGATATGTAATTAAATGTAATTTCAAATAAACTGTTCTTGATTAAAAAAATTACAGTTAGGGTCACTTAAAACCATCAAAAGTACACTGTAAACCGCTCCCTAACGGACACTAGTTAAAAGGTGTCCAAATTCAGGTTTCGCATTTCAAAAAACCCCTGGGTACCAGATTTGAAAGTAATTCGTTACAAAACGAACATTAAATTTTAAAATATCCATTTATATTTTTTAACATCAGGAATAGGTCTTAGGATTGTGTACAGACCTTTTAGAGACACCCTGTGTACTGGGTCAAATACTATGACATTCCTGACATCAAAATAAGCCTATTTAATGCAACTTAGCTTAGTCCGAAATTACTCTCTTTTTGAGATACAGCGCGGTAAAGTTAAAAAAATAAAAATCTATTTTTTTAAATTTATCGTACATTTTGTAGCATATCTTTCAAATCTGGTAGCCAGAGGTTTTTTGAGATGCGTGTAAGTGCATTCCACGGCCTCTAAACAGTACGTGAAGTGGGTACTTCACGCCCGTTTGAACAAAAAGGTCATTTAAGTGAGATATTCCCTCAAAACTCAATAAAAAAATATCAAGAAAGTGTAATAAGGGAAAGTTGTAGAGAATTATAATCATTACAAGATTGCATCAGAACACTTTTTTCCCAAAAGGTCATTTAAGGGAGATATTCCCTCAAAACTGTTTAAAAAAAAGAAACGAGTACATAACTCGGTTATTTAAAAAAATACCAAAAAAGTATAATAAGGGAAAGTTGTAGGGATTCTAAAATTTAATTCTACAAGATAGCGTCAGAACACTTTTGCCCTAAAAGTTCACTTAAGGAAGATATTCCCTCAAAACTGTTTCAAAAAAAGTAACAAGTACATAACTCGGTTATTTAAAAAAATATCAAAAATGTGTAATAAAGGAAAATTGTAGAGAATTATATTCTTTACAAGATAGCATTAGAACACTTTTGCCCTAAAAGTTCACTTAAGGGAGATATTCCCTCAAAACTGTTTCAAAAAATAAAACGAGTAGCTACATAACTCGATATATATATAAACCATCTTTATTTCCGATGAAAAAGGCTATCGACCTACCGGTCTTTCTGCCAATGTTACAGAAACAAAACTTAATGTACTAAATATTTGTTAAAAAAAAAAAAAAAATATAATGTTTTACAAAGAAAAGGTTAAAATTAATAGTTCGTTTTTTTAGGTAAAATGTTCCAACAGAGTATATTGAGGAAAAGCGTAGCGAGATTGTCTATTTGGTCTTGTGAGGGAGATGGGGTTTATAATTGTCCAGTTGTGGGGGTTGCCTTTCCATTTTGCCTCTAGTTTCGTTAATCGTTCTGTTATTTTTGTCATTTGTGTCCGTTCGTAGAGTAGTTCGTTGGTTGGGTTATGTAGCGGGTTTTGAGGATGTCTAATCTTGGTTACTAGTCTAAGTGCAATTTGTTCTGTAGTTTGTATGTGTTTTTTTGTTTTGCTGGTCGCATTAACTCTTAGTATGTGTCCGTAGTCGAGTAGAGGTCTGCAAATAGATTTGTATATTTTAGTTGCAGTTTTTGTGCTTATACCTCTGTTCTTGTACGTCAGGGCTCTGAAATGTTTAGTTCGTTTAATAATTTCAGTTCTCACATTTTGTGCATGTTTTGTAAATTTGAGTTTTTGGTCAAGTGTTATCCCTAAGTATTTTATTTCTGGGCTTGGTGTAGTTACATTACCGTCTGTTGTTATTGTAGGAGAGTTGTCTTTTATTTTGTGATTTGGTAAGAGTAGTTGGTTTTTCGTGGGGTTTGGTGTTAATCTCCATTTGTAGAACCATTCCGTCGTGTGGTTTGTTAATGTCTGAAGCTCCTCTACAGCTTTTGCCGTAGTTTTGGCATGAACTATGAGTGCTGTATCGTCAGCATATTGTAGAATGTAGTCATGTTTGCTTATGTAGTTTTTGTCAAGTAGATTGTGGTTGTATATGTCATGACAGTAGATATTGTAGAGGAAGGGTGATAAAGGCGATCCTTGTGGTAGTCCTTGTTCAGGAATAAAAGGAAAGGAAAGGGTGTTGTCTATACGTATTTCTAATTGTCTGTTTTCCCGTAAGTTTCTAATAATGTGGATTAGGTATTTTGGAGTATTCAGTTTGTGTAGTTTGTATAGTAGTCCTTTGTGCCATACGCTGTCAAATGCTTTGTTGATGTCCATAAAGAGACATGCTGATTTCTTGTTTTCAAGATGCGTAGTTTGAATGTTGTTAGTTAGTATAAACAAGGGGTGAACAGATGAGTGCTTAGGTTTAAAACCAAATTGGTATGGCGGTATGTGTTGTCCAATTAAGTGTTGTAGTCTATTCTTTATAATATTTTCAAACATCTTGCTCAGTACAGGAAGTAGTGTAATGGGTCTAAAGTTTTGTACTTGTGTGTTGTTTAGTCCCGTTTTTGGAATGGGAATTATTATTCCCGTTTTCCAAGTGTCTGGTATTACGTTGTTTTTTATGCATCTGTTGAATAAGTTAAGTATAATTTTGTGCGTTTGTGGAGTTAAGTTTTTCAGAATTTTACTTTTTATATTGTCTTTTCCTGGAGCAGTGTTTTTCATGCGTGCAAGTGCTTCGTCGTATTCTACGTCAGTAATCAATTGGTGTTGTGTAACTCGATTATTTAAAAAAATACCAAAAAAGTGTAAAAAGGGAAAGTTGTAGAGAATTAAATTATCTATCTCTTTTGCCCTAAAAGGTCATTTAAGGGAGATATACACTCAAAACTGTTGAAAGGAATATAGTCTATACGAAGTCAGTTGAAACAACTAAAAACACCAAAATACTCGGCGTCTTTATTGAGCATGGGCGGCGTGAAAAGAAAAAAATATTGAGGGACTCTGTGCATAAATGTTTATTAATCGCATACCCCAATGCAAACTATAAACACCGGACTGCACTGCCTTTGCCACCTGTGCGGAAGATAGGATTGTCTTAAGAAAGCATACGAAGAAACTCGCCGACCAATAAGAACTGTTGGGTGACCAATTAAACGGTCTTACGATGCTTACGCCTAAGATTATTTGTGACACCTACTTTTCAAGTCCACGTTGACTCCTCGTAAATTACTACCGGGAACAATCACATACAAATTTGCTCATTTTTTCCTATGCTTTATGTGGTGTGATGATCGAACCCCGTATTTTGACCTGTCCCAACTGACTTCGTATAGACTATACATAACTTGGTTATTTCAAGAAATATAAAAAAAGTGTAACAAGGTAAAGTTGTAGGGAATTAAATTCTCAAAAAATGATACCTAGTGTACTTAGGTACCTGTTTTTTTTTAATGCATTTGGAATTCATATGTTGTCATAATGAGTAGATAATTTAGTTTGACATGATTTAACAATTAGGTTTTGCTCTTTTTAACACTAAAAATAATGTTTAAGCGTTTTCATCAAAACTCAACCTCAAATTCAAACATGTGAGTATCTGAAAAATAAATAATTAAACAAAAACATTTGATTTTTTTAAATTAATGAAAAGTACTATAAGAAACTGGCTTCAGAAGGTGCCATTGATTTTTCAAAATAATCCATGATAAAGTGGTGAAAAAAAAAAATAGAAATTTGACTTTTTCAGTTTTTGTTGGATATGTTCGGATGTAATGAACATTTTTTGAATTTTTTTAACCAAATTATTTAGCAATAAAGTGCGCAACTCTGCCTCCATTTAACTAAAGCTCTATCAACTATAGTTTCTGAGATAGCAATGCTAATGCATCATAAATAAACTGGCATAATTTTTCGATGTAGAATCAATTTTGAAATAATTTTTTGCAATCATTAAAAAACACCCTGTATAACACATATTAACTCAATGGTGACCAAATCAGTTTACTAAAGGGTATAATGTTGAATATTGTGTTAAATGTAAAAAAATAAAGAAAACAGCAATGCATTTCATTTTAACTCTTACGGAAGACCACGAAAATAATTAAAACTTCCAAGTGTAGCAACAGTTTGATTCATGATTCATTCATTGGTTTGAATAATTTTTTCAATTTATTACAGTTTTTGTTCTGGTATGATTTTTGTACCACTGGGCCACTTGCCCAAAGAATAATTGGAAATCACAGATATTTCGTATTAGGAAATGGAACGTTATAATGACGAAGATTGGCCTTTCAAGATAGTTGGCATGAGTAGGGATGAATTTGAAGAAGAAATAAATAATGCCTATATTTCTGACATACCCTCCGATCCAGAGTCCATTATAAATGATTATCTCACAGATACCATGAAATAGTAGCCCAAACTAAAAATGCTATTATTTTTAGTGAAAGTGATGACTCTGAAGATGACGTCCCTCTTTCAAGGCTTAGAGAAAAACTGAACAAACCCCGATCTGTCAAGTTTTGAACCGCCTAAATGGGGAAAATCGGAAAAACCGGAGCCACCTTTGCCCTTTACAAGTGAAGGTAGAGTTCCTGAATTCAAAAAAAAACATGAAAAACCTTATATCTTATAAACTATTCTGACAATTTTTTACCGACGATTTGATAGCTCATATAGTCTTTCAAACCAACTTATACGCAGAACAAAGGCAAATATCAGCTGGTAAGGTAAGTCAGGCAGCTGACAAATGTCTGTAGAGCATCAAATTGTTCGACTGTAGATGCCATTCGAGGGTTTTTGTCTGGACTTACTGAATCATCATTAGTCTCATTTGAAGAGTCTTCCAGAACAATTAGATCGTGTGAGGTTGCTACTTCGGGTAACTTCTGCATGTTAGGTTGACTGTGAACTGGAACCGGGTCAAAATCCCTTTGACAATCACCCAACTCCTGTTCCAACCCAAGTACACGAGATAAAACACTTTGTTTTATGTTCTGATCAATTTCGGAACTATGTATGCGTAAAAGTTGCTGACGTACGTGCTGCAACAAAGTCGTAAGTCTTTTCCCTTCATTAAGAAGATTCTTGTGATCAATATTTCGAATGTCTCTTTGAATAGTGAACAATTATGTTCGACATAAACAGAGTTCACTCTCGCTATCAAAATTTGTTCTTGATGGTGGGTCCACCTCATTATCTCGCTCCATACGCAAAACATCTCGCAACATTGCTCGTTTCTGTGCAAATGTTCCCGTTGTTGGAAGTCCTCTGATCTCAAGTTCATACTTTAAGGTCCTCATTATTTAACCGAAGGATATCCATTTTGTATTAAAGAAAACTTGCAAAGTAAATATAAATAAAAAAAACTACCCAAAAAAACAGTTCATTAACCACTCTTTATTTTCCAAAAATACATCTAACAGTAGAAATTATAGCACGTAAAACTCCAAAGTATTTAGCCAATGACAAACCCCTTTCCCTCCTAAAAAATACCCTATCTTTGCCGCCAACTACGGTTTCACTACCCTTAAAAAAAACAAAAAAAATTTTGCAACCTTCAAAAATTTTGTTAACTCAAAATTTGCAATTTTGTGTGCAGTACCAAAGGTTGATTCTAATTACAGTTGAAAATTTATTGCATATGAACAAAACTGTCCGCCCAGCCACTCACCGAGAGTGGTCGGGGTTCTTATGGTTTCTTATGAAACTACTTGAAGTGTGAAGGGTGAACGACAAGTGACAGTCGACAGATCTTGCAAGAGGTGGAAATTACCAATAAAAATAATACCAAATGAAAATAAATCTATTTCAGTGTCTTGGTTATTTCAACGACTTCATTAATTCAAAGAAAAACTACAATCTCGCAAAGGTCTAGATCAAATTGCTCTTAATCGATGTTTCAGAATTTTACAAATTTGTTCTGTGTGCTGATATAAGTTTAGAAGGTGGTTCCACCACAAATGTGGGTTTCTTAAACAATTGACAACTATGAAATGGCCCCAATTGTATGCATACAGATCGGTTTACAATATTACAAACGCATGTAGGTATTGCTAAGTGAAATTAAATGGTTATACTCAGATTAGCACAGCTCTGAGCTAGAATACTTATTGTAGGCGAAATCATTCAACTAGTCCTGAGACCCAGGTTTACAGTTAGAGAGAGAATTCCAGTCAGGTTGGGTTCCAGCAGGTGTTAACTAGAACTACACTGACCTCGTTTTACTGCCTTTTGATGTCTTTTCGATACCTGGTTCGATGGGTTGACTATATGTCTATACGACTTCTTTAAGAGGCTGCCCAGTGCAACTTGGTGAATGTTCGGTAATAGTGATAAGCAGACCCATGTGCGGTGATAGTGCCAACAGGAAAAAGCCCCAGATGTTGTCGGGCTTTTGTTCACAACGCAAAATAGGATTTAATTCCTTGTCTCAGTCAAATCCCTTACGGCAATGGAACACATCAATTTCCAATAATTTTTGAGATTAAGAACCTATTTCTAGTCTTATAAAATCCGCTTAGCGAAATAGATTTTTAGAACCAACATGTGGCATCCACAAAATCCTAAACCAAAAAAAAAGAATTCAATTCCAATCTATGTGATTCTAGAATATCTAGTCCTATGTGCAATTGGTCCAAAATAGACACATAAGTGTGCTCGCTCTGACATTGGTCTTAAATCCCAAAAATCACTACATAAATTGTCAATACTCAAATTGCACAAATCAATCAACCCATCAATAAACTGTCAATCGTCATTAAGCCATACGTCAACACGTAAACACTTGTTTGTCTCTCACCTTAGATCTGTCACCCATACTCAAAGGAAAAGTAGATTAAAAAGCGATTAAGTTATGGTTCAAATAGATCAACGGTATTTTAACTGAACTTGGTTGTGATTATGTAGAAATGTCGTTCTTCAATTCAGTTGTTCATCAGCTCTGGTAAGTGCTTAACGTTAATTGAACTACAAGGACACAACAACATAACTGTATGCATCAAAACAGGGGAAGCCAAAAAAAAACCGTAACAAATGTGAGGATTAGCAGACGGGGATGAAACGAGACGCCTCCACCATGTCACGTTAAGGGATAGCCCAGAGGGAGAAAAACTCACGTTTCCACAGGTAACCCACTTTATTTGAATAAATGAAACAACAGATCAAATCTTACCCCCAGATCGCCAAGATGGCGAAGAGCATGATGTGGGAAGATGGTCCGGGTTGAAGGGAGGTTCACGGAGGGCGACGCTTTAGCGGGGATGAATGAACCCTAGACTCGTGTCTGAGGGCATTCACCGGGCCGGTAAAGACGTTCTGTACCTAGCAAAGGGAGGTAAGTAGGTGCGGCAACTCTTGCTGCACGCCCACACTATTTCCTTTGCTAGGGCTGATACTCGGGTGTGGCACTTGGTCACCTACTGCTCCACGTTGCGTTGCACAATAGGCGTACCCAGACTAACCCAGAGATCAGTCAGTGGTCTCCCTCTGGGGAAGACCCCAGAGTTCGGTAATTTAGTCGAGCTACGGTGCATCTTTTATATTCGTCAGCGACCTCATTATGCTAACCTTGCTGACTGTGCTGGTTACTGGGTGTGCACCGTAACTACTAACACGGGTGTTACATCTCCCCCTTCCAACAAGTGTTCGCCCCGAACACTAAAAGCGAAACTTATACATAAAGTCTATAAATGCTAATTTTAACCTTAAATGCTATAGGGTGTATGAAGGTGGTGGAACGAGTCCTTTATTTCTTCACCAGATTACAATATGTTAGCTTAATATAGTCCTATTCTTAATGCCTGCGAGAGATAGGGGTGTACTTTATTTAAAACATCACAAATGTTACATTGGGTCACCTTTCAACCTTGCTGTTGCGTCTATCTTATTGCCTTCCATATTAAGCGAAATTCACATAAGTTTCTCATAGTACCCTTCTTTGGCACCATCGTCAAGTGGAAACGCTTCACCTAGGCTTCATCTCATCGTAGTGTCTTCTCTTGGCACTGTATTCTCTAAGCGGCAAACTTCATCGCTTAGCTTCATTTCTTCATACTGTGTCCTTTTGCGTGCGCCTTTATCGTACCTATCCTTGGACATGTATATTTCTTTCTAATTAACGTGAGCCCATTTGGAGATGCTTCTTCAGCTGGACTTATTAAAGACTCCGGATGCACACGGGTGTAAGTAGAACCGTCGTGGCGGGACCCATCTGAAGATGTCAGCTTCTCCAAGACCTAAGGCTAGTTCGCCTTTCAACAAGGCTGTAGCAGTTGATCGATAGACGCAACAAGATTGCCAGGCGGACTCTAAAAAAAGTAAAATAAGATTTCAATTATTGCTTTGTTTACCATTCATCTCTTAAAACATAAATAAAACCATAATGTATACCGGTACACTTTGTTGTTGTAACCTAAAATTTCGTAATTGCACGAATTTGCTAGGTCATCACATACCTACACCTACGTCAATGACCGCGATACTGGCCTAGAAACCAAGTCACTGATTGTTAAATTAAATATGTATGTACACGCTTACTTTACAAAAACCTAATTACCCATGATTATTTTATCGAATACTAATAAGATTACATGGTACGATCTTTAGGCGTCCTACAGGCCCCTCTTGACATTGCCCTACTCAGTTCAAGCAACGGTGGAGCTGCAGGCTAGCCCTTCAAAACTCTCTTGTTTTTTCATGTCGTTATGTCTCTCCTCTTTTTGTGTTATCACTTTTTCCTTTTGAGGTATCTTTCGACGTACTCCTGGTACCTTTTTGGCCCTTGTCCTAGCGTATCTTCTACACTTGTGCTTCTGTACCCTTTTTCTCTGTGCCCTTATTTAGCGAGGGTGTGTCTGCTAATGTGAGGATTAGCAGATGGGGATGAAACAAGACGCCTCCAACATGTCACGTTAAGGGGTAGCCCAGAGGGAGAAAAACTCAGGTTTCCACAAGGTAACCCACTTTATTTGAATAGATTTAAACAACAGGTACGATAATCTTACCCCCAGATCGCCAAGATGGCGAAGAGCATGATGTGAGAAGAGTGGTCCGGGTTGAAGGGAGGTTTACGGAGGGCGACGCTTTATCGGGGATGAATGAACCCTAGACTCGTGTCCGAGGGCATTCACCGGGCCGGTAAAGACGTTATGTACCTAGCAAAGAGAGGTAAGTAGGTGCGGCAACTCTTGCTGCACGCCCACACTATTTCCTTTGCTAGGGCTGATACTCGGGTTGATACTTGGTCACCTACTGCTCCACGTTGCGTTGCACATAAAGCGTACCCAGACTAACCCAGAGATCAGTCAGTGACCTCCCTCTGGGGAAGACCCCAGAGTTCGGTAATTGAGTCGAGCTACGGTGCATCTTTTATATTTGTCAGCGACCTCATTATGCTAACCTTGCTGACTGTGCTGGTTACTGGGTGTGCACCGTAACTACTAACACGGGTGTGACAATATACCAGGTGTCCAAGAGCACATAGGAGATTAACATGGGAAAATGTTTTTTATTTTTTGGCGCCTGTACGGTTCATTTAATGGAAAAACGCTTTAGATAAAAGTTGTAGAGCACATTTTCGGCTATCAACTTGTAATTTTTTCAATACCGTAGATTTGACCATTAAGACGAAAAACGGATCTAAAATTCGGAAATTTTAAATCTCCCGCCAAGCGATCGTTAAGGAAAGTTTATATCCGGCCGTGCTACCAACCTTTCAAAATCATAACAAATCGCTGTCAGTCATTCTGTAATCAAAACATTCAAAACAAGTTTATTAAGTAATAATTTTGAGTTACTACCTACATAATGCAAAGAAAATAAAAATAAATCGTGATAAAAATACCTTATCAGTAGCCACAGCCCAAAAATTTGGTAAGTTGCGTTTATAACCTCATTCAATGTCTCTACTCAACTTATTTACTTTGTAGCAAAATTCTTTAAGAAAACACTGGTTTTGCTTTATTTAATGAGGATGACCATAAGAATGATAATGAGATTTTATTGTATCCTTCTGTTTTGTAGTGTTGTCAACACACCATAGTGTTTAAGTGGTTTTATATTTAATGATGTTAATAAAAAGGCATTTTTTATAACTGATTATCAATGTTTTTTCCCTAGTTCTACAGAGTAAGGTAAGTACTGATATTTAATTAGCTCTATTAGTTAACTTGAACATCATTCACCTACAAGGATACTTGTAAAATATCTACTAACCAAAAATAGTTTATTTGCAAGTAATGTGTAACTCGATTTCACATTTGATTAGTAAAGGTATGCCCTGTGAAATGGTGTATTGAATTAGAAGCAAGTTGTTTCTCTTGTTATGAGGAAACCTCACGTTAATGAGATTTCAACATTTTTAAATTAAATTGCTCAAGGTCGTGGATTAATTGCATGAGTTCATAATTAGCTATAGATGAACACACTTGGATATTTTGCAGGAAATCAAACGAACCGTTAGTTGTATATGTACACGTATATATTACAAATAACGAAAAACTACAATATTTACAATTCACAAAATATTTATAAAATTTACAAAAGTTGCCACAAAAAAGTTGAAAACAAAAAGAAAGTTAAATTTGAAACAAAGAAAAAAAACAGGAAAAGTTTTCCCAGTGCCAAACTGTCTCTAACTGCCCTTACCAGTTCTTAAGACGATGTTTGGGTCCTGGAACCTCCAGTATCCTCTTCCCAGTAGTCAGTAGTGGCCACCGCTGATTTCCAGGTAGGAAATGGGGTCCAGAGACTGGTGACAGGTACCTAAGGCAGAAAACAGCAGAACACCAGGGAAAACGAACAAACAGCTTCAACACTTGTTCCGGCAACCAAAAAGGTGACCAGAGGTGATGACAAGTGTTGAAGTTGTTTAGAGCAAACTAATATAAGTAAAAAATAAAAATAAAATAAAATTGAATAAAACTAAATCAAGTGAGGAATTGTGGTGGTTCGACTCTGACCTTTTGAAACTCTGTGGCCGGTGATCGGCTTTTCCAACACGTGGGCTGGTCCGGAAAACTCTGGACAAAGCAGTCCCGGTCAGGCTGATTCAATCCCCGATTGAAACGTTCTTTGCTCGGGAAAACCCTCAGATCTCTGGTCAGGAAACCCTTGGATCTCTGGTCGGAAAGCCCTTGAAATTCCGGTCGGAAAGGTCTTTGAATCTCCGGCTAGAAAAGTCTCTGAATCTCCGGTTGGAAAAGTCCCTGAATCTCCGGTTGGAAAAATCTCTGAATATCCGGTTGGGCCGAACACAATGCTGTGTTGGAAAATTGGGCCGATACAAAATAATTCAAAAGAACTAACAATAAAACCAATTTACCTGTAATTCGGCCAGATGATCACGGATTAAAAATTCACACGCGCCACACCGCTCAGAAAAAAAACCAGATGTCGGCAGTTCGAGTGCTGTAGTGGTAAAGAGACCGATATCACAAAGTGGGGTGATTAAATAGGCACATGGCACCTGACACAAAGAAACACGACCACAAACCGACGCTTCCCCGACAAAAATCGAAACCAATCACGTGACTACGGCACCTGATAACTTATCAGGTCACGCACCCACATTTACAACAAAATGTGCACAAAGTGCAATTGGAGGATTTAAGCGATCGGAATCGGTCTACTAGTGTAACTAGGCCCATGTACATTAAAAACACAAATCAAACGAGTTAACGGACGAAAACTCTATTTCGTACGTAACACTCTTTAGAGACTTTCAATCACTACATTTCACCTACCTTTGCTAATTTGGAACTCCACTATTATTATCCAAAGAAACATTAGGTTAGTAAGACAAAGTTGTTTTTAGCATAGCTTGTATGGTGGAAGGTTCACCCACTCACACTCAATCTGTGGAACAATCACTGTTTATGTGGTAAGACCAGTTTTCTTTGCCACCTATTGTACCTAAGCTTTTCACTTGAAGAAAATGTATACTACTTTACCTACCGTACCTTGAACTGTGAATAAATAATTAATACAAACGTTCAGTGTACAAAGTTTTATTTGGAACAATTGAGTGTGTGGAAAAAAGAACACAATTATAATGTTAATAAACCTAGAATAGAACAGCTCATGTATATAGCTCAATTGAAAAGTTCGTTTTTTGAGAATACCTACCCATACCTGACTGATAATTTGACCGTGTAAGTCCATATTCTGTTCCTAGAAGGGATTTCTCAGAGGTTTTATAGCCAGTTTAAGATTATTCACAGTCACATCAAACTTTGAGATTTAAGTCAGATATCAACACTGAATCATTTTAAGTTTTAGTTGCAACGCTGATGAAGACCCTCGCTGATGATAGTCCATAAAGTTAAGCACATTGAAGCTAAATCACACCACTTTTGAAGGAAGTATTTGGCCCCTTTTGTTGCTGTCCCTGTACAGTAGGTATCTTATCTTCAAAAATCTGGCTTCATTGTCCACTGTTTTCATCACTTTAAATCGTTTGGTAGTGTTATGAAGAGGCTTGAGATAGGTGATTCGGTCATCCTCATTAAATAAAGCAAAACCAGTGTTTAAAATTTTTTTAAATCACTCTGAATGACATTCGCCTACTTACAGATGAAAACAAATTAACATGTCACATCTACAGGGTGAGGTGCCAATTTAATAGAACTGTAATTTTAATTTTTTAAAATATAAGAAGTCGAAATTTAATAAAATATTGTATAAAACACGTGACTTAAACCGGTTTATTCACTCGAAGAACTTAGGCCACTCGCAACGTTCGTGGACCTAATTGTTCTTTTCGTGAATAAAAAATGGTTTAAGTCCCTTGCTGTATAAATAACTATTATCACGATTTATTTTTATTTTCTTTGCATTATGTGGGTAGTAACTCAAAATTATTACTAAATATACTTGTTTTGAATGTTTTGATTACAGAATGACTGACAGCGATTTGTTGTGATTTTAAAAGGTTGGTAGCACGGCCGGATATAAACTTTCCTTAACGACCGCTTGGCGCGAGATTTCAAATTTGCGAATTTTAGATCCGTTTTGCGTCTTAATGGTCAAACCTACGGTATTGAAAAAATTTCAAGTTGATAGCCGAAAATGTGCTCTACAACTTTTATCTAAAGCGTTTTTCCATTAAATGAACCGTACAGGCGCAAAAAAATCAAAACCGTTTTCCCATGTTAATCTCCTATGTCCAGGGTGCCCTTGATCCGATATATTCGATTGAATGAATACCAGTTTCAGTTGTTTAAACCATCAAAAAAATTCTTCTACACAGCCCTGCACAAAAGTATTCATTTATTAGGGGGCAACAGATGGCGCAAATATCAAGAACGGCTGAATACCCTGCTTTAGATTCGGTAAATCCCCGACGTGACGATGTGGTTTTATTGTTTTTTTTTAATTATTATCCATTCCGTGTTTCCTTCTGTGCCTGCGTGTGTGTCCATTGAGTCTTAATTTTATTTCAATATGCCAAAATCAGCATTTAGTTTGGAAGTACTTTGAGTGCATGAATGAAAAGGAAAACACTGGAAAATGGGCCAAATGCCGAGAGTGTTTCCAAGAAATGCAGGGTATACCCTCAGGCATGGAAAAACATATTTTGAGACGCCAAAAAAAAAGCCAAGTGATGAAACAATGCCACTACATTCTGTTCCTAAAGACGATCAGCCTTATACTTCCTCACAAAGTGTCAACAGATTAGGTAATTATGGTTGTATTTGTCATTCTCTAATACCAAATAAAAAAATTGCTACCAAAAATTTATTGTTTCAGATAAGATTATTATCTGTAGTAGTACCTCAACAAACTGTCCTCAGCCAACAAAGAAACAACATGTTTTAACCTTAGCCAAAAATGCTGATGTTATTGCAACCTCGGAAGCATATGGTAAAGAATTAAACCTTCAAATAGGCAGATATTTCTATGCGACCAACACACCTTTCCTGCATGCTGACCATGTTGAGTTCAAGAAAATGATGAATTCATTACGACCCGGATATAATGGTCCTTCTTCACACCAGATTGGTGGACCTATTTTAAATAAAGTATATGAAGACGTTTTGAGTGAGTGTAGAATTAAATTACAAGGAGAAACAGTTTGTATGTCAATGGACGGATGGAGCAATATTCACAATGAGCCTTTGATCTGCTGCAGTATAATCACCCAAAATGGAGAATCATTTTTGGTGGACACTAGTGCAACGGGAGCACAATCACATAATGCAGAAAATCTTAAAACCGTGGCACTTGAGGCAATAAACAAAACAGAGAACCAATTTAATGTTAAAGTAAGAAGTTTTGTGACATGCAATACAGGAAATGTCCAAAAAATGCGCTCCGAACTAGAAAAACATATTGGTATCATACAGTATGGATGTTTAGTGCACATTTTGAATTTATTGGCAAAAGATTTAGAATTTTTTTCTGCAACTTCAAACATTTTAAAAGTTATAAAATATTTCCGAAACAAACATGTACCATCAGGATTATACAGACAAGCTGGAGGTAAAAGATTGGTTATGCCTCTAGAAATAAGGTGGAGTACAATGAACAATGCACTTAAGTCATTTTTAGACAATAAGGAAGTCATTGAAAGTGACATTATAAAAATTGTTAATGATGCCCAAGTTGCAATAAATGCGACAGATCTAGTTTCTCGCCTAGAACCTATAGCCATAGCTCTTGACAGAGTTCAAAGGGATTATACAACGATGTAGTGTGTGTAGAGGTGTGGCATAAATTAGAATTAGATCTCGCAAGTCAACCATTTTTCGTAAAAAAAAAATTTCTTTAAAAGAAGAAATATGGCCCTTGGACCCACTCATTATCTTGCAAACATTATAGAGCACCGATTTTTGGAACGACATGTAACCATCCCTCAAAAAGGGGAGGCGTTTGAGTGTTTAAATAATATTAACAGTTCCTTTGTTCCATTTGTAATGGCTCTTATATCGAAAGTTCGTCCCTTTCCGAAGTATTTCTTTGGAGATCATTTTAGGCTTACTCCACCAATAACATGGTGGAAATCGGTTCCTGTATTGGACGCAGATCGGCCTCACAAAAATACTTTTTTAGAATTGTGTGAACAGTTACACACAGCAGTAGCATATACAGCAGGAATAGAAAGAGCTTTTTCTTCTTTTGGCTTGGTTCAATCTGATTTACGAAATCGCTTAGGTAACCAAAAAGCAAATAGATTGGTTTTCATGTTCAAGTACATAAATCAAAACATTTTTGGTATAGAAATATATAAGTAGTTGTTAAAGGTTTTATGTTAAAACAAAATATAGCTTAGGTAAGCAGAAGAATGTTATTTTTTATTTTTTTATAGTTAAGAATAAAAAAATTGAAAATAATATTTATCAGATATAATCCGACATACACCCTGGACATAGGAGATTAACATGGGAAAACGGTTTTGATTTTTTTGCACCTGTACGGTTGATTTGATTGAAAAATCGTAATAATGAAAGTTAGTTAGTACCTATCACGGACTAGTTTTCTGTATTTTTTTCGGATCTCTAACTTGAGCCCTTTCGTCGTAAAACACGAACAAAAATGAGAAAATTTAAACTTTTGGCCTGCACTGTATAGGCGGTGGTCGGGCAACGGGTAAACAGGTCATTGTTGCTGGTACGCTTGCTCGACAACCGCTTATACAGTGCAGGTAAAAAGTTAAAATTTTCGCATTTTCGTTCGTGTTTTACGACGAAAGGGCTTAAGTTAGAGATCCGAAAAAAATACAGAAAATTAGTCCGTGATAGGTACTAACTAACTTTCATTATTACGATTTTTCAATCAAATCAACCGTAAATTAAAACCGTTTTCCCATGTTAATCTCCTATGTCCAGGGTGCTCTTGGACACCTGGTATATCATGTGATATGATATTTATATAAATATCATGATATTTTCAAACCCTGATGCTTCGTAATTATGAGAATTTTGAAAAATTCGATGCTCTTGTCATAGGTTATATCCCGAGACGTTTAAGTTTTATCGGGTAAACTGTGCATTGGTGATTTTTTGCAAAATTTTGCTTGGAAAATGATTGAGACTAAATAATTCGACGATAAAAACGACGGATTTTTTCCAAAGAATTATTTAGTCGAAACCATTTGCCTAAAAGAAAAATTTTGCAAAAAACCTACCAATGCACATTTTACGTGATAAAACGTGAACGCCGAGGGGTATATGTCAAGATTATTTCCCGAAAACCCACATTTTAGTTTATTAACAAGAAAACACCTCAGTTAGAACACAAATACTAAACCAAACGTGATGAAATTAATGATAGTATTGAACTCACCCCAGCAGATGACAGATTTTCGTTCAGCCATGTATATTTTTGTTTACATTTTAGATTGACAATCAGACGTCATAATATTTTAATTTTTGTAATTTTTTAATGAAAACTACGTTGTACTGATTTATTTATTGATAATATTGAAGAAAATAGCTTAAATTTTATATGTGTCTAAATCCCGTCCCGTTTAATATCAAATGTTCTTCAAAAAACGTATTCGAAAAAGGTAGGAGGTGTTTATTCACTGTTAAATTTTAGCAGCTACGGATTTATTCAGTATAAAACGGCTCTCATTGGTCAAACTAGAAAGGTTCATTGAATTTTATTGGCTGTTAGTACAATGAGGAAAATAATCACTTTTAAAGTAGAAGTCCATTGTCTCTCAGTGGAGGTGTAAGAATACAGGGTGCGGAATAACACACAGTCTTCTCCACTATAAATTTATTAACCCACCAGTTAATGGGGGCGCGCTCGACTAGTTGCGGGCATAGACATGCCCATCATCAGGAGCTAAAAGAATTAAAACGCTCTACAAAGGTGAACCCAAAAATGTGGACAATGGCGAAGGACATACCTTTAAAGCTGCTTAACCAATTAGACGCTATCTTTCTATACAGGGATAGACAGCGAGACCCATTAGTGGAAAATAATTATAGTAACATTAATGGAAGGCAACTAAACTGTAAAATGGTTGAAATAGAATTTGGAATATAAAATTAAGGTATAATATAGTTTCATTACCTCATCTTGGAGAAAAAAACACTTAACTACACTAAGTAACTTATAACATATTTAAAATTAATGAAAATTCCCATCCCGTAGGCGCGGGAGCCCCAAACGTACAGGGAAGTGCAAAAAAATTTTTCAACAATATGTTGCTGAGGGCAGAACAAGGGCAAAATGGACGAAGCAGACCAATTTATTATAAAAAGTTAATTTGAATGTGCGCATAGGGAAACCGTTAAATTTAGGAGTGGGGAGGGAGGGAGGGGGCAACAAAGGAGAATTATTGATTATTAAAATTTGAGTTTCGCAACCCACAAGACAAGGCACGCCGTGACCCGCAGAGCAAGAAACCCCCCCACCCATGTCACTCCGATCCGGTGTGTCCAACTCAGCGTTTGGCAGCTGACATTTAACAGGTGTAAAATCACCGGAATGGCTAACATGGTGGACAGAATGACGGCTGACAGAAGACGGATGGTGATTAAAGTAGGAAGGGAAGGGGGAAGTTTAGAGTGGTGTAATGAAGAAGGAAAATTACGACAATTAAAACAAGTTAAAAGAATGAAAAATAATAATTTAAAAGGTCAAGGACTTGAAAAATGCTGTAGCAGCGTGGTTAAGCTGGTCATTGAGGCAGGGGTGCTCTCCATCCTCTACCTCTCTAACCCATTTTACCTCCCACACCCACACTCCCTAAAACGTCTCCAGATTCAGTGGGATTTTCCAATGATGGTTTTGAAGATCGAATTTTTCTTTTCACCCTCGTACTCTCAATCTTTCAAATTGTACTTTTTCCCATGACGACTTAAATATCCTGAACCGTGGCTTAAAATTTAATTTTACTTTTCAACCAAGAATTTCAGACTTACATACTCTTTCTGCACATGTAGAAAATGTCATCTCCAGAGCTGTCCCTGAACCATCACAGGGTGCAGTTTGTTCTGCTTGTGCTGTTCAGTTAAACAACTTCCATCATCATCACCTGTCTTCCAACAACTCTAGACCAACGAGTGTGGGCAGGGCCTTGTCAACTTTACGTAAAAAGGTCAAAGACAACGACCTGATTGTCACTAAGGCAGATAAAGGTAACTGCGTGGTAGTTCTAAACAGAGCCCAGTAACTAATATCCCAGTTAGACCCGTTGTTTCCTTCTGTGGTTCTCCCTGTCACCATCTCTCCTCTTGGTTGAATGACACCATACTACAAATCACTAAATTTAAAAGTAAATATTCAATTAAAAACTCAGTTGAATTGTGCTCAGAACTCAAGGATATTGTTATCCCTCAATCTGCTGTTATGGTTTCGTTCGACGTTTGTAACTTATTTCCTAGTATCCCACCTTCCGATTGTATTACCTTTGTCCAAGAGCTGCTCTCCAGTTCCGAAACTATTGATCCTTTTCAAGTTGAGGACTTGTTATCTTTGGTTTCCTTAGTACTTGACCAGAACTTTTTCCAATTTAGTGGTAATTTCTATTCCCAGATCAAAGGTTAGGCAATGGGTTCTTGCCTTTCGCCACTCCTGGCTGAAATCTTTATGGCTAAGATTGAAAATTCATTGGAGTCTTACCATTCAATTCATAAAGTCCTCTTTTTTAAACGCTACGTGGATGACATTTTTTGCATCTTCGACGGCACCGCTAGGGACTTGGACGACTTTTTTACATTAATCAACTCCCTACACGAGTCTATAACCTTCACCATGGAATTAAAGTCCCAAAATTCCCTCCCCTTCCTTGACATACTCTGCACTAGACTTGACAATCACATTGACTTGTCCATTTACCATAAACCTACCAGCACTGATTCCATTATTCCTTTTGATTCCAACCATCCCTTTAATCAAAAAATTGCCGCCCTTAACTGCTTCTTCACCCGCCTGTACAACATCCCAATGTCTCAAGCCAATTTCAATAATGAACTATCCTGGATTAGAACTGTGGCCGTCAATTTCCCCCCTCCATAATCAATAAAACTTATTTCAACCATTTTAGAAAATTTATTAACAAAAATCTAATAGTACAAGAGGACAAAATAACCTCAAAATTCTTCTCTATCCCTTTCCTTGGTGGCATTTCCCTACAATTGAGGAATCTCTTTAGCCTACACAATGTCAACATTTGTTTCAAAGTCTCTCACACTTCCAGTCGATTCCTGTGCAACTCTAAAGACCCCACCCCCTCTTTTTAACAGATCCGGAGTGTATCAGTTAACTTGCTGTACTCCAAACTGCAATTCTCGTTACGTTGGCCAGACTGGTAGAAAATTCTCCACTAGAATCCATGAACACCTTAGAGAGTATGATAAGTTCCATAAAAAAACCTACTTTGGACGCCACCAACATGAGATCTAATTTTGCCCGCCACCTTCACTTCAACAACCATACCTTCACTACCGAAGAGGGCTTTAAATCCTTGCATTTTTGTGATAAGGGCAATCTTATGAGTCTGTTGGAGGTGTTGGAGATTGGCAGAGCAATAGAGGATGGAGAGCACCCCTGCCTCAATGACCAGCGTAACCACGCTGCTACAGCATTTTTCAAGTCCTTGACCTTTTAAATTATTATTTTTCATTCTTTTAACTTGTTTTAATTGTCGTATTTTTCCTTCTTCATTACACCACTCTAAACTTCCCCCTCCCCTTCCTACTTTAATCACCATCCGTCTTCTGTCAGCCGTCATTCTGTCCACCATGTTAGCCATTCCGGTGATTTTACACCTGTTAAGTGTCAGCTGCCAAACGCTGAGTTGGACACACCGGATCGGAGTGACACGAGTGGGGGGGTTTCTTGCTCTGCGGGTCACGGCGTGCCTTGTCTTGTGGGTTGCGGAACTCAATTTTTAATAATCAATAATTCTTCTTTGTTGCCCCCTCCCTCCCTCCCCACTTTTTTGTTTCCCTATGCGCACATTTAAATTAACTTTTTATAATAAATTGGTCTGCTTCGTCCATTTTGCCTTTGTTCTGCCTTCAGCAACATATAGTTGAAAAATTTTTTGCACTCCCCTGTACGTTTGGGGCTCCCGCGCCTACGGGATGGAGTCCCCCTGCCCTGTGGGCTAATTTTCATTCATTTTAAATATGTTATAAGTTACTTAGTGTAGTTAAGTGTTTTTTTCTCCAAGATGAGGTAATGAAACTATATTATACCTTAATTTTATATTCCAAATTCTATTTCAACCATTTTACAGTTTAGTTGCCTTCCATTAATGTTACTATAATTATTTTCCACTAATGGGTCTCGCTGTCTATCCCTGTATAGAAAGATAGCGTCTAATTTGTTAAGCCGCTTTAAAGGTATGTCCTTCGCCATTGTCCACATTTTAATTCTTTTAGCTCCTGATGATGGGCATGTCTATGCCCGAAACTAGTCGAGCGCGCCCCCATTAACTGGTGGGTTAATAAATTTATAGTGGAGAAGACTGTGTGTTATTCCGCACCCTGTAAAATAATCACTGTTAAATTTTAGCAGCTACGGATTTATTCAGTATAAAACGGCTCTCAGTGGTCAAACTAGAAAGGTTCATTGAATTTTATTGGCTGTTAGTACAATGAGGGAAATAATCTGTTTTATTGAATGCAATGAAAACGTTGATGAGGCTTCTAGGGTATATTCTAACAGGTAAAATATGCTTTTTGTTACGTGACTATGTGCCTTTATTTTTCCGTTTAATAATGTTAGTTACGCACACAATTTGTTATATACAAATAAGGAGATTTGTATATATTTTGTATATATGCTCGTCTTAATTTATTAGATACCCGGATAGAAACCTGCCGGACAAGAGGACATTCTTGAGGCTAAAGTATTCTTTGATAACTTACGGATCTTTTAAAAAGCCACGACCAAAATCATATAATAAAGAAAATATATTCAGTTATTAAATCTAACCTACTAAATCTAACCTGTTCTTAAACTAATGTACAGTATATTTATTCTGTATAAAATCCTAAACAGGAAACTTCAACGACAAGTGCAAATAAAATCTTTTTGAGAAACACCACTAAATAGCCGCAAAATTATAAAGAGCAAAGTAAATAAAAAGCACTGGTTTGAGTTTCTTCAAATCACGAGTAAAAGATCAAAGTTAGTTCCAATCAAAATTTAACATTTGACTTAGACAAAGTCATTAGAAATTACGGATCAACCACACAAAAGTTAATTATGACAATGGTTGTCTCACCAAATTCCAGCTTGAGTAGGTACTTTGTGTGTCGTTGTTTGTTTGAGTTTCATCACCCGGTTTTTAGTGTTTTTCTATCCAACTTATACTGAAGACTTTTGTTTGGGAGTACTGGACAAATACCTCAATATTTTACCAGTCACAGCAGGGTCCTACAGTATGACGAGAGCGTGATGTTTGAGCGTCAATGCTTCCAATCTTCTTATAGAAAATTCCAACTAAGTCACCCAGTGATATGGGAAAAATCACTAAAACAGCAATGTAAAGCGGGGGTTTTTTACTATGCGATTCAACTGGCCTTTAGTGACAGGTACCAACAGAGTTAGGCATCAGCTGATTGATGATAAAAATGGGGTTAGTGACTTTAAACTGAGAGAGACACGCAACGTTTCGTTGCGGGAATCTTTGAGAGGTTTTTGTCTCGATGCGACACCTTCGATGAGATCTATACGAAACGAATCATCACAATCAGAAACGAGGGGCCTCGAAGGGGAACCACACTTCGGCTGGTCAAAGAGTTGGGGTAGAAAAAGAAGCAAGCTTTTGAGAGTGACGAATCAATCGGGACACAATACGACTATGACTTCACGTTTAAGGCGAATGGGAACTGTGGAACGACGTTATGTCGTTTAAGAGGGGATTTGTAAGACGGCGCGACGAATATCTATCGAAGCTGCAACCTTAACAATGTCTGGGGTGACAACAATGTTAAGACAACAATGTCAGGGATGTAGGCTATTAATAATTATTTTTGCCGACCCGAAACGCAGGTTTAGCAGGGTCGTATTTAATTAATTTGTTCGAAAGGGATTTCGAACAGATGTAATAATTTCTGTTAAACGTGGTACCAATTGCATATTTTCAATAGATGGTTAGTTAAGTATTGACTTAACTAACCATAACAAACAAATATTGATTTGTGAAGAAACAAAAAATTTTTCTTGAGTGTTCAGCATTTAGAGATGTTAAGCCTTTTATAACATATCCTACTGGTTAAGGAAAATTTATATCCGGCCGTGCTACCAACCTTTCAAAATCATAACAAATCGTCGTCAGTCATTCTGTAATCAAAACATTCAAAACAAGTTTATTTAGTAATAATTTTGAGTTACTACCCACATAATGCAAATAAAATAAAAATAAATCGTGATAAAAATACCTTATCAGTAGCCACAGCCCAAAAATCTGGTAAGTTGCATTTATAACCTCAATCAATGTCTCTACTCAACTTATTTACTTTGTAGCAAAGTTCTTTAAGAAAACACTGGTTTTGCTTGCAAATATTTAATGAGGACGACCGAATCACCTATCTCAAGCCTCTTCATAACACTACCAAACGATTTAAAGTGATGAAAACAGTGGACAAGGAAGCCAGATCTTTGAAGATAAGTTTATTTGACAATACACAATTTATACATTTAACCCAGTTTGATACACACTCCTGCGCATTATGGTTTCCAGTACATTTACCACATATTATTTTGTCTTTACAATCTTTTTGAAAATTACCATATTTATTACAATTATAGCACCTAATAATACCGTAGTCATTATATACAAAACATCTATTCCAACCTAAATTCAATTTTTGCTTATTTATAATAAAGTTATAAGGCAAAAAGAAGTAGTAGTCCATATTCTTTCAGTGGAGTTGTACAAGTACAAAAGGAAGGGAATTCTTGGTGTTTTCTTTGTTTGTGTGTGATTTCTGTTTGAAAATTATTTCTAAATTATTATTAAAACTTATTATTAACATTATGCCGCGTCAGTGTTACGTGTGTCAGATCAGATTTAGTACGGCACAAGTAAGTTCAAATTGTAAACAAAAAACAGTGGCTGCGAAATTAAATATTTGTTTAGTTACTTTTTTTTTCTTTTTGATCTGCTTGGTTTTTGCTAATTAATGAACTTATGGAACATTACATAGCAGTAATATTTATAGGAATTCAGAAGCAAGTAGTCCATACAAAAATACAGTACTTATTAGTCTTATTACTGCCTGGATATTACAAATTTAAAAAATGAACTATAACTGACTTGTATCCCGTGTTCTTTATAAGCAAATACATTGTTATAAGCAGTTAATAAAGAGATGCATTGGCCTTTAAGGATGATTTTTGAATACTAGGAAAAAGGTTTATTTTAACTAAAAGTTTACTATAACTGAGTTCATTGTAAAAAGACCTCGGACTTTACTGTGTATTGTTCTGAAATGTTCCTGGGAGTGAGATCAGTCAGTAAACGTAAATTATGCTAAAGTTATTAGCCATTAAAAGGTATGTAAGTGGCATATTGTCACGTTTAATTTATGAGCCCTTCTGGGTTCACCAATTAAACTGACTCACGACGTTAAACGTCGCGCCGGGATCTCAGTTTTAAGGATGGAATCAAACACTGAGGTTTCTGTTGAACACTTAAATCTATTAACCAAACATTTATAAATGGATCGGTACAATACAGTCGTAAACACACTAAAAGTTGACAATTTAACAATTGTACTTACATAGATTCATAAGCTAAGGGCATTTTCTGGCGGCTGGCTTGGTCACTTTCACGTTGGAACAACTTTGGAGAATGGACTACTTAACTTGATCTTCTTGACCGAGGAGAGTCGACATCTCGACTTCCTGGTTCAGCTGGTCGCACTACTGTCGATTGGTTCACACTCCTCCTATACTGCTGAAATCGACGTGTTTTATACCCGATTGGCTGACGTAGTTTGTTATTGTTCGTCGCCTATTTTTCATATTCCTGCAAAGCAGGTGGTGGTGACTCATCACTGATATGGTGCACCCGGTGCATGATACATTCGGTGCATCATGGTGCAACCTTGCCTCGTGCGCTTAATATTTCGCAATCCTCGAATATTCTTATGTTTTTAAGTCAGTAAGTCCATCTCTTGAATTAATGGATTTTCCATTCGTGACAATATCAACATTGATCTAAAAAATTAAAAGTGAAGTTCTATATTCCAATGTGATAAAAATTTCTCTATACCTACACCTAAGTCAGGGTTATACTAATTATCACAACCTTTTCAGGTTTCCTGCCAATGGTGATAGGAGGAAGACTTGGTGTGCTGCATTGGCAATAGATCCTACTTCACCAGTGATGCCCAAATTTGCATTACTATATTCAAACCATTTTGATGAGTCCAGTTATTTTTATAAAAGGGATGGGAAAAAATACCTTTATCCAGATGCTGTACCAAAAGTTGTTGAAGCTGTTTCTGTGTTATCCAGGTAGTTCAGATTTAAAAGTTTTTCTTAAGTAGAAAAGTGTTATTATAAGATATTGCTTTCAGCATATCAAGCGCAAGCGCCCAACAGGAGTCCCAACAAGTTTTGGAAATTGCTGAAGAAAATGGCTTAAGTGGAGTTGACAGGTATATAAATAAATCACCATATTGCTCTAGTGATGGTTTTATTATAATTGTAGAATTTACACGTTAAGAAAAGGGTGTTAAAAAAAATTCTGCTGGTGAACCACAAATTGTTTATTGCCAAGACAGCTTTGTTCGGGTTTTTAATTCTGAACTGTTTCGAATATGGGTTTGGACCATTTGCACAATAACTTGTAGATAGTGCTGTAAATGAGTACACAGCAACACTTATCCCATCCATGCAGATGGCCCAAATTTTGTCGCCCAATTTTGTCGCAGATTCCAACATTTACATTCACCATACCTATCGTACTATACACTGAATAATCGTTTATGTCAGCAAGTCTGGTAGGAATCTGGGTCAATCGACGAGTATTTATTCCGCAAGGCTGGCCATCTAAAATCACTGGTCTCCGGGTTGGTCGGCGAGCAACATTCCCTAACTTGAAGTGGTGGGTCGGCTCGAAAAAGAGACGGGTTCTCTCGCAACTTGAAGTGACCGTTAGAACCCTTAACCCTATCAGTTGACTACTTGGTCCTTTGGTCACACCGTACAAGAACACCTTGCGTGCCCCCCGTTACGGTGTAGCTGAAGGGCTGAACTAGACTCACCCTCCCCGTACTTTCATGAAGACGTCCGTGATTACGGCATTAGTGGCCCTACTATTCTGGGGGCATTCCTGTGACCTGAGTTGTTTCTCTACCATCCCTCACTACGCACCCCTAAACGTGAAATGGTGGAGGCGCCGGGACAGTCGCAATAAGTCCGCAGCAGCACGCATAGTCAAATGTTCAGTAGTGTCCTAATACACATTGAATTAATATCGTCAGATTATATTAAAGTTATTATAAAAAGAGCAATACAAGGAGAAGTGTTGTGACATAATTTCTGCCATTATAAGTCACAACACCATATAAAACAACAACATATATAAGTCACATGCCATTATAAGTCATGCCCAGTTAGAGTTTAATCTAACTATTCTCTATATTCTCGTATTCTTATAAAATCTTGTTATTTATAGACAAATTCCAGATTACTAATTTCGAAATCAATAAGGTTATTTATAATAATCATTCTAGAAGAGTTAATTTCATTTGAATTAACAGACCAGATTCAAATAAGACATATCTTTAATAAGGCAATAGAGATATATAACAATTATAATGGCAGCACAGTCTACTACAATGCAATCTGCCCTTCAAACATTGGGTCTTAATCCTGCAGATAATGACAACACTATTAATTACACCACTGCTGGACAGACCCCTGCTTCGTTATTATCCCATACTGTGAAAAGGGACTATATTATCCTAGGAGTTACTCCTGAGGAATTTATTGACAAGCATCGGTCTGCAGCATTTGATTTTGACAACATAAGACGTCGCTTTGGCCAAATATGTGAAAACTTTGAAGAGGCTATGGAAAAGAAATCTAAGGCAGTCGAGTTCTGCTCGAAGATGATTTACGAAGTAGGACCAGAGGCCAGACAAGTCCGCAAAAAGACGGGGACAATCGAGGGGCAAAAAAGATGGGGACATGGAGGTTTATGTTCCTCTATAATAAAAAAAAAAATTACAGACTAAGGTGGCTTTTGTAAGCACCTATAAGGCTGATGAAGCCCAATACAAAATATAGGTGGAGCAGACTAAACTCACTCTATCAGTCAAGACAGCTAGCTTGCTAGCTATTATTATACTCAACAGATTGAATGAAATCTGCATGACTAAGGAGCCCTCAGTGATCCTTTTCAGTCCTTTGGCAGGGTCAGTGTTCTCAAAGGATGATGTCAATAAAATTGCTGAGGCAATTGTAGCAACATAACTTAACAACACTTAAAGTTGTCCAAGTCATCAATGCTAGCTGCCAAAGTGGTGGCCATTATTACTGTTGCAGCAGTGGCATCAATAGTAGCCACAAGAGGGGTAAAGGACCAAAAAATGAAGGATGCCATTATTGGTAAAACTGTGAAAAAGTACCTAAATGCTAAGAAGGCTTTTACTCCCAGATTGTATGAGGTCTATGCAGAATTTGGCCATGGTGGTGTGCCAAGCAATTTGTCACCTGCCAATTTGATCAAACTTTTTGAAGACATCCAAAAAGTTACCCCAATACAAGCTGTCATTGCTTCAAGAGCCACCACAGTTAGAACTCAGGTTTTAGAACCACAGAAGATAGAATTCACATGGTAGAACAATTCATCAAAAGGGAACAGAAAAGGGAGCAAATGGACAAGGAATTTTCGACAGAGCTTTTACAGGCTAATATGCAGGCCAACTTGAGGACGGCTACAAGAATCATCCTGGTAGTCAGGAGGATGCGTAGCCAAATGGCCATACAAGAATGTAGACAGAAACAGATATATCTATCTTTAATCCAGCCAGAGACATTGAAAAGTGATCTAATAAATATTACGGATGAAATAAGGAAAAGTGAATATGAATTAGCTATACCGGTATCCGAACTGGCCTCTTACTTCCGCATACCTATAAGCGACTGTACTTTTTCCGAGGGACAGCTGATAGTACACATCAATGTACCAACTGTAACCAGGAATAACGATTGGCAGCTGTTTCAGCTCCTCACAAACCCATTTGCATGGCAGTGTCAGACATGCACAATAAAACACGCGCCGCTTATGATGGCAGTAGCAACAAATCAGGGTAGGACAATCCTAAAAGAAATAACAGGTTTAGCACTGCACGAATGCAAGCCACATCAAGATCGACTGTGTTACCTACCTAGGTTCTCAGGAGATCAAACACAGGGGCCTTCATGTGCACGTAAGCTATTCCATGGAGCAACGGTGGAGGACATAGCAGAACACTGCCCCATGCATTGTCATCAGTCAAACTTGATAATCATTTCCGAAACAAGCTCAGAAGAGTTCCTGATCACTCACCCTAGAGCCAATACATCAGTCTCATGCCCAAAAGATACAACTACCCTTGGAGAACAACTGTTAAATCTGCCTGGGTCATTAAAAATAAACTTACCCTGCTAATGCCAATTGATAGTAGAGAAGGATGTAGTAATACAGAAGAGGTTTCCATGCAGAAACGAGGACGCCTAAGTATCTATACGTCACATACTGCCAGCAGCCTGGACTAACCTAAAAACATTTGTGCTAAAACCATCTAATGAGCAAGCCTTTTTACCCACCTTTCACAACCTATCAGAATGCCTCAACAGCAATTGGACCACCAATTTGCCACATTTTAACCTTACCTCCGAAAGGGACATTGTGCAAAATTTAGACGAAGCGTGGGAAAAAACGCGACACCCCCTGCACGTGGCTATCCAACAGGGTAACCATACTTTCATGTTCACATGGAATGTAATACTGTCAATAGCTGTAATATACCTACTATTAAGGAGACCAGCCATGATAGCTGTTGTACAAGCCGCTCACGTAGGGGCACTCTCCCCTCAGGCACCAAACGTAGATTCAGGGGATAATTAACTATGGTACGCTTCATGGCTAATCAGTGGTATAGTGATAGGAATCATATTATACAGTCTGATCAAACATTACTTTACCTCCAGAACACTCAAAGCACCTCATCGAGACACCGAAACAGAGGGATTAAGGCAAAACAACCCCCAAGCGGCAGGCGTGGCATCAGAAAATTACCATCGAAACTCAAGGAACTTAGTGGTAAAAGTCGACGAGTCATCAGATTTAGGAAAGGCTTTAACCGAAGGCGTGGTCTATTAACTGGAACGACACCTGTCAGAAAATACGCGCCCTCTAGACGGGCAATAGACCATGGAACCATTTTACATGAAGCAAATGACATACACTAGATAGAATACTGTTTTTTATTTTTTTTTAAATTAATATCTATTATAGGCTAGTAATACACATGGACAACGGGGCGGCGAAGTCGAGGAGTAAAAGTAAGCAGGAAAAGCTGCCCACAAAAGGGCCCCTCCCGCAGGGTCACATGACCGGTCGGCAGACTGGGAGGCCAATCCCCCGGAGCAACCCGGACAACATAAACCTCCACGGTGAAGCGCTGAAAGACAAATTCAACATCAGACTCAAAAAGAGAAAACGCTAGCAACCAACAGACCCTAGGCAAGTCCGGACGAACTTTCTGTAACAGGGAATTCACCCGACCCTTAACACGGCGTGGACTGCTGGGGAACCCTTGATAAGCTAGGAATAGAAGAAAAAGAAGATGAACACATAAGAGTAGGAAATTTGAAAAACTTACTGGCAGACTGCATTTTCGCATGTAGTACTCCTCGACGAACCAAATAAATATACGTAGGACGTAGCATAATAGGTAAAATAGGTGCACAATAGAAAGTAGGGTGCAAGCTAAGGGAAATTATATTTTAGTTGCATTTATTATTATTGTTTAAACATTACGAAATATGACAAAAATTCATTCTGCAGGCAGGCATAAAACCACACTGTACCACAAGCGCCTCTAGCAGCATAAACAAGGACTCTCCGGGAAACAACACAGCAAACTACCCGAGCATAGCTGGTAACTTCATGCAAATGAGCAGGCGAACCGTAAGATGGCAGGGTACCACCACCTGCGAACTGAGTAACAGGTACCCTAACTTGAAGTGGTGGGTCGGCTCGCTACCCTCTTAGGATCCCAGGCTGAAAAGAGAAGGGTTCTCTCGCAACTTGACTTAACCCTATCAGTTGACTACTTGGTCCTTTGGTCACACCGTACAAGAACACTTTGCGTGCCCCCCTTTACGGTGTAGCTGAAGGGCTGAACTAGACTCACCCTCCCCGTACTTTCATGAAGACGTCCGTGATTACGGCATTACCCTACTATTCTGGGGGCATTCCTGTGACCTGAGTTGTTTCTCTACCATCCCTCACTACGCACCCCTAAACGTGACAATATACATGTTGACCTTAAATTAAAAGGTACATCATTTAATATGATCAAGATGTAGGTTGATGCACTTCAACTGTTAAGTGACTTCTTTCATGGGTTACCTACTTGACCAGAATTTTTTTTTAACGCCATTAATTGTCAATACTTATTCAATAGTTTTTTGTAATTAACTTTAGCCTCCCAAAAGACAACCAAGATGATGAAAATATTGATGTGCTTTTACAATGTACTGTGGAAAATAAATGGTATAATATTTCATAATATTTTCTAAAACTTAATTAAAGGTTTTCTTAAATTTGATTTAGCCACACTTTTGAAATTTTAAAACCAGAAATGGAACTCCAGCCTGTGCCTCAAGCTGGGCCATCACAGGCAGTCAGCTCATCTTCAACAACAAATACAGCATCAAGTACAAGAAGACAAATAGTTGCCGAACTGAAAAAAAATCCAGCTAATCTCTGAAACTGCTTCAAACTCAACCCAAAAGGTAAAGGTAATATTTCAATTTTCAATAATTTTTAATAAGCATTCAATTCATCAAGCATTTTTGTTTCTATTAAATATAAGATAGAAACAAGTGTGTCACATGATATATTGTCATATAATTTTGACTATTATTTACAGTAGAGTAAGTATCGGTGTACTACAATTAATATGTTTTAATTTACTTCCAGGAAAAAAGCATATATTGGAGAATTATCGAGTGATGATTTTGCAATTCTAAGGAAAATAATAAGAAACTTAGCAAATGTCAAAGCTGCATTTAGGCAAAAAAATCGTAAAATCAAGACAATGCAAAGTCATATTCTACGTTTAAAAAAATCCGGAAAGAATTTGAAAGGACTGCTGGACTATTTCAAACAAAAGTCATTTTAAAATGATAATTCTGCATCGTTTGTTAAGGTATTTAGTTAAGTTAACTACACAATAAATTATTAAGCATATTTTTCTATTTAGGCATCTCTCGACGGTCCTGCCGCAAGACTCTTTGAGCGAATGTTAAAGGGTGCAACTTCAGAAAAATATAAAGAGCTTTTGCGTTGAGTTTAGCATTTTTTTCACCAAGGGCTTACGAATTAGTTCGAGCGACTTTTAAAAATTGCTTACCACATCTCTGCACTATATCTAGATGTTATACATCCATTGACGGACGCCCTGGATTGACAAAAGAATCCTTACTAGCATTAAAATATAGAGTGTCCATCAGTGAGGGCCCATTATTATTTAACCTTGTCATGGATGAAATGGCCATCAGCGAGTTGTGTTGTGAAATGGATGCAAATAGCATTTTGTCCTGACTGCCTGTGTGAACCGGTGGGAGTTGTCAAGGGCTGTAGTGCAAAATTAGGGGTCACCCTGACCAGGGCGAATGTAGCCCGGTCAATTTTAATTTTTTTTTAAGTAATGTAATTTAATGTAGTGTCAATTTATTTTTTCTTTTTTCTCCTCATAATAGGTTTATTAACTCTAAAATGTTTCACATAAATTCTTAATGTAAATTCAAACTGGGTCTTACTGTCTCTCCCCATCTAGAAAGACAGTCGGCGGTGTTTACCAAACCTAAGCCTCTGAAGATGAGCATCTATATGCTCGAAACATGTCAAGCATTTTGACCTTCACCTCATTTTGAGGGTTTAATAAATATAGTGTGGAGAAGGTTGCGTGTTTTTTCACCACTTTTGTGTAGAAAGGTGCACTTTATAAAATAACATAATTATAATAATATTGGTTTTAGTGCTGCGATAGGGTATGTGCAAATAAAGCGGGAAGCTAACATATGTACAGTCAAAGAAAAAATATGTCCAGAGCACAAAGTAAGAGGGAAATCTTACAGTCAAACCATCACTCTGGATGAGCAAGCAGAAAAAGTTGTGCTTTGTCATGACTGTGCTTTATCAAGTATTTACTTACAATTTAATTTTGTTTATTAGGAGGCTGTAAACATATGATTGCTTTCCTAATGTGGCTGCACCGACGAAGTGAAGAATCATCACCAACAGAAGTAAAATGTTACTGGAAAAAATCAACATTGGCCTCTGTTGGATCAAGCATTAAATTCATCACACTTGATGATTTTGGTGCCTCAGCTGGACAAGTAAATCCAAAATCAAATCCTGATGAGTTCTTGTCTTCAGTTATTCAGAAGGCTAAGGAAACAGGGTCTCAAATGCAGCTGCTCAAATACTACTCAGAAGAACCAACTGAAAAGCAACTTAGTATCCATAAATTGGTGGTACTTTTTTTACAGAAAAGTGGTAATAATGATGCAGATGCATTTTGCAACTTTGCAAGTACACAAATGTCAATTGATGTATGCCAAAAAGCAGTCAGATTCAAAGTTGTGGCATGACTTAAGATATGCTCGAGTTACTGCGTCAAAAATCTATGAATTTGCACAATGCAAAACAGTCCCTGGTTCACTTATAGAATCTGTAACTGGTGGAATTAAAAGTTAAGAGACCAATGCTATGAAAAGAGGAAAACTATTGGAAAAGAAAGTTTTGCAGACAGTTGAGAAACTAACAAAAATCAACTTTAAAGCAACAGGCTTGCTAATAACACCAGGACATCCACTTTTAGGGGCATCACCAGATGGAATTTCTGAACAATATGTGTTGGAAATAAAGGGTCCTTCAAAAGAAAAAACAGTGTGTACATTAAGAATAGAGAAATTGTGAATAAATGTAAAGCACAAATACAGTTGTAAATGCACCTTTTTGGAAAACAAAAAGGTATCTTTTTTGTTGCAGACCCATTTTTTGAAACTAATGGAAAAGTGAGTTTGTGGTACGTGGACTATGATCAAGAATTCACTGAAAATATAATAGACGCAGCAGAATCATTTTGGAAAGAGAATGTGTTTCCCTTTTTACTTAGTAGTTTTAAAAAACATTAGCTGGTTAGTTTTGTTGACTTTAGAGTATGATGTATATGTATACATGTTATATCATGGTCACCCACCAGAGACGGACACTGACCCATAGGATTGCCAAGTCAGCTAAACAGAAGTCGTGTTCCAATTACAAAACCATAGCTATAGTAAATTTGTGCAATCAAGCTGTGTCAGCATAGGCTAATATTATAAATTAGAGGTGTAATGTAAAAATCGCGTCTATTAATATTAAACTTTTGCATAAGTAGTTAATAGTACCAGTATTTTATTATTCCAATATAATTAAGTGATTTCTTGAAATAAATAATTTTTAAAAAAGTGCTTCATAAGAAGAAGAACCCAACAAATTGGCGCAGTTAGCGCACTGACCATTCGTGACGAATTAACAAAATTCACTCAAGCTTATCCTCTATCTGATAAGAAAGCTTCAAATGTTGCGAATACTTTATTAGTATTTTTCCAACACTAGGGAACTCCTTTAAGAATACATTGCGATCGTGGCAGAGAATTTGATAACGTCCTCTTAAAAGACCTTTGCCGTCTTTTTGAAATAAAATTAACTTTTTCAAGCGTTAGTCATCCTCAATCTAACGGTTCGTTAGAAAGATTTCATGCTACATTAAATGAAATGATAAATATCCACAAAACAGAACATCCCGATGAACATGCTTTTAATATTCTTCCATATGCTGTAATTTCTTATAACAACACAAAAATACGGTTAAAAATTATATACCAGGTGTCCAAGAGCACCCTGGACATACCCAATGAGCACGTACTAAAGTACTTTTTACATCGATACGTCCGGGACGAAAAGTGTACGTACCATGCACATAAATATTTGTACGTTGTGTGTACGTACATTTTTGATCGGAATTTAGAGTTAAATGTTTCGTCCCATTAAGAAGTATAGTTGACATTTTAGCAGATTCTCTACCTATTTCAAAACGTTCGAGACATGCGTTTCTAGCAAAATGAAAATACTTTTGGTAAATTCTCGATTATTATGAAAGTTTGAAAGCATTTGCTACGTTACGTTTCCGTTTAATTGCCTTTTTTCTGTGTTTTCTGGCGTTTCAAGATAGGAAATACGCCATCTGGTGATCAATTTTGGAAATAGGTTCGGGCAACCTAGCCGCCATTACTTCGTTTGTTTACATTTGATTTTAATTGCAAATTCAGTACTAGTGTCAAAATTTGCTGGTGTTTTTCGCCGTTAAATGTAGCTGCTGTACTGTATGTTATGAAGAAATGAGAAGTGACTTTGAGTTTTAGTTTCTGTTGTGTCCCTCAGTGTCGTTCTTGGCCTAAAAAAGATTCAGAACGGAAACTTAGTTTTCATCATATTTCCAAGCCACATTCATGTAAAATGTTCCTCTAAACCAAATTATGAACGGTTTTAGTGGTTTGATGAAAAGCCTGGAATATCAGATAAAAAAATTGAATAAAATTGTTGTCAAAATAAACAGATCAACATAAACCAAAAATGTTAGGAACCTTAGGAACGGGTTGCCCGTTTTTAGTTTTAAATACGCTACGATCTTATATTTGTGACATATGACATGTGAATTGACATGTACAATGACATTTCACAGAAGGGAACCGAAAAAGTGTGACTAGTGGGAGTGAATCCGTTGGTAAAACGCGGGAAGTGGCAATAATAAAATCACGAATAGGATAGGAAAACGGCTTTATTGTGAGCAGGTGCTTCTATAAGTGATGTATGCCCTAAAAACTAATCTGAACCTTCAAAGAAATAGTTGCAAAGGTAAGTTATCATGTCCAAAGTTTTGCTTATTTTTTTTCATAGTTTTGCTTTTATAGAGTTGTTTCATCGAAGTTTGTACTCGAAAATTATGTCTCAACGCGCCAGTCTAAAACGACATTACAAAAGTGCGTCAAGAGAATATCAGAAATTTAAAACACAGTGTAACGAAGTTACTATTTTTCTATTGAATTTGTTTAAATGCGCGTGACCTTCACTGCTTGGTGATAGACCGCGGCCGTCGTGGCGTCGATTTTGTCGGGACCGTCCGGAGCCGTTCGAAATGGTTCGGTGGGCGCTGGGACTGGGTACCGCCACTAACAGCCCCCACCGTGGGTTTTGTGTATAAAAGAAGGTCCCGCACCGGAAAACGGGGACTCTTCGATCATCAAAAGATCGAAACCAGCCAGCCTAGCCGTTCCGTACCGTTGATAACTCTTATCTCCGCGTATCTGTAAGTAGAAAAATAGGCACATACCGACCGTCCGGTATTTGTTCTGTTTGCTGTTTTAAACCCGTACCGTTAACTGTAGTTATTTTAACAAACTGTAAATTGGGGTCTTTTCAGTATTTTTCCGGGTATTTCCGTTTGGGTAAAACCCCACGANGTGCNACNNTTNCNTCTCNACCGGACGTCTNNCNATCANGCTNCAAGCCAAGNCTAAANAANNGATATAGANANGNNTNCTNCNTGNACGCGTANGGCGGAGGCGAANAGTACNCTAGCCGTTTCTTGANTNANAAAGCCNCNAACTAACCCNCCCGCCNGCGTCGAGACTNNAAAAANTATNAGCTANAGTAGNNGCGCTGGNCTGGGNCNTTGNGCNCCAGNTGTGGANTCNCNCAGCNAGTNTTNTNANTGATNAAGAGTTACATGAAATATGATAGNCTGGGCNGCGGCGCNCACACNNCTCGTTAGCCCCTTNGTNCNAATAANTGNNNANNTANGNTGCTATAGTNTCGGCGTTCCGNGGCGATTNTNGGANAAGGATGAG